>CM040920.1:5635000-6835000 GCA_023029165.1 Gobiocypris rarus
ATTTATCTGTTCAATTAGATACATTTCAAATCCCTTAATTCTCAATATCTCTAAAAAGCCCAGCCAATGTTGATTCTCATTTTATTACGAGCTCTGTCGCGTTCTCTTTTGGTCATCAGACTCTCCTCTGTTTGTTTTTTTTAAATGATGATTCCCCAGAGGTTTGAGATTTAGTGGGCTCCATGTCCACTTTTCTCACTTGTTGTGACAACTCACCTACGACAAGACAAGCACAGGCAAGTGATGTATGTACGCAATTCCCTGCTAAAACCATCCCGACAGGTCTAACATATAAAATCGTATAATCAGTTTCTGCATGAAAGCTCAAGGCCTTGTTTACGCCTGGTATTAATACGTGTATTGGTTAATCGGAAGAAGTGGATGAAGCTAAATACAGGTGAAAACAGGGTCTAAAACTTTTTGAGCTTGGACACTTGCTTTCATAGTGTAAACACTTGTATGGTCAAATGTACTCTCCGCCTACTGACCTAAAGCGAAAACATTATGGGAAGCCAGATGGGATTTAAACTTTGTCGGCTGAAGACCCAAGTTTGGTTTGAAGATGAAAAGCGTACCAAAGCACAATGTTCTCTCACCATCCCTGATTTCTAAAACACACTCACTGCATTTGCCGTGGTCTTGCAGCTATCTCTGGGCATGTTCATATGTAAATTTCACAGGCTTATGTCCATTAGATAAAAAAAAAACCCACCCATAGACCCTCCCCTTGATAAAATTACGACAGAAGTGAATGAGAGTGGACAAAAAAGATGGATTAAAACATCAGGTGTAAACGGGCATGTGTCTCCCTCGTCCACTTGTGATCCGATCGACCAAAACTAATCTTATTACCAGGTGTAAACCTGGCCTTAAACACGTTTTGGAAGGATTTCTTATCTATTAACTCATTATTTAAATTATTTACATAGTGTAATTGATATATATTTATATATATAATATATATATATATATATATATATATATATATAATAATATTGAATATATATATATATATATATATATATATATATATATATATATATATATATATATATATATATATATATATATATATATATTTATAATATTATATTACAATTGTGTATATTTGATGTTTATTTAAAGTCACAATATGTAATTTTTGCACGGCTTGATAACGCCTTGATTTCACGGAATCATGGGAGTTGTTGTCTTCACCTCTACAGCCGGTGGAAAAGAATCCGACAGGATTCCCGACATAAATCATAATTATGGATGAGCTAATGAATTAAAGATTTATTAACGTTACTGTAGTATGAAGCAGGGTGGGGCTGAAAGCTTTTGGAGCGAATGCTAATGAGAGACAAGTGCAACAAACATCTCGAGATTAGTGGAGCTTTTATTATGCTATAGTCGTCGCTTCCGCTTCTTCCGCTCATGCGTATGTGGGACAACGCAGTGCTGTTTTATCATATTAGATACATTTGGTGTGCTGAAAGTTATGTTATAATGCTACTCTGTGCGTTTGCTCGGCGGCTACTATGAGACACTTGTTTCACACTGCAGTGAGCTAGATCGATATTTGCATTTTTGGTGTTTTCCATTTTTTTCGGAAACCGAGGGTAATGTGGGTATAATGTCATTGATAGGAGACGCATGGACACGGTTAACCAGGACACGCTCCGTGTCCTGGTTAAAATTGCTTATTTCTCTGGATTTAAATATTCTTGGAAACATTTAGGATAATGTAAGTACCCAAGTCAACAAAAAATAACATTGTTCTAGTGGTTTTTAGACATCCACTATTTGAATCCAAAAATCGTACATATTGAGCCTTTAATGTGTATCGCTAATTATATAAACACACAAATAAAGGTTTTAAACACTATCCAACAGTTTTCAAAATTGGGTCAAGGTTGCAAATTACAAACATTTTCTAAAGGTTGCTTCTTTTAACACACCATTTGTGGCAAAAAAAAGTTTAAAAAGGACATATTACTTACTGTATTCATGGTACCTGCAACTTAATTGTTAAATGACATATATACGTTAAATGACAGCATATGAATTGGATATTAATCTGTGACATACATCTAGGCTTATTATAATAGGCTAAATAGTCCATAGCAGCACCCGCCTAGCAGCAAGACAAACACCGCAACAGTATAATATTAACATTACTTACTATTAAAGGGATAGTTCACCCAAAAATGAAAATTGTGTCATTACTCAAGTTGTTCCTACTATTGAAGTCAATAGGTGCCCTGAACTTTCTGCTTACCAACATTCTTTAAAATATCTTCTTTTGTGGAACAAATTGAGGGTGAGTAAGTATACCTTTTGGGGTGAACTATACCTTTAATACTGAAGTCGGTAACTAACTTTTGTCAACCACAAGTTAGCACTACTTAAAAGGCTATCTAAATAGCTACTCCTTGATGAAGAAGTGTGCTTAATTCTATTGAATGTGCACTTTTAAGTGTAAAAATCAATAAAAGTATATTCAAAAGAATGTACATGCAGATAATATAATATTAAAGAAATAAAAGGCCACCTAAGTGTACTTCAAGACACTTTCATGACTTCTTAACACACTTAAGTGCACTTTGTAATAATGTCAAATGAAATGTAACTTTTGATTTTGATGTGTTGACTTACATGCTAATGCACATGTAAGGTAAGTGAATATCATTTTAAATGTAGTGTGCATTTGATTTTATATTTAAAGTAAATATATTTTAAATGTACTAAATTGCAGGTTTAGCATTACAAATATATTTCAACATGACAAGTTTAAATAGAAATGACATGAAACGTATACATGACATACACTTGAACATCTTCAAGTATAAATCAGTGACATACATCCAGGCTTACTGCTGCTGTGTGGCAGAAACAGTAGGAATGCATTAAAGCACACTAGATCTGATAATTACAGAGGAGGTCAAATAGACATGAGGGATATGTCAAATCATAATCTATTCTGACGTGACTGACACAATGCCACATTGTGAATTTATTGCCATTTTCCTTACAGACATTTGCAGATTCAGTTGTACAACACTCCCAGTCGACCCATTATGCGCTTGGCTTTTGCACCTCTGTGGTTCACCAAAGTTGCTAGCTATTGGCTGGAAGACAAAGTAAGCAAATTTGACCATGCAAAGCGGAGCATTGTAGGGTGTTCTCTGAGCACACAACATTACACTAAAAAATTGAACTGCATTCATTATGAATGCATTGCAGTTGTAATTTCAAACTGCTGAAAGGAAAAATGTTAGGACATAACCATGATAACAAGCTGTCAGGTTTGGTTTCTGTGTGCAGCTATGACCAGCTGTCTAACAGGCAAACGCAATACACCACTAAGAGCCATCCTTACAAATTTAAGTCAGTGCCTGTTAAAAATGGTAAATAGTTGCTTGTGATGACCGTTATGTTGTTGGCAAAAGAGCTCACCCTTAATTACATAGTGTACGAATGTGTATATCAGAGCATCTGGGTTATTGTTTATAGGGGACCCACATCAACACACAAGTCTGTGAGAAAATGTCATTGTGCCCATGACTGATGTTTGTTTGAATTGGCAACCGTTCACTGCACAAAATGCTGGTTGGCACCTAATAAAGTGGTAGGCATATAAATAAATACATTATGTGAAATAAATAGGTCAACATGCTGGGCTGGGGTTAACATCAATTTCTACACGTCTGTATTAGGAGCGAATCGACAATAAACCAGACATTTTATGTTACTATCCAAAATATTACAATTCTTAATTATATATCAGTTATTTAATACGAACTATAAAATCAATAATAAAATCACTTTATTATATTATCCTTAGAATACAGTACAGTATATACAAATATATATTATCACTACAAAAAATAGACAGTGTTTGCTTCTCTTGGATTTGCTTCATGCATCTCAAATGTTTCTCAGACTGTGTGTATTTTGGTGCTTTAATAAGTTGTATTCTCATGTGACGACAAAAATTCAAATTGAGACCGCTGTCTCAAAGGATCTGGAGGTTTGCTGGGCTTTTACTGGTGAAAAGTGTGAGAGAAGAGATGAAAAAATAGAAATAAAAACAAATGTTACTGCCTCAAAGTTCCCTATTGCTTTCTCGTAGGCCACATAATGTGCTATGGGTCACAAAATCAAAGAAAATAGACTTGAGGAACATGAGAATCAGGCCTTTGGGATCAAATATGCAATAGAACACACTGTCTCTCTGACAATTTATAGCTCTGTCAAGTCTGGATGCTACGCCCGCTATTGTGACTTACTAAGACTTTATTTCAGGAGTCTGTCTGCACCATGCTAGCAACCCAGAACGTTATATAACATAGTGCTGAGAGGATTTTGCCATTGTTATCTGACATAACATTATGTATGGGGATATCCATGGGGACAAAACACAAAAATAAGTTTTTGGTGTGGAATTATTACATAAACGTAAGAAACAGCTTGAATTGGTTGTTTAAATACAAAAAAGATCCAATGAATCTTAGGAATATAAGTATATATTATTATAATATTGTGTTTGTGTGAAAGGCCTGTGAATGTGAGAGGATAAAGACGTGCTGACATTATGGACTCTCAAACAAAGTAAAATCTCAAACAACTATGACTACCATACATAAACCACAAACGCATGCATACAGGGACACTGTACTAAAACTCATTTTCTTATGAAAGCACTGTTGTATATTTCTACACATCCTTTAACAGTTATAGGTATGGAGATGGTCCAAACACGAACGTCCAATATATCAACATTTTGGATTGGTGCCACTGTTGTCACAGAAAAAGCTTGACTGGGAATTACAACAGCATTCAAACTTTAGCCGCAGGTAATCACACTTTTATGCAAGATAATGATTGGTTATTATTTGATAACTGCAGATATAAGTGGAAATGGTAAATACGAGATTAAAGTCAAGTTATTGTTGGTAAACAGAGCATGGCTTGCCAAGAAAAAAAAAATGAACAGGGATCTGTCGGGATATTTGTAATGTTTCATAAATGAAACAAGACTGCCCTCTAATGACAGAATAAGAATGTGTCATGTTTGAGAGGCAACTATGATGTTTTCAGAGTTTGTTTTAGTTTCTAGGATCATTTCATGATGCATGCGAAAGACAATTTGCATACAGCTAAGGGTTTCAGAATGGAAGGGTTCATTTGCATGTGGTGGCCTGAAATGCACTGTCATTTGAAAGTCTACTGCAGTTATATTTTAATTTGTTGTAATCTAGTGGTCCAAAATTGGCGTTGTTTTACACTTTACAGATCAAACGGTAACCAAAATGGCACCCTTTTTTCATACCAAAGTACAAAAATCAAATGTAACAAAGGTTTGTTATCATACAAAAATATAACACTGATAAAAATTATTCCGTGGTGAAGTAAATAATACAGAAAAAACTAATGTAATTTCTACATGAAAAAGTTAGTTCTAAGTAAATTCTGTATTAGTACTCATTTCAAGATAGTAGAAATGAAAGCATAAATATCAAACGTTAAAAAATTAAGTAAAACAACTCAACTTTTCTAAAACTGGTGTTCCCATCATGCACTGGGGTTTGAAAAATGAATGAGATAGATTTGTCGCTGTTTTCCAGCTGTATTTTGTAGTTTTATCTTGTGGTTAGGTTTGGTAACTTACCATTTTGTGACATTTGGAGTTCATTTTCTACTCAAAATGACATTCACTACACTCAAATATACTATACTACGGTATATATTTACTATCCTATATACTACTATACTACAATACTCAAAAATAATCCATCGAATGTTACCGTCACTGTGTATTGAGTAACAAGTATTGAAGTAAATCGTACAAAATGCTACATTATTAGCACTGATTTAGGAAAACTGTCATTAAACAACAGCAGAGGTGTGATTTACCCACCAAAAACATGGGACAAACGCTGGTGGGACAGATATTATTGTAATTGTTCTAGTAATATGGCTTTGGAGTCAACAGCATTTTCTCTTTGCTTTTTTTTATAGTTCATAGGCATATACAGTATATTTAGAAAATGCGGATTTCTAGTTCATAAGTTACCTTTCAACTGCCAACCATGTGCTCTGGGGCAAATTATAAAATCAATTGGGCCTAGTACTAAACCCTGTGGGATTCCAGGCAGTAGTGTTTTAAAAAAAAAAAAATTATGCCGAAATCCAACCTTTCTATCTGACTTAATATAATCCAAGTGTGACATAATCCAAGAATATGCAGATCCAAAGATGTCCATCAGTAGTTTGTGTTTGACTGTTAAATTATGTTGCTATTATTGAAGTACAAGTCAAGACAATGATGAATCGCGTGACTAAAACCAAGTGTCATCTCTGAAGAGATACTGGCCTCACCCTGGTAGGATCACGCCTGAGATAAAAGGTATTGGTTGAAGCTGCTCAGACCGTTCAGCCTGGTTATGTGATGACTCCATGGGAGGAGACCTCAGGAATCTTGGAAGGTCAAGGACCAAATAAACTTGTCAGACAGGAATTGTCCCCAAGCAAGGGTTTACAATCCTGCCTTCATACACAACAGCTGCATCTGAGTGGTGTCTAATTTCCATGAAAGGGACAACAAATCTTGTGAACAATACCATCTGGTCAATTCAAACAAATAAAAGCGAATCTACCTCCACATAACACACCCAATCTTAAGTACACGTCATTCTAACAGCAAAACAAAAAAAAATATTTACCAACCAGTTCAGTAGCTCTAATGGCGTCATGTGTTTGTTCATCATGTCTGTTCTAAATAATTGTGTTTGTTTACATTACATGTGCTTTTTGTTAAATCTACAGTATGTTTAGCAAAGGTTTCAAGTGGGTTGCAAGAGCTGGATAATGACGCTAATATTAAATCAGAATATTTCTGATTTAATATGATTCAAATTCATTAAAAATGACAAATTCAAATTAATGTGTGATAAGTAGCACTATGTGAATTGTGGCTGCCCCCTTTGACAGTGTTGATACATAATTTTGTATTTCAACTTTATGACTGTGGGATTAAAAACATTTTAATCATTTTCCTTACATTTTAAACAGAGTTTATATGGATTGACTTGGCTTTATGGGACATAAGTAGGGATCATAGACTGTAAAAATATATGGACGTAGTGTCCGTGACGTCACCCATAGAATTCTGCAGAGCAGTTTTGAAGCGTAAAGTAGGGACGACCTGCATGGCCGTTGCCATCTTGGCAGCGCGTCATCCCGGATAACAGAAAATGGTCAAAGAGGCGGAACGTGGGTGGAGCTGAGTTGACGCGATGACTAACAGACAGCGGATAAATGGCTATCCACCTGCCACTCAAAGTGGCCACGCCCTTAATTATGCAGAAATGTAAGGATTTATATAATGTAAACGAATTAGAAAAAAATCACCCCTTCACAGTTGTCATGAAGGGCAAATTAGCCGTATAGACCAAATCAAAAAAAAATTCTGCTGTAAATTTTGGCATTTTACCATGGGGCTCAATGAGATTCTGCTCGCTTCTGGAGCATGTCCCTAGTGGCCAGTCGATGAATTGCAGTTTAAGTCACTTCCATATTGGCTTCAAGAGAAACTGGTTGTTATAGTAATAAAATGAAAAGTAGAATACACAAATAACTTAACAGTTATTTCTTTTTCTGAATAAAGCAGTAATGATTTCATAAATCACAAGCATGACACTTGTAAATTAAATACTTTTATATACAGTTTATTAATCTGATAATTTTTATTTGAATCTAAAGACAGTATCAACTAAAGTCATGCCACCCCCACTTGATGTGCACAAACGTTAAAACTGCATCTGTCAGGGGGGAAAATGACTTTATTATTGTTATTTTCAGAGCTTCTAATATACTCTTATTATAAAAAGAATTGAATTAACATTTATTTATCTTTAACAAGTATCCTTTTGGTAAGGAGACCTCAGAAATCTGAAACCAGAATGAAGAAAAAAAAAGGTTTTTGCTCAAATGGTGTTATTTTCAAACGAAGGGGAAAAAATGTACGTATATTGATATTGGTATCGGCAATTGTTGTTGATCAGCAAAATTAGTTGAAAAATATCGGCATATCGTATTGGCAAAAATCCAAAATTGTGCATCCCTAGATATAAGTGATCATCTTTAAGAGCCTGTCAGTGTAAAAAACAAATTTGCCATACTGATGTATGTGCTGCTACACTCCAATAGCTAGTAAAACAACAAATAACATCAATAGCTGTCGCAGATTTAATTTGCTACAATTAAAGTAACAGTAATATGGCTTGCAATTAAAAAGGACATTAAATGGAGTCTGTAGGACTCAATGATTGTTCTCACACACATACACTATTAGCCAATCTGACGGTGAATCAGTCATCACAGGATTAGAGCACAATGATTTAACACAGAGTCCTCTAACAAGAAAGGATATGTTTGGAGAGCCGAGGGCCTGCCCGCAGAGTCGCTGTCTTTATTCTGCATAGACACAGTCTGTAAACATGTCCAACACATCCATCCTCTTTTTTTTTATATGCCATCGCATCACGTCTATTGTGCGTATCATTTTTGATACTTCAGGCTTTTTTAAGGCACATATACTATGACATATGATAATATATGGAACTCATATTTAAAGAGAAGGCACAAACTGAGCAACAAAATATGAAAACTGAAATTCTGATATCTTGTGATATAAATCAATGAGATCTTTCATTAAATGCACTCTATTTCTCCCAAAAATGTCTTATGATATTTAAATGCTTAGTTTTATGGAGGCAAATCATAATACCATGATGATTGAGAGAAGAACAAATCAAATTTCCTCAAAAGCATGTTGCATCATATTCGATACTCACATTTCAACATTATTCTTCTAAAAAACAATGCAAAATCAAGTAAAGTGGCTTCAGTCCAGTATGTGTTAATCTTGAAATATTAATATTAATATAATATTTACTTTATAAAAGTCAGTATTTTAAGATTTTACAGTAAAAAGACATGAACCACTAACCGGAAGGTGGACATTTTTACAATTATACTAAAAGGCCTTTTACTTGCTACAGAAGTATAAACCATGCTTTTACTTTCCTATGGGATTGTTTAGCTGAGTGTAGCTAATTTCCCTGAAAAACCCATGATAAGATAATGCTCAAACATCATATTTCAAATAAATTTGAATTATGTTCGCATAATGACACTCAAATGATTGAGTTAACAGAAGATATTCTGATCAAACTGTGCTGGTACATTCTTTAAAGCTTTTGGATAGCTTTCAATCTCACATTAAAATTGAACATGATTCATTTTAATGGTTGATAAAAACCTATTCCAGCACGCACTGTTCCACTCCTATCAATGGGAACCTGGACCTGCACTGCGCTCAGATTCAACTGTCTGATTTGGAAAAAAAAATTACTTGGAAATTACAGGACAAGTTGAACTACAGCTACAAAGGCAAGGAATGTCTCTCACATCTTTTTAAAAGCAACAATGTCAGCAATCAGATGATGCACAAAAGAAGTTGAAAGACCTCCAGGAAATGTCATGGGGTCAAAGTAGATGCAATCAAGACATAGATTCCCAGTCACGATTACCCACCAAGAGCACGACACGCCGCAGGAGATCAAAAAAGCTGACCTCACAACGTGTATAAGGATTACTAAAGGATAAAACATTTCATTTCATTTGCTTTAACCGTGTTATAGGCCTACAATCATTAATACACTCAAAAATTATTTTACATTTAAGATTAATGTATATTTGAATTGCATATAAAGTATCCATACACTACTTTAACATAAAATAGTAAGCTTAAAGAGGCTATGTAAGTATTAATCACATTTTTTTGCCAATAAACTTAAAAAAACGAAACTTAAAAACAAGACCTTCCCCTACTTCCTACGTGGTCTATGGCTACATCCGAAATCACATCTCTTGAGTAGATACTTATTTTGAATGCGTAATTATTTCGTTAACCGCTAAAAAAAATGTTTTATACAGTATGAAATGTAATCTGGATGTACTGCATTCGCCGTGTTGCCCTTATCACGTGACCTACTGTGACAGTTGTGATAAGTCACTGTTGGGCTGAAATCGCATACTCTTGAGCAGTGTTGGGTAAAGTTACTTTGAAAAGTAATGCATTACAATATTGCGTTACTCCCTTAAAAAGTAACTAACTGTGTTACTTAGTTACTTTTTAAGAAAACGTTACTTTTGCGTTACATTTTCTCACCTGGGCTGGCCAATATTTGTGGCAAATGTAAAGACCCTGTCACACCAAAATGTAAATAATAAGCCTCAGGCTGAAGGAAATGCTAATTAAAGCCTGTGCAGTAGAAGCTGTAGCTCAAACAAACCTTTCAGCTGTCATTCTGGATAACAGAAGAATAGCTTAGAAGAATAGAAACTTTGCCAATAAAATCTTTTTTTGCTTATGTTTGAACTGAATCATAGAAGATCAGAAACAAGTACATTGGTCAATAAAGTGAGATTAATTATCATTAACATTAACATGTTTAATTATTGGAGCATTTGACTGATTTTATTCATTTTTAAGAATACTGAATCTTTTTTTGTTTAAGTTAGATTAATAAATGCTCGCTCACATTTATTTTAAAACTACAATAACCTTCATGTTCATACACAACGCCTCTGCACTTACGGTTTCTCAAAATTGTGACAGGAGAGCTGTCAGTCAATAAATGGGAAAACAAAGTAACTTGCCTCACTTATTTGAAAATGTAGCTCAGATATTTTGTTGTAAATTTTAAAAGTATTGTGTTACTTTATTAGTTACTTGAAAACGTAATCTGATTATGTAACTCAAGTTACTTGTACTGCATTACACTGCTCTTGAGTAGGTACTTATTTTGAATAAGTAATTACTTCACAATGTCTAAAAAAGTATGTTGTCATCATATGACCTACCAGGGTCAGTTATGTCACTTCAATGCCATTCATAAATCCTCTCTGTGGCCTCATGTGATAGTAAAGTGTCCATCATATGCAGAAAACTTCAGCATCAGAAGTAGGTTATCCGGGTACTTTTTGCCTATATATATATATAAAAAAAAAGGAAAATCACAATTAATGCTGCCTTCAGGTGCTTTTGGAAATGTCCTACTTCCCACTTCTTAAGTCGTGATTTCAAGCTCATCGCATTCAAATTTTGACTTGAGAGGTTGTTTTGTAAATAGGAAACTAGTATTTATAATAATTCTGATAGCACGTAAATGCAGGAAAGTGGATGCTGAAAGCTATTATGTACTGTATTGTTCTGACATAGCCAAATACAGACTAGTGTAATTTTAATTAACTTTAACTTACCTCGTCTGTCGACATGATGATGCTGGTGAATTGCAGAGCTGGTCAAACACATCCACATCGCTAGTACTTTGATCAGATGCTTTCTTAACTGCTGTTTTCTCAACGCTGTCGTTTTTGTTGTGTTTATTTTGCTATAGAGGAGAACGCGCGCAACACTCGTCTAAACTTCACTCTCAGCGACGTCGAGATGGTCGTTAAAAGTAGGCTATATCGCTGCAAAGGTATTTGTAACGTTATTTGTTTTCACTTCTAAGCAAAGAAAAGAAAAAGAACAGCGGGCAGGGTCTTGTCTTGTCACCTAACGTAAAGTAAACAAGTCTGTTACACGTGCATGAGCACGAGCAAAGTTGCTGGCTGCAGACAGTTCACTTATCGATCACCAGTATCGCTAATAACAAGTGTTTCTTAATTGTACAAATAGCCAGTATGAACGCTCATGTTACATGAAGTAACTTTGAAACATTATGAATGAAACTTACCTGATACTTGCTATCAACATTCTAATGAAGAAAACACGGCTAAATAATGCATGTGTACAGATACTTTTCATACATGAGACGCGCTTTCAAACCATAGACTGTAAAAAAAAATGGACTTAGTGTCCGTGATGTCACCCATAGGTTTCTGAAGAGCAGTTCTGAAGCATAAAGTAGGGACGAGCTAGCCGTTGGCTTCTTAGCAGCGCGTCATCGTGTCTCACTCCCGGATAACAGAAAATGGGCAAAGAGGCGGGACGTGGGCGGAGCTGAGGTGGCGCGATGACTAACAGACAGCAGATAAATGGCTACCCACCTGCCACTCAAATTGGCCACGCCCTTAATTATGCAGAACTTTAAGGCTTTATATAATGTAATCGAATGGGTTATAAATAAAATTTAAGTGGTGAGATACAACAATACCGTAACGTGCTGGCGTATAGTCTTACTTTATTTGAGGAAATCTGTTGAGGCTTTAACTTATGGTCCTGTGCTGCCTATATTGATTCAGTTGATTTGAATAAAAATACATTGCACTAATCTATTATTAGTGGCATTCAGTAAAAGGATTTAACTGCTCATAGATTAGGTCAGTGGTGTCATTCTCTCTTGCACTGCTGTTAGCGAATCATCAGTATCGGGAGTTAAGACCGCAGTTTGAGCCAGCGGCTGGAATTGATAAGGCTATTGACAACTTCTACCACTTCTACAGACAATTCTCCCTCCTCCACTCCCCGTGGGGGAGAAAAGTCCTCTACTTCAAAAGACTGATCTGTTGCAAAACTACAGGCGTCACTCCAGTCAATCTCCATCTTTGCGAATCTGACAGCTGTCAATCAATCCGTCACTGCGGGGTCTCAGGTGCACGCCTTTTTTAATTATTTATTTAATAATTTATTCCAATTGCTTAGAACCTCCATAAATCTTTGTGAACTCGATTAAAATTATTCAGTTAAAAAGTATAAACATGGTTGAAATATGGCTAGCTGTGCAACAAGCAATTTAAGTTAAATGTATGAGATTGAAATCAACTGGATTTACTGAGGAGGAGATGGTCATGTGTTTTTAAACACTTTCAGTTTAGTAGGCTACTATTACAGAATTCTTACCCGTTTCATTATGACTGACAAATATGCATCACATTAAGTTGTTTTACGTTTATGTTAAAAATGTAAATGAGGATCAAATACATTCATCTTCAAATGTTTGAGATTTTTTTGAGTGTGCATGTCATGCTGATCAACTGTCAATGGTATATTCCAGCCTATAACTCTGCCTAATATGGCTAACAGTTGAGTATAACATGGTAATATGGTGTCAGCATTGTCGGACCCCATTGAATGAAGCAGTTTTCATATGCAAATGAAGAGCCTCGGATTCTTTTTGATTCAGCACTCAATGTTGGACCTCTGTGGGCTTGGAAGCGCATGAGTGGCGTTCAGGTGAAATTATCGAAAATTGGTTTCTTGCTTTGTTAAGCACCTGTGGTGAGATCAAAGAGCACAAATCCGGTGTGTCATCTAGGTTTCTATGAGGTGTTTTTGCGATGTCTGATACGTTAGTCATTTGGAATTAAAAAAACAACAACTTTTAAATCTAATTGTCAGAAGAACACAAACAATGCATCGATCTGATCTTTTGAAGTACTTAATAAGTGAATTTTAATTGCTTCAAAGAGATAATTAATGCGTTTTGGGAGGATTCTCAGACGTTGACGTAATCAAATCCTCATTTTCATTTTGAGACCAGTATAAAGCCTTGCATTAGAGACATAAAAGGTTCTAAATAGAACTTTAAATGGTTCTGTGAGGTGCAGAACCTTTTAGAAATGGGGTAAGACTTAAAGTCATTTTGCTTAATTTGAGAAAGCTGATATATATATATATAGGTCCTTCTAAAAAATTAGCATATTGTGATAAAAGTAATTTTTTTTTCCATAATGTAATGATAAAAATTAAACTTTCATATATTTTAGATTCATTGCACAGCAACTGAAATATTTCAGGTCTTTTATTGTTTTAATACTGATGATTTTGGCATACAGCTCATGAAAACCCAAAATTCCTATCTAAAAAAAATAGCATATTTCATCCGACCAATAAAAGAAAAGTGTTTTTTTTTAACACAAAAAAAGTCAACCTTCAAATAATTATGTTCAGTTATGCACTCAATACTTGGTCGGGAATCCTTTTGCAGAAATGACTGCTTCAATGCGGCGTGGCATGGAGGCAATCAGCCTGTGGCACTGCTGAGGTGTTATGGAGGCCCAGGATGCTTCGATAGCGGCCTTAAGCTCATCCAGAGTGTTGGGTCTTGCGTCTCTCAACATTCTCTTCACAATATCCCACAGATTCTCTATGGGGTTCAGGTCAGGAGAGTTGGCAGGCCAATTGAGCACAGTAATACCATGGTCAGTAAACCATTTACCAGTGGTTTTGGCACTGTGAGCAGGTGCCAGGTCGTGCTGAAAAACAAAATCTTCATCTCCATAAAGCTTTTCAGCAGATGGAAGCATGAAGTGCTCCAAAATCTCCTGATAGCTAGCTGCATTGACCCTGCCCTTGATAAAACACAGTGGACCAACACCAGCAGCTGACATGGCACCCCAGACCATCACTGACTGTGGGTACTTGACACTGGACTTCAGGCATTTTGGCATTTCCTTCTCCCCAGTCTTCCTCCAGACTCTGGCACCTTGATTTCCGAATGACATGCAAAATTTGAGCGACAGTCCAGTGCTGCTTCTCTGTAGCCCAGGTCAGACGCTTCTGCCGCAGTTTCTGGTTCAAAAGTGGCTTGACCTGGGGAATGCGGCACCTGTAGCCCATTTCCTGCACACGCCTGTGCACGGTTGCTCTGGATGTTTCTACTCCAGACTCAGTCCACTGCTTCCGCAGGTCCCCAAGGTCTGGAATCGGTCCTTCTCCACAATCTTCCTCAGGGTCCGGTCACCTCTTCTCTCGTTGTGCAGCGTTTTTGCCACACTTTTCCTTCCTACAGACTTCCCACTGAGGTGCCTTGATACAGCACTCTGGGAACAGCCTATTCATTCAGAAATGTCTTTCTGTGTCTTACCCTCTCGCTTGAGGGTGTCAATGATGACCTTCTGGACAGCAGTCAGGTCGGCAGTCTTACCCATGATTGCGGTTTTGAGTAATGAACCAGGCTGGGAGTTTTTAAAAGCCTCAGGAATCTTTTGCAGGTGTTTAGAGTTAATTAAGTTGATTCAGATGATTAGGTTAATAGCTCTTTTAGAGAACCTTTTCATGATATGCTAATTTTTTATGGGTTTTCATGAGCTGTATGCCAAAATCATCAGTATTAAAACAATAAAAGAACTATATTTCAGTTGGTGTTGCTGTTTTTCAGGCAATTCATTTTAACACGAACAGAACAATCCTGTGCCTCTATCTTCTCCACCGAATCCAACCGTCATCAGGTCACAGTGTTGATATCAAAAGCCTTTCTCAGAGAAGAAACCCTCATATTTCAACCCTCAGCATGAATCTATAATGTAAAATGGTTCTTGTTCTTTAGTGATCAGCAAGCAAAAAGTGAGTTTCATCACAGACACTGACCAGATATTATTCCACGCACTGTAAAAAAATTATATGATCAATAAGTTATGTATACAAATCTTTTTACATTGCATTAACATTGCATTAAAATAAGTTAAGCAATTTTCAAGTTTTTTTTATTTTATCTTTTATACAAGATTCAACTAATTTTTAAGTCATTTTAATGTAATTTAAATTACATCCAAGTTGATTGTACTTAAAAATGTCATTTTTTTAAAGTGCATGCACATAAACCTGAATCATTTAAACAAAGCCAATGATGATGCATAGGACTGACACATAAACCATCTGAATCACTTTTCAACCGAATCCTTCATTTTCAACAGATCATACACCACTAAGTGGTATAACAAGTTACAGTAAGCAGTAGTTCCCCAAACAATTCCTTTCAGTTTGAGTTTACAGATTTTGTAAACCCAGGCTCATTTGGAAGCAATGGGCTTTTGTTTACAGGGATCATATATGTGAAAAGAACTTTTAACGATTAAGTCCTTAATGATTTAGCAAATACTACTTGCGCAACTGAAGGGATTGTTTGCCAAACCCTGTTACAGTATCATAGACACCTTAGTCAATTTGTTTCGCTCAGAAAACAAAGATAAAATGTCAGATATGTAATTATAGTAAAATCCTCTCTTTATTAGTTATGTATGTTGTACAAGTGAAGATAAAGGAGGCCAAATAATGTCTAATGACATTTCAAACATATGTAAACGTATAAGTATGATCTGTGTGTTTATCCCACAGTGTTCTAGTATACTTCAGTATTCTTCAAAATTAATAAAACAGTGAGATGCCAAAGTCAGAATAATGTCTGCAACATTAAAATGTTAAATAACACAAATATACTTTATGTATTTAATCTCACTTTATGTCTTTGCTGCTGACCTTCGATGATCCAATTCAACCATAAAAAAATGACTTTAGATAGATAAACATCACATTTGTGTTTCAGTTTTTATTGCTGAAGTATGAGGGTGGATGTCACCTTAAATTAATATTCATTTCATTTTCAAGGACTTTTAGTTTGTTTCTCTTCAGTTATCTACCTGTTTTCTTTGTTCTAGTTTCCCGTCACTATCAGTTGTCATGGATACTCATTTAAAGAGCACATCTGTTTGTAATTTAGTTTGTCACCTAGTGTATTTAAAGGGTACATAACACACACACAGTTTCTGCCAATCTCATGTTAATCTTGAGTACCTATATTGCATCCTTAATATCTGCAAAGAGTTTTTAGTTTTATCAGATTTATAAAAGACAGATACGCTGCACCGATTCTTTCCGGAAACAGCCGAACTTGTGGAGGTGTGCAGTGGGCGGAGCTAAAGAGTCACAAGCACACACACACTATGACACACACGCACACAATACATCATGACATTATCCCTAGACAACTTTTTATTCGCTATACATTTGTGTTCTTTACATTATATGCACTTATGCTCCGATTGCCAACAAAACACAAAACATTTGATGCAGTTTCAATCACCGCCTGAAGTTTCAACTGGGAACAAACAAACACACTTGCAGAACTCTGCTGCTCCAGAA
Organism: Gobiocypris rarus; assembly: GCA_023029165.1. Lineage (NCBI taxonomy): Eukaryota > Metazoa > Chordata > Actinopteri > Cypriniformes > Gobionidae > Gobiocypris > Gobiocypris rarus. The sequence continues at coordinate 5,651,919 of CM040920.1, forward strand.
AAACAAACTGCATCCACTGTTTCCTTAATGTTATTTGGGAAGCTGAACAAGGTCATCTTTCCCTCACAACCAAAAACACACTTCTGAAGTGACATTGTTGATTTTTTTTGTTTAATGGCGATTTACATAACCTACTTAGTGCACATTTGGTGGTTGTGCAATAATTTTTTTTTTCATTCTTAAGTAATTTGTATTCACTGAGAATAAGGATTATATTGTTAGTGTGATGCTAATTAATTGAATGCAGATCCATGTGTGAGATGACAATAAAATAAATAATAAATATTTTTGAATTAAATAAACATTTAAACATTACCTTGTTATAATAGTGCTTTAGAATTAATATATAATATCATAACTGTAACTATATAAAACATTTAGTTATATTAATATGACTCTTAATTATAACACACATCTGAATACCTCTTAAGCAAACTAATCCTGGAATATGTGTGGCTCCGGAGCAGGTTATGTTCAAAAGCAATGGCTACTTATACCCTGAAAGTTTCCTCTGTTTTTGGAACTGAAAGTTGAGGTTACTACCGCTCACTTACCCTTAAACATACCCAGGTATGGCACATAAACTGCTTTCTGGAATACCCTTCTGGTGTGAAAGGGCCTTTCAATTTGCCAAAACCTTTATATTAATAAAAAAAAGAACAAGCACACCCAGCAAGTGAGAAAATATAACGCAAAAGTAACCCAATTCATTACTTTCCATAAAGTAACTATGCAATATTGTAACACATTACTTTCACCTTCACTGATAAGTACTCACTGAATTCATTATTTGTTTATATTTGTATATCCATTATTCTATTATCTACCAATCTTCCATAAAAGGACCTAATCATGGATTAAATAACATAAAAAATAAAACATTCTTTCATTAATTATTTTGCATTTTGATTAATCCTGGATCAAAAATGAAGTCATTGATCACTTAAGTCAAGTGGTATTTCTTTTTTTAAAGAGGTATTGAATTGATTCTGGCGGAGAGCTGTTGGTGACGAGGGTGATGTGGGATCTCGGAGCAGGGAGGGGGTTGGCAGCCGTATGGATATAAATGCAGCCTCTGATTTCAGCAGACCCTTATGCCAGCTGGACAGACTATACCCACGGAAAAATCTCACATCCGAGAAACATTCTTCTTTTGTATTTTAGGATCAGTGTCAGTGTTTTAAACACATATAATTCTTGTAATTGCACATTATTTGTTCCTTATGGAGATTTGGAAACTCTCAGCATTAATGCTCACCACACTTGCTCTTGCCTACAGTGCTCAAGGATTGTCTTTCACTTTAAACAGAGACCACTGGATTTCAGATAACTGGGAGGTGGGTAATGCTTTTTTGCTTCTTTCTGCATATATTGTTCATTATGTAAGTAATTGTTATGGTTATGATGTATAAATAAATCTGGCTTTCTATCCATTATAAATGTTGGAACTAAAGAATGAAGAATGTTTAGTTTTTCTATCTAAAATAATATGCAATGTTCCTTTCACATCCACTGTCGTAATGGTTTGGTTGTTAACACAGGATGAACCAGTGGAGGAGACACTAGCCAGTCAAGTGGCCAGTCTACTTAAAAGATCTAAACCTCATCAGTTCTATGGGCTGATGGGAAAACGCTCCGGTAAGACCCAGGAAAACAAAGGAAAATGTCATTACATTGATTAGAGCATAAGAAACAAATGGATTTGTTTCAATTATTTTTTACATAATGCTATGTCCTCGTATGGGGATACCAGGACTCAGTTGTGTAAAACAAATAAAATGATATGAAATGACATGTATATGCAAAAACAATGGGATTTTTTTTTCACCAATCAATTTTCAGGTTTCAATTTTTTTTAAAAGTTGATTCTGTTATGAAAGATATAATGAATTGATATACAATTTTACTTTATTCAAAATGGCTAAACATGGGTTTTTCCATTCACTGCAACTATACACTGTATCTAATTTGCATATTAATGTGTTCTTGGAGCAACATGTAATGAAAAAAGAAGTGTAATAATGGGAGTAATAGTTGGCAACATTTGCATCATTTCGGTAAAATTTTACAATAAGGTTTCATTAGTTAACATGAACTAATACTGAACTGCACTTCTAGCATTTATTAATCGTTGTTAATGTTAATTTCAGCATTTACTAATATTGAAATCAAAAGTTGTAACAAATGTTTTTCTCATGGTTAGTTCATGTTAGTTAATACATGAACTAATGTTAACATATGAAACCTTATTGCAAAGTGTTACCATAATAGCTACATTTTATAGGAACATTGATATGTAATTTATTTCTCTATTCACTTGTGTCTCCCCAAATGGCTAATAAACATGCTTTAAGTCCCGGTGTCCGACGTGTCTGAAATCGATGCCCTGTTTTGTAACGGAAAGTTATATTTCGATTAGAAACCCCATAACATTTTCCTGAGATGTGATTTATAACAAACAATTAGAAAATTAGACAGATTTAAATTTCCTGAAGTTTCCTTAAGAGTGCTAAATTTGATCATTCAGTCAGTCACTTTTAAAGAGCAAGGAGAAGTTGTCCTGGTGAAACCTCAAAACAAATGGCATCACTGGAAAGCTGAATGTGCTCTTTACAGGACATCCAGACAAAAACTGTGACACGTATGCTGTCAGAGAAATCCACTCAAATATAATAACGTCCTCGTACGAGGACAGTGGCACCCAGGAGGTTAAGATTTGCTTTTGTTGGCTCTGCGATGTCCTTGCTTAATTAATTTACTCAAATTATAATAAGAATTTTAAATATGTTGCATTACAGAATACAGTGGAGTCTAATTTAAAATTATTTTCAACAGCTTTAGGTTTCTTTTTTATTCTAATGCAGTATTTTAGAAGGCATTCCCAAGTTATGCTGGTAACAATTTGCAATGAGATAAAAACAAAAGCTGAAATTGCATTTTTGACCAAATGATATATACATAATCTTTTTTTCCCTTACTTGTTCTAGGAGTCCTCCAGCCTGTGAAAATGGAACGGAGAAGTGAGTAAAATAAATACTACTAAATAGTATATATAAGTTTATAACATTAATATCTACATTAATGTTTGCCATAGTCGATGGCCCGGTTTCACAGAGAGGGCATAGACTAAATCAGGATTAGGCCTTAGTTTGATTTGGGCATTTAAGCTTTTATAAACGTGCCATAGAAAACACATTACTGATGTGCATCTCAAGACAAAACCATGGCATTGATTTATTTTAAATGTCAGAGCAAACAGCTCAAACATGCATTTTAGTCTGTGAAACCATGGGTGAACGTCTCATCTTGGTGTAATGACTCTTACTTTGTTTCCTCAAAGGGCATAAGGGGATGTGTTTGTGGGACTCATGGGCAAGAGATCTCTAGGAGGTATGGCTTTGCACTGCTCTGCTTACACCAGTAATAACATGTTTTATTTAATACTGCTAGATCCCATGATGCATGTTAATACCTGCAGGTGCTCTCCCAAGAACAATCCCAGAGACCAGTACAGCAATGGACAACCAGGCAGATTTGAACAAACAAACAGGTACAACACTGGAAGAAGTGTATCAGAACTATATTTATGCAAAAATGATGAAATGAACCAGTAGTTTATAAATCTGAAATCATGTTCTTCACACAGCAGACGTTCGAGAGGAATGGGACAGACTGCAGTACTACTGATGACATTTTCAACGCTCCATTACAGACTTCACTAGCCTCGGTGTATCAGTATACAATTACTCTTGACTCTTCACTGGCACCAACATTAATGAGAACACCATTTGGGAGCATTTTTAAGCAAGTAAATGTCTTGCTTTAGATATCAAATGTGACATAATAAAAGTATTTATCAAAAATGACAGTTTTTTTTCTCTCCCTATTCTGATTTACAATGAAAACCTTTTCACAAATCATCAACCAAAACCAAGAAACAGTGTTTGTAATTTCTGTAAATCTAAAGGGTTTTTTGTTGTTGTAAGGCCCCATTTTTTCTACATTCTATTAATAAACTATTTTTTTGCTTTTTAAAAAAATCAAAATACTTCTAATTTTAAAATATATGCTGGGGCAAAGAAAACACTTTGGCCAGAGACTTCAAAAAATAAATAGCAATGTATAAAACAAAAGTGAGAGATTCCAGAGTTACAAAGAGCACATAAAAAGAGAAAAATGACAAGAACAGCTGAAGCCATTGGAAAAGACTGATGGAGTCATAAAAAGATTTCACGGCAGTTCATATGAAATGTAACGTTTAAGTCCATTAGGTTCCTTTGGGAGGGGTCCATTTTAGAGAGCTGGGGTCAATGGTCTTGTTGTTGTTGCCTCTTTTGGTCTCTTTGGCCTTCCACTCGTCAATCAGGTCCTGTGCCATTCAGAAACAAAACAATCACTGTTTAAGTCACAGAACACAAAAGAGCTGACGCATATCCTGTTAAACTTACGGAAAAGGGCAGTTGTGGTTGCATAATTTACATCTTATAATCATTGAAACAATTAAGATGTACAATTGTTTATAAAAATGATATAAAGAATGAAATGAGTTTCATCATTTAAAAAAATAGAATAATTGTCGTCAAAACTTTATTTGAACTTTATTTAGTGTGTGTTAAATTAGTAGATTATTTACTTATATACGTATTAAATTGTAAGTCACCCAACTAATATTTTCAGTTCATTTAAGATCTGGCCATCATTGTTAGTTATTAATTAAATGTTTATGCAATAAAAAGTGCATAGCTAATGTTATTTGTTTGTTGTTGTTTTTTTACATTAAACTTGATTTCAGATTGTATCAGCACTTTAACTTTATTTTAACAATACTGAGATTGATGTTGATGTTTAAAACTATGATCATGTTGGTCACTATAATCCTGATATAAAATGTTTCACACCGTTTTGTCTCTAGCAGACACGTCGTACGTACATGCATGTGAACAATAATTTTGTCTGATATATTGCTTAATTTGCTTAAATATGTTAAATTATTTGTTGAACAAAAAAACATGCAATTAAATTTGTTTTAACGCAATGATATTTCGCAAGAACAAAACCATATGGTAATTGATATTAAATTAAGAAAATTTAAATAAAAAGAAAGCATTAAGAAAAAGTTAGCATTTTTATTTTTAATTGAAAAATAAATATCTTTTTCTTTGTCTAAAATAATTTCATTTAAAAACTGGACAGAAATAAGATTAATAATCTTCAACTGCCTATAAAAATAGCAGCCCTATAATAAAAACAGTTAGGTATGCAGTAAATGTACTGGAAAAAGAAAAAGGAAAAAGAACAAAAAGAATTTCCTGATACCTGTCGCTTTAAGACCAGATGCTTCCCCTTCCAGTACTTGAGCATCTGAAGTGACTGCAGCGTACTGACAATGTCCACAGGGTTCACTGCGGTTTCTTGACTGATCTCTGAACAGGAGGAAACAAAAAACAACGGTCTAAACCTGCATGGATTTAACAGGGATGTCATAGAGAACATGCCTACAAACGTTCCCTTGTGTGGCAGGGCCATCTCATCTTACCCTTAATGGAGATCTCTTTGCCCTTAAAGTTGTACATGTACCGCAGCAGGACTTCCTTCCAATAACTGCGATAACTGATGAGGCCCAAATCTGAAAGAGGGCGCTCAGGAGAACCAACCTTCTCTTCAACCTTCGACAGCAGGTAACCTACAACCACACCAAACAAAGAATGTGATGCAAGTGCTGAGGAATAACAGCATCCAGAGGTCATGGCATTTCAACTCTGTCTGACAATATGATGCTATTTAAAGAGTCTTGAAATGTAAATGGTTTTCACGTCCAGAACTCAATTCATAAAGGTCTTCACAGCAATTAATCGCAAACTCTTACAAATATTACAGATTGTGGGTTTGTAGGATATATATCTATCAATGGTGTGCCGTGGTTTTAAAATGAGTATGCAAAACGCACTTTTTTTAATATATATATATATATATATATATATATATATATATATATATATATATATATATATATATATATATATATATATATATATATATATATATATATATATAAAATGTAAATTTATGTCCGTTACACTTAATTGATTTGTGGTTAAATAAACATTACATAAAAAGAGAGACCAAATACATTCTGTATTTTTACACTACGTAATGTTCTATTCATTAAAGCCAAGTATTAATTTAATCAAGTTAATGTTTTATGCATTTTTATATTTATTCCAAAATAATAAATAAAAGCGGGTAAATATTGAAAAAATATATTTTATTTGAGCTAATGTTCAGCTTTTCTTTATAATAGTCCACTTATTTTCAGACACGACGGTGTACCTTTAATTTCCCCAAGCTGATTGCTCCCTAAAACCCCCCCAAGTCATCATGTTTTCAGACCATTTCAAGGTTGATTTGATTTGGCTGAGTTGTTTGTTTACTTATTAATTCTTCTTCCCATTAATGCCATCCTTGTCTTCATTCGGACCGATACCAGAACACACACAAAAACAAGAGGCGGGTTTTATCGCACAAACCGATCATATATTATCAGAACGCCATGGAGCCACTACCTCCACTCGCGTGAATTTTCCCAATCATTTCAATTACCAAACAAAACTCAGTGCACACTTTAGGGTGTCAGCAAGTCAATGGAGAGAGAGGAGGCATGCCTCCCTTTGCAACTTTACCTGCGGGTGTCACTGTTGAGTGACTTCTACACCGTTTAAGGTCACATTTTGTAATATTTGGAATGTTTTATTTTTGTATTTTTGATTATTTTCTTATCCTGTTTTTTTGAGGAGACACTGCCTCCCTTGCCTCCTCCTCGGAAGAAACATCCCTGATAGATATATACTTTATAAATGGATGAGGCAATACCATTTATATCAATATACAGTAGTTTGATATGAGCGCATCTGAAAAATAGTGGAAAAAGTGCATCATCCAATTTGTCCTAAAGATGAGACATGCCTTACATTTAGGGCTTCAAAATAACTCACTAGATATAGTTAGCGCATATAGTTCAAAGCGGCTTGCACTGTTTAAAGCGTTTGAGCTGTGGCGTTTTCCTCAGTGCGTAACTTACATTTCACAGGTATATTCTCCATCTGTAAATGTTTAAAGCTACACTGTGTAACTTTTTAGTTTATTCTTAGCTAAAAACAATTAGTTCTTTCAAAAATATATGTGCTCATTAATGTATATTTACTTCTTTCAAGTAATAAAGTATTTTCGTAAGTTTATAATATGCCATTGAAAATACATACGGGTGAGGGGTTCGAATGCGCGTCGCCATGTTGCCCCTCCATCTTGAAAGAACATGAACCAAAGAGGGACATACCCGTAAATTCAAGCTTCACGCGCTTTAACACTCGATGGCACCGTGTCGAATGTGAAGAGGCGGGGGATTACTTGAGACTGATATAGCCTACAATGTAAACTTTGCATCAGGCTAGTGATGTCGTACAATATACAGAATAACGATAGCACTGATAAAAGTTACTTTACTAAGATTAGCTTGCATTCGTCTGGGAACCTGATAGCTGATGTTAGCAATGAAATGGTAAAAAATAACGAAAACGTAAAACTATTATTCATTTTACATAGATGTCATAACCTACATGTTAACTGACAAATTAAATAACTGCAAATTATAATAGTTTTCTAAAGTAACCTCATCACCTGAAGGAACACTCATGGACGAGGTCGAACTGGAAGCCATGTAAATCAGTCCACCGTAGGAGTTAAAACGAAATTGGAATTGAGAGAAACAGAAACCAATATTCACTGGATGGTCATATACCTTTTCACCGCTAGAAGGGGGAAATATCACACAGTGTAGCTTTAACAAAAACTAGAGTGGACGAGCCTTATGCAAGGGAGTCACTGCTAAACTTCAGTGACCGAGCACCGCCGTACACATGCATAGATGGAGCGCAACTGAATAGGAGGGCAATAATGACGACTAAAATATACATTTTGCTAAAACATTTGTTGTTGGATATTAAATTTGCCCTGTCAAATTTTAAACCTACAAGTAAATTTATTTTTATGATAGCAGCGTGTTCCTCTTACCAGTTACCCATCAACCCAAAAATACATAGATATGATATTTTGGCCATATCGCCCAGCCCTAATAACAGACAGGATGTATCACAGGTACTCACTAAAATCAATCAGCATCTTGCCATAGCCCTGTCTCATGTACTGTGGCATAGTCAGGATACAAGACACGTTGTAATTCAGGAACGAGTTCTTCTCCTGCGGATATAAAAAGCAATTGTGTGTGCACTTTCCATGAAAACTCTCCTGTCAATGTTATGATCCAGCCAGAGACTTCAAAGACACTGCAGGTTAACATTTCTCAAAATTAACATGCAAATAAACGTAGCATTATATTTGCATGTTCTGCTGGTTTATGAGACTTTCAGCAGACAATTAGGGTGAAGTGCTCTTCAGGTTAGTACCCCCACAAAACACTTTAGCCTGGTTCAGATTTATATTTCTTAAAAAGAAAACTTCAAATAATTAGCCCCTTAGATTGGCACACTATTCACATATTTAGAACAGAAAACATACAAAGATCAAAACAGAGAAATTAAGTCAATCGTTCCTTCCCTAGTTTCAAGCAGCATCCCACTAACCACCTTTTGTTAACAGCTACCAACAGTCTGTGCTGAATCTATTCAGAGGTCGGTAAAACTAACATATTAAGAAAGGAATAGGGATGACAGACTTTTGAATGTGTGTTGTGTGTGTTTGTCCCTTCATGGTTGTTGTGGAAAGTTCATCCACCACATTCATAAACTTTTTTTGCGTCTGCTTTTATTTGTATATGTATAAATTATGGGGCTAACCAATGATGGATAAAGATATAATCACAATTATTTTGCTCAAATTATAAATTGCGATAAAATACGCAGGGTTTATTTTACCTAATCCAGCTACCTAAATTGATTTATTATTTGTGCCATATGCATTAACAGTTTTACATTATGAAAACTGGTAAAACCTTAAACTTCAAAAGCCAGAAGGATTTGAGGCTTTGAACCTTCAACATCGGCATGTTACCAATGCTAGACGATGAAAGTGTCAAATTGAAGAAGAAAAAAACCTAGTATAACTAACCAGCGGGACAATCTCGTAGATGACTATGCTTAATTGACAAAAGTAGAAATTGTGATCATGATTAAAATGATTAATACTGCAGGCCTAATAAATGATACACCTTAATTTTTGAAGCCAAAAAAAAAAGAAAAAAAGAAGTAATTTATCATGGATCAACATGTGATATTTTGGATTTGCTTTCTGATGAAAATTTTTGAATCTGCGCCGAGGGATAAAGGCTAGGCAGTTCTTAAATGTGAAGAAGTTCCCTGGTTGCGGCCCACACCACAAGAGTACACCTCATCAACTGACTTCAAATAATTTCAAGCAAGTCTGGTGTTTTAAGAGGAGCAAACCATTTTGTGCATTTTAGATCATGCAAGTCACTATATGCTGGCTCCAGCACGATATTACCTTTGAGAAATATCCTACAAGGTGACAGCCTGTGTTATCAGCTTCAGTCATGACATAAAACAGAAAAGGCTCCACATCATAATACAGCGTTTTATGGTCCAGGAACAGCTTGGCCAGCAAACAGAGGTTCTGGCAATAGATCTGTTAGGACAGGGATAGAAAATATCAGTTACATGTTGCAAACAACACTCATAAACAGACTAGAATTTCATGTTAGAGGGGAAATGGTCTCTTTCAACAAAGCATCAAACACATCCAGAACCTCTTTAGCATACATAAAACAATCAATGAGTGCATTAACATCAATTCCTCACCTTGTTCTTTTTCCCATCAACCTCAAACACAGAAATGGCACCTTTTCTGTAGACTTCATCACCGGGAGGGTGTTTCCAAACACATTTGGCCTGCATACACCACAGGAATGAAAATGTCAAACTTAACTTTCCTTCCAAATATATTTAGCTAGCAAGAAGTTAGATTTTATACCATATGTCTGCGCAGGATGGTCTGGCTCTTCATGTACTTGAGGCAGAACTCACAGACGTACAGACGCCCCAGACGGGCGTACTCCTCAGGATAGGGAGAGTGGTACCAAGTGTCTAGCTCATAACGGCCAAACAAGATGGTCTTGATCATGTTACTGCCCTCTGTAATCTGACCCTGCAGACGCAGTTTCTCCTGCAAACAGCAAAAACCTTAGACATCAAATTTCTACATACAGCTTCAGCTAAAGGAACACATAAGAACAGCAGAACCAAAATCACAGTATGAGTAATTTTATATCACACTAACAGTATACCATCATAAAGTTATTTTTGCTAAATTCAACAAAGTTTTATACATTATATAAACACATTGTAATGTCAGTGAATTAAATACTTGAAAAATACTAGGCCTGGGACAATTAAATCAATGCATTGTGAATCGAGGAATGATTTTGGATAGTTTTGAGTTCTCTCTCGAAACGATCCTGAGCTTAGTTTTTAACAGCAGATCTAGAAACAGCCATAGTGGCTCTGTTTGCCTTCAATTCCTTACACAAACCACTTGAACCTTCTATAAAATAATATTTCATAAAGGTTGATGCGAATTACAAGGGTGTTTGCAGCGGGCCGTTTACATTAATCTCATGTGTAATAAAAGCATTGAGATGCAAGTACATTCTCAGACTCAGCCGAACACACGAGTGCTCTTTTTCGTGATCATTTGAGTGCGCAGTTAAACACTAGCCTAGAGTGCCATCTGCTGTTAAAAACTAAGCTCAGATTTGAGAGAGAAATTGCAATGCATTCAGAAAATCTCTGAATAAAACCACAAACCGCGATGTATCGATTTACTGTCCTAGCCCTAAAAATGACATATCAACTGATTAATAGTTTGATAATATAACTGATAATTAATATGATGGAATGCAAGCCAAAGGGTAAACTTTGTTTCCAGTTGAGCTGTGTTTGCAGTGTCAAGTGTGAAATGCGAGGCACGTCGGTTCATACCAGATCCTCTGATGCACGGGCCTGAGCTTTTCTGAAGAGCTCCAGATCATAATCACTGGTGATGTTCTCCAGCAGTGGTTCTCGAGTGGTGCCATGTGTCTGTCTGTGCTCCTGATACATAAAATATGAACAGATCTATTTGAATCACAAACATAAACATCATAAACCACTATACCCAAAAGACTTGCTGTGGTAGTCTGTGTTTAATGGTGTTTGGCAGATCACATTACTTGCCCAATGCCGCACTGCACTCACTGTCATTTTGCTTTTTTATAGATATCAAACCCATTTAGTTTAAATGGACAACAGACACTACAATTATAAACTGAAAGCGTCTACTCCATGATGAGAGTCAGGAGAGATGACAGTCAGGATGATGGCAGAGGGGTTGGTGTGCAACAGATCTTTTAACATCCTTGACACATCTTGTTAAATGTGCGTTCAGTACTGCCACTCTCTGTACAGAGATTACTCGTTATCACAAATTCGAGTAAAAAGTGAGGGCGCATACAAAGGTGATATCAATACCACGCACAGGGTTCGTACAGATACTGTAAAATGAAATTCCAGGACTTTTCAAGCACTACTTTATGGTTTTCAAGGACTACAATCAGAGATCGCATTTATCTTTATTATTTTTTAAGGATAAAAAATATATTTATATTTTTAAGATATAAGGTATCATAAAATGTATTTAAACATTAAATAAAAATTTTATCATAGCTATTATTGTTCAATAAAAAATATTTAGATTATAATGTTGGCATACTTCGTATTGAGAAAAGGTCTGATGGGGGTTTATCAGATGGGTTGCAGTGTTATTGTTTGCAAAAAAAGATTGTTTTTTCTAAAAATTTAACACTAATTTCATATATATTGTATTTAAATAAGTCAATCACTTCTGCAAATATATGGCTATTTTCAAGGGTTTTCCAGGACTTAAATCTCAGGACATTATTTTAGGTCAAAACCCGGAAGCACATTAGCATTTTAGCACCTACAGACTGAGCAAGTTGTCCGAAGCCTCATGGTGGCGACGTTGAAGTCATTCAACCATGGTGTAGTTTGTTTATAGCCTACATTTAGCTTTTTACTTCTGGCGATTGTATTTAGGCTTCAAAGTTAGTTTTATTAATTTGTAGAAATCATCATAATGAACTAAATGTGTAAGAATCAAACTTCTGTTCGTCACAGAGCTTATTTTCAGCAATTATCTAAAAGCCAATGGAAAAATTAAATTTGTTTTTTTACCGAGGGAACTAGATTGACCGGGCTGGCCTAAAAAAATCTTCATCACTACAGCACTTTTACATGAATACACAAACATTAATATACAGATATTTCAGTGTATCACTAAGAGAACACTATTACCATGTACTTTTCTTTTTGGTCTTTTGTCAGGCCAGAATCCCTCCTCTTCCTAATCTCCAAGACCTTCTCTTTATAACGAACCTGTCTTGGAGTTGGTGCCTGTGGAAAAGCAATACAAATTAATTACATTTCATTTTTACTAAAAGGTACACTGTGTACATAAAGCTCTTCATGCATAGCTCATCAGTCATAACTTCACTGTGGTTACCACAGAATTTATGGCTTGCAAACAATCACATCTCATCTTAAAAAAGGAAGGCAGCACACTGCTGACGTTAGGACTTCACACAAATGTCTCTTTTTTTTGTACAAAAGCATGCATGCACTTAAGGGGCATTAACACGCTTGTGTGATGTTTGTTTAGTGTTGAGTGAACATCTGTTTGGTGAGAACCTGATGTCGAGTAGCGTGTCTGTTCTCCTCGTTCTGGCCCTGACTGCGCTCTTCCTCTTGCTTCTCACGCTCGATGGCTTTTACCTGAATGAGATGAAAAGCACACAAAGATAAACAACAGAGAAAGTGCTAAACAATACAGAAAAGGTTAAAGCACACATGCTTATGCTAAACGACCATTACAATTTAGCTGTTGAACACTTTTTTCACAGATGCGCTCATAACACATACCTCATTCAATCCAAGGTGGGCAAAAAGATACAATTTAATAATAGAAAATAAGTATACTTTGGTCATAACGCACCTTGCACTCATCTGCTGACAGGTTATGGTAGAGTGGGCATCCTGATATTGAGAAATGTCGCTCATGTTTTCCTGTTAAATGTCCTGTACAAAAGAAATTCAGAAAAAGATACAGATTTTAGCTTTAAATGTAACTTTAAACGAACCAGTGAAATTTAAAATGTTTTAAAACACTGCGAACATTGTTCTTATTTTCAATTAAGCCCTTGTAAACCATTAGCACTGAATTTGATTATGAAGCAAATGCAAAAGGAAATTAATTTGAAGAGCAATTACCCAGAGAATTGCACCCAGGTGTGGGGCACTTCATATTGAAGTTGTAGCTCTCATGAAAGCGGCGGCGTTTTGGGCGATGAGAGGGATCGCTGCCAGAGTCTTTCTGGTCTTTAGTCACGCTCTCATCGTGGGATGCATTGGGGCTGGATATGTCGATGTCTGATTCAGATGAAGGGGCGTTTCCTGTGGGCGTCCTGGGGGGAGACTCGTCTCTCTCTGCTGCTTGCTTCACATCCGGTGGAGCATCTAGATCAGGAACATAATTAACTTCTCATAAATATATGTAAAGGTATTAAATATAATACATACAATTCTTTGCAGCAGGGATTTTAATAAGAACAGTAACAATAATTATAAAAAATATTTTACATACATACATTATAGCAAGTTCCTAGGAATGTGTGTGATTTCGAAGAATATAGTGTCATACAATTTAACACTTAGTTTGTGCTTTTGTTTTTCTTTATTAATTTTTGATCTATAATAGTGATTTGAGTTGTATTGGTTCTTCCAAAAAGTGGTCTCTTTTTTGATAATGTGATTTAACGTTCCTAATATAAAAGAAAATGTAAAAGCTATCTGCAATTTACATTGTGATGTGTGTGTATGTATGTATGTATGTATGTATGTATGTATATATGTATATATATATATGTATGTATATATATTGTACATATATATATTTATATTTCAACTAAAAAGAAAAGTTTATTTTAATAGTCTCCAATTTTACAACTGGACAATGAGTGCTTACCAGGATCAACTAAACGATTTTCAAAAGTATGTGAAGTTTGCGGCTCTATTGTTGCAGTAAATTCGTTCTTGAATGAATAATTTATAGATGCATGCTGGTCTGTTATTGCAGGGACATCGACTTAACATTTTCACGCCCCTAAACATGATGTGCAACAAAACAAACTGTGATTGGTTGCGTTACATGTCAGTCAAACGTCCTCTTGGGCGGTCCTTGACCAATGAAAGCTGCCATGGAAAATCTGTCATGCTAAATTCTCAATCGTGGGGATTCCAACTGAAATGGCTGGATTGTATTATTTATGGAAATGTGTTACTTAAACACATACATAACTCAAAAGGTTTGTTCACACTTGTAGTTCGGTTCTCTTGGTTCGTTTGGTCTGGATTAAAAAATAAAAATGCATTTAGTCCAGGTTCGCATTTTTAACACAGATCCTAAAAACTGTTTTTATGGTGTATTTTGCGACAGATCTTATCAAACATCCAAAATGCTGTGAGCTGGACTAAATGTACTGGTAACACTTTACAACAAGGTTCATTAGTTAACTACATTAGTTAACATGAACTGCACTTTTAAAGCATTTATTAATCTGTGTTAATGTTAATTTCAACATTTACTAATGCATTATTAAAATCTTGTTAGCATTAGTTAATGCACTGTGAACTAACATGAACTGCTGTATTTTTTATTAACTAACTTCATCAAAGATTAACTAATGCTAAACAGAGGTGTTGTTAATGTTTAGTTAATGTTAACTAATGCATTAACTAATGTTAACTAATACAATCTTATTGTAAAGTGTTACCAATGCGCTTGCTGTATGCGCATACATATGATGGTCAACAAAAAAAAAGATCTGCTGAAAGACACCTTTCCGACTCCTGTATTGAACTGTAATGGGAAACTTCTCAACTACGATTAGAAAAAACAGGTATCCTGGAGTACTGTCTTTTTTAGGGTCGCATCTTGAGACGTGTTTGTTTGATGTGCACCAGGGCTCGGATGGCAAGGTTCACACTCATTAAAAGGTTAGTTCACCTCAAACTAAAAATTATGTCATTAATTCCTCACATTCATGTTGTTCCAAACCCGTAAGACCTTTGTTCGTCTTCAGAACTCAAATGAAGATATTTTTAATGAAATCCGAGAGCTCTCTGACTCCTCCATAGACAGCTGTTTAATTCCCACTTTCAATACCCAGAAAGGTAGTAAAGACGTCGAATCATCCATGTGACTCCAGTGGTTCAACCTTAAAGGGTTACTTCAGCGATTAGCATTAAGCTTTGTATCAGTAGAAACCCAGGAGTATATTCAAATTATCTTACTTTCCCCCCCCATATCACCCTGAGACGAGAGAATTATGTATTTTATTTCTGGAAAAATTCCTCCAATGATGCAAATATCGTCATTTTGCGTCAACGGAGGAGTTCTGATCCTGCTGCGTTTGTGCGTGACGCTCAATCGGCTCACTCGCATTATATCGAACAGACACGTTCAGTTTTTAATTGTAGTGTCTCTAACTGAACTGATTATCTGAAAATGAACGTGGTAGGCAAGTGATCCAGCAATCCTGTAGCCGACTAGCCGTGCCCAGAGTAGGGCAGTGAAGCAGTGCGTTCTGGGAATTGTTGTCTTTCATCCCCATGAGACAAAAATACATTTTCTGTGTTTTCTCAGTCTAGAAGGCACCAAATTCAAAAATAATTTCACATTTCTACTACATTAATGACCCAGTTTAAATACAGATTCATCTTCCCAGCGCTGAAGTACCCCTTTTAATTGTATGAAGCAACGAGAATACTCTGTGTGCAAAAAACGAACAAAATAAAAAATTGAATCAAAAATGTCTACTAGTCTGTGTCAGACTCTTCAGAACGCCGGCTTACCATTCGCCGACGCTGTTCACATGAGCACCACAACACATGCACACAAGTCATTCTGCTGTAGAGTTATGAAGCACTGCACACACTGCGTTAACATCACAGGAGAAACACAGACTAGAAGAAAATGTTGAATAAAGTTTTTATTTTGTATTTTGCGCACACAAAAAGTACTCTTGTTGCTTCATTAAATTAAGGTTGAACCACTGGAGTCACATGGACGATTCGATGTCTTTACTACCTTTCTGGGTATTGAAAGTGGCAAGTATATAGCCGTCTATGGAGGGGACAGAGCTCTCAGATTTCATCAAATATATCGTAACTTGCATTCTGAAGATGAACGAAAGTCTTACGGGTTTGGAACGATATGAGGATGAGGAATTAATGACAGCATTTTCTGTCATTTTGTTAAAGCTCACTCTTAGTCTGATAGCCCACATAAACCATCTACTGACACACACACACACACACACACACACACACCCCAAGAGAAACCAATGTATCAGCTGCGTGTTTCTACCTTGAGAACTCTGGCTCAGGCGCAGTGATGCTCGGGTCATACGGGTGTTATTGCGCTGATTGGCTTCACTATGGGAGCTGTCGGTCTTCTCGTGATCTCCAGAGTCGTCAGAATCAGCTGTCCCGTCTGAACTACTGCCTGCTGTTCTCTGCAAACAGGGTGTCAACACGGTTATATCACCATGCATATGTAAACAGGTCAGACTAAAAAATATAATTAAAGACACCAACAACACACACACACACACACACACACACACACACACACACACACACACACACACACACACACACAGCATGCATTTAGCATAGAAATAAAACAGAAACATGTTATTATACAGTCTGGTTTGTGTTTTAAAGCCAAACCGCTAACTAGCTTCATTATCAGGTTAGAACACACTGTTTCTGGCACTTCGGCGTTTGTCGATTCTCATGCGATAAAAAGTTAGCTGCCGAAAATGTACATAAACATTGAGTTAGCATTTAGCGCGCGCCGAGGCGATTGGGCAATTCTCGCATTTTCTCTTACCTTTCTCCGCGGCATGTTCCGCCAGATAAATCAGACCACTGTCCTTTAATAGGTTTGTCAAACGGGTATATTTCTTATGTGCTACCTAATATAATACAGCAGCAGTGTAGTCATAAGTTTGTGTGTTTCTGTTCTCGCCGATTGTTCACTCTCTCGCGACTCGCGCCACACAGTACCACAGCGGAAGTGACGCAGAGACGACAAACATGGCGACGCTGAAGCGCCGACCAATGTGTGGAATGTGCATTGTTTTTTTTTTAATGTTATAACAAATTGTTGTAGAATACAGAAACAACTTTTTTTTATTTTAGATTTAAATTACAATTATATTTATTTGTATTATATATTTTACTGTAGTTAAAATAAAAGTCATCTTCAGAAAGCCAGAGCAAAATGTAAACCTACATTTAGGAGGTTTTCTTCTGAGGTAAAATCCCCTTTACCTCATTTTGGTAATATGTCAAAAACATAACGTGAAAGTTGTAATCAAATATTTTTTGTTGTTGTGATAAATTGTTATGCTTTTGTGTTGTCTCTTGTAGTTTTATGTTCGCTATATACATTTGCATTCAAAATTATTTAAAATAATTATTATGTGAATAAAAATGTTAACCTCCTTGGTTGAATTTGCGATACTATTAACGATTAGGCCAATAGAATTTTTTCTTTCTTTTATGCATTTATAATTTTCGCTTGTACAAATAAAAGTTAAAATGTTTTTTAAAAATATGTTTTAAATAATCCAAACATACTGTTTTATGTAATTTATCATACTAAATCAATATTATGTGCACAAAGCGAACTGATTGATTTTGCATTTAAATAATATATATATATATATATATATATATATATATATATATATATATTTTTTTTTTTCCTGTTATCTGTTCTCATTATTTGTTTTATAAAAATTCTGTGCATTTTATATAGCAAAATATTGACTTAATGCACACAATCTCTACAGATGGCGCTGCAGGACCCCCACTTTAAGTGAGAGAGACCATTATCAATGACATGAAACTGGATTCATTAGCATCAGTTCTTGGGGAAAAACAGGAATCTTTCCATGAGCACTAACAAATAAATCACACAGATTGTTTGGGACAAAACAGATTGTTTGGGACAAAAATGCAAATAAATTTATTTTATATAAATTTAATATTAATTTATATATATCACACACTTTTTGAGAGTCAATTGTGATTTATTCCATTTAATAAATCAAGCCTTAAAAAATACTCAATGTTTAATATTGTTACCATACATGTTTAAGGGGCCCTATAATGCCCTATAAATAGGTCTCTGAAGTCCCCAGAATGTGTATGTGAAGTTTTAGCTCAAAATACCCCACATATCATGTTTTATAACATGTTAAAATTGTGTCATTTTCAAAGTGAGCGTGCTGTTTTTGTGTGTGTCCCCTTAAATGCAAATGAGCTGCTGCTCAGAGGGCGGAGCTTCAAGAGCTTGTGTTAGCAGATCCAATTACCTCAGGCAGACCTGATGTGGAGTTAACTATCCTCAAGTCATCGATTAGCATATTCTGTCATGATAACTGTTGTAAAATGCACAGAGCCAGAGAATACATGCTGCATGAAGATAGAACAGGTATAGTTAAGTTTAATTACAGTATAAATGTTGCAATCTTGATTTTATGACATGGTGTTGCATTTGTGTTACAATAAATGTGAAAAGATGGATGCGACTTGAGCAGACTCCCAAATGTGCTCTACAACTCTTCCTCTTCTCTAAAGCAGCCCAACATGGCTTCACCCTCTTTGTTGTGTGTTCCTGAGAGGTGGGAGCAGGTTTTATGTACATTTTATTTGCACTTTGAAACCTGTTTTCAAAGGTTTGTGTTTTCAGGTCCCCAAAACGCTGTTTTCGTGTAAATGAACGGTCAAAATGCAATCATATTTTGTTCTGTTTTTAGTTGATAATGGTGCCGTGTAAACGGCCCTTAATCTGTTGTGATGTTAGCATATTGGCACGTTTACGGATCAAGGATGTACTAAAAATGGAAAGGTTTTTCTTTGTGTTTTTCGCGTACGTTGTAAAAACAATCCTCATTCACATGGATCTGTGAGAACGACTAAAAATACTGTATTCTGGTGCCAGGCCAGTAGTTGGGGATGTCACTTTGTAAAGAAAAACTGTGTGGCTAAAGGCTATACATGTAATAAACATGCACATGATGTCATCATTTTCACAAATTAGCATTTTCCATTTCCATTTTTTGCGTACAGATGACAACGTTGTCAAAACGATCCCATTTACACAGATCCGCGTCTCTGCACTTTGAAACCTGTTTTCAAAAGTTTGTGTTTTCAGGTCCCCTGTTTTCAGGATTAGCGAGTTTTTCCTTTGCTTTTTTCGCTCTCAGACGATAACATTGTCAAAACGACCCTCGTTCGCACGGATCCGTGAAAACGTCTAAAACGCTGTATTCTGCTGCCAGACCAGTAGGTGGCGATGTCACTTTGTATAGAAACTACACATCTATAGGAACATGATGTCACTGTTTTCATAAATGTGCGTTTTTTTAGTTTACACATAGACGATAATGGTATCGTTTTCAAAAACTTGAACGGCTAAACAGCCCCGCAGACTCAAAAAAACTCTTGTTGAGGTTTGCATCTGTTTCTCTGGCAGATTCTCACCCGGGGGAGGGTTTGTGTGAAGGGAATATCATGGTCTGGGTGAGGGTAGAAACCACAGTGATTTTCCAGAGTCTTCCACCACCACCTCTAAATGTGAAGAGCCAAAGGGGGGTGGGGGTGAAGCAGCTGATACCATCCATCCTAAAAATAGAGCCAATCACTCAGCCAGCCACACACTGAGCTCTCTCCAGTCAAGTCTGTCTTTTCTAAAAGTAAGGAAAACCGTTCAAAACATTTGCACAAACTACATCAACTCTCTGAGAGGTCAAGATGCCCAAGATTGTGAGACCAGAGAACTGGTAGGTGTGAACATCAGAGCTTATTTGAAATGGTAGAAGCCGCATGCTAATGTCTTCTTTGAAGGGTACATGCCATTTTCACAACGTAGACTTAAAATATGGTTTCATCATGTTAGATCAGAAAGTTTTGTTTTTAAAGAGTAACCAAATGAGAAACACTTTGCTTAAATTGGTTCTTTCATGTCTTTAGTCAACCAGCCAAAACTCTGTGGTATGACCGGAAAAAGTATGTCACTATCAACTTTGTGGTTCAAAACCCAAAAGATGTTCAGATAGATATTCAGGAAACAAAAATTATTTTGAGGTAAGTAAATTATATTATTTCCAATATTTATTATATCAATATGAATTAATTTAGTTTCTCAGTTTTTTCTCAGTAATATAGGAAATTCAGATGATGATTCTCAGACATAACAAATGAGATTAAATACAAAGCAAATGTTGAATTTTGCCTACACTCTTATGAACAGAGGTTCCAAACGGGTGTTTTTACAGAGATGCCAGTGAAGAACCATTTTTGTTCCCCCAAAGAACACCTCAGAACAGTTTCTGCTTAATGTGAAGAGCATCTTACAACTTTTTTTTCCAGTGCAAAGAACCTGCATTGAAAAATGTCCATGCATGTTAAAGGTTGGAACAACCAATGTCATTAAAGAAGCTTTATTTTAAAGAGAGCTCAAAAATAATCCTATTCTCATATGCGTCTCCTTTAGA
This sequence comes from Gobiocypris rarus, assembly GCA_023029165.1. Lineage (NCBI taxonomy): Eukaryota > Metazoa > Chordata > Actinopteri > Cypriniformes > Gobionidae > Gobiocypris > Gobiocypris rarus. The sequence continues at coordinate 5,672,629 of CM040920.1, forward strand.
GTTCAGAGGAGGTTTCAACAATGTCTCAAATTGTGTTCAATATGAATGCAAATTTGGACACTATTTTGTCATTTTTAATCATTTTATAGCTCTACTCTTGGTAAACGCTAACTTTTGACCAATAGCTTTGTTTTATTTATCTTAAGGATTTTTATGAGAAACATCTGATTGAATGAAACTTGTGATAAATTGAGAGCTCCATTAAGTCTCATGAGCTCAAAAAGAGCCACCTTTGAGCTATAAAAATAAAGCATTGGGATTTTTACATTATGATAAATACGTTTTTTTTTTTGGGGCTTTCATTTTAATAATGTATTTCACTATACAAGTAAGAAAATGTCTAAATTAATAATAATAATAATATTTCACTATTTTTCAGCTGTAAAGATGTGGATGACAACGATATCTACAATGAGATTGAATTTTATGACCGTGTATTTAAGTGTGTAAGTAGCTTACCATCCTTTGTGTGATATAAATCCTGAAGTTTGTGCTATGTGCATATTTAATTCAGGTGGAAATGTATAATTGAAAGTAAAGGCTTTTTTTGTTGACCCACAGTTTATGAAATAAGTGACATGTGTAAATTAAATTTCATCCATGACATCAAAGTTTTTTCCCCCGAACAACTTTGTGGATGATGCTCTTTTAGGATTCAAGGGACAAGATCTTTGACCGAACAATTAATGTCTTAATAAGGAAAGTAAAGGAAAATGTGGCATGGCCTCGACTCCAGAAAGATCTAGCAAAGGTATCTATCTATCTATCTATCTATCTATCTATCTATCTATCTATCTATCTATCTATCTATCTATCTATCTATCTATCTATCTATCTATCTATCTATCTATCTATCTATCTATCTATCTATCTATCTATCTATCTATCTATCTATCTAATCTATCTAATCTATCTAATCTATCTAATCTATCTATCTAATCTATCTATCTATCGCATTCCTCTGAGCTTTCTTTCCTCTCCCTTTCAGCCAGCATGGCTGTTAGTGGACTTTGATAACTGGAGGGACTGGGAAAATGAGGAGGAAGATGGCATGGCAGAATATGAGCAGTATGTAGATGTAAGTTTCTTAATCTGATTTTAATGATAATTTATGCAATTATCCTTCTGGACGATGCTGTTATCATTTCACTTTTTGTCACGGGACGTTGTAGTATGTTGATTTCATACTAAATTCCGACATTTTCTATAATATACAATGACTCTTTTGTAATGCAGATGCTTAATGACATTAAGAACAAAGGAGAGCCACCTGCCATGGATGATCTGGATGATCTTGTGAGTACCAGAACCATATCAAACCATATCAAGTTATGCAGTCTTTGGTCATTTCAGTCATCACAACATTTTTTTTCTTCTTCACAGAGTGACTGAGTGGCGCACCGTTGTCCAAGATGAATATTTACAGTCCAGTTTTTCAAAATGTTATGAATGCAGTCATAGCCAATTCACATTGCCCAAATAGATTTTGGGTTTTGTTAGATCAGTACATAAACCCTGGCATTGTGAGCTAGACTTATGTAATATATAATTGTCACATGTTTACCTTTGAATTTCTTGACTTCCTTGCAAAACAAATCATTGTTGCTTTGTGTGAAACAAAATTAGATGTGTATTTATTTTCTATTTGTTTTGTTATAAATACAAGTGAGGAACTAGTTTATGTATAATTAATTTGCTATAAAATGTATGTTTTCTACATTAAAGACTTCACAATGCTTTAGTATTGTTTTGTGAACAATTGTTTTTATTGAATAATCAGTTCAATATAAAAATGATACACACATTACAATCTAATTTCTTACTTTTTTCGGGGGGGACTTGATACTAATAAATGATCATATATTTTCAAAACATGCAATTTATTGTTTTAAATAAGTATAGTTTTATATTCAATCCAAGAATAAGAGACAGAATATAGATCAAGGGCTCACCTTTTATTCATTGAACTGGCTGTACTCCTGCAAGCACAGCAGGTCTGTGAGCACAAGCGTCCACCACTGTTACGCATGGACAGCTGTTGCTCAACTGTTATGCAGCAGGATTGTGCCATCTTTCATTAAATACGTCAGCGGAGGTGACCCCTCAACTTAGGCCAACTTGACCAGTACTGTAAGTCTGTGAGAGTATGTGTGTGTGTGTGTGTGTGTGTGCCTTTGCAATTGTAATGCAGATCATTCATGCAATAGACTGGAAAACAGGTCAAGTAGTCATTAACCTTACCTTTTTTTAAGCAGGAGTCCATTGACCAAATCTTGTTTATCACTGCGTACAAAGAGGAAGAGATCCACTCAAGACTCTGCACTACAGCGATAACAAATGATAAGGAGAGTATGATTGCTTAGGTGGAAGGAAAATATCACATGATTACAGTCTTTCATCATTTACTCTCCTTCATGTTGTTCCAAACATGTATTCCCTCTAAGGAATGCAAAATAAGATATTTTGAAGAATATGCTGGTCCTGCTTTTACAATGAATGGAGAGTGAAGGACACAAAACCAAAATAAAAGTATTCCAAGTCACCTGAAGTCAAACCATAGCTTTGTGTGAGGAACAGACCAACATTTAGGTTGTTATTCACTATTTAAAATAAAATAAAATCCTCCTCAGCACATGAATATTCCTTTACTCAAGAATAATGAATATTCTTGAGTAAAGGAATGTGACTGTATTGTTCTTTAGAGTAACATCTTTTTGTCAGTTGATCAAAGTCACAAAATTAGTCTGAATGATTTGTTCACAGATTTAGTTGCTTTTTCAGAGCATTTTGAAGATTGAATTCTTCTGACCCATTACCCAGATGGGTTGTGATCCTTAGTTTCCTACTTAAAGCCCAGGGAAACCCTGGATATAACCCTCATGGGTATGTTGCATGGGGCCAACATGAAACCGTTGGAGAAACCCACTTACAACCCATATTTCAGCTCATGTAACCTTGTAGTACCCACATAAAACCTAAATCTGGGGCCAAGATGGGACTTGCACATGTTGGTGCCTCCTGTTCAATTTGGAACAAGTGGGGCCATTATGGAAACCGGAGACAATCCCATATAGGATCCATTTTTCAGCCTGTGTCCCTGTATGGGCCCCACATACGAATGTTGGCTGGGTAAGAACTACACTACTACAGAACTTGCCCTGCCCTGAGAAAAAGGAGTGTGCTTAATTGTAATGAATGAGCATTTATAGTGTAGCCTACTAGAATCTGTATTTGCAGATAATATAATTATAAAATAAAAGGCCACCTAAGCTAAAAGTGAGATTACTTTCATGACTATGGGCCTGTCCAAATAAATGTAAATACCCACACTTGCAGTTTTTGCACCTGACCACTTGTCTACTTGGCCACACACACTTGATTTTAAAAGATTTTAAGACCAATTTTGAGCTCAATTTGCACCCCCAAGATCGCATCGGAGACCGCACTACCTCAAATCATAAAATATCAAACCTGTTTGATATTTACAACTCTTGATCAGCCTTCGTCTGACATCATACCCACGATAGCCAATGAGAGTGGCAAGCTTCATCAAGAAGCTTGAAAAAGATCACACATATTTTTTTCTCCTTATTTTTCCCGTAAAATAAAACTCACACCAGGAATACCTGATGACGCAGATCGTCCTCCATTTGTTTTTCAGTCCAGACAGATCTTCTAGTCTGTGCATTCGGAGGATTATAATGCTTAAAAACCAGTTGAAACTGCCCTCATGTCTGTGTTTTCCTAGATTTAAAAATTACGCTTTGAAAATCATCTAGTGTGTCCCAGGCCAGAGTTTGAGGCCCATAAAAATTCCCATAAACACACTTAACCTTATCCTTGTGGAAAGCCTTCCCAGAAGAATTGCAGTTGGTCCAACTCCATATTAAACTCACGGATTAAGAATGTCATTAAAGTTCATGTGTATGTAAAGGCAGGCGTCCCAAAACTTTTGGCAATGTAGTGTATAAAGATGTACTTAAGTCCTACTTAAAAGGCTCAAAAAGTTAAGCATTTTCAATACATTTATAGAAAACTACATACATTTTTATTTAATCATTACAATTCAGTTTCAGACAAATTAACATTCAGTTCAAAGTGCTCTTTTTAAAAGTATATGCTAAAGTTGACTTGCATGGTGCATGGAAGTACATTTCACCATCTAACAGAAGAAATAAACTAATACAGGTTAAAGGGTTAGTTCACCCAAACATGAAAAAGTTGTCATTAATTACTCACCCGTTCCATACCCGTAAGACTTCAGAGTAAGAGATCATAGAGAGATCGTAAAACTAATCCATATGAATCAAGCAAATAATTCTTACAGGTTTGGAACGACATGAGGACAGAATTTTTGCGTCAAATATAACTTTTTTTTTTTACTGCCAATGACCAAATGGCATTGTCCAGGACAGCAGTATTGTATTGCACACGTTCAACCCGTAACCTTCAGTGAGGAGTGAAAAACATTGATAAGGATGTTTGTGCAGTCTGTGATGTAACGGGCCGCAGATTCTCCAGGCCACCAAGCACATAAACAAAATGTTCTGCACTTTGGCCTACAACGCCCATCACAAACCCCACAGAAGAACAAAATTTAAACGTCTATAAAAGAGGTTAGAGAAAAGTCGGCAAAGGAAGTTAATATTTAAAAGCAGTCCTCTGGAGAAAAATTAATCAATATGGATGTTTTTCAGAAAAGTAAAATATTTTATTAAAACACAAACATTTTTAACAAACCAAACATAACGTGAAGTAAAACTTTCACGTTCTAAAAAAAAACTAAAACACAATTTAATAAATGCATTTCTTACATACTGTGCATTCTGGCTCTGGAAAAAATTAACAGAGGCTTTGGTGATAAGTTTTACATGCATAAGTAATATAGAAACAAACAATGTCTCCACACTGTAAACATTTATTCTTTCATTATGCGGCATCATGTTCAGATAAACTCTGTAAGTAAAACTGAAAGACATGCAGGCATGCAATTACATTGTTAATTGATAAAAAAAGATAGACCTATCCTAGAGACAGTATTCCATAGTCATATAAAGGTGTCAAGAGATATCCTTGCATTAGTGCTGAATTAAAATCAAATTCAGTATATAACATAAACATATCCATACATTTGTACATGCGAACAAATATCCATTTGTAAATCTAATCTAATGTGTAGTATCTGTTCTTTGTTCATGTAAAGCCAGGTTTTGGTAGGACATTAACGTATAGCTCCAAGTATTCTGATATAGCTGAATGGGCCAATAACTCGCTTTGAGATGAATGATTCCTATAACAGAACACAGCCGTACTGTATGCACAGATCATGACTGAGGGACCTTTGAACATAACATCTGAATGAAAGTTACTTAGTGAATGGGCCAGCCTCCTTGAAAACCATTCACAGATAACAAGATATGCAGGGAGGCTCCAGAATATGAAGACTTGCCAACATGCTCAAATAATCTTGGAAAGATCTGAGTGAAAATCACAGCCACATAAATTCATCATAGTCATGAGAGGATTCGAGAGGAGGAACATCTTGAAAAGTTCACCTCTGACAACAATTCAATTCAATGTATCATAATGCAGTGTTTAATTCTCAGTAGATTCTATTAATTTACAATGTGTTACTATTCAATGTGTTACTATTGTTCCTATATAAATTTTGTACCCACTAGGGCTGTCAAATTGATTAATCCCAATGAATTGCAATGAATTGCATCTAACATAAAAGTTTCTATTTATATAATATGTGTGTGTGCATACACTGAATACACTATATTGCCAAAAGTGATGAGGCACACAGTGGCCTTCAGATTAGCTCAAGAACAGTGTGTAGAGAGCTTCATGGAATGGGTTTCCATGGTCGAGCAGCTCATCCAAGTCTTACATCACCAAGTGCAATGCAAAGCGTCAGATGGACTCTAGAGCAGTGGAGACAGGTTCTCTGGAGTGAAGAATCACGCTTCTCTGTCTGGCAATCTGATGGACGAGTCTGGGTTTGGCGGTTGCCAGGAGAACGGTACTTGTCTGACTGCATTGTGCCAAGTTTGGTGGAGGGGGGATTATGGTGTGGGGTTGTTTTTCAGGGTTGTGTTTGGCCCCTTGGGCCCAGTGAAAGGAACTCTTAATGCTTCAGCATACCAAGACATTTTGGACAATTTCATGCACCTAAATTTGTGGGAAAAGTTTGCGGATGGCCCCTTCCTGTTCCAACATGACTGAACAAGATCCATAAAAGACATGGATGAGCGAGTTTGGTGTGGAGGAACTTGACTGGCCTGACCTCAACCCGATAAAACACCTTTAGGATTAAATACTATATGTATGAGTAGAGCAGAGCAGAGACTGCGACCCAAGTCTTCCTGTCCAACATCAGTGCCTGACCTCATAAAAGCGCTTCTAGAATGATTGGTAAAAAATTCCCATAAACACACTCCTAACCCTTGTGGAAACCCTTCCCAGAAGAGATGAAGCTGTTATAGCTGCAATGTGTGTGCCAACTCTATATTAAACCCTACGGATTAAGAATGGGAAATTCATGTGCATGTAAAGGCACACACACACATATATATATTTATATATCTATATCTATATATATCTATATATATATATATATATATATATATATATATATATATATATGTGTGTGTGTGTGTGTGTGTGTGTGTGTGTGTGTGTGTGTGTGTGTGTGTGTGTGTGTAAAACACAAAGACATTTATGTTGGATGTGATTAATCGATTTGACAGCCCTAGTATCCATCCTGTACATGCCATCTGAGGTTGTTATTTTTTTTTTAAAGGAAGCAGAGAAAAAATGTTTGCTGAACGGTTGCATTTGTCTTGAAAATCAATTGCAATGCAAAACTGCATCAGTCAAACTCTATACCATTCACCAAGTTCAAGTTTGGCACACATATTGCACTACAAGTCCTTTTCATGCTTGTTTTCATGTAAAATCCAAGACATTGCTCCAGGAACAAGTGCAGTGGGAAGCACCAAAGCAACTGCGCACTTGCTGAATGACAGGAGGTAGAAAAGTAACTGATTGCTCGAGGAAAATGTCATCTTATCCAGGAGCTGCAGCAACACCAATGACACACCAATACATCCTGTCCTGAAAGAGGCGCTGATGTGTTTCTTGCTTCTTGTTTCATTGTTGCGTGACAAGTGAAGACCAAGCCCCAGACCGAACAGGGTGCCCATGTTCCTCAACAGGCTGGCAAAGGGGGTGGTGTCCATAAGGACCCAGTCTGGTTTAACACACCATTTCTGGGCCTTTGCCAATGTCCAGAGCAGATCCACACCCAGAGCTTTCAGAAGCACATAGAAGCCCACCGCAAAGAGCAGCAGAAACAGTGTGACGTTGAAGTACTTTCTAAGACTTGCGTTGTAGATCCACTGCACTCTGGAGAAAGTTTCTGCTACAAGTAAACCTGGAAATAAAAGACCAATAATTGTCAAATAATTCTTCAAATATTTCTCATTTTTTCCATCATGGACACTATGAAGCGCAGGTGCACTTTTGCTAGATTAGCAACGGAAATCAACAGTCTGCGCACCCGGCGCATGATCCAAAAGGGTTATACCTAGTCTCTTAATGAAACATGAGTGTGTTTTGGGCATAACGTACAATAAACCAATCCGAGTCTCATCTCCCATTCCCTTTAAAAGCCAGTTGTGCTTGCTCCATTCCAACAATGCGCCTTAACACACCTTGTTTTCAGACCATCATACCCATGCGTGTAGCATGCACTCGCGAACAGATGGACGCTACTGCATTTGCTATTTAAACAACATGGCCCTAGACGTGAAAATGATAACTGCATTTTGCTGAAACTAGCAACAAACACTTGCATCGCGTCTAGCATCGCATTGCATATGATAGGGCCCTCGATGTCATTGACCCACTTATAAAAAAAGAAGACACCTACCTGAAATAACTCCGCTGATAACTTGGTGTGGGAAATGGGCTGCCAGATAAACTCTAGACATGCACACCAGTAACTCCACCAAACCCAGAAGCATCCAGAGCATCAACTGTAAAAATCTAAAAGCAGACATTACTTTATATTAAAACATTAAGCCCTCAAAACAGTTGTTTTCTTGAAATGATCAGGCACAGATCTACTTTTCATGTCTCAGACTCACCTATAACTTAAAGGACGCATTTTTCTTTCAGCAACAATGGAAAGCACTGCTGTAACCATTACATACCCAACTCCTGCAGAACCCATGGCATGACCCGAAGGACTCCCTGACAAAACAAACAAACAAACAAACAAACAAACAAACAAACAAACAAACAAACAAACAAACAAACAAACAAACAAGCATTGTGGTGAACACCAGTGTTTGGGAAAGGTAAGGCTGCAATATTGCATTAGAGCCCAAAAAAATAACTAATTGCAGTACTCAGTTTTTATGGAGTAATGCATTGTATTACTTTTGTGTTATTTTTCTTTTACTTTTTCCTCGACTGGGCTGGGCTTGATTTTTTATTTAATAACAAAAAAGCTGGGTTTTTGGAAAATTTAAAGGCCCTGTAAACACACTGTAAACCCTAACGCTCAAAATAATTAATTGGTTTGAGTAGAGCCAACTCAAATTAAACAAATTAGTTCAAACAAATGATCTTTTATGAATATTTAGAACTTTCTTTTGAGTTCTCAAAACTTTTAAGTAATCTGAACTTAAATTAAACCAAAACTAAACTGGGATTTCTATTTCCCAGCATGCTTTGCCATGACAATCCAAAGGGACAGCAAATGCCTAAATTAAATGTTATGTATTTAGTGTGAGATTTAGTGTTTAATGTGTTATTATGCTAGTTTAGAAGAATGTCTGTTATGTTGTTGTTTTTGTTGCCATGGTGACGAGTGGAGCATGTGCTTAGGTTGAGAACAGATATGTTAAATGTATTATATCTCTGTACTCATTCAGTGCTACACTATGCTAATGCTACCACAGCATTGTGTAACAAATTAGCAAGTGGGCATTTATTGAATTAGCTAGTTAAAGCTAGTCAAGTTTCCACTACAAACAAATTACATTACAAGATAATTTGAATTATCTTACTCAAATATTTCAAGTTCAGAGCCATTCAAATGTATAATTACAAAATAGAAATCTGCATGTTCTTCTTACTTAAGCTTTAAAAATGTCTTAACTTAAACAATTTGAGGCAACTGATTACCTTATTTGGACTTACAGCACACACCAAAAGTGAATAAAGGCTTATTTGAAAAAGTAACTCAGCTATTCGGTTGCAAATTTAAAAGTAGTGTGTTACTTTACTCACTGCTTAAAACAAGTAATCTGATTACATAACTCATAACTCTGTTACTTGTAATGCATTACACCCAACAATGGTGCACACAGAGCAAAGGTTAAACAGAGATTGTGTGGAAAAACAATTGTTGTTTAATAAGAGATACATCTGTTCAGGAACTTTTCAGCCTGGTTTGCTGTTCTTGGCTGGTTTCTTTGTTGGATTTATGAGGGTTTTTGGGCACTTTTTGGGCCCTATTATAATGATCTGCATGCATGGTCTGAAGCGCATGGCGCAGGTGCACTCATGGTGTGTCCGAATCCACTTTTGCTAGTTTAACGACAGAAAAAAACGGTCTGCACGCCAGGCTCATGGTCCAAAAGGGTTGTACCTCTCTTAATGAGTCATGGGTGTGTTTTGGGTGTAATGTGCAATAAATCAATCAGAGTCTCATCTCCCCTTCCCTTTAAAAGCCAGTTGCGCTTGCACCATGATGGATTCACTATTTACATGGTGGAATTTGCGAGCGGAAAGACTGAACGCTTCTCCAGAGCGGAGATCCTTTTATTTTTAATATTTAAAAAAATGTGTGTGCTCCTGCGTAATAAGCAGAGTGTACACACCTCGTTTTCAGACCAGCACACCCATGGGTGAACAGATGTGCGAATGCATTTGCTATTTAAACATTGTGGCGCTGGACGTGATAAAGATGACTGCAGGATGAAACTAGCAAAAAACACTTGCATCACGCCTGATGTCACACTGTGCCGGGTGTATGATAGGGCCCTTCAGCTTGTCAGACTGGGAGACCAGCTAAAACTAGATAAAACCAGTAAACCAGCTTAGGCAGAACACAAGCAGCCATTTAGATAAAATATCAGTTCTTATCAGGTTATTTATGAGCCATTTTAATTGTTCCAGAGTACTAATTCAGATCAAGAATGAATGGATTCTCGTCAGCAATGTGTGTAATATTACTAGTAAGTAATATGTGTGACGGCCCTTGACCAGGAACGGTATGATAACCAGGTGCCAGATCCATTTCCACATGAGAGATTAGATCAGCAGAAAAGATCCGCTAAAATTGCATAACTGTTATATAGAGCAGCAGATTTTATTTGGAGCTGTTATTCACACATTGCATATTTAATTATAAAGTAATAAGAAGGGGATGTAATGTACAGTCAGACAGTTGTTATTGTCTGAAAAAAAAACTCAGATTGGGAAGCTTTAATTTAGCAATACTGACCGATTTAAATTTGATTGTGTGAAAAGAAAGAGACTGCAGAGAAAAACTAGGAATTATGGCCAAGCCTGTGACCATAGAAAGCTGTGATTTAGTATTTAAGAAAGATATGCAATAAATATTGTAATATACCTGGTCCAGTTTCACAAGTGATGGGGAATTGTTGCAGTTCAGGATGTTTTATAGGGCCATAAAACTTAGTCTCATTCACCCACCAGTACGGTCTCTCGCCGAAAAGCACCCTATGAATATCACAAAATATAGAAATATTTAAATGATTAATTTATTTGAAGAGGGAGAATAGGAGCACAAAGATAACATAGAACACAATTTAAAGAAATATATATATTTATTTAATGAATAATAACTTAAATAATGCAAGTTCAATATTAATAGAAATATTAAAAAATGTGGTCCCACTTTATATTAAGTGTAATACGGGTAAGGTTAGAGACAGGGTTGGTGGTATGGGTATAAGGGGTAAGGCAAGGGTCAACAGTCTAATTACAGGTTAATTACAGCTGTAATTACATGCAGGGAATTTTTTCAATATAACTACAGTGTAAAGACATGCATGTACACAATAAGTGCATTGTATCATTAATTTAAATGCCAGTACACGGTAGTTAAAGACACTTAATATAAAGTGGGTCAATATTTCTGATAATGCACCAATTTATTATGTACCAGCATAATATATGTAAAAGTTCAGTAATTTTTTTCCACTTTGAGAAACTTTTTATTCAAGAATACACAAAGAGCATCTCACCACTTCAGGACGAGGTTTAGCCAGTCTCCAACCACGGCCACCCAGATGAGTTTAACACCCACGTCTCGGTGCAGATGAAACCAAATGGGGAAAAACACGAAGAATGTGGTGTGGAGATCTGCCACCGAGGACACCCACTGAAACAGATTCTCATAGTCCCGGTATTCTGTCTGCAAATGGACAGCTAGGTTCACCCCCCAGCTGTGAAACAGGTCCATCACTGCAGCCTGAGATTAGGACGGTCACCCTGGACAATTGCGCCCGGTTATGGAGAGTAGATGCAAGGCACGCGGATGGGTATCAAGCTAGAGATATTAAGGCAGCCTGCCAGGTTTCATCTCGGACCCCGGTTTTCTGTTCTAGTTGGACTTTATTCAAGGCTAGATGGTTTGGTTTTGTTTGCATGTTGGCTGGAGAACTCCGGGGCCCTCGATTTCACGACCTTTCACCGTGATGCCGCTGATGAGGCAAACACTGATAAAAACGATGAGTGGACACACAGATTAGTTTTGTCTTTGGTTTATGAAGTGTGATGTCACTATGATGACATATTAAAGTGATGCATTTAATGCATATTAAATTACTTTAATGGATCTGTATGGCTTGTGATCCTTCGTCACTCTGTACGTGGGAAAAGGAATGCATCATACTGTCTTGTTTTACAAAATCATTGATCCATTTGTTTTCTGACTTGAGATTTACTTCATGGTGCTGTGCTCTTACAAACAGATGGTTTACATTTCATTGGGCTCTTTCCTTGTAAAAAAAATGGTAAAAAGGACTTATTACGGAAATAATACACTTAAGCGCAAATAGAATGTATGTATTTGGACGCTTAATTGCATGTTATTTGCAATTAAATGAATGTATAAGTTTAAATTTATGTTAAATACAATTAGTGCTTTTTGACCCACTTAAGTAGGACTTAATTTCTTTATATGTAATTATTAATTACTTCCATTGTGTTTGAAATTAAAGAGGGTTAAAGGGTACCGTATGTCATGTCAGTTGACATATGTTAGACGACACATCACAATAAGTGACCTTCTTTAAAGCACAACAAAAGACTTTAAAGTAAAACTTAATTTGGCATTATTACAAAGTGGACTTTTTAAAAGTGTACTTACTGTATGTGTGTTAGGAAAAAATCATGAAAGTGCACTCTAACTTTACACTTAAGTGGCCTTTTATTTAATTAATATCATATTTTTTGCAAGTACAGTTTTTTAAGTACACAACAAGTGCACATTTAATGCAATTAAGCTCTCTTCTTTTTCATAAGGGTTTTGACTTGGGTATGTGTACTTGATCTCTCAGCAAAATATCATAGAAACATACGCTGCGTTCGAAATAGAATACTTCCATACTATATATGCGAAAAAAAAGTAAGGCAAAAGAGTGGTTCATATTGGTACATAGTGGTTCAAAGTACCCGGATGACCTACTTCTTCGGCCGAGATTCGAAGGACATTTTACTATCCCATGAGGCCACTGGAGAGGATTTGTGAATAGAGGTGAAATGACGTTGGTAGGTCACGTGACAGTTACAACATGGTGGATGGAGACAGGGGTGTCCAATCCTGCTCCTGGAGGGCCACTGTCCTGCAGAGATTAGCTCCAACCCCAATGAAACACACCTGGACAAGCTAATTAAGGTCTTACTAGGCATACTAGAAATGTCCAGCAGGTGTGTTGAGGCAAGCTGGAGCTAAACTCTGCAGGACAGCGGCCCTCCAGGACCGAGTTTGGACACCCCTGATCTAGAACAGACTTTTTTAACATTTGCGAAGTAAGTTCATATTCAAGTGTAGTACCTACTCAGTATGCAAGTTCGGATTACTTTTTTTTTTTTTTTTTACCAATCCAACACCCTTGCAGAGAGTTTTATACTAGCAAACACCACTCACATTTAGTTTGATGCAAAGATGCTCTGTAAATATATTTGATCAAGGAACAAACACCACAAATATCAGCTAGAAGAAGCCTTGCATTCATTCCAGTTTGGCTTGTCATTTAAGCATCACAGACCAACTTAATGATTTACTTTGTAACTATGTAACACACATGTAAACAAGCGATTCAATGCAAATCAGAAACTGCTTATGTAAGCAGCCAAATGAACGGCTGTCTTCAAGCGATAGGCTCCCACAGCTCTGAGATTTCTGAACAGGATTCCCCTTCTTGTTTGGAGAAATTTTTCAAGTGTCAAAATGACGTAGGCATATAGATTAATTACAACACATGTTTGTTTTGGCGATAAAAGAGTAGTCTCAAATAGACTACTAAAAAATAACTAAAAAAGAAACAAACAAATAACTCGTTTTAAATTAAGAAAGTATTTCAATTGTAATTCAGTTTTTACTTTAGGTAATTTGTAATACTACCTTTAATTTATGCTGATTTAAATAGAACAAAAATTTTACTTAAAAGTACACATTACAAGTACATTTTAAATATAAAATTTAAAATATTGAATTACATAAATATATTTTATACATCCAAATCTTTGTACACAATTTGTCCTCCTATATACTGTAGTTTATTTTATTATTTCAGTTCTCAAAAAAGAACTTAACACTTCTTTTGTCAAATAGCAGACCTTTTCATCTACACTCACCGGCCACTTTATTAGGTATACCTGTTGAACTGCTAGTTAAGGCAAATATCTAATAAGCCAATCACGTGGCAGCAACTCAATGCATGTAAGGATGTAGACATGGCCAAGACTATCTGCTGAGCATCAGAATGTGGAAGAAAGGTGATTTAAGTGAATTTGAACATGACATGGTTGTTGGTGTCAGACGGGCTGATCTGTGTATTTCAGAAACTGCTGATCTACTGGGATTTTCACACACAACCATTTCTAGGGTTTACAGAGAGTGGTCAGAAAAAGAGAAAATATCCAGTGAGTGGCAGTTCTGTGGCTGAAAATGCCTTGATGATGCCAGAGGTCAGTGGAGAATTGCCAGACTGGTGTAGCTGAGAAAGGCAATAGTAACTCAAATAACCACTAATTACAACCGAGGTCTGCAGAAGAGCATCTCTGAACGCACAACATATTGAACCTTGAAGCAGATGGACTACAGCAGACAAAGACACCGGTGCCACTCCTGTCAGCTAAGAACAGGAAACTGAGGTTACAATTCACACAGGCTCATCAAAATTGGACAATAGAAGATTGAAAAACATTGCCTGGTCTGATGAGTCTCAGTTTCTGCTGTGACATTCAGATGATATAGGGTCAGAATTTGGCATAAACAACATGAAAGCCTTGTATCAGTGGTTCAGTCTGGTGGTGGTGGTGGTGTAATGGTGTGGGGGATGTTTTCTTGGGGGATGTTGTGGGGGATGTTTTCTTACACTTTGGGCCCCTTAGTACCAATTGAGCATCATTTAAATGCCACAGCCAACCTGAGTATTGTTGCTGACCATGTCCATCTCTTTATGACCACCATGATCTTCTGATGGCCTCATCCAGCATGATAACGTGCCATGCCACGAATCTCAAGTCATCTCAAACTGGATTCTTGAACATGTCAGTGAATTCACTGTACTCAAACGGCCTCCACAGTTACCAGATCTTAATCTAATAGAGCATCTTTGGGATGTTCTGGAACGGGAGATCTGCATCATGGATGTGCAGTCGACAATCTGGATTAACTGTGTGATGTGGTCATGTCAATATGGGCCAAAATATCTGATTTTATATTTTTATAATAAATATCTTGTTTAAACTATGGCTTGAGGAATTAAGGCAGTTTTGAAGGCAAAACGCCAACACCCCACGGTACTAATAAGGTGTACCTAATAAAGTGGCCAGTGAGTGTTATAAATATTACTTTATTTATTTGTAAGAATCACTCATAACCTATTTTTTTAATAAATTGTGCAAATAGTTGTAGACTTTTTAAACATTTTGACAGAGAGATATATAGATAAAAAATACAAATACAGATGTTGACTAAGCTGGATGTGTTTTTAAGGTCACAGACGAGTTCAGTGTTACGTCTTTTCTACGTTCTTTTTCTCCTGAACTTGTTTGTGCGTTATCTCTTCTGACAGGACAAACACGCTCTTAACTCTAGCAGGGTTTTTTTCTGTTCCACTCTGTGTTTTATTACACATGTGCAAGGTTCAAAGATCGGTTTGTCCATGCGTTGTGGTGGTGGGCCTGCAAGTATAAAAACCACAGGCAGGTGGTGGACGACTATCACTCTTGACTAGCTCTGCCTTAGAGAACATCTTAAGATGAATGCTGTCATGGATACAGTTCACGGGTTTGGGGTGAGTAGCACCCAATACCTGCAGACCCATTACAAAGACGCCCAAGGATGGTTTCTTTTCGTCTCCTTCGCGGCAGATCTGAGGAACACCTTCTTCATCTTCTTTCCCATCTGGTTCCATCTGAAAGAATCGGTCGGAATCAAGCTCATTTGGGTGGCTGTGATAGGGGATTGGCTCAATTTGGTATTCAAATGGTAAGCAAAGGCAAAATTGAGTCAAATTAAATCATTTATTGATATTAACTGAGAAAAAAAAATGACTGTTGGTTCATCTATTCAAGGATCCTGTTTGGAGAACGTCCATACTGGTGGGTCCATGAGACTCCCTACTACATCAACAGCTCAGCGCCACATATTGAACAGTATCCCATGACCTGCGAGACCGGCCCAGGTGCGTCTTGCTCTTTTAGAAGTACTATATTTGTCCACCTAATACCTGTTTCATCATACATCAAAAGACCACTTTGATGACTTATCTGCTTCTTGATGCAGGCAGTCCATCTGGTCACGCTATGGGCGCTGCTGGTGTTTACTACGCATTGGTCACCTCCATCCTCGCCATAATGCTGAGCAAAGAGAAGAAATCATCGTCCAAGAGCCTGTAAGTCAGTCTTTAGCATAATTTGGCTACTTTCACATCATCGGGAGCTTGTTTCAAAATAGCTGCTTCTGCAATATGTTTAAAACATCTTTTTTTTTTTAAATCAGATACTTACGTGGTTCACTTTGGACACTCTTCTGGACGGTCCAGGTCTGTGTATGTCTCTCCCGAGTCTTCATCGCTGCTCATTTCCCCCATCAAGTTTTCGCAGGTGTTATTTCAGGTAAGCATCTCATGAAACCATCATAATGTTGAAACTTAAAATTGACAGTTTGGCCCAGTCAACAGTTCTGAATAATTAAGATTTTTAATGCTTTTACAAGAAGTCTTTTTTGCTCACCAAGGCTACATTTATTTAATCAAAAAATGCAGAAAAAACAGTAATATTGTGAAATATTAGTACAATTTAAAACGTGAAAATGTAATTTATTTCCGTGATGCAAAGCTAAATTTTCAGCATCATTACTCCAGTCTTCAGAAATCATTCTAATATGCTGAATTGGTGGAACATTTCTTATTATTATCAATGTTGAAAACAGTTTGTGTTGCCTAATATTTTGTGACAGTTATTGTAACAGTTATTGAACCTGTGAAACAAAACCATTCAAAACTTTAGGATAAGATTAATGTTTATTCAGCAAGAACACATTACATTGATCAAAATTGATAATGCTACAAAATATTTCCAGTTAAAATAAATGCTGTAAACTTTATTTTCATCAAAGAATCCTGAAAAAAATGTCTCCTTTCCACAAAAATATTAAGTAGAAAAATTAAGTCGAAAGAACTGTTTTCAACATAAGAACCATTATTAATAATAACTGAGCACCAATTTTATGTTAATTGAGCAGCAAATCATCACATTAGAATGATTTCTGAAGGATCATGTGACACTGAAGACTGGAGTAATGATGCTGAAAATTCAGCTTTGATCAAAGGAATAAATTACATTTTAATATTTATTAAAATAGAAGACATTTCTTTTAAATTGTAATAATATTTCACAATATTACTGTTTTTACTGCATTTTAAATCAAATATATGCAGCCTCGGTAAGCAAAAGAGACTTCTTTCAAAAACATTACAACGTTGTAATTATTTCAAACTTTTGACATATATATATATATATATATATATATATATATATATATATATATATATATATATATATATATATATATACTTATATATGTAAGTATTGAGTACAATTGACTTTATAATTGTTCTTTACAGGCATGATTGTTGCTGAGGCCTTCAACAGACAGAAATGGATATACAGTGCCAGTCTAAAGCATTACATCAACACCACACTGTTCCTGCTCTCTTTTGCGGTGGGCTTGTACGTGCTCCTGAAAGCTCTGGGCGTTGACCTTCTGTGGACCCTTGAGAAAGCCCAGAAGTGGTGCGTCAATCCAGCCTGGGTCCATCTGGACAGCACACCGTTCGCCAGCCTGTTGAGGAACATGGGCACCCTGTTCGGTCTGGGACTCGGTCTTCACTCCCCACTGTACACGGAAAGCAAGAAGAGCAGCAGCGCTCATGTCAGGATCGCCTGCATCGTCGCCTCTCTGTTTCTGCTGCATCTCTTCGATTCCATTAAACCTCCCACACACACGGCTGCCCTCTTCTACCTGCTGTCTTTCTGCAAGAGCGCCACCGTTCCTCTCGCCACGGTTAGTATCATCCCCTACTGCGTGTCCGGGGCCCTCGGTTTACAAAGCAAGAAACAGCTTTAAGCTGGGAAAGAACTGTACAAGACTGTAAGCAACTGCACAACTATACAGTATTTCAGACTAGCACTTTTCCCATAATCCATCCCATCAGTCGAAGGAACTCTGCCTGATGAACAATTCGTTTTTTGTAACTAAGGGATGCAAAAAACTAGAGATTAAGTTAAGCATTGTTATAATGCATGTATTGTTTATGGTGATGTATTGCGTGAGATGAAGAATTTTAGAATTTAGAATTTTTATATCTACACGACACCATTTTCAACTAAAAATGGAAAGCTTTTTATGTTTTAGCCATTCATTTTCACAATAACAGCGTTTTGGGGGCCTGAAAACTTTTGAAAACGGGATTCAAAGAGCAAGTTTTTGAAAACGATACAGTTACCGTTATCATTTCCGTGTAAACTACAAAAATGCAAATTTGTGAAAATGGCGACGTCATGTGCATGCATATTACATGTTCAGTCTATAGACACGTAGTGTTTTTTATAAAGTGGCATTCGTGAGAACGGGGATCTTTTCATCGGACACTGAAAACATATAGGAAAAACTATTCAATTTTTTGTGCATTGTTGTCATGTAAACGGACCTTTAGTGTCTTTGGATCTAGATGAAAGGTCTGGTATTTGACAAAAGAAGTGTTAAGTTCTTTTTTGAGAACTGAAATAATAAAAAACTACAGTATATATAGGAGGACACATTTTGTCCTCCCTAAGATGTGTACTTTTTTGGATGTACTTTCTGTAATATTCTATTTTTTGGAAATTCTTTAGGTCTTTTTTAATAAAACACTGAAAATATGTCTTGTCCAGCATTTTCTTTTCATTTGCATTTTTAGGTTAAATTTATAAAATAATGTATAATGCAAAGTGTGCAATGCAGTATAGCCAAATTCATACTTGTAGCCATTAATATGAGGTCATAAAAATGGCAGTGTCATTTCATTCAGATTTCATATCAACTGGCATGCTCCTCATTTGATATGCACTGTACACCCATTACCTAAAAAAAGGTAGGTTTGGTACAGTTTGAGAGAATCATGTTTAGCAACGTGTTGCACTTTTTTCATTTTCAGTCTTCCACCAGCTTTATTTCTGCTGATCACTAGCCCTGTAAAATAAAACAAGGAATCCCTGAGACTGAAACAACTGTTTACACCTGGTATTAAGATGTGTTTTGGTCAATCGGAAGTGGATGAGGATGAGGGAGACACAAACCCGTTTACACCTGGTGTTTTAATCCGTCTCTTTTGTCCACTTTCAACCACTTCTGTCCTAATTTCTTCGAGGGGAGGGTTATTTCTGATCTTTCGATCTAATGGACGAAGTAGAAGTTTAGTTTCTGCACTGACAGCCACAAGTCCAGCTGAATGCTGCGAGTGTGTGTTAGAAATCAGGAATGCTGAGGGAACATTGTGCTTGGTATGTTTTTTGTCTTCAAACCAAACTTGGGTCTTCAGCCAACAAAGTTTAAATCCCATCTGGCTAGCGCACTTCCGATAGGCTAGCGATAGGTGGAGAGTAGGCGGTCTTTAGTGGCTGTTTTAACGCATTCGACCAAAAGAGCGTCTACACTGCAAAATATCTCTTTTATAGATCTATTTTGCTAAATTCAAATGGATTTGCAATGACATGAGGTTTTCAGGTACACTTTATACACAGCCCAATGATTCAAAGAAGACGCAGAATATATATAAATAAAATGTGATTTTATACAATTTAATTCAGTATTTTCCATCCATTAAAGAAACTGAAGCTGACAAATAATTAAAAAATCATGAGCAATATGGTGATTTCTGAACGGTGGCATTATTTAAAAAAAAAAAAATGTTTTAATACAATATCAACTTCATATGCCATGGACTAATTCTGATCAAACTAAGACAACTCATACATAGAGAAGTACTCCAATTTACACTTTCAAAATGATTAGCCTTAGAAAGTCATGCTCTAATTTACTCCAAAATCCACAGATCAAGAACTTGCATCTGACCGCATTGGCTTGAGTTTGTCTTCACTGGATGTGTCAGAGCTTTCGTCTACAAATGTTTATGTATAAGACCATTATTTCTAGTAAAATTACTTTAATTTGAACGCCTAAGACGAAAAACATCACTGGCGCAGCAACTTGATGCATGTGTTCGGTGTAGTCTGGATCATCATCAATGCACCTGGATGTCAGCATGTGTCTGTGGTCGTTTTACTCCTCTCCAGCGGTGAGTTTGCAGCTATGCTCCTGCAATAAGGCCTCAGCCTCTGCCCTCTTCACCAGACTGTTGGCTTTACCCTGGTAACGCCCAGCCTTTCCAGCTCCTTTGCCCTGCAGCAGCTCTGACACCCTGCACATGATGACACAAACAGAGCATTTCATTCAGAAGAGTGGCACCTACTGGAAGCATCACTACACAACATAATTCTGCCTGCAACCTGGGGAAAACCATTCGATTACATTCTCTTGACAGGCAGTGCAAATACTTCTAAAGCTAAGGAATATGAGCAGAAGCAACAAAAGTTGTAGAGTAAACTAGTAAACAAGACGGAAGAATAGTAAATACTGTTTTTTTTCTGTTTTGTCTGTGAAGTAAGGTGCATGTTTAAAGTACAACTGCTTACGGGGACTGTAATTTGAATTATTTTCTTTTCATGCCAGTCAAAACTTGTATTATGTACAGTGGCAAGAAAAGTATGTGAACTGCTTGTAGAATCTGTGAAAATGTGAATCATTTTATTCAAATGAAAGCAATCATACAAATTGCGTTATTTTTTATTTAGTGCTGTCCTGAATAAGTATATTTTTACATGTAGTCCACAAGACAAAAAAAGCAGAATTTATTAAAAAGGACACATTCAAAATGATTCTAAGTATCAGTGTGTGTTTTGTGATGGCTGTTCATGAGTCCCTTGTTTGTCCTGAGCAGTTAAATGGCCCAATGTTCTCAAACACAACTATTTAAAAAGGTTGAAACATTCACTGCTGCTCCAGAAGGAAACACATTAAGAGAAAACTTATTGAATTTGAAGATCAAGGTAAATTGTACTTAATTTGTCTTTCGGGAAACATGTTAGTATCTTCTGTTGCTTCTGAAGGGCAGTACTAAATGATTTTTAAAATTTTTTTATTTATCTTCATCCTGTTCAAAAGTTTTCACCTCCAGCTCTTAATGTGCCGTGTTTCCTTCTGGAGCATCAGTGAATGTTTCAACCTTTTTTTAATAGTTGTGTTTGAGTCCCTCAATCGTCCTTAGTGCGAAAAGATGGATCTCAAAATCATACAGTCACTGCTGGAAAGGGTTCAAATATGCAAAAGATGCTGGAGAACTGAAGATTGTGCAGGACTTGGAGGACTTTGGGCAGTTTAACTGCTCAGGACAAACAAGGGACTCATGAACAACCATCACAAAACACAACAGATCATCAGGGAACGACACAAAGTATTGAGAATCAATGGTTCATAAACTTTTGAACGGGGTCATTTTAATAAATTCAGCTTTTTTTTGTCTTGTGGACTATATGTAAAACATTTTTATGTAAAATAATGTATTCAGGACAGCACTAAATAAATAATAACATGCATTTTGTATGAGCTCTCATGTAGTTAAAGTTATTCACATTTTCAAAGATTCTGCAAGCGGTTCACATATTTTTTCTGGCCACTGTATATGTATTCAGGCACTGTGTATTCTGACACCTTTCTATCAGAACCAGCATTTACTTCTTGAGCAATTTGAGCTACAGTAGCTTGTCTGTTTGGTAGCCAGCCTTCGCTCCCCTCGTGCATCAATAAGCCTTGTTCCAGTTCACCCCTGTTCCTTCCTTTGCCCACTTTTGATAGATCCTGACCACTGCAGGGCTGATAGTGAAAAAAATTCCTGAGCCTGAACTTTTTTTCCTTGCCCCCCGAGAGGGTACTATGTATGCGACGCACTTTTAACATAACTTGTTGGCCCCTGGGCCCAAATATATAAACAGCCTAAGTATGTATAACCCTGATCATCATTATTGACAAGTGGCTCTTTTTTTAGATATTTTCATATTTGCATTATGCCCTCAGTATTATTCAAGAAAACAGCATTTTCTTCTCAATATGTTCAGTGCCTACATTGACCTTATTAGCCCATCTTAGTACAATCACTGGAAGTAAATGCTGCAGATGCTACAGTCATACCAAGACAGGTCAGTAAGTGGCAATAATAGTACTCCAAAGTACACAGGAATTGATTACCTAAAGGACATGAAAAGGACACACATTCATTTTTCTTTAACAAATTTAATTGCAAAATATGCACCATTCAACTGAAAAACTATAAAAAATGAATATACTCATATCATTCATGATGAAAATAAAACTAAATGTCATTCTCCATGATTTCAATGAATAATCCACCTGGTCAACATAATGTTTTATTCATTGATACTTTTAATTTAATAATGCCTATCACTTGAAATCGTTTTGCTGATTTGTATTTATTAAAACGATGTATTTTAAATTTATATTAGTCTACATCAGTGGTTTTCAAACTTTTTTAAGAGCGACCCTCTTTTTTTTCTTAAGTTGTCGCGACCCATATATAGGCATAATACTTAGGCTATATACAATGGGCCATTTGACTGCATTCTCCATTAAACCACTAGATAGCACAAAAGTTCAGCTCAGCACTTTTCCACACAACCGCTTTTGATCATTGACGCGTTCGCAAATTAAAGTTGATTCTGCACTAATTTGATATAGGCCTATATATGGGACGCTAATTAACTGGTTAACCGTTAACCAACAATAATTTTAACGAATTAATCGTTTGCTGCATGCTTCAAAATACACTACAACTACACTATAACAAATATATATATAATGTTTTTTGAGAGAGAAAAAATCAGGTAGGCCTAAGTCATGTACAAGTCGCATTTAATTGCATCCAGAAAAAAAACTGTATATAAAGCGAAATAATGTACAAACATTATAAACACTACAGACATAGCTATTTTAGTTCCCCTCACTCCACATCAAATCCTTCAAAGTGAACAGTATTCAGAATGGATCAAGAATTAAAAAAATAACTATATAAAGCCAAAACGAAATAATTTAATGAGAAACTGAAAGTAACCAGCTTTGGTCTCGCGTAGTCTGACTCCCTCATTCGAATCCAATTTCCATATTCGCGATGTAGCCTATTTCATTTGGATGTATAACAATTATTTATTATAGGCTTTGTACTTCACTCGCATCCCAATATTGATGGAAAAAAATCATCCTCTTCACTTGCGCAAAAATGTGCTTGGGAATAGAGACCTGCACTCCAGCGGAACTCAACGAATATACTGTAGAGTGCAGCGAGGGACTAGATTTGATGGCTGAGTGCGGGTGCAGGCGGTAAGGTATTCGTGTGTGCGGGTTATGGACAATAAAACTATTCGCGGGACTCCGCAAAAATAGAAATTTCTAAAAAAAAAAAATAAAACATCAACAAATAAATTGTCATGCATCTATTGCACAAATCAACAAGAACAACTAACACAAAATAAAAACGATTTAGCTACGGGTGCAAGTATAGGCAGAGTTTGTTTATAAATTGTTTTGCTGCGCAATGTCACGAATACGTGTTTATTTCTAGAGCGCAATGGCCAAACAGATGCATTTAAGATAGAATCCACTCACCGCTCAAAACGTCTGTGTTTTTGCGCAGTTCTGAATCCTGAATGCAGGCAAATCCTCTGATTATAACAAATACAATTTATACATTATGGAAGATCCATTGCGCAGTCAGTTTTATTGATAACAAGAGGTTTGTGAGATTGCGATCAAATGAGATGTCATCTTTTTTTTTAATTATGAATGGAGCGCACTTTGCGCGCATTCTGCCACGCCAAACCACGCACTGGGTTGCTTTTACATTAAATTACTTGAAATAGTGTCATGGACGACAGAAAAAACGTTTTATACTTTAATGCGGGCGGAGCGGAGAAGGTAACATCCGTCCCGCGCAGGTCTCTATATTTGGGAACAACACAGTGGAGCAGTGCTCACGCTGAATGGCACGAATTGTTGGCTTTTACTGACTATTTGAACTGAGCTGTGTAACTTTTTATATATTAGGTTAACTATTTTATGTTGATGATGAACTGACTGACTGCGATGTCAAGTTTGCAATGCTGGAATGTTTGTTTGCTAAGCTCTGGGTACTAACGAGCAGAGGAAACATAAATAAAATACTCCGTCATTTTGGTCATACAAATAATAAGAGAAGGACATTGTTAAAAATTGCAAAGTGTTTACTTACATTGTGCTGTTGTAAAATAAAGAAAACAAGATGTGCTTTCTGTCGTCTGGGTTTCCATTCCGTGAACTTGTTCAAGGAGCACCGCCTCAAACAATAAACCAAACAGCAGCAACTGTCACACATTTCTTTCTTTCTTTTGCTTGATCTGTTAATTATTTAAATCAATTATATTTCGCATATTTATTCCTTTTATATAGCCTATCGGCCTATAGACTGATTTTATGAAAAATATTTATTTATTATTTTTAGTGTAACTAGCTTTTGGCAATTTTTTAATTCGCGACCCAGGGTTTGAAAACCACTGGTCAACATCAACTTGTATTCCTTGTACATAACAATGAATGTGTCGGAGGGTAAGGATATTTGAATTATTTACGAATAAACTAGTGTATTCTAAATCAGTGACGCAAGATCCTTAATAGAAATCTCCACTTTGACGCGAGAAATGCATCTTTACAGATATAATGAAAGAGTTTTTGGTTTGATTTGTTTTATTTAAGCAACAATTTAAATCTCTCCATCTATGTATTTGATGTCGGCATGTATTGTTTTGAGGATAATTCGTTTCCACTGAATAAAAAAAGTGCAAGTGACGGCTCTGGCGCTATTGCATTGTGCAAGCTTCCACTCTCCGCACAAACCAATGGATATGCGCCTATACCTTATTTATATCTGAGGAATAAAAAATCTTACCATTACAACTTAATTAATAAAAACAGAAACGAAATCACTTTGCCATACATACAAAACGGAACTATTTTAATAGCTGAAACAATGTCTAACAGAACAGCACATTCTCTTCCGTGCTTTTAAAAACAGACATCAAATAAACATTAGACAACCTTTTTTATTATTATTTTTATTTTTTTTTTAACACTAAAACGCCGCTGTAGACCAATATAACAAGAACCAAATTTTTTTTTTTCAGCAGCCACAGTAGCCTACGCCGGAAATCCGGCGTGGTGCCGGAACGCTATCACCCCTGCCACTGCAGACCGGGAACACCCTAACCCACAAAAGCTGCAGTTTTGGAGATGCTCTGACCCAGTCGTTTAGCCATCACATCACACATCACTCACTCAAGTCCTTATGATTGCCCATTTTTCCTGCTTCTAACACATCAACTTTCAGGACAAAATGTTCACTTGCTGCCTAATATATCCCACTCACTAACAGGAGCCGTGATGAAGAAGTAATCAGCATCATTCACTTCATGTGGTCATAATGTTATGCCTGATCGGAGTATACTCTTATGTTTTGGCCATATACTGTACTGTAAATATTAGCAACGCCATAAAAAGTATATTTTTGCTCAGTTTCGGCCTAAAATTAGTTTTTTTGTATGTGAGCTCCATGAAGCCTGATGCATCAAATATGATGCTCAACAAAAACACGTATGCAAAATTGATTTTTTTTGTATAAAGGTTAAATAAATTGTTCCATTTTGATACACTTTATTTTAAGGTGACGTAGTTACACATTACTATATTTACTTACTATAGTAATAATAGTAAATAATACATAATTTCAAGTAACTAAGCCTAAACCAAACCCTAGTAAGTAGTTTATTAATATAACTTAGTACTTATATTAGTACACTGCTCCGGGTGTGTGTTCACGGTGTGTGTTCAATACTCACAATACATGGTGTGTGTGTACTTGGATATGTGAAATGCAGAGCACAAATTCAGAGTATGGGACACCATACTTGGCTTCACGTGACTTCGCTTAACGCCACGTCAGGTCACTTCACTTCACTTCACTTCACTTCACTTCACTTCACTTCACTTCACTACACTACACTACACTACACTACACTACACTACACTACACTACACTACACTACACTACACTACACTACACTACACTACACTACACTACACTACACTACACTACACTACACTACACTACACTACACTACACTACACTACACTACACTACACTACACTACACTACACTACACTACACTACACTACACTACACTACACTACACTACACCACACTACACTACACTACACTCACTACACTACACTACACTACACTACACTACACTACACTACACCACACTACACTACACTACACTACACTACACTACACTACACTACACTACACTTCACTTCACTTCACTACACTTCACTTCACTACACTACACTACACTACACTACACTACACTACACTACACTACACTACACTACACTACACTACACTACACTACACTACACTACACTACACTACACTACACTACACTTCACTTCACTTCACTTCACTTCACTTCACTTCACTACACTTCACTACACTTCACTTAACGTCACGTCAGGTCACTTCACTTCACTTCACTGCACTTCACTGCACTTCACTTCACTTCACTTCACTTCACTTCACTTCACTTCACTTCACAGATTACTGAATCTAATGATCTTACTGAATCTGAACCTGCTTTGAAACAATTGGCATTGTAAAAAGTGTTATATAAATAAAAGTGACTTGACTTAATTACAATGTAACTATGTCACCTTAAAATAAAGTGTAAGCTTACATTTTCCTGACTATTATTTCATGTCAGATTTAACAGGGTTAAAAAACACTGCCAGTACGAAAAGACTTAAATTAGTATTGGTCTTACCGAGGTCCCACTTCAGTGACAATATTCTCAGGCCCTGCGAGCAGGAACAGTCCTGCACCCTTCTCCTCACCCACGGTCAGGAAGATCACTGTGTCCTACACAAGCACAACAATGAGAGTGTAAACTACACGTCAATCTCAGGATGGGCTCTTTATATAACACTGCACATACAAAAGCTGTGGTTCACCTGAAATCCAATTTCATTCGCAATGATGTTCATGAACTCATTATCACCGTCTTTGCTGTGAAGATATCACCAAAAGTCAGAAAAGTTGCTAAATGGGTTGAATTCAATCTTTTCCCACTATTTTCATGTCGAATATCTTGTTTCATCTGGAAATACATCAGGTCATGGAAGTAGAATGGGAACAGCATTTCTTGATAATTTTATTCTCTCATAAACCTTTAAAGTCACCATGAAGATTAAGAGGCTGTTTACACGACACTGATTTCAACTAAAAACGAAAAAAAATAAAAATAAATTTGGGCCACAATTTTTTTAGCACACAAACATTTTTATATATATTACAAATTTAAAGGGTTCTGCTCTGGAGAAGCGTTCAGTCTTTTCGCTTGACAATTCTGCTATGTAAATAGAAAATTCGCCATTGTGCAAGCGCAACTGGCTTTTAAAGGGAATGGGAGATGAGACTCTGATTGGTTTATTGCACTTTATGCCCAAAACACACCCATGGCTCATTAAGAGACTAGGTACAACCCCTTTGGACCACGTGCCTAATGTGCTGACAGTTTTTTTCTGTCGTTAAACTAGCAAAAGTGGATTCAGACATGCCATAAGTGCACCTGTGCCATGCGCTCAGATCGTTAAAATAGGGCCCAAAAACACAAATTTGTGAAAACAGTGTGTAGGTGTGTAGTACAGCAGAATACAGTTTTTTGTTGTTTTTGTGGATCCTTTCATGCAGGATAATTTTTAAAACGCTGTCATCTGCATGCGAAAAACTTCTCCATATTTAGTACACTGATGTTGTGCAAACTTACCCAGAAATGTATAGTTTATTTAATATTGCAGTTCTATTATAAATGATTTATCTATGCACACCATTTTTTTCAATTCATGTGTACTCATAACCTTCTCACATCTCTTCTCACATGAAACGTCCAGTAGCAAAGCACAACCATCTAATTTATGGAATCAATATCCGATGGACAAAATCAAGCTCCAACCTACATTTTTTTCTTGTTCAAGAAGCCGTTTCACTTAGATATAAGGCTTTAACAGGAGAAGTTAAGCACGCACTTGTGTAAGCTGAAGAAGTTTCCTCTGTCCGGTTTGTTTTTGAAGCTCTGCGCTATCAGAACAGCCATTTCCCTCAGGATAGTAAGATTACTCTGTCACAGGAACACAGGGTAATGATTAATACATTCTAAAGTGAAAGATTAATCCTTGTTTTCCTGACACAGTAGGTTCTACGGTAGCTTACCTTCTGAAGACGTTTGACCGTCTTTTGTAGCTTGTCCACTGCATCAACATGCTCATCAACCCCTGTCCTAACAGACCACACAGACAAACGTTAGCTCATGCTCGAGGACAAGCAGACAGGTCACCTGATTCAAAGGGAAGTAACTCACTTGAGGAGGACGGTCAGAGATTTTTCAATGCTGTAACTCTTCTCAGCATATTTTAGCACTCTATTGCCCGCTATAAAAATCAGGTTGGTTTTATTCTTCTTCCCTTTTTCGGTCCCCAAAATCTTTATAATCTGATGAGCATAAACAATTTTTTGAGGGATTAAACAGAACAAAACATCACTATGTTGCATTGGTGGATGACCCTAATTGTGCTAGACAAGGACACAAGGACTGACCTGTAGGTGACTGAGGTTGGACACATGAGTCCCACAGCACATGTTGGCATCTACGCCCTCAATGTCAATGATTCTGAGGGGTCCAGCATGGTCGTCAGGAAGACCACGGCTTCTCACCTATTTTTAGTTAATCAAAAGTGACAGCAAAGACATTTATTATATGAAAGGTTTCTATTTCAAATAAATGCAGTTTTTGACTTTATTTTCAGCAAAGAATCCTGAAAATCTAAACTTTTAAGCAGTTTTCAACACTGATAATGATAAGCATTGTTTCTTGAGTACCAAATCTGTATATTAGAATGATTTGAAGGATCATGAGTCATAGAATAATTCTGTTTTTATCAAAGAAAAGGAGCTTTACGTGTTCAAAATCATTAAAAATCTTACCAACCCTAAACTTTCAAACAACAGTGCATGTTATAGTTTTGAATATGACAGAATATACAGCGGGAAAATAAGTATTTGACACATCAGCATTTTTATCAGTAAGTGGATTTCTAAGTGGACTATTGACACAAAATTTTCACCAGATGTAGCCATCAAGCCAAATATTGAATTCATACAAAGAAATCAGAACATTTAATTATACAAGTTTAGTCATAATAAATAAAGTTAAATGACACAGGGAATAAGTATTGAACACATGAAGATAATAAGGTGCACAATGGCATAGAAAGCCAAGAGATCACCTGAAATCTGTCAGTTTTGAGAGAGAAACCCTGCCCTCTCTCAGTACTAATTGATATCAGCTGCTTTAGTCCTAATTGATGGCCTATAAAGGCTTCTCATTACCCAGGAGGCACACAGGAAAGACTTCATGATGGGTAAAAGCAAAGAACTCTCTCAAGATCTTCGTAATCTTATCGTTGAAAAGCATTTTGAAGGGAATGGTTATAGGCGCATTTCCAGAATGCTGAATGTTCCTGTGAGCACTGTGGGGCCATTATCCGGAAATGGAAAGAGCATCAGTTCACCATAAACCGGCCACGATCAGGTGCTCCACGTAAGATCCCTGTCCGAGGAGTCCAAAGAATAATCAGGAGAGTTCTCCAAGAGCCAAGAACCACTCGGGCAGAACTTCAGGAAGACCTTGCATCAGCAGGTACTGTTGTTTCAAAGAAAACTATAAGCAATGTACTGAACTGCCATGGTATCCATGCACGCTCACCACGCAAGACTCCATTGCTGAACAAAAAGCATGTTGAGGCTCGGTTAAAGTTTGCAAAAGAGCATTTGGAGAAGCCTGTGGATTATTGGGAGACTATAGTATGGTCAGATGAAAGCAAAATTGAACTTTTGGCAGTCATTCTACACACCATGTTTGGAGAAGAAATGGCACTGCCCACCACCCCAAGAACACCATACCAACAGTTAAGTTTGGGGTGGAAGCATCATGGTTTGGGGCTGCTTTTCAGCAAGGGGTACTGGCAGACTTCATATTATTGAAGGCAGGATGAATGGAGAAATGTACCGGGACATTCTGGATAAAAATCTGCTGCCATCTACCAGAAAGCTGAAAATGAAAAGAGGGTGGACATTTCAGCAAGACAATGATCCCAAACACAAGGCCAAAGAAACAATGAAGTGGTTTCAAAGAAAGAAAATCAAGTTGCTTGAATGGCCCAGTCAATCACCTGACCTAAATCCCATAGAAAATCTATGGAGAGAAATGAAGATCAAAGTTCATAAAAGAGGCCCAAGGAACCTTCAAGATTTGAAGACGATTTGTGTGGAAGAATGGGCCAGAATTACTCCTGAGCAATGCAGACGACTGGTCTATCCATACAAGAGGCGTCTAGAAGCTGTAATCACCAACAAAGGCTTTTCAACAAAGTATTAAATAAAGTGTGTTCAATACTTATTCCCTGTGCCATTTCACTTTATTTATTATGACTCAACTTGTATACTTAAATATTCTGATTTCTTTGTATGAATTCAATATTTGGCTTGATGGCTACATCTGGTGACAATTTTGTGTCAATAGTCCACTTAGAAATCCCCTTACTGATAAAAATGCTGATGTGTCAAATACTTATTTTCCCCGCTGTATATGATGTTATATTTTCATTATTACAGCACACTAGGGGTGGGTGACATGACCAAAATCTAATATCACGATATGAGTAATTTTATTTCACGATAACGATATATATCACTATATAGTTATTTTTGCTTTAAATAAGGTTTAAGATCAAAATCTAAATCAAAACCTACTTGAAAAACTACATTATATAAATTAATGAAATGTATAAAAAACAATGCAGTCTTTACTGTGTAAATTAAATATACATTTATTTAAATAAAAGTTATTAAAATTATTCAGTCAAGAGCAGCGAGAGATTTTCTCTCTTTTTTGTTGTTTGATTAGCATTAATAATGACAGCAGGGAAATGCGGATGCTGTCACTTTAAGACAGACTGCACGGATCAGTTATACTAGTGTGTAGTTCTTTTCAACTGTTCACATTCACTTAAGATATTAATGACTCGGTTTACTTGCAAATACATGTCACTTTGACACATATGTATGTGTATTTAAAGGAACACTCATGCATTCAAATGCATTTTTGTCTGCATGCATTGTTTTAGTTTGGTAGTGTCGCCGCTAGTTTAGCTTAGCATAATGAATGGAATCCTATGTAAGAAGTAATTAGGTGGGTTTGTTTTGCCAAACTAAAACAATGCATGCACTGAGACAAAAATTAATTTGCCCACATATCTAAATGTAGGAAAGATGTTGAATAAGCCCTATTTCTAAAAATGGTGGAGTGTTTCTTTAACCATTCAAGCCCAATTAGGTGGCAAAAGGCACTCAGTTCAGTTCTCACACGCTTAATGAGCAATGGCTTCATAGTGCGTCCCCCCCAACCCCACACCACACTTAATTACTGAAAATGATTCAATGAAATACAGAAGATAATGTAGCCATTCTGTAGTCACATGACTTCTGGCTCTACAATTTAATTTAAGTGTATAATCTAACATGTTTGGTTGGGAATCAGAAGATTGTTTCAAAGCCTGATTCGTTTTGACTTGTAAGTGCACTTATGTAAGTTACTACCCAGGTAACTGCAGTATTTAAGGTTTCTAATAAAGCTTTAAAGATGATTTATGAAGTTGCACACATGCCTTCTCCACAGCTGGATCATCAATGGACAGAAGGTTGACAGTGACTGGAATATGTGCACGGATTTTCTCATTCACAGCACCCTCCAAAGCCTCCATTTCTCCAGGCTTCACCGAGGCTGTGTCCAGCTCTATGCTGCTCCGCTGACGTCCCAAATCCCTGTATCATTTCATAACCAGCATGCTTTAACATTTGGAAATCTAATTTATTTCAGAGTCATTTAATAGATCCTATTCCAAAGCTCTTACCAAGACGTTGTTTTGTATCCAAACATTGTATCAGCCAAAGCTGTGATCAAGTGCTGACCTTTAAAAAAGACAACATGCATGAGATAAAATCAGTTTAAGTTTATTTAATTCTATAAATCCTACTGTATCATATTTGATTAGAATTTTTAAGGCTTCTAAATTATCAACATGACCAAACCTTGAACATGACTTTTGTCATCATACTAATAGTTTTTTTTTTTACAGTGTAAAAGGTCTTTTAGTTGAATGCTTATTGTTGTGAAATTGTGAATTTGTTGTAAATATAACTGTAAGAATAGCTTTAATATTGTTAGTAGCATTTCCAGATGAACACTTCCTGGACTGAGGTATTAAATATGAGGGTTTTGAGGAATGTTTATTTGTTCATCTCTCAATCTTCTCTGTATTGCATTGGATTTTGCTTCACCAATAAAAACTGCAGCGTTTTGGTCATAAAACTAAGTATTTAAATATAATTTTAATAAGACATATTACTAGGAGTTATAGAGAGATTTATATTTAGATGCATTTTATGTAAGTAGTCTGGTATACTGTTATAAAGAGCTCATTCATTTACAAGCTATCAGAATCTTTTTGGCCATATATTTATATCAGCAACTGCACCAAATTGCATATTTTGCTCAGTTCAGACATCAGAATAAAATGTTTTTTTTCCCCTCTTCAAGCTTTATATGAACTTTATATTCTCCTATAACATGTTATATGAGCCATAAAAGCTTGAAAACATTATTTTTAATTTTTTTTTAGATATAAGATATATTTAAGATATATTTGTTATATTTTGTCTAAATAAACTGTTCAATAACATTTTCCACTATTATTTTATTTCATATGTCAGGTTTTGCAGGATTAAAGTGGTTGACCTAAACAGATTTGTCCTTCCTCACCCGAATGCTGCTGCATGTGGTCAAACCGTCTCTCCCAGTCCAGTTTGATGTGGACCTCCTGACCCTCCTCCAGAGCAGAGCTGATGAAATGCACTGCCTCTGGACCCTGTCTCAACACACGCAGGACTGGGACACCTCCGACCGTCCCATGATCATCAGGCTGGGAATTAAGAAAATACATAAATCTTAAATCAAGCTCATGCAATAAAAATATATATTCAGTGATTGCATGACATTAGAGAAAGAAAACTCACCTGTCCTCCACCCTCTGGAAACAGAATTGTGTCTTTCAGTTTCAGATTAAAGCCCTTCAGCGTTTCTTTTTTCCCATTATTCTCGAGTTTTAATTCCGCAGGCACGCAAGACACGACAGACGTGTCAAACTGTAAAAGGCAAGTTGACAAACAAAATGGACATGGACTTTTTATGTACATTTATACGTCGCTGAACTATAAAGACCTGAAGTGACAAATGCATTTTTACACAATATTAAACTTACACTCGTGATTATTCTACATGTGTGCAATGATTATACAAGAATTGTATGCATGGAATCTCTGCAGCTGTCACTGCTGGACATGTGCTGTCATAGAAAACACTGCAAAGATGTTCACACATTCAAATAATGTTCCTCAATCCTCATACACGCTATGGCTCTATACATATATTGAAATGTCTGTCATAAAGTCCGACAAAAGCCACATACCTCATGCATATAACTGTCCCTCTGACACTGAAAGGCCATATTTCTGCAAACGAAAAGTACAAGTGATCACTATTTGCTACAGTAAACACCACCAACGAAAGTTAAGGCACCGCCTTTGTTTTCAAAATAAAGGTATCTTGAATAAACATCGATATATATAATACAAGATTAAGTTTGTGTTTAATATATATATATATATATATATATATATATATATATATATATATATATATATATATATATATATATATATATATATATATGTATGTGTGTGTACTGAGTACAGTTATGTATATATAAATACACACACATGCAAGTATATTTTTAAGATTATTTTTATATTTATTTATATAAAATATGTATATATATATATATATATATATATATATATATATATATATATATATATATATATATATATATATATATAATGTAACTTAATCTTGTATCAATGCAAGACATTTTGCCCACAGACATTGTTTTCAAAATAAAGGTACATTGATTAAACCGTTTCCATTAGATTTTTCCATAGTTTATTTATTTCTGTAAATATGTATGTGTGCATATCTGTGTATATACATAAATCATGTAACGCAATCTTATATCAATGTAAGATATTTTGCCATAAAGCTACTTCAGTACTTTTTGTGATGATGTTAAATGTATAAATAAATAAGTTTATACATAATTATTTGCCATAACTGGATAATAGATCGTGTATTTTTGGTTATCTGAAGATAACCAAATTCCCTTAAAATCAATTCCGGATATGGCACCTCAATATTTTTTTCTTCTTAAAATAGTACATGAATCTTCACAGAGATGAATAATTATCATATGGCACTTACTCTGACAACACAAAGTCTATCTATGCACACAATGTAGGCATAAATATATACAGTAGGCTTTTTGTTTGAACTTTTCTACAGTTTTGTGAGGGGCCATTCAAATTCTTGACCAGTAGGTGGCGCAATTGACCACAATAACAGTCTACAGTAGGCTATTTTAATGAAAATAATTCTGATTTGTGTTTTAAATGCGGCACACGATCATCATATTCACTATACTCATATTACATCATTATTTGAGTTGCATATGCTCGCCATGTGTATTTGACATGCTATTTGTATAATAATTATAATTATTATAATTGTCTACATTTCAGGGAAAATTATCTATATGTAATAATAAAGCAATAAGTCACTTAAGGGCACGGCCTGGCAGTCATTTTCTCAGCAATCAACAAAACAATCAATAATTGCATTCAACAGCCCATTAACTGTGAAATGAATATGGCACGACTTCGATTTTCCCGTTCTCATCCGTTTTGCCCCCTCCCAACAACACAGCCAACCCCAAACACGAGGTCTCGCCCCGCCTTCAGAGTGGTCAGTGATCATAAACCATAGAAAACTCTATCGGCGACCTACGTGCTTCTGCTACCAATAATCCATCAACTTCACCCACTGATCTCTATGCAACTCCCAACACAACACATGCGTGGCGAGTGAGCTGCCTGGAGCAGCGGAGACCCTTCAAGACGTCTGCAGGCGCGTTCACGGTGACTTCTGACTTACTTACTCCCAGATGAATCTCAAAGCACACGCATCCTCCTGTGGGTTTGTGGTATGTAGTATGTTTCCTGCATTAAACAATCCGTTCACTGTATTCGCCGAGCGCGTTTTAATGTAACAGCCTGAACGTCGCTGCATTACAGCGGTTACAATGTTTCATCTGTTGATCATCGCAACTTTCTGCTGACCTGAATGTTCACAGTTGTTTTTGCACTGAATCATGCTAGAGCTGCAGGTTTAATGTTGTTGTTGTTGTTGTTGTTGTTGTTGTCGTCGTCCCAACTGTTACGAATTCATCATGTATGCACTTCGTGGAAATGTGTGATTTATGTTGTAATATCGAGCGGTGGCAGGATGATATTGTGACCTAAAAGGTTGCAGTCTTTCTCATGATGCCAATGTTAGCCTACTAGCATCCTAATACTTTTTTGAAGTACTTAAAACGACTCGGATTCTCCCTGTCACAGATTCGTTGAGGAGAAAGCAGTTGGAAATGTAAGGCCTTGGCTATAGGTTACTGTGTCATGCATTGCTATGGAAAATCTGGTAATATTGGGGAGTTGTGATTCTCAAGGCCTGGAAAAGTCATCATCTTGCGGGAACCCTGTAATGTAGATCTCAGTAATGTAAATGTAATTGTTTTCACATTGGTTTTATTTGTTTTCATTTGTTTATATATATATATATATATATATATATATATATATATATATATATATATATATATATATATATATATATATGTATATATGTATGTATATATATATATATATATATATATATATATATATATATATATATATATGTGTGTGTGTACTGAGTACAGTTATGTATATATAAATACACACACATGCAAGTATATTTTTAAGATTATTTTTATATTTATTTATATAAATATATATATATATATATATATATATATATATATATATATATATATATATATATATATATTATATATATATATATAATATAAATTATATAAAACAGTGTATACGTGCAAATATTTCCTAAATATATACATGAATGAGTGTGCATTTATATATACATAATGATTATACTGTACACACACACACACACACACACACACACACACACACACACACACACACACACACACACACACACACACACACACACACACACACACACACACACACACACACACACACACACATATATATATATATATATATATATATATATATATATATATATATATTATGTAAACACAAACTTTTACATTGGATGCAATCTATCGCGATTAATCGATTTGTCAACACGAGTTGACTATTTTGTCTAAAGTATAAAATCAATAGTTTTAAATTTTAAAAGTGAGTTTAGGCGTGATAACATTAAGTATCAAATACATTTTAAAGAGCTATTAAGTTATTGGTGTTGTTAAAAATTTTCTTAGTAGATGACTGCAAAGATAATCGTTAATAGTTTACAATGAGGCCCAGTTCGCTAACCTTTTTCTGCATGCAGTAAGTATCAGAAACTAACAAAAAAACAAAACATTTTAATATAATATATACATTTTGCTAATGTATTATGAACAAATATTAACTGAACAGCAGTACATTTAGAAAATAACATTAACCTAGATGAAGAAATTCTGTAAAAAAATTGAAAGTAATTTTAATTTGGCTAATGTTAATGAATTAAACCCTATTGTAGAGTATTACCATATAATCATGAAAATGTCAAAAATAAGCATGCAAAATTACATTTTAAATGGCTGATGCATTTACAATTTTTTTTTCATTTTAATTAGTGCTGTCAAACGATTAATAACATCCAAAATAAAGGTTTGTGTTTACATAATATAGGTGTGTACTGTTGAATTATTATGAATATTTGTATATTATGTGTATAATGTATTATTTATATTAAGAAATATTTGGTATGTATATATTCTGTAAATAAAGTTTTCTCCTTAAATATATACATATATTCTTTAATTATATACAGTACACATACAGGTCCTTCTAAAAAAATTAGCATATTGTGATAAAAGTTCATTCTTTTCCATAATGTAATGATAAAAATTAAACTTTCATATATTTTAGATTCATTGCACACCAACTGAAATATTTCAGGTCTTTTATTGTTTTAATACTGATGATTTTGGCATACAGCTCATGAAAACTTAAATCTAAAAAAATTAGCGTATCATGAAAAGGTTCTCTAAACGAGCTATTAACCTAATCATCTGAATAAAATAATTAACTCTAAACTCCTGCAAAAGATTCCTGAGGCTTTTAAAAACTCCCAGCCTGGTTCATTACTCAAAACCGCAATCATGGGTAAGACTGCTGACCTGACTGCTGTCCAGAAGGCCATCATTGACACCCTCAAGCGAGAGGGTAAGACACAGAAAGACATTTCTGAACGAATAGGCTGTTCCCAGAGTGCTGTATCAAGGCACCTCAGTGGGAAGTCTGTAGGAAGGAAAAAGTGTGGCAAAAAACGCTGCACAACGAGAAGAGGTGACCGGACCCTGAGGAAGATTGTGGAGAAGGACCGATTCCAGACCTTGGGGGACCTGCGGAAGCAGTGGACTGAGTGTGGAGTAGAAACATCCAGAGCCTCCGTGCACAGGCGTGTGCAGGAAATGGGCTACAGGTGCCGCTTTCCCCAGGTCAAGCCACTTTTGAACCAGAAACAGCGGCAGAAGCGCCTGACCTGGGCTACAGAGAAGCAGCACTGGACTGTCGCTCAAATTTTGCATGTCAATTGGAAATCAAGGTGCCAGAGTCTGGAGGAAGACTGGGGAGAAGGAAATGCCAAAATGCCTGAAGTCCAGTGTCAAGTACCCACAGTCAGTGATGGTCTGGGGTGCCATGTCAGCTGCTGGTGTTGGTCCACTGTGTTTTATCAAGGGCAGGGTCAATGCAGCTAGCTATCAGGAGATTTTGGAGCACTTCATGCTTCCATCTGCTGAAAAGCTTTATGGAGATGAAGATTTCGTTTTTCAGCCTGACCTGGCACCTGCTCACTGTGCCAAAACCACTGGTAAATGGTTTACTGACCATGGTATTACTGTGCTCAATTGGCCTGCCAACTCTCCTGACCTGAACCCCATAGAGAATCTGTGGGATATTGTGAAGAGAAAGTTGAGAGAGGCAAGACCCAACACTCTGGATGAGCTTAAGGCCGCTATCGAAGCATCCTGGGCCTCCATAACACCTCAGCAGTGCCACAGGCTGATTGCCTCCATGCCACGCCGCATTGAAGCAGTCATTTCTGCAAAAGGATTCCAGACCACGTATTGAGTGCATAACTGAACATAATTATTTGAAGGTTGACTTTTTTGTATTAAAAAGACTTTTCTATTTTCTATTTTTTAGCAATTTTTTTAGATTTTGGGTTTTCATGAGCTGTATGCCAAAATCATCAGTATTAAAACAATAAAAGACCTGAAATATTTCAGTTGGTGTGCAATGAATCTAAAATATATGAAAGTTTAATTTTTATCATTACATTATGGAAAATAATGAACTTTTATCACAATATGCTAATTTGTTGAGAAGGACCTGTATATTAAGTAAACACAAACTTTTATTTTGGATGCGATTAATCGATTGACAGCACTCATTTTAATTTGTTTTTGAATAACGTGATAGATCATCATGTTGTTTACCCTATTTATCTTTAATAACATACTGTGTATTAAGCTGCATGATTGTTTACTGAAATATTCTGGAACCCAAATGCTTCAGGGAAGAAAAGGGTGTTTCAGTTTTTGTAGGTTGACATAATGCAGCATTTGTCTAGATGGTTTCACTGCAGGCGTTCTCAGATGACTAATAACTAAATGTAATTAGGATTAAGCAGGAGACCTTTATTAGCTAGTGGGAAGACTGGAGCATGTGGTGATCTCTGGGTAATTGGATGTCTCTGAGGTGTATGTGCTCTGGAAGTCACTGGAAACACAAGGCTAGCAGCTGGGTTTCAGTCCCAGAGGGTTCAGCTATAGAGACTTCTGAAATATGAAAATGTGCAGTTTGCATGTTGAATGAAATGTTTTCTCTGCAGAAAGTTATTCAGCTTTGCATAAAGCTGTTTCCTGCAAGTAAACAGGACGGAGTGACACTCAAGACAAATGATGTAACCTTAAGTTTAAGTCTGAATGGTTAATGGTTTAGCAGTATCCATCCACTTTACTGATGATTCAGTTTGTGGCTCTTCACCTCAGGCTCACATGCTAGTATTTGTTGCTGTGTGGTCTCTCTCTGTGGTAAGTTGCTGCTGACACTTGCTTAACCAAGAGCTCCTGGCTGTTTATGGAAAATATGAGGCGTGCGCACTCTATGGAGACACGTGCTCCTAATATAGACTTTTACTGTGGAAAGCATAGTGCTGTCGAGTGTGTCTGTGGATAGTTTGCTGCTGACACACTGATGTGTTTGTGTGCATTGCAGAATTCCACTTACAGTGTGCAGTTTAAAAATTATTTTGATGAAGCTGTAAATAAATATAAAAACTATAGGAATATGTTTAAAAAAAAATTCATTGGCCGTTTACACGTAAACTAAAAACAGAACTTTTTATGCTTTTGGTCTAGGGCTGCACAATTATGACAAAAATATAATTGTTTATTATTTTATTTATTCCTTTGACATTGTAATTATTATTATTTTTTTTATTATTGCACTTTTTATTAATTACGATGATCACAGTTTACATTGAATTATGTTTGAATAGCTTTATGCCATTGTTTGAAGCAACTGGATGCCATATTTCTATATGAAAATAAACAACCCGAAAACACTCTTCCTGAATTTTTTTTTAAATTGCTTTTCTATAGCATTAAGCCTCAAATGTCAACTTCCAAACCATGGAAAAACCCTTAAGATAACCTGTAGAAAGAAAAAAAGTTACTTCAGCGATTTAGCATTAAGCTTTGTATCAGCAGAAACCTGGTAGTATATTCGAATGACCGTGCTTTCCCCCCTCATATCCCCCTCAGATGAGAGATTTATTTTGCGTCATCTGAAGCTTTTTTGCCCAGAAGCTAAAGACTACAGCCAGTAGTAGGAATTAAGCCGGGTACACACTGTGCGATTTTGGCCACGATTTGGCCGTCTGAGACAAATTTTGCAAATCCTAAAAGATTCCTCTGATCCTAGGCTAAAATCGGAAGTCTCTGATCGTTAGTTTGACATGTTCACCGGCAGCCGATTAATGTCCGCTGCGATCAAATTTGACCTCTGGCAGAATTCTGGCAGTGTCAGAAGATTTGGCCACAATCCTGCAGTGTGACTTCTCCTAAGACGACCGTCAAATTATCTTCGTTTTTCAAGACAAACCATGACCAAAATGAGCGCTAGAGATTTCTTTGTAGCCACCATTTAAATCCTGTTTGTAATGCAGCTCACTGTCACCGAACGCGTCATTCATTGATGATATAAAACTTTCTTGCGTGCGTCCATTTTAGCGCGCCTCAACTATCGTACAGTCTGACATTTATGATAACTTGGATCTTACAGTGTGACATGGCTTACACCAGGGATCATGTTCGTACAGTCTGACAAGCAACATTCACAAAGGATTTTGAAAAATCGCACCGTGTGCAGGACCCTTTAGTTCTGCATGTTTTCAACCCGCCCATAGGGGTGGGATCTTACTCACAGAATGTAAATGTGCACGGCCACGGCTCAGGCATTCATAACGGAGCAGTCGGAGCAACGCAATTGATTTCAATGAAATCCTATGAAAGTTAAAGGGGTACTTAAGCGCTGGGAAGATGAATCCACCGCTCCGAGCCGAGTGCTGTGAGTGTGATGTTGAAAACATGTGGAAATAGCGCCCACTGCTGGCTGTAGTCTTTAGCCTCTGGACAAAAACTCCAATGACGCAAAATGACGATATTTGCGTCATCGGAGGAATTTTTCCAGAAGTAAAATACATTTTTCTTGTCTCAGGGGGATATGAGGGGGGAAAGTAAGATAATTTGAATATACTCCCGGTTTCTGCTGATACAAAGCTTAATGCTAATCGCTGAAGTAACCCTTTAAGCTTCCATAGGCATGAACTGAAAACTCGCCAGACTGGACACGCACCGTGAATGACTGTTTTTTTGTGACGTGTTTTAGTTTCGGTTTTGATAAAATGATGGTGGGGTGGTGCCGCGATGGGCAAGTGATGTAACCATAGGGCAGCGAAGCAAGTGCATTTTGGGAGTTGTTTTCTTTCATCCATATACGCCAAAAATAAATTTTCTGGCTTTTCTCAGTCTAGAAGGCACCAACTCCTAAAATAATTTCACATTTCTACTAATGACCCAATTTAAATACACATTAACCTTCCCAGTGATGAAGTACCCCTTCAAGCACACAGAATAATGGAAGTAGACTTTTTTGATGTTGTTGTAATTGCGCCTTTGAACGATTACGTAATTGTGGCTTCCCTAATTGTAATCCCGATAAGAAATTTGATTAATTGTGCAACCCTACTTTGGTCATTAATTTATACGACAACAGCATTTTTGGGGCCTGAAAAAAATACAAATAAATTTTAAAACGGAATTCAAAGTGCAAGTTTGGGAAACCGATACCGTTATCGTCTCCATATAAACTACAAAAATGTGAATGTCTTGACTTGCATATGTTTATTATGTGTTCAGTCTTTTCAGTGCGTAGTGTTTCTTTGCAACGTGACATCGCCAACTACTGGCCTGGCAGCAAAATGCTTTAATCGTTTTCGTAGATCCTTGTAAACGGGGACCGTTTTGACCGTTGTTGTCTGTACATGAAAAACACTAAGGAAAAAAAAATAAGTTTTTAGTACTAGGGCTGTAATAAACCAAAAAAAATCTTAGTCGACTGAAGTCTTGAAATTTTCAACTAAAAATTATGTTAGGGAAAAAAAAAACTTTAAATGAATTAGCTACGCACTATGCACAGTACTTGGTAGCCTTTTTGTCTGCCTAAATGAATTATAAATAAACATAAAAAACTATTATTTATACCTATGCAAGGTGATTTACTAAGGTTTGCCATTATTTACCGCCCCCCCAAAAAAGCATGTCTTAAACCAGACGCCAACTGGTAGATTGCGTTGGTCATTATGGAAATGATCCGGCTGTGTCAGTTGTTAATTTATGTGTTTAATTGAATTATGTCGTCATTAATTTGCACGTTGTCAGTACATCACGTGCAGAAAATTCCACTCCCATCTGCGTTTTTTCGGAATTGCGCTTATGCTAATTTGCCCTGTTTAGTAAAACCCATAATTAACAATTTAACAATAAAATGGTTGAAATCTGAGCCAGATACATTCAATGTTTTAAAGATTCTCAGCTGGCGAGACTTTGCTTAGCAAACAAATTCTTCAAATTTAGTGTATGTGTGCATATATTTAGAGATCTGCTGTTTTACATTAAGGAAATTACTCAGCCGGATCAATAACTCTACTTTGTGGTTTGCAGTCATATTTGGTTATCTTGATAGTCTAATAGAGGGAAAAATCATTAAATGTCAGTGAGAAGGTTTGACCAAATGAAGCCTGAAGGTTTTTTTTATGCAGTTTATTGCTTGACATTTTTCCTTTACAAGTAAAGTTTCCTTTTTTTCACTCTTGCTTCCTTGTATGAGAGTGGAGCCAAACATTGTGATAAATCACACGTGGGACTGATCTGTCTTCCTGGTTCTTCACTTATCTGAGAGTATCCTTTTTTCCTGTGATTACTGACCACTTTTTTTGTTTTTGGTTGTTTAGCATTTTGTTAAATGTCAGTGAACATGTAAGTACTTGGGATGACAGTTAACAATTGTGTGTTCTACTTTGTGATTGTGATTCCATCCAAATCTTTTACTTTGAAAGAAACCCCCTATAACTGACCTCCCTAATTGTATTTTGCAAAAAAAAAGTGTACTATTTTATATGAATAAAGAGGCCTTATTATACCCTTTTACAATGTCTTGAATTTGTTTTTGGGTTTTCGTGCTTTAAATTTTTCAAAATATATATTTTTCATAGACTGGGTAAACCCAGCCTGATCTGCCTGTGATTTGATTTTGCCCTGCAGCTCAGTCTAGAAACCTGTACA
Organism: Gobiocypris rarus; assembly: GCA_023029165.1. Lineage (NCBI taxonomy): Eukaryota > Metazoa > Chordata > Actinopteri > Cypriniformes > Gobionidae > Gobiocypris > Gobiocypris rarus. The sequence goes on from CM040920.1 coordinate 5,715,875, forward strand.
TTCATTTATCCTGCTTCTGTTACACTTTTGCAGGAACCAATCACAGACTGGCTTATCCACCTGGTGTGCTATTGGCGGGTTTAACACTATGACGGATAGAATAGCGATAGGTCGTTGTCCGTTGATCACGCCTCTTGTGGTCTGATTGGACTATCCAATTGCGTACAGAGTCATTTAATTTATGCTCGTTTAATAGCAACATTACACACTTAAGAAAGTAGGGAAAATTTTGGCCAATACGGATAACCAGTAGCTGCAAAGGGTGGGCCAACTCCATATTAAACCCTTTGGATTAAGAATGGGATGTCATTAAGTTCATGTGCATGTAAAGGCAGGCGTCCCAAAACATTCGGCAATATAGTGTATATGTCGGCCGATACCATTATAATGGCCTGTATATTATGCATCCCTAAAAGAAAGTTGAAAATGTAAAAAAGCATAATAGGTTATTTTAAAAATAAAACTGTTCTCACTCAAATCGATAATGAGCTAAGACCTTAGTGTGCAACCAGAGAGAATAGTGCAATATTAAAAAAATGTAAGACATGTTTTCATATATTCAATAGAATTAGAATATGAAAAGATGAAGTTAGACCTTTCAGACCTCATGCATGAGCAGTGCATAAGCCAGGCTGCAACATCAGCTACACATATTCATATTTTGATGAATAGCCTATTTAATTAGTTTATTGCTTCATAAAAGACTACATTGCAAAATATTGTGTTGATGAATAGATTTATAATGCATTTTCAACATATTTTCAGTTTAGCTCACAACATGCGGCAAAAATAGAATCAAATTCAAACCAAGGTTGTGCAATATGGTTAACATATCAAGCTCTTTCAGGCAGGACCACAATCCGCAATCTTATCACGATTCTTTTTCATGTTGGTTTTTGAGAAAGTTATTGAGAAATTTAGCCAAACTATTTTCCCTATTAAAAAATACAGTTCTACAAGATAACAAAATAGCCGTTTTCTTTAATAAAAGAAGAATGACAGTCATTTTATTTCATGATAATACTTATTTTATACTTTTGTTATTAAAAATAAGATCAATGATGAAAATGACATATTGTACAAATACAATAAAAATACAAATGGGGAGCCAAAAGCAAGGCGTAGAGAGAACAGTTAACCATTGAAAAATAATGCACATTGCTTTTTAATAAATAAATACATTTTTTAAGGCAATTAATTGATATCCTGTGGTGAAAAAATTGTTGTTCCCTTGACATGTGATAAAGTCTCTCAGTGTCAGAAAGCGTAGTCACTGCCTCCAATCTTGAAACCTTACAACGGCATAAAAGGACCAGACAATGGAAAACTGTTCATGTTAAGATTAGAATAGAAAACCATTGAACTGAATAGATTGCAGTTAACTTAGTAATTCTTTTTTTAAATGTATAACATTTCAAACCAAGGCAGGGTGGGAACAAAAATGAATAAAATAAGTGTTTGTGTGCGATTGTGCGTGTGTGTTTGTGTGCATTACTTGTATCAACAACCCTAGTGCTGTACTGATTGATTCACTACTTTATCTCGAGTGTGCTGAGAAATGCATCTATGAAGAAGCCCCTCCCACTTTGATATGTGACTTTTTGAACTGCTCAAATGTACGCTAGTGTGAACTCGAGCCGTGCTGGTAATGCTAATGAAGTTTCAGCTTATGGAATGTGTGTGTCGAGGAGTTTAGAAGAAAACAGAGAGTGATTGAGAGACTCAATGGATCTATTGTAGCCTGTTCTTCCCCATCAGCAGTGTTGTTGGCCGTCTTATTCTGACCTCTAGTTTTAGAGTTGAGCATTTAACTGACCTTTCACACCCCAGTTTTTGTAGCTTTTGAAATCTGTTATGATGAGTTGGGTTGGTTGATACATTGCAAAACAAATAAACTGTATTTTCAGAATATTTATTAATATTTATATTCATATGCAGAATTGTATTGTACATGATCGTTTGCCATCTCAAGTGAGTGCCTCAACATGATTTATGATTTAATTAAATATGAGCTTTTTATTAACTCACTTAACCCTTGCATTTCCATCATCAACCCCAGTTTGGGAAACCCAAGGAAAAAAAAAAACATTTGAAATCAATATGGAAAATTTCTTTATGGTTAGTAGGGGTGTAACGATTTTCAAACCGAACCGAAAAACCGTGATACACCACTCACGGTTCGAACCGCGATTCTCTCATGTCGAACCGAGCAAGCCCCGCCCCCTGCTTCCCCAGCCCAGCTCTCACTTCACCTTATGTCACAATTTTTTTTTTACGACATGCAGGTGAGTAAATGAGGATGGAATTAAATTCTGTCCAGTCTCCTCAGTTACATCAGGATAGAGAACTAAAAACTTGGATGAATGTGAAATATGCTATGCCCTTTCTGTGGCCTTGTGGTTTTCAGAACAGTCCATCTCATTTTTATCTTTTAAACACTGTTACAATCAGTAGGCCTTTTAAAACATTTCCGTCCACATGTCCTTGAACAGATAAACCTAGATATAGCAGGTGAAAGTAAGGGACACACAATACCGGTGGGAGTAAGAGAGATGGACGTTTTGTTCAGCCTCACACCTTCTGTTTGCATTGCATAGGAGAAGCTGTTCAGTAACTTAAAACCACCTCGGTTAACAAAGGCCGTCTGAGTTCTATAGATGGGTTAAAGAAATCAGGCGTGCATTTTTATTAGGTTCCTTTTTACAGAAGGTTTTGCTTTGGTTGTTCTAAAAGGAAAGAGTGATGTGTGCTGTACTCAAATTAGAACCTGCCATCATTTCTAAAACATATCCAGCAGTAGTTATAGCAACTGCTTTGCAAATACATGATATGAGTAAGTTCAGATGAAATATGATTTAATCCTTGCAGCAGATTGTGTATTTGTATAATGAGTAACCAAGCAACTGGATGAAGGAGTGAAGCAACTTCCTAAACTTACATGTGATCTTTTTTTCCTTGAATGAATAAATTGGAGTGGTTACTTCGGAAAAGCTGCCAAGAGGTGTCCAGCATACATGTGCACTCTTTCAGTAGTGTTTAAAAAACATCTCACCTGCACCTTTTGAAGCTAGTTAGGGGTACATAAAGATTGTGCAGAGCTAGAATCAAAGAGTGGTGACTTGTGGTTGAACATCTGTCACTACATAATTCCCATATGTGTTGTCATATAGTAGATTTGGCAAGTTTACAATTACTCTAACACGTGTAAAGAATGATTCCATTTGTTAAAACTTATCTCTGGTAGCATAGTCGTCTGGGGAAACAGCAGTGGAGTGAAGAATGTGACATGAGAGGAAGCGTGAGGGTGGTAAGAGAGGCCTTTTCTGTGACCGCAAAGTGTGAGCTTGACTTGGTTGCGTGGTTTGTGACTCCGTTTAAATAAAACTATTGTTCAGATGTGTAGGTCAGTGTCTTACTAACTAAATCTGTATGCAGGGCTCGACAATAAGCACTGCCCCGATGACCCGGGGCCAGCTGAACATTGCTCAGGACAGTTAAAAGAAATGTTAATTGCTCGATCGAACCAGTGTTGCATTGTCAAGGAAGTTTATCATTTGCATTTGTAGCAAATTAACTCAAAAGGAAATATGAATAGTCACCCAGTTTTTTGAAGAGAGTTTTATGAAGCGTAAAGTCGGCCGTTGCCATCTTGGCATCTTGGGAGTCTGATCCCTTTTGGAGCCTGTCCCTAGCAGGCAGTCAATGAATTGCAGTTTATTTCATTTCCGTATTGTCTTCAAGAGAAACTGGGTGAAGTTGCCGCTTGGTTCTATGTCATGATGCCAGTTCACCAGAGGCTGTTCATGTGAGCCCCATGACGTGTACTAACTGTAATATCATGTCGTTGCAGTATGTAATTATTTACAAGTATTTTGTCACCAAAGCACAGTATTTTGTCATCATTGTCATCAAGTATTTTGTCATCAAAGCACAGCATATCATCTGGATCTTTCAAAAGTCTCTCCACTGCTTTTCAACTTGTATAATTAATAAATGTAATAGAATGCTCCAATTGCAAAGTTCTTGGCCGATTACGACCTGCCAATTCGGATTTTCTAAAAACTTATAATTGACAGCATATACAAACAAAAATCAACTTTTTTTTCAATGCAAAATTTTATTTTCATAAAAGAAAACAAGGAAAAAGTCAGTAATAAAATAAAGTACAAACAACAGCACAAATAAATGCAATAGAATAGAGAGAGATATGAAATGGGCTTAACAGTAGGTTATGGCGCTTTTCCACAACACAGTACCAGCTCGTCTCACCTTTGTGTAAAAGTTGTACCTGTACCTGCTTCCAGGTACTTTTTTCGTATCACCTCCGGCGAGGTTCTGAGCGAGCTGAGGCGATATTAAAATGTGACGTGAAAACCCCGCAGACTGCTGATTGGTCAGAGAGAATCGTCACTATTCACTGTGTCATCATTGCACGCGCCAGACGGAGTATCCTGAATAACCGCGCCATTTTTAAATAGTTTGGCCAGAGATTGCGTGATATACCCATTACTATTATGGCAACACGGTAGAATATGCCATGGTCGAACGAGGAGGTGCAGACTTTTCTTTGTTTGGTTAGCGGGTGTGTGTCGCATAGAAGATTATGTCACGGCAGTTTCCTGCGGCGTTGCTATGGCGACCAGGTACTATTCTGGAGGTACTATCTGCAATGGAAAATGGAGTCGAGTCGAGCTGGTACTGGTAATGGAAAAGCGCCATTGCGTAGTATTCAAGTAAGAAATACTACATAAATTAATTTAATCAAATGTAAAATAACACTGGATAGTCTTCATTGTAAAAATTGAATACAGATTAATATTTACAATGAAAGTTACAAAAGTTAGTCAAGAGCAGAGAGTGATTTTTGTCTTTTGTTCTTTGATTAAAATGACATGATCGGTGCAACTCTTAAAGTGACTGCAGCCTAATAAACCTAATAAAAAAAAGAGTTTATGCACAGATCCACTATACTTACACAACATGCGTTATCCTTCTCAACTATTTATATCTCAAAACTGACTGTTTAAAGGGACTGTATGTAAGACCTGTATTTCAATTAATCATAAAATGGCCCTGCTATGTCACTAGACATTAAGAAATCATGTTCATTTCAAATACTTATATCACTGACAACAGTAGTCCGGCCAGGATATTGTCATTTTAAAAGTGAAGTTGCAGCCCTCAACTGATGTTGATGTTGACATGTTGTGTTTTGGCCTGAAGCTCCACCCTCCACCGATCTACCAATCACGAAGTCAGTAGTGTTTCATGCGGGTTGCCAGCTCTGCTCTAGTTACCACAGCTGCAGCTAGATACTTTTTGGATAAAAAATATGTAGCTGCAATATGTAAAACCTAAAAGACCTCTCATGAAGCATAAACATAATTAACAAAAGAAAAAAACAAACATACTGTGTAGGACTCGTCACTTGCCATTGGAAGCTCCATGTAGCGGCCTACGTTCCTGCTGGATCCTGCAGCCTATCTGGCCACCTCGAGTCAGGGTGGAGGGGGAGAGGGGATACACCGCTCTACAGTCATTTGAAAGTAATTGCAGTACCAGTTTTGGCCACAATCCTACATATAGGTCCTTTAACTAAATACTCTGCAAGACTGCATTTTGACATCATTTGGTGTGTATTTGACCATTTAAGCGGTTTTGGTGTGAGCATGAAACCTGCAGGAATATGTCAAATTAAACCGGAGCTGAGATGGGCCAAGTGTGTCAATTTGCCTCTGGAAAGAAGAGAGCGAGATCGCACAGCGTGGATTATTGTCTATGCCGCTGGCAGCAAAATGGACCGGCTCGGAATTGGAAAGATGTGAGACTGACCACCGGTCTGGGCAGAGCATGCACAAAAATCAGCTGATTCTGGTCCCTGGCCGGTCGATCGGTGCATCTCTAAAATGTAACGCCATTCTCAAACAAAGCTATTGTAATGTGATTTTTACAGTTGGCTTTCAAAAAGTTTTGAACTTAGGACATCAGTGGGGTTATCCTAAAGTTAAGACTGTTTTTAGTATGTTTTTTGTTGTTGTTGTTGTTGTTTAAGATGCTGATACCCTTTTCCTATCTATAGTTAAGATAAGATACTGCACTTGTGTTATTCTGTAATAGCTTTTGTCCTAAATAAGGTCATAACTGAAATAGCCATGGTTGCCAAACAGATAAGATAGGATTCTAAAGTTAGGAAAGGTCTGTAATATGCCCCCTGTTCTGCATCTGGGTGTTAGTTGAAGTTTGGGGGTACTTCACTTTTTTTTTTTTTTTTTGAGTCAGGGGCTGGTTGATTATTTATGGAATATAACAAATAATATTGTCTGATCTATGTTAATCACTACACATGTGTTTTTAAGCTTTGCCAGTTTAAATATTCAAGCTTAAGAAGAAACTCAATTCGATACTAACGCTGTTTTTTGCTTGCTAACCTAGTTGTTAAATAAACCTGGAATTGTATATTACAAATATTGATGGCTTTGTTCCTCTCTTGTAAGTCATTTTGGATAAAAACATCTGCTAAATGTACAAGTACACATTCAAAGCATGTGCCCAGAAAGAGACTGCATGTTAATACTGATTTGAGTTCCCACAAAATTGCCAAAATGCCCGTATTGGTTAGTATCCCTGTAAACACAGTCAGTTATGTCCTGAGTGAACGTAAAAAGTTGAGAAATAAAATGCATGTGTGACATTATATTAGATCCATGCAAAGGTTTTTAAAGTGACAGCAGCCTAATATACCTGCTAATGTTTCAAACAACAAGACAAAAAAATCACCCACTGCTCTTGACTGAACTTCAATTCTTCTATACTTTGATGTATGCAGTGAAGACCATTCATTTACATTTGTTTTACTTAACTCAATTGAAAATCTCCCTGAAATTTTTTTAAAACACTTTGTCATTTGTACATTCTTTTTCTATTCTATTTATTTGTGCTGTAGCTCGTAATGTGATTATTTGTTTTGAATTTATTACTGATGTTTTACTTGTCGTTAAAAATATTTGAAATTTATAAGAGTTTGGCTAGTTTTTGGTGCCATAACCTTATATATTAAGGTGGGTAAAAACAATGGAAACAATAACTATGCCTATTTTATTCTGTTTATTACTTTTTTGTGGTGGGGCTAGAACTTTGGCAGAGCAAGTAGAAATTTGAACCATTGGTCTGACCGGGCCAGTATAAAAAATCCTCAGCATTGAACCCTGTGTATGTAGGGTAACCGTACCTATTAAGCTCAAGTACCCATTAAGCACACTACTATCTTTGAGATCAAATTATTAAAAAAATGATGTATCATCCTACTTGGTGTCTTAACCAAATGATGTGTTTGTTACTATGTATCTCCTGTAATTTCAAGCTAAAACATTGCACACTGAGATATGGGTAATCATGTGTTCACAATGTCTGACGGCCATTTTGAAAGCTGTCTGAAAACTTTCACAAAAAGAGTAGCCCCTTAAATGTGCCTTTTTTTTCTCTCGATAAGTATAACTTCTTACTGAAAAATTAAGAGATTCATATTTAAAATATTTGCATATTATAACCTGGAACCTGGATGTGGGAAATAATTACAGTTAGATCCAAAAGATAGTTTTAGCAACATAGTGTAGATGCTGCAGAACATTGTTAGCTTACTGGCTGAATAAGACTGTGTGCTACACTAATATATTACTTCACAGGCATAACTGGTATGCACTTTTAAATCCATTATATTATACATTTACAGTTTATTGATGTTCTGTGGTTTTACACTTCTATAATTTTGAAAGATTTCATATTATTGTAAGGTGAGCTTTAAGGGTACACTACTATGAAAAGCACAGCTTTTTTCAATAAGAAAAAGTATACATTCATAGATATTTTCTTTAATAGCTGTTCATATTAAAATGTGTATGAATTTAATACATGACCTAGATTATTTATTTAGCAAAATTGTCCTTTTAAATTTATAAATGTAATATTTATTAATTAAAAAAGGTTTGCTGTTCCAATAGAGCTCAGTGTGCTCCCTTTAAGCTCATCCACATTGAATGGCTGTGTAAATACTTTATAAACAGACTTTAAATATGAATTTATGATTGTCACTTCAAGTTAATCTTTATAAAATTATTAATTTAAAATGTTGTTTAAAATAAACAAGAATTTCCCCCCAAAAAACATGTTGTGAGTTTAATGGGAACATGGGTGTGCTGAAAGGGTACAAACAATATGTACAAAATTAATATTAATGTGTGAGAGATTAATATTTTATTTTAACATAACTTCTTGTACTCAAACCAATAACCTGTGCACTAAAATGTCTCAATGTAGATTTTGGTGAGCTTAATAGGTACGTTTACCCTAGTTTACCCTGTTTTTTTTTTTTTTTTTCTCTAAACCACTAGATGACAAACTCACCACAGCACTTTTCAAAACATCTGCGGTTCACTATACTCCAGTAAATTTGTCTGACACCATCCTAAAATAAATTCTGTGGTCTGTGTTTTCTAATGCTTTAGACTTTGCTAGCAAATGAGAATTGTTAAAATTACCAAATATATTTTGAGACAAAGGTCTTGTTAATGATTTTCAATTTTGTTTAAATAACGATAATATGTAAAAGTATGGTATTTGTGGTAAAAACTTGTTTGTGTCCAGTGTCCACCTTAGAGTTAATCTCCATATTTATAATGAAACCATCATTTAAAAATATAATTTTTGTTACTATAAAACCATATTAAATTCGATCTCCTTTGAGCACTGTAAGAAACTTTCTTAAAGCTAGTATTCCTGTAAAAATGAACTTGCACAAATCATCCCATTATGATGAGTTAAATTAATAACCCAACATGCTAGGTTAGAGTGACCCACAGTTGGGTTTGTCCATGTTTGACCCATCAGCTCTATGCACTTTTTATAAGCAAGATTCTATTCTGTGGGATCTCCTTCCTTAAAATGACCGTCGTCAATATCAACGCATTATAACACAGCGCACATCCATGTATCACAACGAATCTATTCTTGGTTCATTCAACTTGCCTTCTTGTGTCTCCGTTTTTGATTGTATTAAAAATGAAATCAGAGGACTATTAATTCTACTCTAATAATCTTGTCTGGTTGATTTTGTACGCTGTACAAAATGAATTTATGAACTGGTAAGATTTTAAAACATTAATATCAATTCAATATGCCCCGTGACCATTTGTGGTAAAAAAAAAAAAAAAAAGTATAATAAGTGTACAATGAGTATACATTATTATCCCATAATGCACCTTAATAGTCTTCTTTGAACTTGTTTGTTCATCTTTGAACTTTTCTTCACGGTAGCTTTAATTTCAAGTGAGTAATATAAAATATTTCAACTCAAAACAACATTTTGTGTCCATTTATTTCCCAGACGTAGTTTTTGTATTGAGGTCAAAGTTAAGTAGTTAACTTGCCTTGCTTTTTGCTTTACAACGGTGGGTGATGGTCACGAAAACGACTTGGCAGATTTGACTTTCTTTTTGCATGTTCTGCAGACGGGTGACCATTCTTGATAGAGTTTTCCTCAGGACTTGTGGTAAAGTCAAAATAAGACACAACTCAGATTTGGTCCTTTTAGCGCTATCACTGCTTTCCGCCATTTCTTCTCGTTCAAAAAAACAACGTTGCACTTGTGTCAGACTGATGGTTTACCACGGATTTACCACAAGCTTTCAAAATCGTGATAATCAAACACGGTTTTAACGATAATTACATTTTAAATGACAATACTAACTGTAAGTACTTTTTATCATGGTTTATCGTGAAACTGGTAATCGTCCCCATTAGAAAATATCAAATATTAGATCAAATTAGCACATAATCAACTTTAAGCTGCTACTTGTGATCACGTCAAGGATCAGCCAAATTTCCACGTGCATCTTGTAAAGCAGATGCTTTGGGAAATGCTGCGGCAAGTTTTTGTGCCATCAAGTGGTTTAGAGGAAAATCAAATCAAATGCGCCTTTTATATCGGGACACCTTTATCCCCGGTGTACAACGGTATAAACAGCGCAGTCATAGTTACAGTATAGGAATGTACAGGTGGGCCAATATGAAGTAATCAGCAATCTTGGGATTCATTCATGCTTTTTGATGCCAGGTTAGGGTTATACTCTAATTTTCTGTCATGGTCTCTGAACCCCCTGAATTAGCCTGACCACCCCCTGTATAAAACTCTAGTTCCGCCACTGCTTTTATAGCCACTGAACAGCTGAGCAGTTTTGCTCTGAAAAATGAATGCCTGGAATTAATGTATAGCCTTGCTCATATAAGTTAATGTTCTACAGAGGCACATTGTGTGACTCAGAGCAGGTGACCAGCTCAAATGATGATGGTTGTTTTAGGACTTTTATATGTGAACAGATTTTCCATTCTCTAACATAGTTCCACATCTTTATTTAGCTGCAGAAGAGTTTCCCCTTCTAGTTACCCATTGACATTTATGTATTTAGCAGACATCTTTAAATACATTTCATTTCTGTATTTTCTTTTATATTTCAATCTCTCCTGCCATTGAAGCTAGATCTGTCTCTGTCAAAAAGAGAAGCTTAATTGAGAACACTAGTGTGCTATTTATGAAGGCTATATCTCTAACACCAAGCATATCCGCAGACTCTGTTGATTCTCTCCTTGACTCCTTTAACTCAAAAGTTAAGAGTGTAAATGATGATATTGCTCCTGAGAAACTCAGGAAAAAGAGTGGCAGACAGAAAGCACCTTGGAGAAACTCAACAGCAGTGCAAATTATGAAAAGACAATGCAGGAAATATGAACGCATGTGGCGGAAGACAAAACTTATAGTCCATTATAACATCTAAAGACAGCCTTCATGCTTTCAATGTGGAGCTAGGAAAAGCTAGACAGACCTTCTTCTCAAATATTATAAACAGAAACATAAACAACATGCGCACTCTTTTTGCTACTGTAGAGAGACTTACAACCCCCCCGAGTCAGGTTCCCAGTGAAATGCTCTCTGACAGCAAATGCAGTGAGTTTGCTTCCTTCTTCTCTGAGAAAATCAATAATATCAGGAAGGCGATCAGCACATCCTTGAGTTGCTCTGAGGTCAGTCAGATCAGACCACAACCTCAGAAAGTTACTATGTCTGATTTTGAAGCAATTGACTAAAATTTTAGAAGAAACGGTACAACACCTTAAAACATCAACCTGTGCCCTTGACACACTCCCCACTTCTTTTTTCAAAAGTGTGTTTAACTGTTTAGAAGCAGATCTGCTAGAAGTGGTAAACTCCTCACTTCTCTATGGGACTTTTCCAAACTCCCTTAAAACCGCAGTAGTTAAGCCCCTCCTGAAAAAGAGAAATCTGGATAACTCCATATTGAGCAACTACAGACCAATCTCAAATCTCCCCTTCATAGGCAAGATCATTGAAAAAGTTGTCTTCAGTCAGCTGAACAAATTCTTAAGCTCAAACGGATACTTTGACAATTTTCAATCTTCCACCACATCACAGCACAGAAACAGCACTTATAAAGATTATAAATGATATTCGCCTCAATACAGATTCAGGCAAAACATTTCTGGTACTACTCGACCTCAGTGCTGCATTCGACACTGTTGACCATAACATACCTCTTGACAGGCTGGAAAACTGGGTCGGGCTTTCTGAGATGGTCCTTAAATTGTTCAGGTCATACTTAGATGGAAGAGGTTATTATGTGAGTATAGGTGACCATAAGTCTGACTGGACATCCATGACATGCGGAGTCCCACAAGGGTCAATTCTTGCACCACTCCTATTCAACCTGTACATGCTTCCACTGAGCCAAATAATGAGAAAGAACCAAATGGCTTACCACAGCTATGCTGACGACACACAGATCTACTTAGCACTATCACCTAATGACTATAGCTCCATTGACTCCCTGTGCAAATGCATTGATGAAGTTAACAACTGGATGAGCCAAAACTATCTTCAGTTATACAAAGACAAAACCGAAATCATTACATTTGGAAACAAAGATGAAATTCTCAAGGTGAACGCATACCTTGAAGCTATGGGCAAATCATTCCATCCATTCCATTCCATTATCTTCCGCTTATCCGGGGCCGGGTCGCGGGGGCAACAGTCTAAGCAGAGACGCCCAGACTTCCCTCTCCCTAGCCACTTCCTCCAGCTCTTCCGGGGGAACCCCGAGGCGTTCCCAGACCAGCCGGGAGACGTAATCCCTCCAGCGTGTCCTAGGTCTTCCCCGGGGCCTCCTCCCGGTGGGACGTGCCTGGAACACCTCCCTGGGAAGGCGTCCAGGAGGCATCCGAAATAGATGCCCTAGCCACCTCAGCTGGCTCCTCTCGATGTGGAGGAGCAACGGCTCTACTCTGAGCTCCTCCCGAGTGACCGAGCTTCTCACCCTATCTCTAAGGGCGCCCAGCCACCCTACGGAGAAAGCTCATTTCGCCGCCTGTATCCGGGATCTTGTCCTTTCGGTCATGACCCACAGCTCATGACCATAGGTGAGAGTAGGAACGTAGATCGACCGGTAAATCGAGAGCTTTGCCTTACAGCTCAGCTCCTTCTTCACCACGACAGACCGGTACATCGACTGCATTACTGCAGAAGCTGCACCGATCCGCCTGTCGATCTCTCGTTCCATCCTTCCCTCACTCGTGAACAAGACCCCAAGATACCTGAAGTCCTCCACTTGGGGCAGGAACTCTCCACCAACCTGAAGTGGGCAATCCACCCTTTTCCGACTGAGAACCATGGCCTCGGACTTGGAGGTGCTGATTTGCCCTTGGAGATGGGCAAATCAACTAAAGATCAAATCTGGAATCTTGGTGTGATTTTAGAGTCAGACCTGAGTTTCAGTTGTCATGTCAAAGCAATAACTAAATCAGCTTACTATCATCTGAAAAACATATCAAGAATCAGATGCTTTGTTTCCAGGCAAGACTTAGAGAAACTCGTTCACGCTTTCATCACCAGTAGGGTGGACTATTGTAATGGTCTGCTCACCGGCCTTCCCAAAAAGACCATTAGACAGCTGCAGCTCATACAGAACGCTGCAGCCAGGATTCTGAGCAGAACCAGAAAATATGACCATATCACGCCAGTCCTCAGGTCTTTACACTGGCTTCCAGTTACATTTAGAATAGATTTTAAAGTATTATTGCTGGTATATAAATCACTTAATAGCCTAGGACCCTTAATACATTGCAGATATGCTGATTAATAACAAACCCAACAGATCACTCAGATCATCAGGATCAAGTCAGCTAGAAATACCAAGAGTTCACACAAAGCAAGGAGAGTCTGCGTTCAGCTATAATGCCAGCCGCAGCTGGAACCAGCTTCCAGAAGAGATCAGATGTGCTCCAACAGTAGCCACATTCAAATCCAGACTCAAAACACATCTGTTCAGCTGTGCATTTACTGAATGAGCACTGTGCCACTGTACGTCCAGACTCAAAACACATCTGTCCAGCTGTGCCTTTACTGAATGAGCACTGTGCCACTGTACGTCCAGACTCAAAACACATCTGTTCAGCTGTGCATTTACTGAATGAGCACTGTGCCACTGTACGTCCAGACTCAAAACGCATCTGTCCAGCTGTGCCTTTACTGAATGAGCACTGTGCCACTGTACGTCCGACTGATTTGCTCTTATCTATGCATCATCTTTTTATTCTTTTATAACTGTTTACCTTTGTTCTTATCTTTGGTTTTATCTATATATAATCTTATTCTTTTTAATTCTCTTTACAACTGTATATTTCTATTTCTTATGCATCTGTTGATTATCATTGTTGGTTAGGGCTGTCTGACTGGAGGAGATTGTGAGCAGTGTGCTTCTCTTCACTGTCTGCTACCACAGAATGAAGCAAAGCGGACTCAAGAAAGGGAGACTTCATGGGCATAGGTAACGTCCCCTACTGGAGCCCGTCCTGGACCGACTTGTAAGGTCCAGGAGACATTGCGAACTTGCTCCATCTCAGATAGGGGTGACCACATTTAGAGAATCAGGCAGATAGGGATCTATTTATTTAAATTCTCTTTACACTGTTTTAATTATCCTTGTTTTTATTTTTAATTATTACACATGGTATTCTTATTTCTTATGTAAAGCACTTTGAATTGCCATTGTGTATGAAATGTGCTATATAAATAAACTTGCCTTGCCTTGCCTTGCAAGGTATAAATGCTCTCACATTGAGCGGTCAGAAGAAGTTTCATGAAACTATAAATTCAAACCTAAAAAGATTTGATTTTATCTTTTGCTTGCCACTGAAATGTGGGTTTGTTTGTACTATATTAATAGTTCACTGTCATCCGTGGGTTTTGACCACATTGTTACGGTAGATTGCTTGTTTAAATGGATTACTCATTCAGAGTTTTCGAAATAATGTCTGAAGCCCTGAAAACTTGTGTAGCACTTCATGTAACATGCATGGCAAATGCAAATACGTTATATGACTATAGAGAGACAGACTAAATCTGTCTTGAGAACTTTAAGCTGTTAGTCAGCAGTTACCACTGTTGTTTGACATTAACTGTCACATTCTCAGCCTGGTTATCTGACACTTGAAGAAACCCCTGCAACAGTACTGTGAAAAGTTATAGGAACTTGTGTAAAAATGCTGTAAAGTGAGGATGCTTTCAAAAAATTATGTCATAAATAGATTTAATGTAAGGTATAATGTACATCCAGCTGATTGTTATCGCAGAAGGGGTTTATTTTGTGATTTTAAAACTGCCTATATGTACATTAATCCATATGTTACACAGCTAATTGTCATGTATAGACATAAAATATTGATCTGAGTCAAAATATTTGATTAGCTCTTTAAACACAAATCTTCAGAATTAAGTAACTTTACATAAAATATTGATTTGGCTCACCAAACGCAAAACTTCCACGAGAAAAAAATCGTTCCTAGCAAGTTAAAAAAGCGCAGACTTCAATGACACATACCCAGATGTGCCTGTGTTATTAGTTTTTAGTGGTTGTTATCGCGGGAACAACATACCGCTGGATAGCGTAATTGACCAATTAGAATCAAGTATTTCACAGAGTCGCTAACTGCTATTAACTAAATCAAATCAATATTTGGTGTGACCACTCTTTGCAAAAGCTTTAAACAGCTTTTGTCCTCGGTACACTTGACCAGAGTTTTTCAGGTAGCTTTACAGGGGTTTCTTCAAGCTTCTTGGAGACTTGGGCACATTTCTTCTGGATTTAGTCTGTCTCAGTTTTTCTGTTTCTTCATGTAATCTCAGACAGACTCGCAGATGGTGAGGTCAGATCTCCGTGTGGACCATAACAAATCTCATTGGATTATTACAATTAATGGCAAAAGGAATGTTTGGAAATGTAAACTAATATTTCCTATTGATACACTACAGAAAAAAAAAAAAAAAAAACTGTCTTAACCCTTAAATGCATACCTCGGGTCTTTAGCGACCCGGGATGTGATACACAACCCTCCTCATCATTTTTTTTTTAGAAGTTAGACATCCTTCTTAGTTTTCCTCAATCAATACATTATACACATTATACCAATAAAAAAAGATTGCCTGTTTTTCCATTAATTTTTGTAAAAATTGTATAGGGTCGCTATTGACCCGAGGTGTGTAAGAGTGTACGTATATATATATTTTTCTGAACAACAATAATTTAATCTTTCATGACAGAATAAGTGCAGTTCACCTTTATTCCAAAAGTTGACAATGTCTGATACACAATGATGAATTGACGTTTCACAGAAACTACAGAAAACTAAAGAATATAAATATAATCTGTAAAACTTGAAATTGCTCAGTGATTTAGTACTGAATCAGAATTACTGAACGCAATAAAATATTAGTGTCACTGTCACTTGATGGTGGATCTGGTGAAGAAGCTGTCAGCGATCAAAATATTAATTTTGAAGATGATAGTTTTGAGAATATGTTTGAGATCGCAAATATGAGCAATGCTGAATGTACTGGGAAATGAGTTCTGACGAGGGCAGTGATGATATGCTTACAAAATAACAAAATATGCTTTATTTTATTCTTCTCTCATTGTTACTCTAATTTCATCGCTTCTCTATTCGTTATTGTGTTAAACACGGCAATAGCGTGCCGGGTGGATCAGTTTGTGATTGGTCCCCGCAAATTTGTAACAGAAGCATGATGAAAGTATGTACAGGTTTCCAGCCTGAGCTGCAGGGCGAAATCGCCGGCAGATCGGGCTGGGTTTACCTAGTCTAGCATTTAGCATTAGCATAACCATTTTTTTTTGTGTGAAAATACTAACGTGCCTAAGACTTTTGCACAGTAGTGTATGTGTAAAAACTGTTATTTTCTATTCTCATTCTGACCCTCTATCTGAAATGACGGGGTGGCTCCTTTAAGACTTGTCAGTAAACAGCCACTGTTATGATTTGCAAACGTCATTGCATAGGAAACAGTACATCAGTGCACGGTAGTGTTTTTAAAACACTTAACATTAGCTGTCATGTCTGCTTCATGTGTCAACACAAGTTTTCTTTCCAACTTGCCATTACACTGTGCCTCTTTTACAAAATCTGCTGTCAAGTTCTCCGAACAAACATATAACTTGTGACTTAAGGATGTCAGAAAGTGAACGTGCATCTGTATTCTGTATCCAGTGTAGATCACATCAGTGATTATAATGGGTTTTAATTGCTTTTGATGTGACGCTCACTTCTGGTGTTGGCTAGTCAGCCGTGACTGAACGCCAGTGGGTGGGGCCTATGGTGCAATGTTTAACTATGTGTCAATGCATATGCAAAATGTATTGATTTCTCATATCATGACCCCTTTAAATGTTTTATTCCCACCATATACGTTCATATACATATATAAGTTCATACTGAAACCACCCAAGGCCATTTTAAATGACAGTTGGTAGTAAACCATAAACACAAGATAATATGATGACAACAAGATGACAGCAGTCCAATAAAAAGTTTAGCACTCATTTAAGTTAAGTTGAATGACACCTGCGTGACATCTTCTCCTGTCATAATTGACTGCAGGAGGCTGCATTTCATATGTATTTTAATAGAAAAAACATGAATATGCTCAATATACCATGACCAATCAATATCAAGTATTTCAGATAGCTGCTTAATAAAAGTGGTGATAAGAAAGTTGTGATGTTAGTGATTTCATTGTTTTGATGCAATGCAGTGATCTTGCTTAGCTTGATTAGTCATTTTATACTGGGTTGCAAGGGTGAGAATGTCAAAGGAAACCACAGTTACAGTTATTATACAGCTGAAATATTTTTTTGTGCATGTGAGCATTCTGTGAGTTCTGTTACTTTAATTTGCTCTGCATTGCAAAATCATTTAAACTACCTGGGAAAGTGTTGCACTTCTCTTAAACCCAGTCTTCTGCTATATTACTGATTCCTGCAAAATGAGGAAGGTTTTAGCTAAAACTACTTTTGTGTGGTATAGCTTGCAGTCAGCAACAAGTCGTGACAGGAAGGAAGGCCATTGCATGTGTGTAGAAAAAAGAACCCCTCCCATTATTTCTTGTGAGCACACCCTCAGCAGCTTGTAAACACAAAATGAACTGATTGGTCAGTTTACATGTCGGTCAAACAATGTCTAAGTAGCCTGTTCTTGTCTAAAATAAACTGCAAAGTGGACTGGGCTTCAGGCCAGTATGCAAGATTATTCTTTAAAGTCCCAATTAAATGAATTTAGCAATGGATATTTTCTTCCTTATTGTGATGTGCATCAGTGTGATTGGTCTTTGAGATATGGTCATGGCACTCAAAAGTGGAGTTTAACTGCACCGAATGATTTGATAAGACCTGAATACATCACCAGAGAGAAGTCTGTCGTTTCAATGGAAGGGTCAGTTATGACATTTTGATTAATCACTGCAAGGTCAAATTTAATAACTTCAAAAAGTACGTGGACAAATTGTTTAAATGTAGACTGAACATGCAATCGGAAGTTGCGATAATCTTTTCTTTCCTATTGTGATGAATGTCTGAGTAAAACGGCTTCTTGAACAAGATTGATTTTGATTTAGCATTTTTGTGTTTTTATTCGAACAGCCTCTACACTGCATGAGTTTAAAGCAAAACTCAAAACCTATATTTTTTCTTTGGCCTTTATTAGTAGCTGATTTGTGCTGTGTCTGGTTTGTTTGGTGTAGCACCTTGGTCAACAATTGCTGTTTTTAGTGGTGAGAGTTGACCCACCAGGAATTGGTTGGATGATTATGGTTTGTTATTGCGGTGATCTCATGTGATTGACATGTTGTCCCGCCTTCGCCCCTAAGAGGGCGGGGAAGCTGTTTTGAATAAAGGACACACACACACACATATATATATAATAATGATGTGCACAGATAAATCATTTATACCAAACACTGCTATATTCCATAAAAAATAAGAATTTACAATTTTCATATTATGGTGACTTTAATGTGTTATTTATCTATCATTATCATTTTATTTTATTTTTCTGTTAATGGGATAGTTCACCCAAAAATGAAAATTCTGTCATCATTTACTGTCTCTCAAGTTGTTCCTAACCTGCATGAGTTTCTTTGTTTTGCTGAACGAAAAAAAAGAAGATAATTGGAATAATGTTTGTAACCAAGTAGATAGAGCAACCATTGACTACTATAGTAGGGAAAAAATACTATAGTAGTCAATGGTTGCTCTCTCTGCTTTGTTACAAACATTCTTCCAAATATCTTTTTTTGTTCTGCAAAACAAAGAAACTCATACAGGTTTGGAACAAAATGATGGAAATGATTTTTTGGTGAACTATCCCTTTAAGTCCAACACCACATGCTAGAGTTTTGCTTTACCTAAATCCTTCAGTATATATCATTTATTGCATTAAATTGATCTTGTGGTTTTTCAATTGTTTTTCAGTATAGACAAATGAAAAGTTTTCATTCAGTTATTTTAATTCACTAAATGCAAGCCAGATGTTGTCCATGATAGATAGTTCCCTTCCCCCTTCTGCTGTAATATAAACAGTCCTGCCACACCCATAGAAACACACTCGAGAGCTCCTGCTGAAATTCCTGCACTCGGACGATGCATGTGGTCCTGATCAGAGTGTTTCTGCTTTAGCTCTCAGCTGTTCTGAGAACTAAATGTGCTGTTTTTTGTAAATACAAGAGGATAAAATATAGCAGGAGGTTGTAGCAGTTCACGGTTGCTGTGTTGACTGCATGGGGTCCAATGTCATGCAGTTTAGAAAAGTTTCTTTCAAGGAGTTTCTACTCTGACAGTAAATTATGCCGAACTCTGGAGGAAAATGAAACTCGTGAGTACAGTTACAAGTGTTTTTTAACTGTTGTTTTGACATATTGGATAGCTGGGCGTTGTTGCACTCTTGCAATTGTGAATCTTGAATCGTTTCATGCATTTGCGATCATGTACAAGTAAAAGCGAGTGAAAACACATTTGGCTTAATTTGTCATCCTAAAGATGTTTAAAGATCTAAAGGTGTTATCTTTGCTTGAAATTAGTTTTGTGCCTAAATATGAATAAAATAATGAATATAGACAAAGGTACTGTTTATATACTGTATATATTTTATTTTGGTATGTATTTTCTATTTTATTTGTATATGTATTTCTATTTGAATGGATAAGGTGGAGCAGATAGTGAAGGAAAATCAAGTGTCAGCATGGATGAGAACTTTTTCAGAACTTCTTAAAAGCATCCCAACACCTCATGAATGAATTGAAGAATTTTTTACAAAACTCAAATCAAATATAAAATTACTTTTACATTTCTTCATTGATACATATAGTTAGTTTATTGCCTTGGTCACCACGTTTCACATATTTCCATTTGTGTTATTTTATACTTTTAATGACTTTACTATTATTCTAAAATGTGGAAAAATTTGAGTTTTTGTGTCCAGTTGGGGTGTAACGGTTCAAATTACTAGGGTCACAGTTACAGTATGTGCCATGTTCAGGAAAATAAGGACTACTGTCAAATAAAAATAAAGAAAATAAGAACAACTAATCTAACTACATGCAACAGCACATGTAAATACCCTGCACTTGCTATCAACAGCCGGGTGATGATGCCGTAAATGACTGGTCATATTGAGCATACGGCACTCCTATTGAACAAAGTTTACAAAGAGTGACTGTTTTGTCCATATTTTTTGATCATTGCAGTTATAACGTATTGGGAAGCCAGAATGCATATACATCAACAGAAACATACAATAGCCAAACGTTATTTTCAACAAACCATTACAGATGCGCACCGTTGCGAGAACCGTTACACCCCTAGTGTCCAACATTTGAAATAACATATAGCAAAGCATTGTTATTTTGGTATCATTAAGATACTATAGTTTTTATTGTTTTTATTTCAGTTTCAGTCATTTTAGTATAGTTAAACTAAATAAAAACGAGAAATGTAGCTTTGGCGACTAGCTGAAATAAGTTTAAGTAATAAAATCAATACACGTTTTAAAGTTTTTTTCAGTTAATGAAAATGTTTTTATGGTTTTTGTTAACTATATGAACCCTTTGTTGAAGCGTTTTAGAAAATGTTGGGCAAAAGTATGCTTTGTATGTCTGTGTATTTAGATGTCTGAACAAGTTCAACATGTAGTGCTTTAAAAATGAATGTCCTTTTGTCCTTTCTGTTACAGGACAGGCGTTTATGAAGAGGTTGTAGCTGTGTGTCATATTTGGATTAAACCTTCTGGAAGTTGTGAGCCAGTCCTCCCCAAGGCCCTTCACTTGTAATGAGCATGAATGGAGAAGGACTTCGTGTTTCTTAGCAGTGTGTGCCTATGTCGGATTCTCCATTACGTTTCTACAAGCTCACGGGCTGATATGAATAAAGTAGAGTCGTGGTCAGAGGAGGAGGTCTCGCTCTGGCTGACTGATCAGGGTTTGCAGGAATACTCTGAACCGTTGCGAAACTACGACGGACAAGCTTTATTAAATCTTACCACGGAGGACTTCAAGAGGCCATCCCTCTCTAGGGTCACATCAGATAGTGGTCGTTTGCTCCTGGAAAAGATAGAGACTCTTAAGATCGAGCATCACATCGTTGTCCACAAGAATGGACATGCCAACGGGCACATGGTGGTGAATCATAACGGGAATGCCGGGAGCGCCGGCAAGGCTCAGCGGAATGGCATGGTGAATGGCTTACACAAGGAACTGGTGCAGATTCCCATACCAGAGCCAGCTTCTCCGCAGTTCCCTCCCGAATGGGGAAAGACCGCCGTGGCTCTTGTCTATGCCTTATGCTGCTTCGTCTTTACCACCATCATTATTTCTGTGGTCCATGAACGTGTGCCTCCTAAGGAGGCAACTCCGCCACTCCCTGACAAGTTCTTTGACTTTTTTGACCGGGTGGAGTGGGCTTTCTCTGTATGCGAGATCAACGGAATGATTCTGGTGGTCTTGTGGATTATACAGTGGAGTCTCTTAAAACACAAGTGAGTTTTCTATAATAGAACACGTATTTGTGATTCATTTGAGATTCCTTCATGCATGTTGAAACCTGCCTCATATTTCACCCTAAAAATTTAATTTGGCTTAAATTAGATAATTTTCTGATTTTGACCATTTTATGACATTTAAGCACAGTTTTCACTTAAATTAACATTACATTTTCTCAAAAATGTAATTAAATGATATTCCATTCACCCCAAATTCAATAGAAATACATAATAATAACAGTGAAGAGAATAATAACAGACTTTGACTAATTACAATTAAACACAATTTTCACTTAAAGTAACATTGCTGTAAGTCTGAATCAAGTGTGTAATTAACTGTAATTTTCTCAAAAAAAACTTTATATTTCCTTTTGATTAGTTATATGAAAAATATTATTCAAATATTTTCATAACAAGCTCCATTTTCCTTAAAATTATCATTACCAAAATGAAAGAAAATATTGTCATATTATTCTCATACTATTTTCTTCTGATGAATAAAATTATATTTTTTATATTTTTATGACAAATAGCAATTTTTTTTTACTTGCATGGTCATGTAATGCAAGAAAATATTATACTCTTTACTGTTAAGTAAAACAATTATTTGTATATTTTGTTCTCTTTGCTGTAATATGAATTAAATTATTACTTAAATAATATTTCAATTACACATTTTTCACACAGATTCTCACACACAATCCAGATTTTTTAATCTTTATTATTTAAATATCTGTAAATCAAATGACTGTAGTTCACTCATATGAACCATATGTTCCTTCCACAGATCAATTGTTGGTCGACGCTTCTGTTTCATAGTCGGGACGCTCTACCTCTACAGGTGCATCACCATGTACATTACTACTCTTCCAGTGCCTGGCATGCACTTCAAATGCTCTCCAAAGGTAAAAACTAAATAATCTCACTTTCTTTTTAACATAGTTACTTCATAATCGGCAAAACTAGCTTGTTAGACAGTTTGTTCAGTTACAAGAAGAGTAAAAAAAAAAGACCATGTAATTTTCCTAGTTCTTGTAATGATCAATACTGTACTTATATGATCTTCACTTGTAGGAAATATTACAAAATATTATAAAATATTTCCAGCTCATTCTATGTAACAGGACGAGTCAGGCGACCATCTATGTTTTGAACGGCTGATGTAAAGAATTTGTGACTGTTCTATAAATGTCCTCAGAGCAGAGGTCACAAAGGGACATATTTCACATTGAACGGAGAAACTGTTCATGGAAAATGTGAAGTGTGCTATTTTCATCTGTTTTTCTTTTAATATGCTCTGGCATCCCATTTATATTGAGGAAGACACAGGGGGATAAAGCGACGGAAATATGCTGATAGGATTTTTGGTACTTCATTTAAATGGTCAGTGCTTTTATGGGATCTGCTTATTGTTGAAGACATACCATCAGTATCATTTTAGCAGTTCCTTATGGATGCAGCCGGAAACGTGCCATACACTTGGTGTTTGAATTAGCGTAGGGAGGGGTGGAACAAATACTAAATTATTTTTCTTTTTCAGAAATGTAGTTATCATGTGTTCTTGTTTTATAAATAAGTTTGGGTATTGTTTGAATTTTAGCAATTCCGATTCTTATCGATTCCCAGTTTCGATTCCAATAAAAAAAGAAAAAAAGAAAGTCAATCATTTAAATATCAAACATATTTATTCTGGGTCTTTTTGCAAAACATTCTGTTGCAGCGGAACAAATATCAGCAGCCTAAAGCACAAATAACAAATAAACTAGCTAACTAATAAAGTATACAAATGAGCAATTGCACAAATAAATGCAACTGAACGAAGTTGACATCAAATGTAAATAACACTGCATAGTTTTATTTTCATAAAGAAAAAAGATTAATCCGCATTAAAGTTATAAAAGTATTTCAGTCAAGATCAATGAGTGATTTTCTTTTTCTTTGATTAACAGTAATGACAGACTTCAGCAGTTTTATCAGGATGCTGTCACTTTAAGACCTAATGCACGGATCCAATATACTGTTACACATGCGTTTTCTTTCTCAACTGTTTACGTTCACTTAAGACATAACCGACTGTTTACGAGGATGTTTTTACATAATTATGTGTGTATTTGTCTATTGAAGTGCAAGTACACTGTAAAAAATCCAACTTATGTTTATAAAAAGTTTATTCAACTATTTAACATGAAACAAGTTGAGATAACTCACAAATAAGTTGAAAAAATGTTCTGCAGCTGGTTGCCTCAAACTTTTAAGTTTTCTCAAAAAAATTTTTATAGTGTAGATGCAGAAGAGGATTCAATATAGTATTTGCGCTAACTCTGGATGTGCCCTGCACAGAAAACTCAGAATTGAATGTTAAATGGTTTAGGCACACACAAGTACGTCTGATTCACTATCTTTGTGGGGACTCTCCATAGACGTAATGGTTTTAAGGCTATACTGTACAAACTGTATATTCTATCCTCTTACACTACCCCTACCCCTAAACCTACCATCACACAAAACTTTCTGCATTTTGACATAAAAAAAAACCCTAATTCTGTATGATTTATAAGCTGTTTTCCCCTTGGGGACCTCAATTTAGGTCCCCACGGTGACACGAGTCCCCATGAGTCAGTGTGCATTTAGATTGAAGTCCACAATGGGATATAAAAACATGAACACACACAAACAAATACATAAAAATGTTTAATTACAAAATAATAAAATATCGGTCATAATATTCACAATTTGTGAAACAAATGTTTAATACTATAACTATTAATACTATTTTAATGTGTGAGAAGATGTGTGTTTTACATTAATTTTTACTTTAGTGAATTATATTGAATACAATTAGGAATCCAATTTTAACATAATCTATCAATTAAAAAATGCAACTTTTTTATTTATTTTAAGTGCAGCCACTCTTTGGAGAGTGTTGGTGTTAAAAAAAAGAAACAAACAAAAAACAGTTACATTTTCCTCAGATTTTAAAGGGGAACTATTTTCCCCATCAGTGGGCCTCTTTCTGAACTATATGAATCTCAAAGCAAAGACTGCACCCACCGGAAAATTTAGCAATATTATTGTGAAACGATTGTTTACAGCGAATCTGCTCGAGCGTTGCTATGCTCCCAGTCCACTGATGATCTTTTCGCAACTGTGTTTGTGACTCAGTGTGGCGGATGGGAGGCTGTGAACACGCACTAGCTGCACAAGGCAGGAAATCCACACCAAAGGACATGCAGGAAACATTTATTATCAAGCCCAGCAACTTGTTCTCTCTTGTTAGAACCTGCTTTCCTGTTGAATGCATTCGCTGAAAGAAAGCCTAGACATAAACAGCAATAACCTCGCTTTCTAGGAGCCGGCTGTTGCTTTTATGTTGCGTCTCAAAGATATTATTTGTTGTTTTATGCTCTTGACCTGAACATATGCTTAACAAAATTGGGTCAAGCAGTGAATGGAAACCGATTTAGGAATTATGGGAGAATAACATGATGCTAATGTTTGTTTGTTGTTTCTGGCAGCTGTATGGTGACTGGGAATCTCGGATGCGGCGGGTGATGAAACTGATGGCAGGAGGGGGTCTGACCATCACAGGCTCTCATAACTTGTGTGGCGACTACTTGTACAGTGGCCATACGGTCATGCTCACCCTCACTTATCTCTTCATGAAGGAGTGTGAGTGAATGATTTGGGTCAACACCGCCCTCTAGTGGACTGTTTAACACAGTGGTACCGAAACATATTTATGAATGGTACTACATTAGATAACAATAAATCAAACTAATTTGTCATTTCTTTTAAGCACAAACACTTTTCAAGCATAACATGCACAAAAACATCTTTCAATCCTTATAATGCATTCAAAATAAGCACACACTTTTTGAAGGTCCGTTTGGATCAGGTGGAACATAAGCTTATAAAGCAATGGTAACTTAATATTTGTCAATTAAAACTATATTAAATCTGATTAGTAACTTCTCTTAAATGAGTG
Organism: Gobiocypris rarus; assembly: GCA_023029165.1. Classification (NCBI taxonomy): domain Eukaryota; kingdom Metazoa; phylum Chordata; class Actinopteri; order Cypriniformes; family Gobionidae; genus Gobiocypris; species Gobiocypris rarus. The sequence continues at coordinate 5,741,301 of CM040920.1, forward strand.
AATGCATAGCAATTTCAAAGTTATATCCATGTTACCATGTTATTACTACATTTACACCCTTTGTATTACTAAAACATTCTTTGAAAGTTCAATTTTTATATCAGCTTTTTCAATACTCATGAGAGATTTTATTTGAATATATCATTATTTTTTACATTCAATTTAACATATAATCTGAGAATTAACTTTTAATTACATTGAAATCAATCAGTTTAATTAAAAACTCCTGACTGCTCAAAATTTGTCCCAATTTATAAAACGTATATATTATTTATCTAAGAAAACAACAACTATTTTACTATTTTAGTTGATACATTTTTCATGCTGCAATGGGTTATCAGCAGGGATTCATATGCATGTTTATCAACAATATTCAGTCCCCAAAGTGTGTGTGAAATATGGAAAAGAAGCTAAATATATTTTAAGTCTGCATAACATCATGTGTAAAGCCTTGGTTGATACCTGGGTGAAAATGGATCTGTGCAAAAGGTGTACAAATGGTTATCTTTTAAAAAGTATTTCAAACAGTTAAACAATGTGATGAAATACACCTTTGCTTATGTAATTCTTCACTTTACTGGAGGATATGAAACATTCTCTGTTATAACACCCTCTTATTTTCTTGCACCTCACAGATTCTCCTAGAAGGTTCTGGTGGTACCACTGGGCCTGCTGGGCTTTGTGTGCAATAGGAGTGTTCTGCATCCTTCTTGCTCATGACCACTACACGATTGATGTTGTTGTGGCCTACTTCATCACCACGCGTCTCTTCTGGTGGTATCATACCATGGCTAACCAACAAGTACGTCTGTCTGTTTTGACATCAGTTTCCGTTCAGAGCCCTATATTGTATTTTAACCTCTAACCGTCTGCATCCGTTTTAGGCGCTCAAAGAGACATCCCAGACCAACTTTTTCACCCATGTGTGGTGGTACAGATTTTTCCAGTACCTGGAAAACAATGTTCCTGCCATCGTCCCCCGACGCTACCAGAAGCCCTTCTCGTGGCGATCGCTGCAGTGGGGCCACGTGAAGTACACGCGGATAGACTCAGACTGACTAACGTACAAATGCTCCATTTTGGAAAGTTGGTCTCCAAAACATGTGCCCAAAGTGCCAGAACAAGCCTGATGTTGTTGCTAATCCCTTTAACTAACAGACTAGCCATCCAAACTTTGCATTCCTCTGTGACGTCCTCACAGGATTGATTTTTGGATGTAAAGCTTATCATGTATGGGGCTGAGAACGATAGAGAAACCACGCTCACGGCCTGTAATATCATCCTACATAAAAATAAAAAAAAATCATAAAAAACGAGCCAGCAAGCTAAAGAGAAGTTATTTATTTTCCTGAATAACTTGACAGTGTCTCCAAGTATCTTTGCCCCTGTTTACAGGCACACAGCCATCTTCTCAAGATATTTTGTTTACTCAAGTAAGCAATTTATTGACGCATTAAATATTGCAAATATGAACAACATAAATCAGTTTTGTACAGCCTTACATTTTTCTAGTCGTCTGCTAAACAACATATGCTGTTAGAGAAGGTTTGTATAAATATAATTTGTATTTTTGAACTAATTCTTTGGGGTTTTTTTACTTCGAGAGCTACAGAAGACGTATATTGTTTGGATAATCTAATGCTCCTCAGTGCCTTAAAAGTTCAGAGGGAACGGGGTTCTGTCAGTCATCTATAATAATGTATTTATGTTCATTCAAAGACAATTTCAGTGTTTTGGACTATATTCAGGGTGGTCGTGCTGTAACCACCCTTTGCGAACCACATATGCTTGAAACAGAACTCACCTTGTCGACCGAATGTAACAATCCTGCTCGTTTTGAATGATTATTTCCATGACAGTGTCAGCTAAGCTAATTTCGTTGTCTATAACCATTTCTCTGATGATGTGTTCCGAATATATTTATTAAGGTCTTTGTTGTGTATTTCCATCTGGAATCATATTTTGTCAGATAGCTGGTGCTTTATGGCTCTTACTGAACTCCAGGTGTCTGGAGGTTGTTCTGGGTTTGAATGACAAAAACGATGTGACTGATCCATCCTTTCCGCAAGCCATGTTCTGTCCCAATTCAACAAGCTGCTATATTGTGATGTAATAGTAGGTGTTCGTCCATTGACAAACAAATAAATTACAAATATTAGCACAAAACTGCTTTGCATTATTATTTATTTTATAGTAAAGACTGTGTGAGATAATCATCAATGCTTAAAGTCCTCATGAAATCAAAACTTTATAGGCTACTTTGATAGCACATATTAGACATTGCCTTAGGGTGAACAACTTATCTGTTAATACAAGTTAAATTAATACACAGAAAAAAAGAGTTTGCTGTGGTAATCTTTAATCAAAATCTGAAAAGTAACTTCTGGTCTGGAATGGCATTCCTTCTCAGATGATGGGTGCGTCTCAATCAGCTCACTAATTCAATAGTCAGGGCATTGACTTATGTCCTGATTAGTGCCCTGACTACTGAACTAGGGAGCTGATTGAGATGCACACGATTTCAGTTTGACAGCTTGGGTTTGAATATGCTTAACCACTCTCCACCAAACGTTATTCTGCTATGAGCGTGAGATGGAGAGGAGGAGCGCTGACGTTCAAACCCTGTCCTCTATTCAATATTCCCTTTTCACTTGGAAATGCATCACAGAACTGAAATAAATTTCAGTTGCAACTTCCGGTTCACTGGACTTTAAATGCTTGAAATTAGTTTGGTAGAAAAATAAGTTATTCCTGGGTATGAAACAATCCAAAATAAAACTTAATGGGCAAGAAAAGGGCAATAAGTCCCTTTAATTATTCTCCAATTTATTTATAATTCTGCACATTTGGCAAAGTCCCCTGGTGGACAATAATTGTATCCCTTAAAACTTATCTTTGATCACCAAAATTGCATATTTAAAAGTTTTTATCCTGTGAAAATGTATTCATGCCTTAAAAAAGCTTCATCAATAGTAAATCTTCACCCTTGCTTCATTTAGTATATGCAAAGCCATGAATATGCAAATGAGCCTACTCACTCACACAGGCTCACTTGTATCACAATGGTAATGCGTGATATCATTCTCTGCAACATCGGACACATGTTGTGTAATTCATATGATTAGCCTTTTGCTTGACTACGTTATCAAACAGCTAATAATGTGTTGCTAATGTTACACAAAACATGTTCCCGTTCGCCATCTCATCAGCATCCTTACAAACGCTTTGATCAACTTAGAACGTCAGAGGAGAACGGCATAACATTGTAATGTACATCATATATATTATTCACCCACTATATTGCTAAACTCGATTAATTACAACAGAAAAGTATTCTGAGATAACATGGCTTCTCTTAAGACTCCCCTGCTTCATAGTAAATGATGTGCTAAAGCCCGCCCACACGTTGACGTGACGTGGTTTGTTTTAAAGCATATTAAAAACCACATTATGTACAACACTGATTTTCACCACTTGGGTCTTTACATTTGGACACTTCGAATGTAAACAAAAAACTGAAGAAAAAAAAAGTCTCTGATTTCGAATGTGCATAAATGAACTAGCTACAGCATTTTCCCCACAGCAAAAAAAAAATATTTTATATAATATAGATTATTTTTATTTATTTTTTGCCTTCCCGGCACTTGCACTTTTTTTGTGTTTCAAAGTTTTGAAGAAACGGAAGCATTCAGAAATGCAGATTTATCTGGTGGAAATGTATAGCTACCTTTGTACAGTATGTACCACAAAATTTGTTTTATATGTTTTTTACCCTGAATTAATACATTTGATTATTTTATTTTGTTTGTGACATTTATGATTAACTGAAAATTCCTTCTGTAGTTAAAATTAACGTCTTGATGGTCTTTGGTATCTCAAAAGTTATGCAAGTAATCTAATCTAATCAGAGAGTTTGGTTTCACACTGTCAACATTAAATACGGCTATAAACGGTGGACAGAATACCACCTTTGTCCTTGTGCTATATACACTATAAGTGTGCACTTCTTCCACACTTGATTCATTTGTTTCCTCTGCACACAATCTACACCATTTACTGAGTTTGCACCCTGAGTAACACGTGTAAGTAGTTTTCAGCATATTATGTATAATTATTTGACCATGTTAAAATCTTTGTACTAAAATTTAGCTTGTGTCAATTTGTGTGTGTGTGTGTGTGTGTGTGTGTGTGTGTTTGTGAGAGAGAGAGAGACACTACATTTAGCAACACATGCATTTGTGTTTAAATCGTGGAATATATATGGATTTATGTCTCAGTTGTTGTACACTATGCTTTCACACATCTTAATATTTCGGGTTATATGGTGTCCTTGTTATAGTGTACAAGTACTGAGTAATATTAGTTAACGCACGTACTATAAGGTTTGGAATAGGGTTTGGTTTAGTGTTAGTTACATGTAATTATGCTTATTATTTAGTTATTACTAACTGCATGTAATGTGTAACAAGGACACTGTAAAATAAATTGTTCCCATATTTTTAATATTGCCTGACACGTATATGTTCTGTGTGTCTCTCAGTGAAGGATGGCACGTAAGACTGTGTGCTGTCGTCTCAATGGTCTGGAGCTCTCGCTCATAGTTCTCTTCCTTTTGATGACAGCAGTGTCAGTGGGGCTTATTACAGTCTTGGCCCTCAGAATGGATTCGGAAAAACGTAATTACATGAAGCACCTGACAGATCCCTTTTATTCTATACAGTTTAAAATAAAATGATGTATATCATAGACTAAAATGTATTTTTCTTGAGCAATAATATAAGCAAGCACTAGTGGTCTTAGACTTGGTTCCCAAGTTAAATTTTTCCATTCAGCTTTTTGAAAAATCACATTGGTTCTGCTTTGAATTATTTGTGCACCAGAAGAAGTGACTCCAGATGAACCGACCCCCACAGTCAATCCTCCGGAGAACCCGTATCTAATCGGTGTGGGTCGTGCAGACTGCACAGGGCCTGTGGCTGATCTGCCTATGGTTAGTTTCATATTTTTAATGTTCAGCTGATATCTTAGATTTTGATCATTTGATTTTACTCCAGCTGTTCTGCTTGATTATTGGTGAGGCCTTTATATTTATCAGTTGTTAGAGTCTGATCATGTTTACGACTGTCCATTGATCAGATGGGATGATAAGGGGCAGATAAGGCCTTTAAGATTCTTGAGAATGCTGATGTTTTTGTATTTGTAAGATGGGTTATGCCAATACTGAGCAGACGGCGAGAGGGATCCACACACGTCTCTTCAGTAGAGCCTTCATTGTGGATGATGGCAGTAAAAGAGTGGTGTTCGTCACTGCAGACATCGGCATGGTCTCTCAGAGACTGAGGCTAGAGGTAGTGCACACTACACTGACACATTCACTGTCATTAGTATGGCTTCGGTCTTCTGTAATCATGGTAAATGCTTACAAATAAAGCACTTATATTAAGTTGCAAATGGGCCATTGATGATGATATTTTTTTGTTAGTAATTCAAAAATGAAAAATGTCAAACCTATTATAATGACTATAGTAGCATTTACTTTGAATACATTTTTAGTCAGAAATCACAAAGAAATGGCATGAATGTGAAAATGTGTTGGCCTATAGAAAAACTGAAAACTGAAATAGTATTTTGCCAAGAGTATTGGGACCCCCTCCAAATCACAGAATTCAGGTGTTCCATTCACTTCCATGGCCACAGGTGTATAAAATCAAGCACTAGGCATGCAGACGCTTCTACACACATTTGTGAAAGAATGGGTCGCTCTCAGGCGCTCAGTGAATTCAAGCATGGTACTGTTTCCATCTGTGCAATACATCCATTCGTAAAATTTCCTCACTACTAAATATTCCACGGTCAACTGTTAGTGGTATTATAACAAAGTGGACGCAATTGGGAACAACAGCAATTCAGCCAATTCAATCATAGAGCGGTATCAGCACATGCTGAGGTGCAGAAGTCACCAACTTTTTTCCCAATAGCTACAGACCTCCAAACTTCGCTGCATCCAAACCTAACATCACCAAGTGCAATGCAAAGTGTCGGATGCAGTGGTGTAAACCACACCGCCACTGGACTTTAGAGCAGTTGAGACGCGTTCTCTGGAGTGACCAATCACACTTCTCTGTCTGGCAATCTGATGGACGAGTCTGGGTTTGGCGGTTTCCAGGAGAACGATACTTGCCTGACTGCATTGTGCCAACTGTAAAGTTTGGTGGAGAGGGGATTATGGTGTGGGGTTGTTTTTCAGGGGTTTGGCTTGGCCTCTTTAGTTCCAGCAAAAGGAACTCTTATTGCTTCAGCATACCAAGACATTTTGGACAATTTAATGCTCCCAACTTTGTGGGAACAGTTTGGGGATGGACCCTTCCTGTTCCAAAATAACTGCGCACCAGTGCACAAACAAGGGCCATAAAGACATGGATGAGCGAGTTTGGTGTGGAGGAACTTGATTGGCCTGCACAGAGTCCTGACCTCAACCCGATAGAATACCTTTGGGATGAATTAGAGCAGAGACTGCGAGCCAGGAATTATCTCCAACATCAGTGTCTGACCTCACAAATGTGCTTCTAGAAGAATGGTCAAAAAATCCCATAAACACACTCCTAAACCTTGTGCAAAGCCTTCCCAGAAGAGTTGAAGCTGTTTAAGTTGCAAAGGGCGGGTCAACTCCATATGAAACACTACGGAATAAGAATGAGAAGTCATTAAGGTTCATGTGCATGCATGTAAAGGCAGGCGTCCCAAAACTTTTGGCAATATGTATATCACCTCTTCTCTTTTCTTTCTTCTAAAAAAAATATATATATATATATATATATATATATATATATATATATATATATATATATATATATATATATATATATATATATATATATATATATATATGATTTATATTATATTAGATAATTATATTAATTATACTATTGACATTTTTGGAATCATTAAATACAATTTTGGTACAAACTTGTCTCTTCATCCCTGGCATTTGTTTATTTGTCATTGTCTTATACATTTTAGGTTTTTCAAGAGCTAAATGCGAAATACGGAGACCTGTACCGACAGGACAATGTGGTCATGAGTGGCACACACACACATTCAGGACTGGGTGGCTTTTTCCAGTACACACTCTTTATGATCACCAGTAAAGGCTATATTAAGCCGTCTATTCAAGCCATCGTCAGTGGAATAGTCAAGGTATGCTTGTACTCGCAAACTCTCATTTGAAATACTTTCCTGATATGTTATCTAATGCTTACTCTTAAGGTCATGTAAATGCCTTCGACATATCATTGATAATGATTTCTCTACTCTCTGTCAGAGTATTGATATAGCTCATAGAAATATGAGACCTGGGCGAATTTTCATAAATAAAGGACAACTAGCCGACAGCAACTTGAACAGAAGCCCACATTCATACTTGAACAACCCTGAGGAGGAGAGAAACAGGTTTGTTTACTGACATGCTCCTATTGATCCAGCTGCTGTTTAAAGGTCAGAAATGTACTTTTACTATTATTAATAATAATGATAATATATGGTAACACTTAAAGGTCTCATTTGAACAAACAATGAGCAGTAGATTCGTACAGTTTTTATTCACAATTGTTAATGTTAGTTAATAAAACTGTTCTTGTTAGCTCACAGTGCATTAACTACTGTTAACTGATACATTTTAAAGGGATAGTTCACCCAAAAATGAAAATTATCATCATTTATTCACCCTCAAGTTGTTCCAAACTTGTATTTCTTTGTTCTGCAGTAGACAAAATAAGCAAACAGTTGGGTAATCAAAGAGTTAAGCCCCATTGGCTTCCACAGTATGGAATGGAAAAAAATACTATGGAAGTCAAAGGTGCTCAACTGTTTGGTTATATTCTTCTAAATATCGTCCTTTGTGTTCAACAGCAGAACAAAGAAATGTATACAAGTTTGGAACAAATTTAGGGTGAGTAAATGATGATAGAATTTTCATTGTTGGGTGAACTATCCCTTTAAAAATCTATTAGTAATAATTTAGATTATCTTTAACTAAGATTAATAAACGCTGTAGAAGTGTTGTTCATTGGTAGTTTGTGTTAGGTAATGTAGTTAACTAATGTTAACAAATTAAACCTTATTGTAAAGTGTTACCTATAAGTGTTACCTATAATATATATATATATATATATATATACTTTTTTCATTAAAAAATCACTTTATATTAGCTACACATTAAACAACACTCGCCTCTGAGACAATTAATACAGATTTCTGACAGCTGAAAGTAACTACAAGTTCACTTATGACTCTGTTTCCAACACAGATATGAATTCAACACAGACAAGCAGATTGTCATCATGAAATTCACAGATCTGGATGGGGATGGCATGGGGTTGCTCAGGTATTATACACCTTTAACCATATGCATTGATGACACATTTGACCGCTCCTGACGCGTCGGCGCACACGCCATTTTGGAACGGTCAGCTTGTTGTCACTCACAGTAAGAATCAATGACAACATTGCGTATCTTCTGGTTGTGAAACCGCCGTGATTTAAATTACTGATGAAATGGGATAACCTTTCACAGGTGAGGATGTGCTGGTTCGTGTTTTTATATGTATTAACTCAATATTACAGTTTTTTTACTATGCTAACTTGTACTTGTAGTCTTGTATTGTATTGTGTTAGGTTAGCAAAATCATCTGCTGAAGTCTATTGCAGATATAGATATTCACATATGCGCCTAACTAAGGTTGCAGACGCTCTGTCAACTTACTCTTGAATGTGACTGTTCAAATATGGCGGATGGCTTACGTATAGTGGCCCATATAAACAGCCGCTAATGAGGCTTCTACTATGTGTGTGTGTGTGTATATATATATATATATATATATATATATATATATATATATATATATATATATATATATATATATGCCCTGTACATTAGAAAATCACAAGTTTCATTGCAAACCGAGTATAATCTTAGGGTCTTCAAGTTAATTGACTTCTGCCAAATATACTGATAATTACTGCATTGGTAATTGATTTATTGGCTTTGCATCTGCCCTCAGCTGGTTTGCTGTCCATCCCGTCAGTATGAATAACACCAATCGCATGGTGAGCTCGGACAACCTCGGCTACGCATCCTATGCCTTTGAGCAAGAGAAAAACATCGGCTTTCTACCCGGTGAGGTAAAAGGTCATCCTTTTAATTAGTCCTTCTCCCTCAGAGCTCCACCATCACGTTAATTGATTGTCTTTATTACTTGTAATCTACTCGAAGAGTACACAAGGACGTTTGTCACTCCAGAAAGTCGATAGTTCCCATGAGAATGCTGTAAACACAGAGGAAGTTTAATAAAGATGGTTAATTAATGCTGTTATTATATGAGACAGTAAAAATCTGCGGTGGATATTAAAAAGAAGATACAATTTGTGTTGGCAATTACCTTTATTAGTCTTTTTGAGTTGTGGACATTATGAAAAGCTGAGCGCTAACGCCTCACGGTCTATTTACCTCCAGGGTCCTTTTGTTGCTGGCTTTTCCTCCAGTAATCTTGGAGATTCATCTCCCAACATTCGCGGCCCTGTCTGCGTGAACACGGGCGAGAAGTGTGACTACCTTAACAGCTCCTGCCCCGTCGGTGGCGTGAGTTATTATTACATACATGCTGTACTGCATATCAAAAGGGTTGTGCATCATTTACTGTCAAACTGAACTGAGGATTTCTTTAATCTTTACACACAGCATGTGTGGTATTTCCAGAAACAATATTTCAGCGTCTTAAAGGGATAGTTCACCCAAAAATGAAAATTCTGTCAATAGTTACTCACCCCCGTGTTGTTCCAAACGTGCAAGACTTTCGTTCATCTTTGGAACACATATTAAGATATTTTTGATGAAATCTGAGACCTATCTGTCCCTCCATTGACAGGAATGCAACCTCCACTTTGACGCTTCAAAAAGTTCATAAAGAGATTGTAAAACAAATCCATGTAAATTGAACGGTTTAATTCAAAGTTTCTGAAGAGACTTGATCGCTTTATGAGAGGAACAGATTGAATTTGGGCTTTTAATAGCATATAAGCAATCATCAACTCATCAGTTGTGGTAAATAGAAGCTCAAGCATATTCACTTGACGTGCAGAAACCAATGAGGTTCATTCTCGTGTTACGCGGCACGTCTGAGCTTCTGGAAGAACCAATGAGGTTCATTCTCATGTTAGGCAGCACATTTAAGCTTCAGCAAGAACCAATGAGGTTCATTCTCATGTTAGGCAGCACGTTTGAGCCTCAGCAAGAACCAATGAGGTTCATTCTCATGTTAGGCAGCACGTTTGAGCCTCAGCAAGAACCAATGAGGTTCATTCTCTTGTGTTACGCAGCACGTTTGAGCTTCAGTAAGAGGTTAGTTCTCGCAAGTCAAGCAGGTTCGGTTGACGTCTGTTTATGTTCGCTGATTAATGTGAATAAAAGCCTAAATTAAATCTGTTTATCATATAAAGCGATTACATCTCTTCTGAAAATTAGGACTAAACTGCTCAATTAATATGGATTCGTTTTACAATCTCTTTATGAACTTTTTAAAATGTCAAAGTGGTAGTTGCATAGCTGGCAATGGAGGGACAGAAAGCTCTCAGATTTCATTAAAAAGATCTTGATTTTTGTTCCGTAGATGAACGAAAGTCTTACTGTTTTGGATCGACATCAGGGTGAGTAATTAATAAAAGAATATTAATTTTTAGGTGAACTAACCCTTTTAGTACCACCTATCGCTATTTTTATTTTTAATTTTTTCTCCTTTTTTTCTCTCTCAACTTGAAACTAGAACTTTTTTGTTGTGTGATTGTGAAATTGCATTCCAGTACATTTCAATTTTTGGTCATTCCAGTTCAATACAGTCATTCAATTTATTTTATTTTATATATACACTATCTGTCAAAAGTTTTAATAATTAAGTTTTTTCTTATTTTTTTGAAAGAAGTATCGTATGATACTATTAAGACATACTCCAAATATTCACTCACCAGTTCTAATTGTGCCTTTCAATAGAAAAAAGCATGCATAGCTTTTGGGCCGGGTGAGGACATGTTTGAAAGCACCAGGATCATAGGAGAGAACATGTATAAAAAAGCAAAGGTGTGTGTCATATTCCTTGATCCTTATGAGTATCTGTGCAGCATGAGTGCTCTTCTTCACCTAGTGAATTTGTTTGCAGGAGCTGTACAGCAGTGCAAAGCAGGAGTTACACGGGCCGGTTTACGGCGCACATCAGTGGGTCAACATGACCGATGAGACTGTCCCGATAAACTCAACTCACACAGTGAGTACTGGCTTCCTGTGCACAAAATACGCGCAATGAAACCAGGAACATGCACGAACTCTAACAAGCTAAAAAAACAAAAAAATGTATTTTCACAATACACAGCTTTACTTTTTCATCCTGTTGATTTAAACAATTAAACAAAATATATATGCTCAAGACTAGTGTGACTAGTGAGACACTCCTGAAAACTCGTAATTTGACCATAATTTCCATGCAAGGATACTAGGAAAGGTATTCAACATAATGATCCATAAAGCACTGTTTACATTGAACAAACTTCACACACAGGAATTACATATGCTAATAATCTACCTAAACAAGTATTACTACTACTAAAAATCACATATTTTGTACAGCATAATTCCTGTAAGTACTTTTAATATTGAATACAAGCCTCTTAATTCTGCTTTTAACCCTATAAAATATCTTGTCTCATAGACTGAAAATGTAAGTACATCACCAAAAACACAATTTTCCTTTGTTTTTCCAAACTAAAGAAAGAGTTAAAAGGATCTTCTATGGTTATCAGCTGATTGTCACAGATGCTGTCGGTAGACCAAATATGAAAAATCTGTCATCATTTACTCACCTTCAAGTTGTTCCAAACCTGTATGAATTATTTCTTCCATGGAACATAAAATAAGATATTTTGAAGACCCCATTGTCTTATATAGTATGGAAAAAAACAATACTACAGAAATCAATGAGCAACTGTTTTTTACAAACATTCTTTTTTACAAAAATATCTTCTTTTGTGTTGAACGGAAAAAAATATTAATACAGGTTTGGAACAACTTGAGGGTGAATAAATGATGACAGAATTTTCATTTTTGAGTGATCTATCCCTTTAACATACAGTAGAGTGGTAAAACACCTGTTAAAACAGCTGGTTTTGTCTTTAGCTCAAAAATTCACCTATGCAGTGCTGCTGAAGAGCAAAGTTGTGTATTTCAGAGAAAAAGATAATTGTGCATAAGTGTGCACACCCCTGATCGTATACTTCGCTGAAGCACCCTTTGAACCAGAGGCGCACTGTAGAATCAGAAAACTGTGCGAACTTCATGCTGACACGCTTTCTGTCACCAGGGACAGACGTGTAAACCTGCTCTGGGCCACAGTTTTGCCGCCGGTACAACTGATGGAGGAGGAGAGTTCAACTTCATACAAGGTAAGGAGATAAGCAAATATAGCTATATCACAAGCTTGATAAGTACTTTGACAGTTCTTATTGTTGTTACATATCTGATAATTATGGTTATTTTTGTCTCCAGGGGATACAGAGGGAGACCCCTTTTGGGATGGCATACGAGATGCACTTGTGGGACCCCCTTCTAATGAGACCAAGGCTTGCCATCGGCCTAAACCCATCCTCTTCAGCACCGGGGAGGTATACATAGAGCTCATAAATAAACAGAATAACAAAATCTGATATACAATACATTATCTTTTGTTATAAACAAAATATAACAATGTAGCAAAAACTCCAGAATTGGCACCTTTTACACAGTGCTTGAAAATGGCTAATGGAAAGTACTCATAAGACACGCTTGATTGTTTAATTTGTTTTGAGATAATAACACCGGTTGCTGTTTTCATGCAGCTGGATTCACCCCTCCCATGGCATCCAGCCATTGTGGACGTTCAGATCATCACTATTGGCTCTTTGGCCATAGTTGCAGTCCCTGGAGAATTCACGTGAGTTCTGTTGATTCGCAAAAGCAGCAGCTGTATTAATATAGGAAAAAGTGTCTCCATAACCAATCAATATTGTTCAATCAAGTTGTCTTAAATGTTTTAGCACCATGTCAGGGAGAAGGATACGGGAGGCAGTCAAAAAGGTGAGAACTGCACATGCACTCTCGGTCAAAAGTTTAGAAATAATCATAGTTTTTTTTTTTTTATGTGAAAATGTCTCTTATGCTCAACAAGGCTGCATTTGTTTGATCAAAAAACTGTAATGCAAAATGTATTCCTGTAATTGCAAAACAGAATTTTCAGCATCATTACTACAGTCTTCAGGTCTGTCAGAAATCATTCTAATATGCTGATTTGCTGCTCAATTTTTAATAATGGTTATTATTAATGCTAAAAACATGTTTTAGGATTCTTTGATAAAAAGAAAGTTCAATAAACAGCATTTATTTAAAGTACAAATGTGTTGTAAGATTATTTATAAATGTATTGACTTTCAATTCATTTAATGCATCCTTGCTGATTAAAAATGTATTTCTTTTTTCCTTAAAAAAAAAAAAATCTTACTTAGCCCAAAACTTTGAGTGTATTACAGTTTCTACAAAAATACTAAGCAGTGACAATGTAGTCGTTTTCAATAACACAAAGATAAAACAACCATCTCATTGATCTCCTTTTCATATATTCAATATTTAATGGTATCAGACCTGCCACAACATGTTGACACACCATTTTTGAATCCGAATTAGATTCTTCGTCTTCTTCTTCTTCAAAAAAAAACTATACTCAGTTATGTTAAATACATATATTTCACACGATATGTATCACATATGTATCACACGATTTTCATAGGAGTTGGAGGTGCAAGAGTCTTTCACTAATGCAGAGGTGGTCGTCGCTGGTCTCTGCAACATCTACACCCACTACATCACAACATACGAAGAGTATCAGGTATATATGCTTCAGTTTTTGTCCTGACCACCGACCATTGACCACCGTAATACAGTCATGGTATTAAAGGGATAGTTCACCCAAAAATTTAATTCTGTCAATAATTACTCACCCTCATATTGTTCCAAACCCAACTTTTGTCCATCTTCAGAGAGACTCGATCGCCTTATATGATGAATAGATTGAAAACATGTCAAAATGAGATGTCACACATGATGTGCTATTTGTCTTTTCAAATGGTTTTCTTCTTCTCTTACAGATCCAGCGATATGAGGGCGCATCCACCATTTTTGGCCCTTACACTCTCGCGGCTTATATCCAGCGCTACAGAGGACTGGCCAAAGCTATTGCTCATGTAACTCTCCACCTTCCATTGCCTTGCAGTGATTTGTAACTTTCTGATGAACTTTAATGTTCTGGCTGATCTTACGAATGAACCAATCTTCCCCAGGGAACAATAGGAGAGTTGCCTAAGGGCCCCGAACCCCCTTTCTTTGATGAAGATAAACTTTTTAATCAAGTGAAGGACCCCGTGGCAGATGTAGCACTAGCTAACACCACCTTTGGTGACGTCTTACAGCAGGTTAACCCTGTCTATAAAGTGGTAGGTCAATAATTGTGATTTACATGCAGTTATGGTCACAAACCTTATTCCATTGCTCTAAAAAATGTTGTGGGCGAAATCCAGTCATTTCAATAGTAATGAAAGTTTTGCATATAGGGGCGAATAAGTTCCCTTACGCAGATTTGGCAAATTTTCAAGAAGGTCGTGTGAGTTTGCTGCGCTGCTTGTTTTGAAAGTAACTTCTGTGTCGGCAGTACACAATTGACAGTAGACATTTTTACCTGCAAAATTTTACTGAAATATCACTAATGTGACTAATATTTTAATGAAATGATTGAACTAGTGAAAGCTAAGCTTGCTTTTATAAATTGACAAGATTTATTTATTCTAAAGGGAGAAATCGCATCTGTCACATTTGTTGCTGGAAACCCGAGACACTCTGGAGATATTGTGAGTTCTTTACTAGCAATAACCATACAGTAATCTTTTGCAAAACATACTTTTTTATGCATGAGATATAACTAATCTGTGGTGATTATGACATCAGAGAGATAAGACACTCATCACTGTGGAGAAGTTTCACAATGACACCAACACATGGGAAATAATTCACACGGATGCATCATGGGAGACAAGGTAATGTTATTTCTACATACTGTATACAGTATATGCTCAAGTTTTTAAAAATGTTCTCTGTTTTAATGTTTATATATCATATTGATTTGTATCATGCTATACTTTGAGCTTGTGTTAATGAAGCTGACAGTATCTCTCAAGGTCTGTCCCCCGATAAGGCAAATGCCGAGTCATGGTCTTATCGCTTTTTATACCCAATTCAATCCTCAGGCCGAAATTCATGTATGATCCTAAATGAATTGTAGATTAGACAGTCTGTACATGTATATTGACATAATTGGCAAAGGCAAAACACAAGTACGTCAGTAACACTGGAACTGAGAAAATGGCTTCAAGGCTTTTTGACTGAATGTTGATTTATTTGACATCGGTTGTCAAACTCTGTTTCTCTAAATCTGAGCGTAGAGCCAAACCTGTCTGTCATAGAGGAAAAAATGGTGCAAAATTTTTAAAATAATAATAATTACATACATATGGACTACTATAATATAGAAGCAAAGATTCTGATTTATTTTGTATAACCAGGTTTCACTGGATTAAAGGATTATTCGGCCGAAGTCAGTCAAAAGTGGAGTGGCACATCCCGCTCACAGCGCAGACAGGAACCTACCGGATTCAACACTTTGGACACTACAAACAATCCAGTGATAACAACACCATCATCACGCCATATGTGGGCACCTCTGATGCTTTCAAAGTCACCAAAAGTTTTTACTACTTTTGATCAGTGCATCACTGAGGAAGAACATTAGATGCTGTAGAATATTAGCTGCTAAGTGTTTAGCGGCATCAATCTGTAAACTTTTTTTGTTGTTTAAGGTAAACTTTCATATGCAACGAGAGTATACGTCAAATGCACAAACATTGACCTTTCTGCCTTTTTTATTTCTAAGGTAAAATAGTTGTTTGGTAAAATAGCCTATATCTTTCCAGTCCTAACTTCTAATTGGTCTCTACTGCTAAAATACACAATATACAGTATTCACAATATTGTACAGCACAGAGACAAACTATTGAAGTTAGGTATAGGTATGTCTTCTAAATGTATGTCTTCTCAACTTTCAGTTGTTTTAAACTGTGCTCTAGAAAAACATTTGACGTTGACATTTAATGTATTTAATAAAATCATGTAGGCCTATTTTTGTCTTATTATTTTAATTATGCATTGCTTTGTAAAAGTAGCAAGCACCTTGCAAGCGGAAGAACAAAATGGCTAAATGAAGAATAACCAGTCTTAATGATAATAATAAGACTTAACTATCGTGGCTAGTTCACCCAAAAATTAATTCTGTCAATAATTAGGCTAGCTCACCCTCAGGTTGTTCCAAACACAACTTTTGTTCATGCTTCTTGAAAAGTGAATGTTTTGGAAAGAACATGTAAGTTTTGGTGCCATCTAGTGGTTTAGAGAAAAATAAAATCAAAGGAGCCTTTTGCTCCATTGTAGCCTACCCTATATCTTTCTCCGCGGTGCTTCTCTATGCCTGTTGGAGAGGATCCTCGCGCCTCGGCCTCGATACTTTTGCCTTGGCCGCTTCCTCTGTAGATACAATAGTAGCGTACGCACTTTGTTTGGTGCGTAAAGACTAAAAATGTAGGTATTTATTGTTCTCAATCGGCGGAGCGTCATAAGCGAGAACAAAGTCAAAAGACGAGCATAAACATTGGTGGTACGGCTTACAAGAGGTTAAAATATTTGCTGAAAGAGTAGGGATTCCCAAGTTGCAGCTTTTTTTGGACAGGTAAGGGGATTTGTTATTTTGTTTACTGCTCTCTAAAACTCGCTAGTAGGCTTATCAGTATAATTTACATAAAACTCAGACGACACCCCGAAGCCTCGAATAGCATTGTGGTATCAGAAAAGCTAGTGATGCTAACGCTAAAAAATAGCCCACTAAATGTCCCTTTATACATGTGCATCCTGTAGCCTACATGATAACATAATAAAAATGTGTTTTGGGTTTCATGACACTTCAAAATGTGTCACAAATAACACACACACACACACACACACACACGTCTGGTTCACTATCTTTGTGGGGGGTCTCTAGTAATGTTTTTTATACCATACAAACTGCATTTTTAATTTCTCAACAAAAAAAACTCATCCTGTGTGATTTCATAAGCCTTTTGAAAAGTGTAATATAAACAAGGACACACACACACACACGTTACGTTTTTGTGAATTGTGGGGACTTTCCATAGGCATAATGCATTTTATACTGTACAAACTGTACATTATATCCCCCTACACTGCCCCTGCCTCTAAACCTACACATCACAGGAGACATGCTGCATTGTTACATTAAAAAAAAAAACATAATTTAGCATGTTTATTACTCCATTTACATTGTAGGGACAATTACATTCAGGTTTATATTACATCGTGGGGACATTGTAATATAAACAAGTACACACACACACACACACACACACACACACACACACACACACACACACACACACACACACAGAGAGAGAGAGAGAATAGACATGTCTGTAGAAGTGAATTTGGTTTATTGATGGTTAGTTTATTTACTAGAATTATATATTCACAACTCTCTTACTTTGTAGCACTATGAAGCTCTCAGCTTATTTTTTATTTTTTTCCTGACGATGCCCGCCCAATTCTCCCTTCAGTTCCGATGCCAATCACCGAAACAATAAATTATCAGTCTTTTTTAACAGTCTATGAACGAAAAACAAAGTTCATATAAACAGAGTTGGAATTCAGGTATAAAAATAAGTTCTAAGTGCTACACAAACTTTAATACTGTCACCTTTAAGGCATCTTTATATTTAACAAAAATGTGTCCATGTATATTAACAGTGCTCTCATATTCCCAACTTTTAAGAATGAAGAGGGAAATATTAGTAGCAAGCCTGCCAATATCTTATAAAATATAGCTAAACTAAAGAACCAGATACAAAGTGTCAACCATATCTAAAATGATCTCAAAACATGCAGATACATACAAAAGCGTATTAAAGCATATGATTTGTTAAAACGCTCTGTACTTGGGTGTTAATGCAAATACTGAAAGAAAACCAACACAAAAAACAAACCACTTTAAATACAACTTAATACCAAAGATTACTAAAGCAAATGTCTAAAAGTCTGTAGCACAATAGGGCTTTACTATGTGTTTCACAATTACTTGTATTCAATTGTAATGATTCAGTGTTAAAGGCAATCGTTCTAAGGCAGCATTGAACAAGGGTCCAGCTTACATTTCTGTAATTTAGATAATTTAAAAGCTAGTAAAAATTGATCAAATTTGATTGGGTCACCATTCAGGGTGACCCCAAATTATAAAGTTTCAATCAAGACAATTTATGCCTCGACAAACAGCAATAAACCATAAAACATAAAAATTGACATTTTCTGGAAATGTTCGGGATTGAGTTGTGGACAGCCTTCAGGTCGCCCTCTTCCTGAGTTAAGTCAAAAGATGACTCATATTCTTAAGTATCGCAAAATGCTCATAAAACACTTGGGAACAAATAAAGTTATAACTCTGAACAAAAACTACTAAACATATAAACACAAACGAATGCACAGAACAGATTAACATACAAATGACAGAGACTGTCAGTTAGGGGTATCAAAACACTCCATATCCATCTCCACGGGCTGCCACAGCAAAGGCCGGGTAACCCTCGTAGGTTGCATAGGCAGTGAGGTCCTGACCCAGAGAAACAGCCTGTTTCAGCTGGGCCGCAGTGGTGCTGGCAATTGTATAACCTGTGAAAGCAAAAGGAAAAGACTTAGGAAAAAATAAATCTTGAAAAGCAAAAAGTGATATATATTTTTTTAATTATTGTTTTCTTAAAGGTGCACTTTGTAAATTTTAGTGGCATCTAGCGGTGAGGTTGTTGTGAAACCGCCCACTGCTCACCATTCCCTTTCGAAGCACATAGAGAAGCTACAGTGGCCGACACAGGACAACGATGTCATCATCTGAGACAGCAGAGAGTGTCTATAGCACTCTGTAGAGCAGTTTGGAGAGGATTGAGCGTTTTGGGCGTTTGACGTGCGTAACACGTAATTCGTGCAAATTGCGCAATTTAAAAAATTTGAACTTTGCCGAAATTTTGCCTTGCGTTAATCAGGAGCTTGCTCTAGTAGTGACAACAATGAGGACAAAATAATATGTTGTAATGGCATCTTTTTATGAATGAAGGCTGATACTAATACCTGATACTAATACTAGGTGTGCAACGGTTCAGTTTACTCACGGGATACCCACATCTGTAGGATACATCTGTCGTACTTTTATAGAAACAAGAATAAAAAGGATCTTGCTTGAAAGAGAGTGAGAAGGTCGGACAATCTGTTAAGTTGTAAAAAATGCTCTTTACTCAATTTGAACTATATACATATTGAGACTACAAGCTAGCTAAAGCCAGCAAATTGAGCTTGCCGTATTTTAAATCAAAATCCATGTCAGCCATTTTGCAACGAGACTGGAGGCCCCTGGCCGAAGCCCCTCCCGTGATGCGAATTTGCAGCTGTTGTGAAGTGAATTTCACGAGTGAATGAAGCGAATGTCATGATTTATTCGCGCAAGTCGCGTCTGGTGTGAACACACAGTAAGGATGCTGATTTTTAGAAAGCAGACTAAGATGGCAAACGGGAACATGGTTTGTGTAACATTAGCAACACATTATTAACTGTCCGATAATGTAGTCATGCCAAAGACTAATCATATATTAATTACCTTCATGTGTCCAAAGTTGTAGAGAGTGATACACAAAACAAAATGCATTAGCATTCTGATACATCGACTTGTATACAAGACCTGTATAATTCACTCTTCTTCTTCTGAATAAGTTTCTGGTTCAAACATACAGTATAAGGCTGAATAAAACCAGTATTTCCACTTGCCATTGTGCAGCGTTTACTACAGTGAAGTTGACCCAGTAGCTGGTTTGAGTGAGTGGAGATGGAGGTAATTTGCATATTCATGAACCTGCGTTTACTAAATGTATATAATAATAATAATTTGTTACATTTATATAGCGCTTTTCAAGGCACTCAAAGTGCTTTACATATAGAAGCGGGAATCTCCTCAACCACCACCAAGAACGCCCACCACACACCAGCTAATTGGTGGAGAAGAAACAGAGTGATGAAGCCGATCGTATATATATATATATATATATATATATATATATATATATATATGGGTATGATTAGGAGGCAATGATGGACAGAGGCCAATGGGCAAATTTGGGATTTGGGATTTTTAATGACCACAGAGAGTCAGGACTTCTGTTTAACGTCTCATCCGAAGGACGGAGCTTATTGACAGTATTGTGTCCACATCCCACTTTTGGTGCGGTACTATATTAAACTCTAGGGTTCTTGATTATATCTTAAATTAATACATAATACTTTCATGTTTTAGATATTTAAAAAATGCAAGTGAAAAGGAAAGAACACAAAATGAATCAATTAAAACAAAATTTATCAAATTATCCCATGATGGGAACCCTTAAAATGTTCTACTGTAAGCGCCTGATGTGCATATGGTACGCCGTTTTTGGCGTGCATATGATACGCATTTTATGGCGTATTATACGTACGAACCCCCCACACCCCCACCCTCACCCTACCCAAAAGCGTGTCATATACATGCCATAAAGTGCATATCATATGCACGCAAAAAACTGCGTAGCATATGCACGCCAAAACTAATTTTGGCGTATACATTCTACGAGATTGCACATTCGTACTATTGAAACGGATTGTCATGAGATCGACACAGTGCAGTATAAAAGCCAGATTAAATCATGCCTGCTTTGATCCACCGCAGCCCCTAGTATCAAATCATACAGTTGTTATTGTTATGTAAAAGCATTTATGCCACCTCTGAGCAAAATTAAACATTCTGTGAAAAGACACCTTCAGAAGCGCTTCTGTGCCATCTTTGCAGTGTAAATTTGGCAAATGAGTGTATGTGGAGTTAAAATACTCCATTATTACAGAATTAGCATCACAGTAAAATAAGTCTTACAGACCTCACATACCTGGGAATGCAGCAGCGACGGCCGCAGCAGCGGAAGCGTCAGCGCTCTCTGTCTGAACTCCAAGGATCTGCAGAGTGTGTTCGGCTGCATGCAGCTTAGCCTCATCCATCGATGTACAGAGCTTGGCAGGGGTGAACGGGTGTCTGGTTGGGCACGGAGGCAACAGTGGTAACATAAATAGCTAAAATGTACAAATATATCGTATATGGTGTTGAGAAAATAGGCTAGATATAGGCCTTCTGTATGCTGGGAAGTGTTGTATCCTTGTGAGATTATGCATTGTGTCGTGTGACTGAAGAATGTGAAATTTATGGCTTAAATTGAGTTCATTTAAATACTTCTCATATCTCTGAAATTCTAGTTAATAATAATGTTGCTGATACTTTTTACAATACATTAATTCAGCAATCACCTTATTCTATTCCCTTGGCTATAGTAAAATGGCGGTCAGGAGTGACATGTTAGTGGTGAATTCATAATTAAGTTTTAAAGCTCAGACATGATTTTTTATAACTCGGAAACAAAATTATGGTGATTCCAACATAATGTGAATGGATCACTATCAGTATCTGAGGTAATGAGGTAGCATAATGTTCAGATTGGAGCAGCCTTAATGTTCTTCATGTGACTGTAATGCACAAAAATCTATCCAGGTAGGCTGCTCA
Organism: Gobiocypris rarus; assembly: GCA_023029165.1. NCBI lineage: Eukaryota > Metazoa > Chordata > Actinopteri > Cypriniformes > Gobionidae > Gobiocypris > Gobiocypris rarus. The sequence goes on from CM040920.1 coordinate 5,763,158, forward strand.
CTAGGTTTTGAGACACAGTTAATGCGAGTATGGTTGAAGCAGAAGTTATGGCATACATATTTGGATATTGAGTAGCCAGAGCAGGGATGGTGACTTTGTAAAGGAACAGTTGCCTCTGATCTGGTCCAATAGCAGAGTGAAGCTGGTAAACAGGTTGACCCCAGTTATTCTTTTGGCAAATATCCTCCAAGATCTGCAAAAACAGCAAAAAAATTAAAAAAAATTCCCTGCCTTTAAAATCCACACGTGATCTTTACAGTGAGGTTATGAGTATACCTGTGGGGCGTGTTTGATGCCTTGGGGCTTCAGAGTGACTGGGTTCATGGGCGTGAGCTCCATGCCAGGAAGAAGGTCATAGAGTTTGTCATCAGGGCGTTTGTCTGTCTTGAGTTGGTATGTGGCACAGCCACGACCCACGCCTGCATAAGCAAGGTATCCTCGCCCACCCAAACCACGTACGCCCGCTGCCCCTACAGGTACATTCATGTAAATTTCTAGGAATGCAAGAAGGCATTAAGTCGAATCAAATCACCAGAAATCACCCAGGTTTCAATCAAGACTCAGAGACACTGAAAATCATGTAGATATATTCCAAGCCAGCACATTACAGAAGCCGCATCTCTGATTCTTTTGTCTGATCATAACTTTTATAGATTTGAAAGGCTTGATTTTGTACCCCATCCATTCAGAATAATATTATTGTCATTGGACTGTAATATGCAGGCATGGACAACACATTAAAATTCTAGATGGGACAAGAAAAACAAACAGTATAACAGAATATATTGTGTTTATGGTCACATGCAAAGAAGATGCAAATATAATATGTCTCAACTGCCTTAAATGAAACATTATGTAAAGGTCTTTCATTACCAAGTCATTTGGCCTCTTTAAAGTCAACATGGAATTAAAATGTTCTCAATGTGCTTCCTGATCCCCCAAATGTTTCAAATTCTTTTATTAAAATACAATTCACGAGTTTGTATGCCCCTATATTCTTAGTGAAAGTGGTAAACAGATTTGGCGTGCTATAGAGGGGCTCGGAGAGGATATTCTACCCGAGCTCCGATTGCCCCCTTATAACAGGCAAATTGTGCAAAAGGGAGGAGCCGGGGAGGAGGAGGGATGCTGCAAGAACTAACATCGGGAAGAAGTAGGCTGCTGGTTTTATACCTTGGTATTAATTGGAAGATTAGATGGGCGTACTTCCTCCTGAAATTACATTTAGTAACTTCACTACAAATAATTCCCTCAATCCACCTGGCTCCATTCAGGTTCATGTATATAACAAACTCTTATTGATTTCATCTAATCAACAAGGTTCCTGTTTTTTTTTCTTTTCATTTCTTTATTTTTCTCATTTAATATGCCATTTCATGCAGAATTTTCACATTATGAATGTAGCATGTAATATTTTTCATGTTGACTTTAATAATTGTATTTTGGCCTTGGCTGTATTCATTTTGTTTCTTACTTGATTGATTGATTGATTATTTTTAGATATAAAATGGATCGTTTTGGTACAGAGCCCCTAAAGGGACATGGTGATGAAAAAAAAAATGAGATTGAAGAAAGATTATTTGGCAGTGCTTTTGCATTCTCTCGCAAATGTTTTGTGTTCCCCGAGAAACTTTGCATTTTTGCATTGACGATTTTGCATTTTTTCTTCACCATATCCCTTTAGGGGCTCCGTATTTTGGTCATTAATATTCAGAACAATTTTATATATTCGTTTAGAATCTCTGCATTTTTAGCAGATGATTCACAGGCTTGATTAACAGTTACAGAATGAGATTTATTTGTAGATGATTGTCACACCTTAAATTACGTTTGGAACAGATTTCAACAAATGAATCAGATTACCCACCTCTCACAGAGGGTGAGCGGACCAGCCCTCTGGTGCTGATGTGCCCTTTTGTACTGGGGAAGCGGAATTGATTAGGGATGGTTGTGTATGCATGGGGAGCGTAGAATATTGGTGCTCCTAGGTAGGCAGCTGAGGGGTCGTACATTTGGCCCACGGTGTAAGCATAGTCTCCTTGGAGAAGAGAATTGCCACGACCCCCCGTGCCTCGGGTGTACCGCACATAGCTGTCCTTATCCACAGGCTTGGCTAGTGTGACCTCAATGGGAGAACCGTCAATGACCTGGAGGGAAGTCAGAGTTTTTAATACAGCATTTTCATAATGATAACATTTTCCTCTAGGTTACATTTCAGTTAGGTTCACCTTTCCATTCAGTGCGTCCATGGCATTGATGGCATCTTCTCTTTGAGAGAAATGAACAAAGGCATAATCTCTGATCTTCTTTACCCTTTCAACAGCATCTGTAGATTAAGTAAACACTCTAAATTTTTAAATGAAATCACATAAAATACACTAATTCCTTCAGACTCTGAAATGGGTTCTTTTTGGTCCCTGCTAAGGTAAGCATCATACATATTGTTCAAAAAATATTTTAAACCTAATGCAATAGCCATCATTTCACCATCTCGGTTAACTATAGAATCAGTATAGTCCAGCTATGAGTAACCAACTTCTAGCCAAAAGAACCTTGAATTTGGTTACAAATGACTTTATTTTTCCAAAGTAACTTGCGAGATGTATGATAATCTATCATGTAAGCAAAGTCAACAGTGATTACAAGGTGTGTGGTTTCATTTCTTTGACATGTTCATGTTCTAGATGACGAGTCTATTTTTGCAGGTTTAATACTCATGGGAATAGTTTTATACAAATTAAATTGTGCTATAAACATGAATGAAACCTCAGTACATGCAGCTTGTTGAGGAAGGGAATGCTATTACAGTTCTAAGCAATCGCACTTCTGGTTTTCGCCTGGCAGATGATATAACGGGAGAAAAAACCCAAAGACTTCCATAGAGAGACCTGCGTCATATCCAGAGACCAGAATATTAAAGTGACTTTTTATTGTTTCAACAGCTCACCAGGTTTGATGCTGTTAAACTCTTTCTCAATGGTCTCCTCTGTAGTGGGCAACATCAGATTACGAACATAGAGAATCTTCACTGTGGCCATGGTGTCCTCATCTACCTCTACTTCCGGTTCAGCCCAGTCGACTGCAATAGGATGACCCCAAAGTTGAATTCTTCCTGGAAAGAGATAGTGAAATCTGTGTCATTGGCTATTCTTTTATCTCTCACTCAAATCTTTGGACTCTACATGAGTCCAGCCAGAGGGAAATCAATAAAGTCTTGTCTTGCTTTGCAAGCTGGTGATTGCTGTGAAAAACACTTGTACATTAGGAACAGAAGTATGAGTATGAGTGTTTTTTGCACATTACGGTATAACATTACACTAAGTAATATTCTATTATAGTATATGTGATATATAACTCTTTTTTTTTTTACCTGGCAATAGTTTCCTTCTGGCCATGGCGGCAGCTCTATGGCTTTCATACTCCACGAATGCAAAACCTCGGTTCTTGGTCTTGTCAGCAGCACTTGGATAAACTATGACTTCCATGACGCCATCCGTCACCTTCTTCATCTCTGCCAGGATTTCTTCTCTCTTTTTGGTCTTTGGAATGCCACCCACAAATAGACGACAGTTGTCTACACTTGCACACACACCCAGAAGTCTTCCATTCCTGTGTGAAAATGTAAGGGTTGTTTGTCAGTTTTTTTAATTTTATTACAAACTTCTTCATCCACTAGATGTCCACATCCACTCACCGGATTTCATAGTTGTTGAGCTGTTTCATGGCATTCTTAGCCTCTTGTTTTGTGGAGAAGGTAACAAATGCATAGCCTCGATTGTTGCCATTGAAGTCCATCATCATCCGTACTTCGTAAATTTTGCCAAACTGCAGAGACGGGTAAGCTTAACATTTCTAAAGCTACACCACACTAAAATGTGTATCTCCAAAAAAATTTAAATAAGAAATATTATCTTAAAAGTTATGAAATATGAAATTAAATGCACTTGCAGTTGCAAAATAATAAAGTTGTGATTGCATTTGTATTGATTTATTTATTTATTTTTCAGGTGGGAACAGGGTTCCAATATCCTTCCATTTAGTGCAAGTTATTTTTTATTTTATTTTAAATGGTTAATTTAAAATGAGTTTGTTGACCACTTCCCCCCTTACTTTTTCACAGAGTGGCACCAGTTCATCCTCAAAGAGGTCTCGAGGAAGCTTTCCCACAAAAATCTCACTGCCTCTCTCTGGAGGAGGGCCTTCCCAGCCCGGGGGTGGACCACCATATCTCCTCTGGCCATTTTCCTGGAGAGAAAACAACTGTGAAAACTCTAATAATACACAAGTTAATGTGCACACTGAGATCACCACGAGGACTAAGCAAAAACGTAAATGATTATGGTAATACTATAAGCTGTTTTTACAGATGGAAAGGAAGGAGTTTTTCATTTCCACCACATGATGGTGCCACAATACTACATACAAAAACTGCTAAAGACAACCGGACCAATATACAGTCAGAATATCTCCAGAAGTGAAAACGTGGATATTATGGACCAGCAACACAGAATTTCAGTCTCAGAATTCAACTTAAAGTGTTAGTTCACCCAAAAATTAAAATGACCCCATGATTTACTCACCCTTAAGCCATCCTAGATGTATTATGATAGATAAACTTTTCTGGCTTCAAATTTTAGGGCTGCCATTCACTGCCATTAAAATGCTTGGAAAAATGCATATTTTTAATATAACTCAGATTGAATTTGTCTGATACACATGGCTTGAGGGTGAATAAATTATTGGATACATTTTTTGGGTGAACTATCCCTTTTCAGCAAATGTTTCAATCCCATATTCCCACAGTGGCACTTGTCTTGTTACCTGAGGCTGTGGTAACTCCTACCTGGTGTATGTGATATCCTGTGCGCTGGATCAGAGTGCGCAGCGCAGTCTCTTTCTGCGTGCCAGTCAGTCCATCCCCGCATTTTTGATTGGTTTCCATTGTGAGTGATTATCAGCAATAAATCAGCAAAATTAGGGGTGCTCACTGAAATTAAATCAAAGTTCAAACACACATAAATGACAGGGCAAGATAGCACACTCTTGCTTTAAATCTGAACATGATAAGAAGTCGATACATTTTGCTCATGGAGAGGTTCAAAGGTAAGTTATTCATATGTCCTAACCATGCCCTTTTGAACAACGCTGATCCATTACTAAATAGCCATTCTTCTCACTCATATGTAAGTGTATTGTGTGAAAACTCTGATCCAGGTAGAGGGGAAACATGTTTGGCCTTAAAAAAGGCATCTAACATTAGGCATTATTGTCTCTGATCAAAGCCTGTTTGAACTGTATGAAGAAAGCTTTGGGTATATGTTAGCTTTTTATCTGCTGGACAGTGTTGGCAAGAAAAGTGGGGAAAGAAACATTTTCCTCACCTCCAGGTCAAGGACCGTGGTGTAATTATTAACTGAAGAGAGCAAATCAAAACAGCAGACGATCATTGAGTCACATATGTGCTTTAAGAGGGGGACATCTGTGCCCTGCCCTCATTTCACACCTCGTTTCATCTAAAAAAAATATCTTACCTCAATCAGAACTTGGAATTTAAATATAAAAGCATAATTCTATTATTACATCTAAAGATTGCTCAGACTATATAAATAGCTCAGCGCTCAGAAGACTTTAAAGGGATAGTCATAAACTAAGATTCTGTTATCATTCGCTCATCATTATGTCATGCCAAACCTGCATGACTTTCTTTCTTCTGTGGAACATAAAATGTGTGTATAACTGTTTTGCCAATGCAATGAAAGTCAATGGAGTCCAACACAACATTGAAGCCCATTGACTTTCACTGTATGGACAAAAAATAGACATTTTTCAAAATGTCTTCTTTTGTGTATACTCTTTTAGATGACAAACAAATATCTTCTTTTTCAAACTACTATATATATATATCACTTTTGATTGCAGACAGCAAATCTGAACACAATTTAAGACATCGTTTTCTTCTGACACCGCATGGAAACTACAAGATTACTAAACTCTGTTTCTGAGGAGACAAATAGGGCAAGCTTGAGACTTATGCAAAATGTATGCACAAGTCCCCATTTGTCTTGATCTAATTTTAATCTCCTTTGTGATTATTCTTTCTTTTGAGATGAGAGTGCTATCAAGTGTGATTGAATGACACGACCACAGGTCTTTAGAATCATCAGTGGAGTGTCTATTTGTCTTTGTCTTTTTCAGCATCACTTGATCAAAGGGAGATGCAGAAGACAACAAAAGATGGTGAGGACAGAATAGGGGTCAAAGGTGACATGACTGCTAGTCATTTTCAAAAGCTTCAGTATCTGGATGTAATCATGATAGCAATGATGATAGCATGATCTCTTTGGCTCAAACAAGACAAAAGAAAACTGTTAGCTGGCCTTCGTTTGGTTTAAAATCCATGTATGTACAGTAGTGGCAACAAATGTACATCTTCACCCTTTGTTCAAATATTATTAAAAATGTGTTAAAGATTTTGTAAGTATATTGCATAGCTGTGGTTGTAGTCAAATGTTTTATCTGTGATAAAATTGTGTGGACGTCATTTTTGGCTGCATGAGCTGTCATACAACGTATGGAAGCTTGTTTCCACCACAGAATAAAACTATTTAAAAGATAACTGCATCTTTTTGTCTTACAATTCGAACTATTTGCTTACAATTGCGAGTTTATATCTCATAATTCTCAATTTATAACTTGCAATTGCAACCATATCACGCAATTCTGACTGTATTAAAAAGTCACAATTACCTTTTTTATTTTTATTCTGTGGTGGAAACAAGCTCTCCAGCAGCATAGTTTAAGTCCACATCTGGTACACGTTGAATCCACATGCACCAGATGTGGCCCGGATCTGGGCCGACACTATGTTGCTGTCTGGGTAATTATGAACACAAGAAAAAACAAGAGAGAACCAACAAAATATTAATAACTGATTATGTTGTAGTCAATGTATGCTTTTTCCTGTGGTTTTCTATGCATTAAAAATAAAACCTGTTGCTATAGTTTGCCTTTATTGCTAGATAAATGCCTCAACCATGTTTAGAGTTTTGTTCTTCCCTCAAATAAAAAAAAAAAAATATATATATATATATATATATATATATATATATATATATATATATATATATATATATATATATATATATTTTCCTTTAAATAAATTCATTAAAACAAATATCCTCTGGACATCACTTTTGGTCACTACTGTACAAACAAAAATTATACCAGTACTCTAATACATTTAGGCCTACACAGAAGTGCACTTAGTTGTTAAAATATTTTCAAGTCTTATCTTGCCTTTGATTGCCATTGGTGCCCCCTTAAAATAGGTGCATGATGCCTCTGTGCTGTTTGAAATTTTGTCTATTTCTTTTAGTCTATTTTAGTTTATTTCTTCTATTTTGATTATCTACAATGCAATGCATCTAACCAACAATGACGGCGCTAATGTGTTTGCCTCTAAAAACTCAAAAGCTTGTGTAAAGCACAGAGAGTTTATCCAAACTGAAAAGACTCGTAACAGATGACTCACTGAGTGAGATGCTATTACCGCACGCTTTTGCAGTTGGTGAATGTTGCCTTTTATTCAATCCATACAGTGCATGAGATCAAAAAATCACAAATGACAGTTTTCTTGCAGCTCAAACATCAGGGGTTTATGAGAGATGGCTGAGCATTAGGAATCCATTAAAGAGAGCGTTTTAAGACAGTTGGGAAAGGGCTCCATTAGTCTGCAGTCTATCCACTGCCCTCTCCTAGACAACCTGGTTACCGTTTGCATAAACAAGATAACTAGACGTGCGCTTATCATGCCTGGATCTCTGGCTGCTTTTCAGCCCATGTTGACTGAGGCTAAATACACTTGTTCTGAAGGCCACTGTGCTGGACAGAAACTGCAACACAGGGGCAGGGAATATAATATTTGTAATTGCACTTCAGTTGCATGTTATATTTGCTGCCTGCATCTGTATTTAAGCTTTTAAGACCATAAATCAAACGCTATCATATGCACTGTATCTCCCACCCCAACCATCCGTGTGGTTGTAATTAGTCAGCATCGCAGTGTTCAAAGAAACCGTATGAAGGCGAAGTACCATATGCTGAAGCATTTCGGTTACAGCAGTGATTAGCTTTGGGCTTATGTCACAGCTCACCTTTTAAAACCTATACTGAAATTCACATGTGCCTGTATATGTTAAAATGTCACAGTTAAAGAAAGGTTAAAGGTGAGGAGTGGCTTGTTTCTGCATTAAAAACACAGATGAAGCCTGTCACAATAGAGTTTGCACTGTTGAATCTTTGAATTGAATTCTTTCCTATAAATAAACTGTGATATTTACAAAATTAGTCAAAATAATGTGTATAATTAATCTGTGTTCCGTTTTGTATTGTAGTATTTTGCCTAGGCAGTGTCCTTACTGGACAGTTTAAATGCAAAATGATTAATTGCATTGCACAAATAAAAGCATTAACAGAGCCATGTGGACGAGCACAGTGTTTTCTAATGCCACTACCTGACAAGACTCCTTATGTCTCACAATTTAGAATTAAAGATGCAACTTACCTGAGCAATTTCAGAGATCACCACCCGGAAGACTCAGACCCTCATTCTGCTGAATTTGGCAACGTGTCACTGGGGTGATTCTGTAATCACATCATATCAAACTCCAAAGGTTCACTGTCCTGGGGCTGTTTTACAAGCCGGCGTGGTTAAACGTTAACCAGCTCTATCTCTGCCTCTCGCTGTAGGCCAGCCCTTTGACCAGGAACAGCACGATCATAGTTTGCCTGCAGCAGGGTGCCTCCTGAACCAGAGATCATGCTGCAAAAGGAATTGGCCTTTTTTGTCCCAAATATTAGCTCTTGATGTCTTGTTTTCAAATCATCACAAAGGCCAAATTCAAATGCACTTAAATAGACTGAAAATGTATATATTCGCATGAATTCAAAGGGGCCTGAGATTAAATTATAAAGGTGGGCCCTAGCAATGCAGCAGTGCACAGGTTTTTCAGGGTTCCCCTCGGCACATGGGCCCGGGACAATGTTAAGTTGCCCTTACTGCTGACGGTCCTGTATATCCTATTTGTAAGGTAACAACATAATGATTAAATGCACCATAAGTCGCCATCATCCCTTAAGCAGAAGGGTTTTGTACAAAGGGGGCACAAGAGGGTGCTAGAGACACCAGAACTTTTTTTTTAAAAGTGAGGAAAAAACCAGACATACTAGAGCTTTCAAAGTCAGTAAATATACTGTTCAAAGGTTTTATTTTATTCAGCAACAGTGTATTTAAATTGATAAACTGAAATTCTGAAAAAAAAAGGTCACAGTTTTCACAAAAAAATAAAAATAATAATTAAAGGATGTAGGATGTAGGATTTTTGCAGTCACAAATCCAAAAACCACTAGGCCAGTGTTATATATTTTGTTCTGTTGAGTTCTTACAATATCCCAAATGTTTCCAACTATTAGTAAATTGTGAGAAAATCGCTATTTTTACCAATGAACCGGGACGTGTGAGGCTGTGAGCGTAGCGTGTGAGGGAGTCGCCCTTCAATTGGGTAATATCTGCATTACCCTCGTTGCAGAAAGGCTTTACTCTTACTGGAGTGTAAACAAGTGTCACAGCAGCCACCGAGCGAACGCACAGAGTAACGTCATAACATAATTTTAAACATCCTTAAATGTATCTAAAATTAATAAACAGAGCTTCGTTACCTCATACTCATGACCTGGAAAAGCGAAGATTGCGCCGGCGACTGTGTCCCGTCATAATAAAAGTCCTGTTGCGCGCGAGCTGTGTGTTGTGTAACAATCGCTCCAACGGCCCGCTCAGCTCCACAACACTCACCCCTGCTCTGATTCATACTACAGTAACGTTAATAATCGCATCCATGAACATGATCCTATCCCGATTCTTTTCCAACGGCTGTGAGGTGAAGACCACATGTCCCAAGATTCTGCGCTCAAACTTGACATCATCAAACTACGCCTTTGTTTTGAACAGGCGCCCTCTAGCGGACGGAAAAGTTGCATAGTATACCTTTAAGCAGAGCAACTGTTTTCAACATTGAAAATAATAAGAAATATTTCTTGAGCTCCAAATGAGCATATTATAAGTATTTCTGAAGGATCATGTGACAATGAAGATTGGGGCAAAAATGAAGCCTTGCCATCACAGGAATAAATAAAACTTACATTAATATTAAAAGAAGAGAAAAATTGTATTAAACTTCAATAATATTTCACAACTTTTCCTGTATTTTTGATCAAATTTTTGAGCAGTCTTGGTGAACATGAGGTACTTTCACAAAGATTAAAAAATCTGACCTCAAACCTTCACGATCACTCATAGTCCTATAATAATATGATTTTTCTCACACAGATGGGTCTTTAACCATGAAAATATGCCTTAATATTTTAGGAATGGAACCACTGATCATCATTTTTGAGGGTCTTTTGCATCAAAGAGTCTGAAAACTCATTCACACAAGTCTGAAAACACTGACCAAGTGCCATGTTGTTCTGTTTTAAAGCTAGATTGTCCTTTCTTTGCACTCAACACTAGGTATTGATAAAGTAAACATGCTACTGCTGATGTCTTGTTGTCATGGCCCACTGTTTGCTGTCTCCTGACTTGTTTGACTTTGATATGGGCAAGTGGTCCCATGGTGCCTGTGCTCTCAGGACAAACTCTGCTGTGCACTATGTGCTACATATCATCTACTGACCTGGATTTCACATGGATACAGCCAGTACAATACAACTGGCGTCCAACAGAGTTCACCAAGTATGTATTAACCAAGGAGGCATCATTTCGGTTGGTCTATAGTGAAGAGTGAAAATTGCTAGCATTTATGTATAATAAATAATGGCGCCCCCTTGTGAAGAAAAAGCACCTTCTGTCTGAAGAGGGGGGGTGGGTGGAGCATTATTTTTGTATATGTGAGATCCAGACTATCAGGGGTGTGAGTGGTGATTCATACAACCCTTTGCCTCTTTAAATGCAAATGTGGATGTGGAGAGACCATTGTCTATAAGACGTATTGAAAACAGTTCCACAGATAGTAACAAAGAGGATATATGTAGCACGCCAAAAAGCCTGAGAGCTATTGAGTCTTAAAAAGCTTCTTTTACTGACTATTGATTTCTGGTCCATGTGCAAATTGGGCTTTCTTTACTCAAGCTCTGCCTTACACAATCACAGTCACATACACTCAAGATCACACCATAAAGCTCTACCCAATTCCATTTCACTAAAATGTGTTTTTATAATATTTTCAAAAGTAACCAGGCAGCGCTCATGTGTTTCCATTGTGTCTTGCTTCATTAGCTGCCGTTGTTCTCGGCCGCGTCAGCTTGACAACCTTTGAAATTTCTTTGGGAGGGCAAAAATTGATTAGTTCAGAACACTGGTCCTCATACAGTTAAAAATATATTTTTCTGTAACACTTTATTTTGATGGGCCACTTTAGACATTCTACTAACTAAGTAATTTTGCAACTACATGTCAACCAGCCATGAGAGTATTAGTAGACTGTCTGCTTAATGTCTGCTAACTCTTTGGGCCCTATCATAAACCCAGTGCAATGTGGTGCCAGGCACGACACAAGTGTTTTTTGCTAGTTTCAGCCTGTCACTGTTATCATTTTCATGTCCTGGGCCATGTTGCTTAAATATGAAATACACTCGGGCCAATCTATTCGCCAAAATGAGGTGTGTTTAGGTGCATTGTTGGCGCATTGCTATTTTAAAGGCACGTGAAATAGACAGCGCCATTGATAGACCTGGTCTAAAGTCAATGCCGCAGTATTTTTTGTGTTATTTAAAGAGCATGTTAGTAATATGCGCCTGTAGGCCGGTCCATAACGCACATACACTCTGCTTATTACACACTGGGACACGCAGTAGCACACAAACATTTTTAAATATTAAAAATAAAAGGATTCCTCTCTGGAGATCGCTCAGTCTTTTCGCTCGCAAATTCCACCATGCATGTAAATAGCGAATCCACCATGGTGCAAGCACAACTGGCTTTTTTAAGGGAATGGGAGATGAGACTCTGATTGATTTATTGCATGTTATGCCCAAAACGCAACCATGGCTCATTAAGAGAATAGGGACAACCCTTTTGAACCATGCGCCGGGGCTCGGCAAACATTTTTCTCATTGTTAAACTGGCAAAAGTGGTTATGGGCATGCCCTGAGTGCACTTGCACCATGCACTTCAGACCATGTGTTTAGATTGTCAAAGCCCTTTATTTTGATGGTCCCTTAAAAGACACTCTACTGTTTACTACATTTAAAAAAATTGTTAACCTAAAACTCCAAAATTAGATGTTAGGCAGAATTTCTGAGCTGCTTTTAGGCTGCCAAACTCCAAAAATAAACCAATGTAATTGATTCATATGAGTTTTTCCAGATCTGTTTTGAGCTTCGGGAGCATTTAAATATTTAAACCGTTTTGGCTAGACCATATGCAACCACCAGAACGGATGTTATAATGTAACCACAACTATGTGCAGGATGGGAATTACCAAAATGTTTGCATTAAAATGTTAATCTTTGAATGCTACCTCTGTAAAATGGGTGGTTATGACTAATTATGTCTGAAATAATTATATTTGAATTGTTAAATAAATATATATATTGATTAGCCCTATAAAACCAACACTGCTTCATTTGGACATATTGGCTGTCATTTGTTTTGTGTAAACTGTATATTTTTACATGCATTATTCATTCGTTTAGCCATGTTGAAATTCAGCAGCGGAATAAGCGGCTGTTCAATACAGTCCTCTCTGCCAGGCTGCTGTTGTGCCCAGACACAGTGTACTGTAGCTAATAGAAGCATTTCCCACTAGAATGCTAACTAATACATTTAGCTCCCTCTTCATAAGCATAAGAAGACTCAATTACAGACATGATTGTTGGGAGATCAGCTGGGAGAGAACTTTAATTCTCTCAAATCAGATCAGCATGGAAATACCACAAGTTCGCCTTTATCTGATTTAAATTTAGGTTAACTACTTTAATAAACTGCATTTATGCTGATAGGCAAGATGATAAAAAGAAAGCCATAATGTAAGATAACAAGTGATTTTAAATCTATTTAATAGCAAGTTATGTCATCATTATGTAGTACACTCTTTAAAATTAAGACTTTTTATTGGCTTCTACAGTTCCATGAAGAACCTTTAACATCCATGGATCCGTTCATTCCACAAAAGGTCTTCTACAATGGAGATGGTTCTGTAGGTTTTTGAAATTTTCTTCACACTAAAAAAATGGTACTTGTAAGAATTGTTCACTCAAAGGGGCATCACTGTGGGGCATCAAAGGGGCATCATCAATTCTATGGCATCACTGCAAAAACCTTTAGGTACCCTTTTGGAACTTTATTTTCAAGCGTGTCCTGCAGTAGTGCATTATGTGAATTATTAACTCAGCATACTTAGAGATGTGTTTCAAAAGGTGGCTTCCTTAAGGAAAACTGGTTTGAATATATGCATCAATATACTGTAAGTAACCATCGGCACTGAAATTGAGTCACAGTTTTATTCGACAGTATAATAAATATAGACTTTTTTTTTAGTTTAGCATTTAAATAACCATTGCACATTCTTACCTTCAACCATATTCACTTTTTGATGTTTCCACCTTTGTCTGATGTTGTTCTTACTGGCCATTTAGCATCTTTTTCTTTGACTTGAAATTCAGCTAAAGCAACAACCCACCTGAATCAATCTATGTATTCGAATGGCAGATATCGTCATTTTGCGTCATCAGAGGAGTTTTTGGCCAGAGGCTAAAGACTACAGCCAGCAGTGGGCGCTGTTTCCACGTTTTCAACATCGCTCTCACAGCACTCGGCTCGAGGAGCTGCGGAGATTCATGTAAACGGAGCGGTGGAGAGCAAAGGGAGTGTTTCAAATTTTCAAATGAATTCGAAAGTTAAGCTTCCAAAGACATGAACTGAAAATGCACCAGACTGATCATGTGCTGTGAATGTCTACTACATTAATAATGACCCAGTTTAAATACAGATTCATCTTCCCAGCGCTGAAGTACCCCTTTAAGCACATACATCTCAGCCTCAGTCATTAGCTGTGTCCGAAACTGCCACCCTTACCCTTAAATATGGCATTATTTGAAGGGTCAGCCATTTGTAGTGGTGTCCAAAGCCATAGTGGATGTTATTGAGTGCACTCATTCAATCCCACAATGCAACTCTATGATGAGTGTACAACTGATGTATCCTTAGTGGCTAGAGAATACTGAATACTCCACAGTGACAGTCGCACTGAATTAATTCCCTCGTCTTGCCAGAAGTTTGCGCCTGTAGCTGAATCAATCATTCATCCAATTATCCAAACCGCACTGGTCCAGTGTAATATCATAAAGGTATAAATCCCCTTTTAATTGATTATTAAATTGTTTAATTACGGTTTATACATGCTAGTTTCCATGACAGAGTTCAAGATAAATATTTTAATTACTACTGGAGCTGCCAGTTTGCTACTTTTCAAATAGTTATTAAACAGCGAGCAGAAACTATGCAAATGCGGCAGACCTTCCAGGCGCTCTTGTGTCCGATTTCACTCACTCGTTTTCATTCACTCCCTCAAGTGGACTGTATTAGAGGAGTAATGTAGGGAATAGTGAATGGGGGCATAGGGGCGATTTCGAACACAGCAGTTGTCTGGTCTATGACTTGAATTATTTACCTGCCTACTCACCTGAGATATTTACCTCCTGCAATTCCTCTAAGTTCCTGTATTCCTTGTTCCGTCATCTCTTCCCTTTCTCCAGTGTCCCTCCCTGCTATCCCTGTAAGACAAAGACATTGTTTGTTATTGAGTCACTATAATGGCAACCAAAAGGTGTGTGTCAGTGTGTTTATGTGTGTGAATACTTACCAAGTGAAGTTATATCCTCTATCGTCACCTGCTACCCTAATAACTGAATCATTATTCTTGCACTGTTCATTGTTTGTGGTATACCTGTGTGGGACACTGTCCAATAAAGCTTTGTGTTGTATTTAAGCAATCTCTCTCTCTCTCTAGTCTAATATTTCCTGACAGAAGACCAGACCATTAAAATGGACCCAGCGGGAGATGTGCTGTGCTTAATCTTTCAGAATGGCTGCATCAAGGCGTATGTAGAGGAATTTATACAATATAGACATTTTCAACCCGGGAGGACCATTTGTTGATGGATCTATTTTAGAGTAGATTAGACAACCAAGCTTCTCTCTGGATACCAGCTGGCAGTCTGCACACTTCACTAAAGCAGTATTTGTACACTGATATGGATGTGTGGGTCTTCCAGTGGGTTATATTAGTGAAGACACACTACACCTCATTCACAACCACCACAGTCCACTCCAGTCCTCCAGGTGTCAGCGGTCATCGCCATCAAAACACCACCTGACTTGAAACTCCTCCCAAGTTATGCACACTCATCACTCCTCATGCAAGCTCAAGAGTTCAGTATCCTTTTCTGCCGAAGAGTCAGCTATAGGGTTCCCATACCCATGTCCAAAAAAGCCTATTTCTGCAAGTATGGGTCTAAATTCTAATTTGGCAGACCCTCTACAAAAAAGTAAAAATGGGTGGCAATAAGAAGGAGCTTAGCCCAGAGTCCGCTCCAGCCCCGGTGCCCAGCCCAGGGTCTGCTCCAGCCCCAGAGTCCTACACTTCCTTCAGGCACCACATTGATCCCAGCATTAAGAAGGAGGCAAAGGAGGAAGATGGGGTACTCTATTACATCTCCTGATGGGATCTCAAATCCGGCGGCTCTGGAGTCTTGTCCAGCGGTGCTCTTTACCTTTTCTCCCAAATAAATTTTGGGGGGAGCTTCCTCATCACAGCTATGGAGTCTGCTTCAAGCTCACTTATCTCTGCCACTCCAGACAACCAGCTGGCACTCCAGATGCCTGCAAGTCAGTTGGCAGTCTCTCAGCCACCCCTCAGCCAGCATTCCTAAAACTCTCCTGGGACCCAGGATATATATAAAACCAGATAAATCTTCTGCCTGGTCCTCTTCCTGCCCTGTCCTGGTGGTCACCTCTTTCACCTGCTCCATCCTGCTGGCCACCTAATCAGTGGGCTCTACCCTGGCTCCTCAGGCTTCTGGCACCCGGCAGCGAGTCATCCATTCCATGCTCCTTCCCATCATGGCAGCCGGCTCCGGCCCTGAGGCAAACAGCGGCGACTCCGCTCCCTCTCGGATGGCCCATCCACAACCCAGGTGGACGGCAGCGAGTTCATCAGTCATCTATTTTTGCAATAGATTAACTGTTAAATGAGTGATCTTGAGATGAGTCGCTGTAGTCATCCAATTTGACTCATGTGATCAAATGTTGTTTATTTTTCTAATAAAAGACGATACATTTTTACATGATTTGTTATATCTAATTAAATGGACTGCATTTATATAGCGCTTTTAACAGACCAATGGCCATCCAAAGCGCTTCACATCTTGCCTCACATTCACCCATTCACACACTCACTCATACACCGACGGCGGTGTCAGCCATGCAAGGCGCCATCCAGCTCGTCGGGAGCAGCTGGGGTTAGGTGTCTTGCTCATGGACACCTCGACACTTGGACAGGTGGAACCGGGGATCGAACCACCAACCTTCCGGTTTGTAGACAATCTACATGAACCACTGAGCCACTGCCACCCACCTCTGCTAATTACCCCTTAGCAGAGGTTGACTCATTTACTTCTATTGACTTTGAAATATGGTTAAAGAGTAAAATATGATTGTGGTTGTGATAGTTGTGGTTATGCAATTTAGTGCATTTAAAATGCATTAATTTATGTAATAACAAATAAGCAATTACATGGCTACACTTTATTTTAAGGTGTCCATGTTACAGTGAAATTATACATTTAAGTACTGAGTAATAATAAACTACGTGGACTTTCTATAGAGTTAGTGTTAGTTGCATGTAATTATGTATAATTTACTGTTACTATAGTAACCTGTGTAACAAGGACACTGTAAAACAAAGTGTTACTCATTACAGTTCAATTGTAATCATGTTCTTTACAGGTGCTTTAGCATGTTTATCAACACATCAAAGCGTGACAGAAAAGATTACATACTGATTTAAAATGTTGATTCAAAGTGTACTTTAAAGGAAAACTTTAATTTGACAAGTTAACATTTAAAAAATGTACTTGTGTCAAGAAAGTTATCACTCATGACTTTTATTTCAATAACATTATATTATCTGCAAGTACAGCTTTTTTTTAAATATACTTTTAAGTTTTGAAGTACACATTCAATATAGTTAAGCACACACATTTTTTTTTTTCACAAGGGTGACTAGCTAAAAATGTGTGAGTCACCCCAGGACGCTCATTTGCCATATGTACTGATAAAAATTACATCATGAAG
Organism: Gobiocypris rarus; assembly: GCA_023029165.1. Lineage (NCBI taxonomy): Eukaryota > Metazoa > Chordata > Actinopteri > Cypriniformes > Gobionidae > Gobiocypris > Gobiocypris rarus. The sequence goes on from CM040920.1 coordinate 5,780,568, forward strand.
CTGATCAAACATCACCTACCAAAATTGTACCAGCTCTGATTCATAATATCTTATAAGTAATACCATTCAATGTGTCATGAAATGTCATACTTAAAGAGGTTCTTCCAATTTTTCTGGTGCTACACACAGGAGCCTATACCTATCCTGACAGTTTCTTATTATTTTGTCGAAACTAGTCTGATTCAAGTGCCCTGACCTTTTCATCTGTGCACTCGCACCATGGATATAGACACGTGGTGGGGGTGAGACAGGCACTCAAGGACCTCCGTTGAATTTGAATATCTCTACAGCCTAAGGGCTGAGAACGTTTTGGAGTTGCGGGTACACATATAATGGTTTAGGATTAAAATGGCCATCTGTTGTACACACATTTGTTCTTTCTTAGCTCTGTGATGCAAAAAATTACATTTGAATTTCAGAGTTATTGGCATGATTGTTTTGCATACAATATTGAGACAGCCTGAAGACACACACACACACACACACACACACACACACACACACATGTTGTGTTTCCATGTTTTATGGGGACATTCCATAGGCGTAATGCATTTTATACCGTACAAACCGTATTTTCTATCCCCCTACACTGCCCCTGCCCCTAAACCTACCCATCACAGGAGACATGCTGCATTTTTACATTTTCAAAAAAAATCACTTAGTGTGATTTATAAGATGTTTTCCTCATGGGGACCAAAAAAATGTCCCCACAAGGACAAAAATTTGGATATTGCCATCTTTGTGGGGACATTTTGTCCCCATACCGTAGGGATTACCAGTCCACACACACACACACACACACACACACACACACACACACACACACACACACACACACACACACACACACACACACACACACACACACACACACACACACACACACACACATGTTGTGTTTCCATGTTTTATGGTGACATTTCATAGGCGTAATGCATTTTATACCGTACAAACCATATTTTCTATCCCCTACACTGCCCCATTTATAAGATGTTTTCCTCATGGGGACCAAAAAATGTCCCCACAAGGACAAGGATTTTGGATATTGCCATCTTTGTGGGGACATTTTGTCCCCATACCGTAGGGATTACCAGTCCACACACACACACACACACACACACACACACACACACACACACACACACACACACACACACACACACACACACACACACACACACACACACACACACACACACACACACACTTACACCATCATATTTGAATGATTTCTGAAGGATCATGCACTGAAGACTGGAGTAAATATGCTGAAAATTAAGATTTCTCATAATTTAAATAAAATAAAGTAAAATAAGACAAACAGCATTTTTATATACAAAACAGTATTTGCAGCTGTAGGAAAGAGGCATCATCGTCTGTGAATTTGGTCAGCAGGGTCCAGGCTCCGGGAATTTATATGAGGGCACTTGAGAATCACATCCTGGCAGGAGTGAGATCCGAGTGCTATAGCTTCAGTGGATGAGAGAGGTGTTGAAAAGACAAGTTTCATCCCCTGGCAATTATAACAGCCAAGGAAGTAATCTGTTCCACCGCAGGAGATCAGAATGAGGGTGCTATCCTAAAAATAAATCCATGTCATTGAAGTCCCGTTGAAAAGCTGCAAAATAACAAACAATGCCCACAGCATGGGGAAATGCAGCAATATTTCTTTCTTTAACTCTCTCTGGGGTACAAAGGAATAGTTCAAAAACTGTCATTATTCACACACTTTAATACCATGCATAGAATATTTAAAGAAACTTCATGTAGCTTTCTTGGATTCAGCAACATTTCATACATGCCTGTCAAGCTTCAAAGAGAACAGAAAGAAACCCATAAAGGACCATCCATACAAACCCATGCTGCAGGAATATATATATATATATATATATATATATATATATATATATATATATATATATATATATATATATATATATATATATATATATATATATATATATATATATATATAAGGGCGCATTAAAGGGGTGGAAGGTTAGGACGATTCTAAGGGCCCAGGCTGATTTAGGGCCCAGAAGAGCAGACCCCCTTTTCTTTTATTTCTTTTCTATTTTTATACATACATTAAATGTGCTAGGGCCCCTCATGCCCCTAAATGTGTATTTTGTCCATTTTGACCATAGATTTTATATTTAAAAACGAATTTCAAAATGTCAGTCACAACCCCTCCTCTCACAATGGTTTATTCCACCTGCGCGGTCCGAGCTAGATCGCTAGCGTCTCTTGGTTATTGCACTTGCTATGATGAAGCGCAGACAGTGATACACGCAGGCATGTCACATCAAAAGTCGGGGCATCAAAAACGGAAAGAAAAGAAGGAAAGAGAAGACAGAGAACGCCGAAGTCGACAGTATGTCACACAGTTTTCCAAAAAGAAAGGTAGCTTGCCCTATTCCTGTAACGTTATTCCAAAACTTTCAGAGTTACTTATTTTTGTTGCTACGTATGACCTGCTTTTATCTAGCTAGCTTAGTAAAATAATTACTGAATTATGATTTACATCCAACATTACATATCTGCTGTGCTGTCTTCGGGTTATCATGTCTCGTAGACACAGATTCAGTGGCTGCTGCTCTCCTCCCCACGTCCCACATCCCCCAGACGAACAAGGTGAGCCAGAGCGCGAAACTTCACAAAGAATGAAGCCTCTAAACACGTCTTATCTACTGTGTTCGCCACATGAATGATGATAAACAAAAACTACAAAATCAGTTTGCCGTGTGTGTATGTTCTGTGAAGTGACAGTGCTGCTGCTACGATTGATGCTGTCTTACGCCCGTTTCACACACACTCCGTCTGCAGTGCATGTTGCGGTGTGTATTCGGTGCCGGAGCAGCACGAGCTGTTGTGCTTTCACATATGCTGCGTTTGCAGTGCGCAACTGATCTGCGGTTGTATACCACAAACACAGCATTAATTCATTATTTTTCATTTCAAATCTAAAAGTTGTTACTGAACATGGCAATTGCAATTCTCTTTGTTTACACTTTCATAGATGTCAGGTTTTAAAGCACTCATATTTATATAGCCTATACTTTAGATGTAGCTCACGCAAGTGCAAACATTTAAACATTGTTTATAGCCTAAACTCACAAGCATTTTAAATTAGAAACTTACAATATGCTATTAAAAACAGCCGACTCTCTTCTTTTCTTTCGTTTTTAAACCCCTTTAAAAGGAATCCTACAGATCATAAAGAACTTTATTTTTTTAATCTCCAAGAAAGGACGAGTGCTATCCATTATGTCACATTTTTTTTACCTAAATGTCAGGTAAGGTGTTGTTTCCATTCCTTGCTTTACCTAAAAAAGAGAGAAAAAGCCATGTGTAGACTTAGTAACAAGTAGACTTTAAATTATATGCATATGTGGTGAAATTACTATGATTTTCGCATCAGTACATGTTTATTTTAATGCGAACAATGTTCTGTCACTTTAATGCTGTAGTGCAGCACAGCAAAAAATAGACTCTGTACGGAAACGATCGCCGCACTGCTGCAGACGCATCACACCTGGAAGCATACGGCCGGACAGCATCCGTGCAGTGTGAAAGCTGTAATCCGTTAACATGGGTGCGGACAAAAATACCCACCGCATCGCCCTGCAGGCGGGTATGTGTGAAGCAGGCGTCACTTGATGTTCTTAATATGAACAAAATGCCCTGAAAAATAATATAATATAAAATGGAATAAAACATGTGTAGTAACACCTGGCTATAAGGAGTTTACAAAATAGATATTTTAATATTTTATATTAAGACATTATGTTATGTTCTGTTATGCTTGCAATTGAGATAATAAATGTTCTCCCTTTTATGTAAACAAGTACATCTTTCTATATTTTTTCTTGTTTTTGTAGGCTTTGTACTCATCTTTAGACATTTTAAATATGCAATGTGCTAAGTATCTTTTTAAAGTATACAGGGCATGTTTATTGGGTTAAATTTTATCTGTAAAATTGTAGGGGCCCAGAAATTTTGTTTTCCATAGGGCCCAGAATTTCTGGCGGCACCCTGTATATATATATATATATATATATATATATATATATATATATATATATATATATATATATATATATATATATATATATTTTTTTAGACCAAAACCCAGGAACAAGTTAGCATTGTAGCATTTCCGGTTCCATTGTCCTGAAGTCAATGGGTTTTTTGAAAGGGTTTTTGGTTAAAATCCTGAAATAAGGACTGTGGTTAACTGAAGCTTAAGATATTTTTACGCTTTATTCTACAAGATAAAATACGTCACCTTGTGATTTTTTTCTCTGACTTTTACTATTTTTAAAAAGGTGGTTTCTTATAATTGGCTAAATGGGACACACCATCACACTGAATAGGAAAACTCTACTAAAAAATGTACTAGTCCGCTTTCACATCTTCATTGTGTTTATAATCATGCTATAATCATCCTAACATGAACTTTCAGGGAAAATGTTTTTTAAATAGACACTAAAAAGCTGTTGGAAGCTTAAAGGGGACCGAATATGCCCCCATTGAAAGTCCTGAGTTTGTTTTTGGGGTCTAATAGGTTTTCACGCTTTAATGTTTAAAAAAGCACATTCTTTTTCTTATGTTTTATATTATTGCAGCTCCTCTCTTTTCAGTCTGTCAGTAATGTTCTGTTTAGTTCCTGTCTCTATGAAGCCCCTCCTTCTGAAAAGCACAATCTGCTCTGATTGGTTGGCTGGATCAGTGTGTTGTGATAGGCCAACTGCATAGAGCCTGTTTGGGAACTGTCACACTCCTTACCATAACCGTGAGTTTCAACATTAATAGGCTATAAACAAACTACATCTTATTTAGGCTTCACAATTTATAAAAGTTGTTTCCATTTATGAAGATCAGCATGATGAACACATTTTTATTTGTTGCAGAGCTTATTTTATTCAGTAAACCAAATGCCAATGGAAAAATCGTATTTGTTTTTTGTCGAGTGATCAAGGATGATGCTAACTTCCGGGTTGGCCTACAAAAATATGTCATAATATGCTGCAATTATGTGCATATAGGCAAGAGACTTTATGTATTTATGTATCTAAATTCTCTTCAAATTCCTTATTGAAACTAGCATGTCATGTTCAGTTATATAACACATGTGAGAACCAATGGCGATTTGGCACTAAACTTGGTGTGCCTTAAATCTGATTCTCAAAAATCAAAGCTATTACATAAATTATTTCAAAGTGCTTAAATGTTGTATGGACATGAGGGTGAGTAAATGACATTTTTGGGGGAAACTATCTCTTTAAGTGCTCTTCTGCATTCGTATTGAGTTTATCTGTACTTAAGACTCCCAGCCCCCTCCTTTCCATCACAGTCTCTCAGCAACATCAGCTCAAACAGCGTCTCCTCCTCCCTCCATTTAGATAAATCCAGCGCATGATGACATAAACATCATTGATTTTGCAACATCCTGTCTTCACTTAGGGACGCTCTACAGTTTCGATGGGAGAAATCGTATGCATTACAGGAAGACCATTGACTGTCAGACCATTGAATGTCTGTCTGAAAGCTGATACTCCTTTCCCTAGAGAGCTGCGGATGGCATTGCCTCATTGGGATGAGATAACCAACCATGCTCAAATTTTGTGAATCACAGCAGGTTTTCCCGTGTGTGACATAAACAAAGCAGAGAGAACAGAAGTCAAGGTGACCTGATCAGTCAGACGGAGAAAAAAATAGCTGAACAAATAAAAAGTGCTATATTGTTTTTGTTAGAATTTTGCTGAGAATAAAATCATAAAGTCAAAATTGAAAACTGATCCAGTTACATAGTTGTTGTGCTCTAAGGTATTCGTCTTTACCATCTGTAAGGTTGAACAGTGAAATCTTTTTCCATATTCTAGACCAGTGGGTTTGTAAAGATTAACTTTAGCTTTTCTTGGATGATTGAGCCAAGGCAACAACATGCATAATATGATATCTGAGGTGTTTCCATTCATCAGAGGCTGTAAATAACAGCTTTTGCTGTTAATGCAAAAAGATTGATTGTATAATAGGCCACCAGATGAAGTAAAGCAAGAAAATAACAAATTCAAAGCACCATTTTCCCCTTCTACTTACCAAGAATATCACACATTTAGTGTCAGTGACTCTGGTTAGAGGGTTACATAACTATGGGTGGACCTGAAAAGCCAGAACAAATATACAGTAACTTAATCAATTGCTAGAAATTAATGCTATAACTAACAAACAAGCAAATAAGCAAAAATAAATACATACAAAATATAATTTACATATCATGTTCCCACAAAGTTGGGAGCATGAATTTGTCCAAAATGTCTTGGTTGAAGCATTAAGTTCACTGGAACTAAGGGGCCAAGTCCAACCCCTGAAAAACAACCCCCCACCCCACCCATCACCAAACTTTACACTTTGCACAATGCAGTCAGGCAAGTACTGTTCTCCTGGCAACTGCCAAACCCAGACTTATCTGATTGCCAGACAGAGAAGTGTGATTCGTCATTTCAGAGAATTCGTCTCCACTGCTCTAGAGTCCAGTGGCGGTGTGCTTTACACCACTGCATCTGATGCTTTTCATTGCACTTGGTGATGTAAGGCTTGAATGAGCTGCTCGGCCATGGAAACCCATTCCATGAACCTCTCTATGCACTGTTCTTGGGCTAATCTGAAGGCCACACAAAGTTTGGAGGTCTATAGATATTGACTCTGCAGAAAGTTGGCCACTTCTGCGCACTGTGCACGTTAGCATGCATTGACCCTGCTCTGTGATTTTACGTGGCCTACCACTTAGTGGCGGAGTTGCTGTTGTTCCCAATTGCTTCCACTTTGGGGCGGCAGTGGCTCAGTGGTTTGTGTAGATTGTCTACAAAAAGGAAGGTTGGTGGTTCGATCCCTGGTTCCACCTGACCAAGTGTCGAGGTGTCCATGAGCAAGACACCTAACCCCAGCTGCTCCCGACGAGCTGGATGGCGCCTTGCATGGCTGACACCGCCGTCGGTGTATGAATGAATGGGTGAATGTGAGGCAACATGTAAAGCATTTTGGATGGCCATGGGTCTGTTAAAAGCGCTTTATAAATGCAGTCCATTTACTTTGTTGTAATACCACTAACAGTTGACCGTGGAATATTTAGTAGTGAGGAAATTTCACTAATGGACTTATTGCACAGATGGCAACCTATCACAGTACCACGCTTGAATTCACTGAGCTCCTGAGAGCGACCCATTCTTTCACAAACGTGTGTAGAAGCGTCTGCATGCCTAGTGCTTGATTTTATACACCTGTGGCCATGGAAGTGAATGGGACACCTGAATTCCATGATTTAGAGGGGTGTCCCAATACTTTTGGCAATATAATAAATATAATATTTAAACAAACAAATAAAAATATTAGTGTGGTTTTTGATTGTTACAGAAAGATAAATACTAGTTTTTGTTTATTAATGTATTTATCTATATTTGGTTTGTTTAAAATATTATAAAATTATTTTTTTTTCACCCATGGATTTTAGCTAGTTGTTTTTCAAGACGACTTTGTTGAGCCTGCATCTGCACCCTATGAATTTTTGTTGTTGTTAAATCTACAGTAAAAAACGGTAGCCGGAAATTGTACCATACAAATAGCAACATTTTATGTTTAACAGATTTAACTTAAATTCACAGTAAACAAATGTATTTCAAAACCTTTATAGTCTAAAGGTAGAAAAAGCTAAAGTTATTTCAACGAAAATACTGTGACGTGTCACGCAGGGAGTTCTGGGAATGCCAATTTAAGTTTTTTTTTTTTTTTTTAACTTGAGAATGATTTGTTCTTTTTTTACTTCTAAAACCTGTACATTTAATTATATTTTACTGTAAAATTACATTAAATGTACGTTTAGATATATTACAGTTAGGCTATTTACCGTAAAACCTATATTAAGGAAACTTTTTTAACCAATTAGCAGTTTTTTACCGAAGGTTTTTTTTTTTACCATTACATTCACGATCATTTCTTACAGTATACATTACTGTCTCAGTGCTGCGTGTATACATATACAGTAAGTATATGACATATGATTATTGATTCTATTTAAGGCTCAGCCATGTGTTAAGAAAGCTTTTGCGGTAGACTGGAACGGAGTGACCAGGTCTCTCTGGGGAAGGAGGGAGAGGAACATCTAATTGGTTTCTCAATGAAACAATCGTCCCATTCTGCAGGAAGGGTGCGCACGGAGCGCAGCTGCTCTGTGGTGAGGTGAATCTTGACTGAGAGTTAAGACATCATTCCGCGGGACTTGCGTTCGGTCTTCTTCTGTTCAAACTTCAAACATGAGTGAGATAGACGAAGAATTTGCCAAGATGCTTCTCATAAAAGAGGAGAGGATAAAGGAAATGGAGAGGCTGCTGTCGGCAAAGGAGCAGGAGGTGAGCGAACTGAAGAGAAAGCTGCACAAATGTCAGTCAGTGCTGCCGAGCGCTATTGGACCCAGAAGAACCAGGCGCGCGCAGGGCATCTCAGCGGAACCGCAGACCTTCAAGTCTTTCCAGGACTTGACAAGCGAAGCTTTGCGCAAACACCCCAAGTCGGACAGGTAAGAGCCCTTCATTTACTATCTAGACGGGTGTCACAACCAGACTGTGGATGGTCTCCGTCCGAATCGAGTCCCTGTTACCCCGCACTGTGACTAATACTACTACACTTATCAAGATTATATTTTCACACGTGACTATACTACACTATCCCAGCTTCAACAAAAATATGTTCTAAGAACGTTTTGCTAACGTTCCAGTTAACTTTGAGAGAACATTGCCAGAACGCTAGGGGAGTACTGAGAATGTTCCCTGTCAGCTAGGATACGAATACAATTTTACACGTGACTATACAAACTAAAGGGAATATTTTGTCATATTGTATGACTATATACAATATGACAAAATATGACTATATACAATATATATATATATTTTTTTTGTATTTAATTAACTGTGTTTTTAATTTATTTTTTTATTGTACTTCTAGATGCTCTGTAGCACTTTGAGATTGCAGAAATGTAAAGTGCATTACAAATAAAATTCATTATTATTATTATTATAAGCTACTATACTATACTATACTATAATATACTATACTATACTATACTATACTATACTATACTATACTTTACTATACTATACTATACTGGTCTAAACCTGGTAAGAATGAAACTGAGAAAAATTACTTTTTTTTTCTTTTTTTTTCACGCTCTCAATGTGAACAGTAACTAGTCGATCCATTATCTGTTGTATAAGAATAAATTGATTGTTAGACATATGTTACATCGCATATGTTACTTTTTTGTGCTTGATTGTATTGTAGATGGGCATATTTTATTGGAAAAATCAGTTCTTAGAACTTAGAATGAGTCATGGGTACTTCAGTGTATTGTCACTGGCCTGTTAAATATTTCTCCCAAGTTTCAGTACTTTTTTTAATACAACTTGTTCTTTCTGGGAATTAAATGAGTGTAGCATGCTTTCCGAAACAAAGGTGTGAGTTGTGGGCTAGGGTCAGTGTTTAAAATGCTTCTGTTTTTACTTTCACCAGTTTTGCCTTTAACTTGCAAAGGATAAAATGAGATGCAGGTTCCATGTAAGTTTTTGTTTTATTAAAGCGTTTATAGCATGGCATAAAGCTATATGCATCATAATTAGCTGACATTAACATAATCTTGGTCCGTAATGCCTAATATAATGCATTCACATCTGGTCTAATGCTCTTAGGCATAAAAGCACTCTTTTGCTCAATGTCCAATAGGCCTTCTTTACAGCCCTAACCTTGTTGAATATTTAATGCTGACTGTTAAATATTTAATGTCGTAGATATTCACTGCTATATTTAGGATTCATATATTATAACTTTTCCTGGAAACAAGTGGAATGTGCCACCTATAGTGGGAATCAGTAAACCCCATTTCTGTAAATGAATATCTTTATTAACTTCTGCAGGGGGCAGCGGGAGCTGTGGCTTGCTGAACATGAATGAGATTTATGCTACTTTTTTCATTTTTATTGTTGTTTAAAATAATAAACATAAATATAGTTTGGGATTGTAATAAGCAGTCTTGGCAGTTCTTTTAATTATTGGCTGCACTTTAAAATAGCTCAAAAGTAAAATAACTTCCTGATAGTAGCCACTAGATGTCAGTAAAATGTCATAACCCCATGAGGGGTGGATGCTAAAACAGTGAGGAATCGATACTGATCAGACACAACATTATGACCACTGACATGTGAAGTGATTAATTATCTCTTCATCACAAAACCTGTTAGTGGGTGGGATATATTAGGCAGCAAGTGAACGTTTTGTCCTCAAAGTTGATGTGTTAGAAGCAGGAAAAATGGGCAATCATAAGGACTTGAGTGAATTTGACAAGGGCCAAATTGTGATGGCTAGACGACTGGGTCAGAGCATCTCCAAAACTGCAGTTCTTGTGGAGTGTTCCCGGTCTGCAGTGGTCAGTATCTATCAAAAGTGCTCCAAGGAAGGAACAGTGGTGAACCGGCGACAGGGCATGGGCGGCCAAGGCTCATTGATGCACGTGGGAGTGGCCCATGGCCCATGTGGTCTGATTAAACAGACGAGCAACTGTAGCTCAAATTGCTTAAGCAGTTAATGCTGGTTCTGATAGAAAGGTGTGGAGAATACACAGTGCATCACAGTTTGTTGCGAACAACAGTGTGCACGTGAGCATCAGAACTGGACCACGGAGAAATGGAAGAAGGTGGCTGATCTGATGAATCACGTTTTCTTTTACATCACATGGATGGCCGTGGATTACCTGGGGAACACATGGCACCAGGATGCACTATGGGAAGAAGGCAAGCCAGCGGAGGCAGTGTGATGCTTTGGGCAATGTTCTGCTGGGAAACCTTAGGTCCTGCCATCCATGTGGATGTTACTTTGACACGTACCACCTACCTAAGCATTGTTGCAGACCATGTACACCCTTTCATGGAAACAGTTTTGACTGGTGGCTGTGGCCTCTTTCAGCAGGATAATGCGCTAAAAGGTGTTTATTTGGCCTCCAAATTCCCCAGATCTTAAAGGGACTTGATGGATCTGCTGCTAACATCTTGGTACCAGATGCCACAGCACACCTTCTCATTGTTTTCCCTATTCTATTGTTTTACAGTGATCATTATACTGACACCTATCATGAAGTGTGGATGGAAAAGAAAACGTCATTGATTGATGATGCCATTGTAGAGCACTTACAAGCATATTTATGACTGTAAATAATTTATTCAGCAATTAATAGTGACAGAGAGTTATTGAGTGAGTAGTGTTTAGCTTTGTCATGTGATCCCAACATGGCAGCCGTCATGACGGTGGATAAAAAAAGCTTTTTCTAGGCCACTGATATCACTGGAGCGTTCATTACATATATGATTCAGTTTAAACATTTGATCAAAAGTACTAATTATTTAGGAGTAAAAAAAAATGGTGATTGAGGTTTAAATTAAGCTATATTTATGTAAAATATATGTAACCAAGGTATGTATTAAATGTGCGGTGTGAGTTACATTAAATACATTAAATTAAATACATTTCAGAATATTGTGTGAAATATGATTAAAAATTTTTTTAACATTTAATATTTGTAGAATATGGATTTTCATGATTCTTTGATGAATAAAAAAAGTTCAAAACAACAGCATTCATTTGAAATATAAATATTTTGTAACATTATCAATGTTTTTACTTTCACTATTGATCAGTTTAATGCATCCTTGCTGAATAAAAGTATTATTATTATTTTTTTTGATTAATCTTACTTACCCCTAACTTTTGATAGGGTAGGGTTTCCAGAAAAAAAGAGCTTGCTTAAGAGGCAAACCAGCATATTTATTATATTTTATATATTCCACAATATTATTGCCATTTTAAACCTTTAACATTTGTTCTTATTTTAATATAGCGTCATATACACTGTACATAGCCAGGTTCTTGTGACTGATAAAAGCGATCTCTTTGACAAATACTGCCCGCCCTCTTCTCTGATCCTGTGTGTTCTAATGTAGAACTCCTTATATAATCAACAAGCTGCTTGAAAAGCACTTGAGAATGGAAAGTGTGTTATCTTTCCTGTGCTTGTCCTGCAGATACGGGCTCAGGCCTTCCACATTAGCATCACATCTCTCACGTCCACATTGGCGCAGACACTTTGATCTGTGCCTGGTCTCCAGTTCGTGTAAATGGTTTGCGAGAACGACAGAGCCTCATCAATAGTGCTTAATTGGTCTTTTCTGCTATGCATGATAAATGGGATTCACGTTCATTTTAGGGCAGTGCTCATGGAAATCATTTAAAAGGAAGGCATGGACTAGATACTGAATAATGTCCCTCGTGAGGCTTGTGTGCTACATTGTGGGTTTCAAGATTCAGGACATTTATTAACCACTTTATTAACATCCTTTCTGCCAAACGAACAGAATGGTATAAAACAAGAAATGTTGCTACAGAGTGCAGTGGAAAAGACTTAACACACATAATAGTTTGCAGACATGATTTCTACTGCTTAATCTTTGTATATATATATATATATATATATATATATATATATATATATATATATATATATATATATATATATATATATATATATATATATATATATATATATATATATATATATATATATATATATAAAGCAATTCCTTTGAGGTAGTGATGTTATTAGCTATTTGCAGCGGTTTGTGTTAAAGAGTTAGTTCACCCAAAACCCATTAACCCATGATTTACTCAACCTCAATCAGTTCAAAACACAGTTCAAAATGCTTACACTACGTCTGAAGAGCGTAATTGGTTTGCTAGATAATATACTTTATAAAGTTTTAAATATGGATATGTTTCTTACACAAATGTATTGATTCGCTTCAGAGGGCATTTATTAACCTGTGGAGCCATGTGGAGCAGTTTTATGATGGATATAGATGCACTTTTAAGTACTTTAAAACCAGAGCAACAGTCACTGTCATTATAAAGCTTGGAACTCTATAAAGCCAGGACATTTTCAATATAACTCTGATTGTATTCGTCTGAAAAAGAATGTCAGATGACTTTAGGAAGAGTAAATCATGGTCTAACTTTAATTTTTGGGTGAACTAACCCTTTAAATATTTATTTATCTCTGTCTGGGTATATTGCAGATTTTCTCCACAAGAGGGCGCTTTTGACCCTATTTTTAAAAATGGTATGTTCTTGCCATATGTGACCCTGGAGCACAAAACCAGTCATAAGTTGCATGGGTATATTTGTGGCACTAGCCAACAATACACTGTATGGGTCAAAATTTATTATTTTCTTTTATGCCAAAAATCATTAGGATATTAAGTAAGTAAATTTCCTACCGTAAATATATATATTTACGCAAATATTTACATTGTTAAGAACTATATTTGGACAACTTTAAAGCCGATTTTCTCTACATTTAGATTTTATTTTTTTTGCACCCTCAGATTCCATATTTTCAAATAGTTGTATTCTGGCCAAATATTGTCCTATCCTAACAAACCATTCATCAAGCTTATTTATTAATCTTTCAGATTATGTATACATCTCAATAAAAATATAAAAGGTCCAGGGTCACATTTAGCAACTTATTATTATTATTTTAGCTTAATGATTGTATATGCATATGAAGCATTTTTATTTGTTATTTAAGTCAAGTTGTGATTCACACTCAACATTCAAAATCTTTTGCTATTTTATTTAACAAGGAAAACACCAGCGTGAATCATAACTGAGTTCTTGATGTAATTAAAAGGATTCACAATCCTTGTGACAATATATGTGATATGAGATTTAGCTATTTTAGTATCATTGATACATTACTATAGTTTTTTTTATTAATATTTAGAATTAGATTTCGTTTTACATCTGCTTTCTTTTTAAGTTTTAGTAATGTTTTTTTATTATTAGTTTCAGTTATTTTAATTTAAAGTAAACAAACATGATCAATGTTTCCTTCAAAACTAGCTGAAATAAAAATTATACATATAGGCCTATATATAATATTTTATTCCAGCTAACATTTTCTTTTCTTATAAGTAAAAATTTTATTTATATTTCATAAAGTTTTATTTAATGATAATAACCCTGTTTTGTAATCCTAATGTTCTAGGATTCCATAGGTTTCTCTAACAGGCTTTCTGATATAGCGTAATACACATCAAGTGCACAGAGGGCAGACAAGTGTAGCAATTTCATTCTCAGAGTAACAATTTGAGCTTTTTCCCCTCAACCAGACGGAGGGGCAGTTAATGAGGTGAAGTGGAGCACCAGCTGGTTGTGTGTTAATGGGCAGGAAGGATCCAGATGATGTTATAGGGGCTGTGAAGAAGAATCGTGCGGTTGAACTCCAGAGCATCATCTACAGCTTGTTCTGTGCTGATGAAGTAAAGCTGCAGTAGGTTAAACAACTGCCACAGAAGCTTTGTGCACATGGACATCATTCGTGTTGTATTTAAATGTCACTGAACTGTGAGAGTCTGCAGCAAACACTCATCAGTGAGATACAACAGTCATGTTAATATATGAATGTGAAGAGAGATCATAATCACAGCAGTGTTAAATGTTGATGGATTCCTTCTGTCAGTAGACTTTAAAACTAATTTATATAGGCATATATATATATATATATATATATATATATATATATATATATATATATATATATATATATATATATATATATATAAATATATATATATATATATATATATATAAACGTAAAAAACAGCAACAAAAAAATACGTTTAGTTCAGGAATTGTTTATGAAATATTGGCAACACTTTACAATAAGGTTTTATTTGTTAACGTTAGTTAATACAAACAGTCATTCATTGTTCATGTCAGTTAACAGTGCATTAACTAATGTTAAGAAATACAACTTTTGATTAGAATTATGTATTAGTAAATGTTGAAATTAACATAGAAAAAATTAATAAATGCTGCAGAAGTGCAGTTCAGTATTCATTTTAACTAATGAAACCGTATTGTAAAGTGTTAATTCAAAATTTTATCAAATAAGCCTTTCACCAAAAGAGTTATTTTCTGTGGCAGTGTGTATGTATTTAATGTAATATCTGCACATTTAGAGTGAGTTTAAATGGGTAAAATAAATAAATCAACATTTTAATAGTTTCGCTTAAAGGAACCATTGTCTAAATGTGCTCCTGTGCTCGTGAAAGTAGCGCACTTGAACGCTTTCTCAGCAGCTGTTACAGGTGCGCGCTTGAGTCTTTCCCCATTGGCTCATCTGGGAGCCACGAGCATGCTGCTCTCACAGCGCGTTCACTGCGCGCTCATGGCGTTCCACTCGCGCTCGACGCGCTCCACAGCTGCGACTGACGTATTTGGACAAAAAATTAATGCCCTGTGAAACTTCGTCTCCCGAATGTGATGTCTGCAGACGCCGTGGGTGTTTCCCCGCTCATTCCTCCGGTATAAGTACTCTGAAAGCACGCCGGTGGATTGGCACGGCGAATTTTGGCGACGTTGTTACGGAACATACGAGCAGAAGCGGTTTGTTTTAATTTCATGAACGAAAACTGACCGTCGGCCAAGTTGGTAGCGGCTGCGGATCATTAACTGTGGGGAGAAATGGGGACTTTACGCGATCTCCAGTACGCGTTACAGGAGAAGATTGAAGAATTGAGACAGAGAGACGCGCTTATTGATGAACTGGAGTTGGAGCTGGACCAGAAAGATGAACTCATCCAGAAGCTACAGAATGAGTTAGACAAATACCGATCCGTTATAAGACCGGCAACGCAACAAGTCCACAAGCAGAGTGTCCTTCAAGAGCACCAGAGGACCAAGAGACAGGCGATCTCAGCCGAACCTACAGCCTTTGATATTCACGAACTCAGTCATGTCACCCTGCCTTTCTACCCAAAGAGCCCACAGTAGGTGCCACTTACATCTGATCAATGTTGTTTTGAAGGTGTCCATCAAATTAACCCGAATAAACCGCTGATGATTTGCATTTGCTGATGCCATTATGCAAATGCAATTGAGCTGTTCTCATTTTACGCAAGTGATCTTGGTCACTAGGGCACCTTGAGTTCTGTGGTATGAGTATAATCATAAGCATCCATCAAACATGTCTCCTTCATTACTTCACTAATGTGATGTATCGTGAATATAGGCAGACAGCCAGTCTGGTGTTTCCACCTGTTGATTCTGTTCATCAACTTTGAAAGGGAGAAAAAAGTGCATATTCAAATTCAGATTATACAGTTCATGAACAGTTTTTTTTGAAGAGAACGTGTATTTTGCATTATAAATATTTGATGGCTGTTCAAATGACCACTGCAGTGCAGAAGACAAGGTATATAATGTACAGTATGTGCAAAAACGCAGTAATGGTAAAAGTATGAGAGCACATGAAAAAAAATTGTGAAGTTTTAGGATTTTGAAAAATTAACTGTAAAACTAAGACAATTAAATATTTAAGATTCTGCATCAAAAACTCTATATAATAAGCATATCTGTGACATTGATCACGTGGACTCTCTGTACAGACGGTCAGATTTAATTGAAGCAGAACATGTCAAATCATGCTGGAGAACATCCGTTTTTTCCTCCTATATCCTGTTTGTGAAAAAAAAACACCTTTATTAACATTACATTTATTAACTGTATTAACATTATAAGTGAACCTCAAGAAACATATTTTAAAAATATTTAATCCACATCATGACTGACCCCTTAAAATGCCATAATTCTAGGCTCAATGTTGTGAAAAACGCAAATAGAACCATTTAATGCTACAAGAGTATATATTTGTACAGAGTTTCATCCTCTGTACATCCAGCCTTCCATTAATAAAGTAATAAATGTGAAATAAAAAATAATAATTTTGTATAGGCATGAATAATCAAATGGTTTCATGCACAGTTATTGTTTTAGTGAAAATAGTCTTGCATGTACCATCAGTGTTTATGAATACCAGCACAAAGAATGTGATGTCTTCACAGAGAAGCATCTGGCTCTGGACCAAAATCCACACAGCAACAAGAGTAAATATTCACCAGACATAAACACAAGGAGTATTGAAATGCTCACAATCTGTGAAAAAAAAGAGTATAGGGAGGATATAAGTTGCAGAAGAAATGAAGGCATAAGGGAGGCTTTTGGATAATACTGCTCTAGAAATGCAGCTGAGGAGAAGATGAAAATATTCTCAATGGTGCAAAGAATTTACTCTGCTTTCCAGTTGTGTGCATTTCATGTTTCACTGAACATGTACACCCGTGTGACTGATATCTGAAAGTATACATTTGTTTTCCATAATAAATTATATCATCAGCATACAATTTAAAGTCAATATTTGAAAAAAACAATGAGAATTTCAGAATTTCTTCAATCTTCTGTTGTCGTTTTGTTTTAATGACAGCAACACTCTTGCTGATGTGAACAAAACAATTCTTTTCTACCCTCATTCTGACCCTCTGTCCGGGGGTTAGGGGTTGGGTTCTATAAGGCTTCCTGTTCTGTCTGACAAAACAAAATGCCCCGAACAAACATATAATCCTTTGACGCGTGTCGGGACCCCATTAAAATAAACCGTCCACTAGTTTCCGATGCTGGGATCCTTCTGAAGTCTGTACAGAGACACAAACGAGCTGTTTAAACAGGAACATTCTTTAAAGCAAACATTCGTTTACTCTTCCATTTGTGTTGTTGTCGACAGACTCAAGTGCGTTGTATGTACGTCAGAAATTGAACTGTTTATTGTATCCAGTATAGACAGCATCAGTATTTATAATGAGCTCTATTTGCTTTTGATGCAACACTCACATCCAGTGTAGGCAAATGTCAGCTGTTTAGTGACTGGATACCAGTGGGCGGGGCCTATGGTGCGATGATGTTTAACTATTTGTTAGGGGTGTAACGGTTGTAATTGATGGTACATACCTTGGTTTTGAAGTCATGATTCGGTATGGGTTCAGTACAGCAGCGGTGAGAAAACTAAATATAAAATAGTTTTTTTTTAAAGAAAAATATCCATATTTTAAATTTTATAGACTAAAATAACTAACTTCCGGCAGTCAGTGGTACAAAAATAGACTCGCGCTAAAAGAGTGACCCCTGACGGATACATTGAAGCATTGCAAGCTTTGATGCCTCTCGCGGATAGGGCTGGGCAACAAACTCAAGCCCCTTTTCTCTTATATCAAAATCCTACGCCATTTTTTTCTTTAAAAAAATCAAATTTTAGACTTCTTATTCATGACCGGTGTTTTGTTTTACTCTGTCCTCTGCACTTCTACGTTCACCAATACGCATGAGTCAAGGGTTACTCTTTCACCGTAACTTTTTTACTCTTTCACTTGCGTACCGCTGACCGCCGGAAGCTAGCTATTTCAGTCTATAAAGTTTTAAATATGAATGTTTTTCTTACACAAATGTGCCACTTCGCTTCAGTAGGCCTTTTTTTAACCCCCCCGGAGTCGTGTGGAGCAGTATATATATGGATAGATGCACTTTTTGTTACTTCAAAAACAGAGCAACACTGCCATTATAAAGCTTGGAAGAGCCAGGACATTTTTAATATAGCTCTGATTGTATTCGTCTGAAAGAAGAATGTCATATACACCTAGGATGACTTGAGTAAATCATGGGCTAATTTTCATTTTTGGGTGAACTATCCCTTTAAAAACACATTGTACACTGTAAAACATTGCAGGCCTCTCCAATTCCAAATTTTCTAGTGACGATCACATCAAAATTTTTCAATTGGCCAAATTGAATTTCTGTGAATTGATACAATTTATTTCACAGAAATTAAATTTGGCCAACTAAAAAATGTAGATGTGATCAGTCACTAGAACATTTTAAATTGGATAAATGTTTTACAGTGAAACTGTGAGGTTGGTCCAATTAAATATTTTAAATTTTAGTATCAATTGTTTATTTCTCACTGTCCCAAAATACAAAAATGACTAAAAACATAAATATAGTAAGCAAAATGAACACAGACAACAGGGTTGACATTTCATCACATTACTCTATTAACAAGTCAATTCCAACACAGGCTATTTGGTGAACATACATTATTTTCAATAAGGAAAAAACTCTAAATACATTCAAGAAGTCTTCTGCATAACAGGATGTCTTGATGTGGTGAACAAATTCCGGCACTGCATACACTCTAAAAAATGCTTGGTAAAAAACAACCCAATGTTGGGTCAAATATGGACTAACCCAGCAGTTGGGTTGTTTTAACCCTGCGTTTGGGTTAAATGTTTGCTTAAGACAACTTAATCGCTGGGTTAAAACAAAACAATGCTGGGTTATAACAAACCAACTGCTGGGTTAGTCCATATTTGACCCAACATTGGGTTGTTTTTTACTAAGCATTTTTTAGAGTGTAGGCTAAAAACCTGCAAATAAAAATAAAAAATGACAAAGTTCCCCTGCATCACATCTGGCAAGTGACAGAATAGAAGTTACTTCATTATATAATGAGGATGAGATGAATGAATGGACGATTAAGAAGTTTGATATTAAAAGGCAATAACTTAAGCCCTGAAAGAGGCCAACGACAATCTGTCACCGTGTTCAGCGGTCGCATGGCACACATTTCACAAATGATTTAATTAACTTATCACCTATTATTTTAGACATATAAGACATGAGGAAAATAAAACTTTTGGCTACCATTAGATAATTATGTGGTAACCGAGAACACGCTCATGAAACCAATGAATGCATTCTACAAAAAACTTCATACCGGGTCATAAAGCAACACTCTGGAGAATAATTTCAGTGCTCAATACTCACCAACGTCTTGTGACGATTAATATCTCTATTCTCTTAGGAATGTTTGTTTCGGTCTTTAGCAGCACCGGCTGCATTTGAAATTTTCACACAAACGGTTTTCCTCGGGCGCATTTTGCGCATGCGTATAGAGTTTTTCGGACGTAGAACTTGTTTATCCCAGAGCTGTTGAAAAACAATAAGTAAATGAAGTCATTTGTATGATATTATGTGCGCCATATGCAATTGTATTTGCATGTGTGACATCATAGGTCATCCAATATCAAAACGAGCAATTTTTGGAGCCTGAGTAGGAGGATATTTTAAGCCATAAAACCTGCAGAATGATTTAATGGTACAAAGACTGATCAAAGATCTGATTTCTCATGTCATGACCCCTTTAAATTTCCAGAATCTTTTTTTAATGACATGGCAAGTTTAATTAATGTAGAATGTCATACGGTGTGATATTTTTTATTTATTTAATATAAATAAAAATATTTATAAATAACTCATAATATTTAAAAGACAATATATTTTATTTTATTATATTATATTAAAGTGTTACAATTTTTTTTAAGTTGTAAAGAGAGTACACTCACATTTATTGATGTTTGCATTAAAGTGGCTGTATGTAGAATTCAGAAACCCTTGATATTAGTGACACCAGTGGCCATTAAGTGAACTGCAGCCAGCAACTTATTACTTGTGCTTGCGCTTGTGCACACGTAATGTACAAAAGACTGAACATGATTCAAGGCTCTGATATACTCATGGCCAAGTTCTGTTAGTGAACATCCCGACGCCGTCCACATCCTTCTGATTTTCCCGGCAGAAATGACTCGAGTCCTTCACATAAAAATCATCCTTCAGCAGGGGTGGGGAACATTGATCCAGAAGGGCCACTCTCTTGCAGAGTTTAGCTCCAACCCTGAAAAAAACACTCACCTGCCTGTTACATCAGTAATCCTGAAGACCTTGATTAGCTTCAGGTGTGTTTGATTAGGGTTGGAACTAAACTCTACAAGAGAGTGGCCCTTCTGGATCAATGTTCCCCACCCCTGTCCTACAGGCTTTCATAGACAAATAGGAAATCAGGAAGTTCTCATTTTAAAAAAGCAGTAAATGCATACAAGTTCTTACTTATAGCCCATTTTAGTATAAATACAATTCTTTATAATGTTTTTTGAAACTATGAAACCAACATGACTACCAAGATGTCTTAGAACTTGGTACATCTTTATCATGGTCACTGTTATTTGTCATTGAACTTTTTTATACAACAAACCAGTAATACTGACTTATTTTGCATTTCAAAAGTTTTGGTAAATAAAATGCTAATATTGTTCTAATATTGCCAATATAGGTTTCAAAAGCTGACCATATTTGCTTGCTCAAAAAATATAAAAACATCATGCACAGATGTCTGTTTCTTAAACTCACAGTTGTGTCTGTGAGTTGGTTGCCATATTTTAATTGACATTTGGCTTTTGTCACTGACAGAAATAGTGGAAGCAAACGTACATATATTGCAAAAATAATTCTCCCCATGGAATATTTTAAAGCACAAACATTACACAAAGGCTACTTCTTTTGTCCTTTATTGCACTGATGCACTGCACTGACCTTTCAAATTAAATGCTGGGGCACCTGACATTTGTTTTAATGTTTGTTACAGACAGTGAACAACCATGAGTGTCTTCTCATTGTCCTCTCCCACTCTGGGGCCCCTGTTAAGTTTTGCGGAATGTATCCATCTTGCTTCCCACCAAAAGAACATATTTTCTCCTTTTAAGGAAATCACTCCATGTTGTTCTCTGTGCCTGGGCAGGCATGAATCTTTGTTAAACAAAAGAGTGGAGAGTGGGTTAAGAGCTGTAAAAAGCGTGCTGAGAGGGAAGGACTGTTAGGTAGGAGATGGCAGCACACATACTGCAAGTGTGCCAATCTACACTATCTGCCAGCCTGTCTGAAGTTATTCAGCATGGCTTAACAAAGCCATGCTCCATCTGGCCAAAAAAATCACTCTGGCATTCCATCGAGCGGTCTGCCAGGACACCATAATGATGCCTCAAATATCAAAGACTGATAAAATTGCGAGGTGGCATTTTCTGCGCTTTTTGCTATGGTAACCCCTTTAGGGCGGTACTGTTGCCCATCTCTGAAGACTTTGAAATCTGTCCACACCTGCAGCTGTGAGCTCAAAGAGAAAGTTGGTTGTGATGGCTTTTTAGTTTGCATTAATGAACATGAGGAAACAGGGTTTGACACTGATCACAGGCCAATGATCTGCCAATATGGCACCAGCTTCCTGTTATATTCTCTCCTTTTTATTTTCAAAAGCATAATTTTGATTTCAGTCAGCACTGTTAATTTCCTCTGGAGCAGCATGTCGATCCACTTGGACTGTTTTCTGGTAAATGAGCCTTTGGGAATTGAGGAGCTAAAATTAGGCAAACTTGAAGGAATTGCACTCTTGCATGCGAACCATGTTACACCATAAGATACATTATTTACTGCCTTCATTTATGTCAGTGTGCTTGTGAATGTGGCCTGTGCTCTGATCATGATCTGCTAAGTGGAATACTTTTTAAATGATTTATGGATTAGTGATTTGCCATTCAAAATAAGTCATGATACCAACGATCTGATATGGTATCATATGGGATGCTTAGAGCAGGGTAGGCAAATATTGAGTGAAAAATTTGTCAACATGAAATCAAATTTCACCCTTGTTGCAATCAATTCCCAAATAAAATCAAGTCCTGTTTTCTAGTTGGTTACATCATATATTCAGTAATTTTGATTTGACTGCACTGACTATAGGATGAGAACGAAGCTCAAACTGAAATGAGCTGAATAATGACACTATTGTCTTAGGTAAAGCTGCTTTATAGCTGAATTGAACTTGTTTCATAATTGACAAATTTTGCAACATCAATAATGCTATGACACTGACCTGACTTCAGCTGAATAACAACATTATTGCATTGAAACGCACAGCATTATACACGTATATTGACGTAGTTTCCACTGAAACAAGAAGATAGGGCGGGACATATTGATCAGCTCCTCTTTTAAAATAGCCAATAGTGTTTGTTCATATCACAGCTCGGCCAGAGTCGTTGTGCTCGGTAATGCCACAGTTTCCTGCTAATCTCCTCCATATCACTTTAAAATATAGCATTCTGTTCAGAATTCAAATGGGTCCAATATATTTTGTGGTCTGTGCAGACTTGTGCATATGATCCGCTCTGTGCTATCGTGTCTCTGGAGCAGACTGTGTGCGTGACATTAACGCGAAACCAGACTCCATTCGCCCCAATGGAAAGCATGTTTACACTGTCTATATCATTCTCTATCCCGTATAGTGCACTATGTAGAAAATAGGAAATGTGTGAAAAAGTGAATGATTTTAGCCACAGTTTCAACATCTAATTGGGGCGCTGTAGATTCTAGAAAGCATTTGATTGGACAGAAAATCTGACGTGAAGCTGAAGTACAGAGTGATGTCATCAAAATCATTGATCCATATTGGCCTAAGTGAGAGACTGTAAATTTCGAATGCTTATATCTTCTAAATGCTAACAGTAAGACTAATATTCATTGGGACTTTAATTGGAGCTGCTTAAATAGCTGAATTGAACTTCATCAAAATTGATTAACTTTATACATTTATTGAACTGAACTGAATTGAGCTGTATAATGAATTAGTTTTATTCTTTTACAGGTCCTTCTAAAAAAATTAGCATATTGTGATAAAGTTCATTATTTTCCATAATGTAATGATAAAAATTTAACTTTCATATATTTTAGATTCATTGCACACCAACTGAAATATTTCAGGTCTTTTATTGTTTTAATACTGATGATTTTGGCATACAGCTCATGAAAACCCAAAATTATGAAAAATATCATGAAAAAAAAAAAAAAAATTAGCATATCATGAAAAGGTTCTCTAAACGAGCTATTAACCTAATCATCTGAATCAACTAATTAACTCTAAACACCTGCAAAAGATTCCTGAGGCTTTTAAAAACTCCCAGCCTGGTTCATTACTCAAAACCGCAATCATGGGTAAGACTGACCTGACTGCTGTCCAGAAGGCCATCATTGACACCCTCAAGCGAGAGGGTAAGACACAGAAAGACATTTCTGAACGAATAGGCTGTTCCCAGAGTGCTGTATCAAGGCACCTCAGTGGGAAGTCTGTGGGAAGGAAAAAGTGTGGCAAAAAGGCTGCACAACGAGAAGAGGTGACCGGACTCTGAGGAAGATTGTGGAGAAGGACCGATTCCAGACCTTGGGGGACCTGTGGAAGCAGTGGACTGAGTCTGGAGTAGAAACATCCAGAGCCACCGCAGACAGGCGTGTGCAGGAAATGGGCTACAGGTGCCGTATTCCCCAGGTCAAGACACTTTTGAACCAGAAACAGCGGCAGAAGCGCCTGACCTGGGCTAGAAGCAGCACTGGATTGTCGCCAAATTTTGCATGTCATTCGAAATCAAGGTGCCAGAGTCTGGAGGAAGACTGGGGAGAAGGAAATGCCAAAATGCCTGAAGTCCAGTGTCAAGTACCCACAGTCAGTGATGGTCTGGGGTGCCATGTCAGCTGCTGGTGTTGGTCCACTGTGTTTTACCAAGGGCAGGGTCAATGCAGCTAGCTATCAGGAGATTTTGGAGCACTTCATGCTTCCATCTGCTGAAAAGCTTTATGGAGATGAAGATTTGGTTTTTCAGCACGACCTGGCACCTGCTCACAGTGCCAAAACCACTGGTAAATGGTTTACTGACCATGGTATTACTGTGCTCAATTGGCCTGCCATCTCTCCTGACCTGAACCCCATAGAGAATCTGTGGGATATTGTGAAGAGAAAGTTGAGAGACGCAAGACCCAACACTCTGGATGAGCTTAAGGCCGCTATCGAAGCATCCTGGGCCTCCATAACACCTCAGCAGTGCCACAGGCTGATTGCCTCCATTCCACGCCGCATTGAAGCAGTCATTTCTGCAAAAGGATTCCCGACCAAGTATTGAGTGCATAACTGAACATAATTATTTGAAGGTTGACTTTTTTTGTATTAAAAACAATTTTCTTTTATTGGTCGGATGAAATATGCAATTTTTTTGAGATAGGAATTTGGGTTTTTCATGAGCTGTATGCCAAAATCATCAGTATTAAAACAATAAAAGACCTGAAATATTTCAGTTGATGTGCAATGAATCTAAAATATATGAACGTTAAATTTTCATCATTACATTATGGAAAATAATGAACTTCATCACAATATGCTAATTTTTTGAGAAGGACCTGTATTTGATGAAGTTTGCATCAATAATTTGCATTAATTTCTGTGAATCAGTTCAAACTGTCAATTTCAGTGAACTGTATTGCATCATCACTGAAAAATAAATTATCACCAAATACTTGACTTTTTATATATTAAATATGATAAATATAATTTATATTACTATAACTAACTGTTTAATATTAATTTTTTTTATAAAATGATAACTTGGTTTAACATTTATTATTATTATTATTATTATTATTATTGTTATTATTATTATTATTATTATCAAAAACAGTTTTTGCTGCTTAATGTTTTTGTGGGAACCGTGATAATCTTTAGCAATCACATTGTAACGTTAATGTCATTTCATATCATATTTGATTAGGGAATGTGAGCTAACGGTACAGCATCACACTGTAAGAAAAACATCCAAACAGAAAAAGACATACTGATCATTTTCTGCCAGGACATTATCTGTTAATTTTACAGACACTGTGCAATGCTTAATTCAAAATACAGGTAAAACACCTATGAAAAAAAAAACAAAAAAAAAACTTATTGTTAACACATTGTTCCTTATATTTACATTATTTTCTTAGAGTGCACATGTACCATTCTGAGTGATCAATCCTTATCTGGCTTCTGTTTCCCAGTCCCGTTGTCTTTTTTTACACTTCTCATTATTCTTGGTCAATGGCTGCCCATTTCTGTGTGTGCATAATAGATTGCCTCACTGCAATGTCTTCATCAAGTATGAAACGTGGAATGATTTGTCGTTATCCTCTATTCAATGTCAGACAGAAGGAACAATCGAGGCCATATTTCTCTAGACAATTGCATGATCGGGGGATAAGAAAACAACACATGAAATTAGTTTATATTCCTATAAGTGTTCCATTAGTTTCAGTCTCATGTTCCCTCTGGGATTCATATGCATACAAATGATCGTGCATATCTGCTGATGGCGTTATGAGTTTGATTTGTACAGTTATTAGTAGTGATCACTCAAATTTATCAGATAGTTTGAACTTTATGGCTAACAGACAAACATGATTCACAAGGTGTATTTGGTTGTTTTTCAGATCAGTAGTTCACTGATTCTTGAGCACTGGGACAAAAAAGAGAATACAATTTAGGTAACACTTTATTTTGATAGTCCACTTTAGACATTGTATCAACTATAAGAAAATTGCAAGTCTATTCGAAAGGTTGTAGTTGATAGTATCAAATATAGCACTAAGGACCAGTAACACTAATACAGAGATAAAACAACGATTGGATGAAAGGAGGAAATATCTTTTTTTTAAACTCTAATGAGAGGAGTCTCAGGACTATGATACGGTCTAAATCCTGACTGGAAATCCTCACAGATACCATTTCTTTATAAGAAGAAACACAGCTGTGAGGATACAGCCTTTTCTAGTATGTTTGACTGATAAGGGAGATTTGAGATCGGGCAGTAATGAATTCATTCTCTAGGATCAAGTTGTGTTTTTTTAATGAGAGGTTTAATAACAGCCAGCTTTAACGTTTTTGGGACATATCCTACTGACAATGATGAATTGATCATATTAAGAAAATGATCTATGACTTCTGAAAGCATCTCTTTCAGTAGGTTAGTCTGTATTGCATCTAACATTCATGAATTCATTGCTGCTGTGCTGTTTGGAAATGTCCGAACTTGTTGCTTTATTTTGTGTTAATTTAGCCACTGTATCACATAAATAGCTTGGGCTGTGTGTTTTTTTGTGTAAGAAAGTCGAAAAGTAAGCAGATCTAGAAGTTTTGTTTCCTTCCAGCTGCACTCTTGAGGGCACAAGTGTGTTTGTTATACCACAACATTTCCCTTAATCTTCTTTAAGCACAAAGGAGCAACCATGTCTAAAGTGCTCGATGATTTCTGTTGCAAGACTGAATTCTTCTAAGGTATCTGGAGTGCTGAAGATTTTTTTAAACAAATCAGAAAGAATATTTATAAAGCAATATATAGGCGTATACATATATATAGAAGTGATAGTTCTACCATATTTGTAAAAAGGAGTTGGTTTTGCAGCTTTGGCTAAATGGAGTAAACACAAGACTAGATAATGATCTGAAATAAATAAACACAAACTGAACGTAAAAACGGCAGCCTCCTCATGGATGACTGCCACACACACATAATGAAACGTAAAAAAAAAACATTAAGTCTAGGCTTGGGGTCCGTTCTTCGTACCTCGCTTAAGACATCTGAGATGATTTGACAGATTCCAGATCTTCTAATCATGATAGCTAACTGATCTGAATTTGGTTCTTCAAACAAATTTGCGGATTGGATTCAAATATCTGGATTAAGTTGTCTAAGATTACTGCGTGTTCTTGTGTTCCCTGAAGAGGACAGATGCATCAATACTCTAAACCACGATCAGTAAAGTACGAAGAATGGACCCCAGGTCCTCTCACATTCTTCACTGTCGTCGCTCCTTCTTTTATGCATCCAAGCTCCTCCGTGAGATACGAAACTGGTGTAATGCGCATCAGGCGTATTTACTAGTTGCCATATCAACATAATTTAGAGAAAAAATTGGTCCAAAATTGAAAAATCTTTGGAAGATATGACCATTTATTTAACCATAGCTAAATTAAATTTCTTACTTAAGTTTATTTTTCATATCTGTTTTTTTGTGTTTATTTAAAATAAGACAAATATGATATTATTGTAATCTTATATCTGTTATTTAACAGTTGAGATCGTTCTTTAATGCTGATCTAACCAGCAGAAGATACCAGCCGCGGTTTAAATCCCAGTTGAGCATGATGGGGTGCGTTGTAACACTGGGTTACAATGAGCCCCTGTTAGAACTACACTATTACATTCTATACGTTTATGAATTCTTTTGAGAAACCATGAGAAAAGGTTAAATGATGACAGAGTCAATGTTCAGAAATGATTCATTATAATTATGTTTTTTAACTATGATGTATAGCTGTATTTAGCAATGTGTTTGTTGTCAAACTAAAAAATGTGTGTATTTTTAATGATCAGAGCAACGGAGTGATGTGTAACGTTAGATGTCAACAGAACTCAACTGCACTGTGTTGTCAAGTCTGTGTTTTTCTCCATGTCCGCGGGTTGAAGTGACCCCAATTATGCGATTATATAAACCCAGGAATGCGAATTTTAGCAGGCAACCTTGCCAAAATAACATATTTTGCCAACCAAACGGCATTTTTTCCGGAGAACCCCCTGGAAAGTTATTGTTTTGGGCTATAGTTTTGAGTAGCAATTGTGCGCGACATTGCA
The DNA here is from genome assembly GCA_023029165.1 of Gobiocypris rarus. NCBI lineage: Eukaryota > Metazoa > Chordata > Actinopteri > Cypriniformes > Gobionidae > Gobiocypris > Gobiocypris rarus. Next base: position 5,808,935 of record CM040920.1, read on the forward strand.
AAAAACGTGGCAACCCTGTCTGCACGTGCGCTGGATTAAGTAACGTTACAAGAAAAAGATGAGTGTAAACGATCTTTGCCAGTATTGTAATAAAATAATTTAAAGATACACAGAGTACTTACCAACACGATCATCGTTTCTGAGAGAAATAATGACAGTGAATGCATATACGAACAAGTTCTCCGTTTAGGATAAGAGCAAATTCAACCCAAAGTGCCTTTGATGACGTGGATGATTACGTTACTGTTGATCATCTGTCCATCATGGTCTAAAGCCCGCCCTGATGATTTAATTGGTCCGAACAGTTTCTGTTTGGGCATAATTACTCCTCTATGGAGCGATTCCAGACCGAATTGCCAGAGCAAAAACATTTTGTGGGCGGGGCTAAATTCGGCTGGCATCCAGGCTAGTCACATTCCATTCTTTCGGGGGAAATCAAGAAAAAGTCTACTCTGTATTACTAAAAAAAGAAAAGAAAAATCTACTTGTACTAGACATGCATGAAATTAATGTGGGAAAAAATAAATACTCTGAGCCCCAAGTGGTTTTACACAAGCTGAGACAGTCAAAAAGCGTTGGGTTGTGCCCCGCTCTCCCCTATCTGTTTTTATTTTTTGAACATCAGTTAAATGATTACCCTTAAATTGGTTTGGGAATTTTTGGTTATTACTAGTTTGGGGGACAGACACAGTCTCTATATTAAGATATCTATAGTTAAAGGAATCTCTATGTGCTGAGGTTTATCAGACTTCAGTGATGTGAGGCGGCTAACAGGCGGTTTATCCAGCCAGCCTGCTTCCTGACATTTCAACGGGTTAGGTCTGCTCCAAAAACGTGTTCAATTGTCTATGAAATCTATATTATTGCCCGTACACCACTTAGACATCCAGCCATTGAGTGTCTGCTATGCATCTCGTTAACCTGGTAAGCAGGGGTGGAATCGACCTACAAATTGCTTACAGACCAATCTGAGTGAGTGATAATTTAATATCATATTTTGAAGTAAAATAATTTCAGAAATGTGGTTGTTTCACAAACTAATGGTGGGTAAAATCACAAGACATGTTTAGTCTCATATCTCAAGAATCAGTGACTACGTTTACATGTGCACCAATAATGCGACTATTTATAATAATCAGAGTACGGTCTTAATCACAGTAAGATGTTTACATGACATGAGCAGATCACTTCACTCCACTGCAGTTTACATACAATTTTCATTATTCTGATTATTTGCTAATAAGTATGGTTATATCACACTCAGATATAGGCATACAGTTTGCATGTAACCAGCCATTGTTTTAATCTACTCACATAAAATTCATAATGCATTTTTATGGATGTAGCTTACTGGATATTATTCGGCGCCGTGATGAACATCGCAATGCTGGGTTTGCCTACTGCTGTCATGTACCACTGAGCAGAGACTGCGCAGCAAGTTGTGTTGACAGAGTAGAAAGAGAAATCTTCAGAATAATGTCAAGAAGTTCATTCAAGAAGTCGTGTGAACAACACATGGTATCCGGTTGTAACAACCAAATTCCATTCAAAATTGGCAAAACAGTCGTTAGGTGTGTCCCCGGCTTAAGGTGTTTACATGCCTGTTTAAAAACGCTGTGTAGTATTGCGTTTACATGAGGTATAGTTTAATCACAATATTTTCAAAATTCTATTATAATCGCATTATGAGGGAGCATAAATGTAGTCAGTGAGTTATGTTTACTATGTCTGACTTTGAAGCAATTGATTATAAAATTTTAGAAGAAACGGTACAGCACCTTAAAACATCAACCTGTGCCCTTGACACACTCCCCACTTCTTTTTTCAAAAGTGTGTTTAACTGTTTAGAAGCAGATCTGCTAGAAGTGGTAAACTCATCACTTCTCAATGGGAATTTTTCAAACTCCCTTAAAACCGCAGTATTTAAGCCTCTTCTGAAAAAGAGAAATATGGATAACTCCATATTGAGCAACTACAGACCAATCTCAAATCTCCCCTTCATAGGCAAGATCATTGAAAAAGTTGTCTTCAGTCAGCTGAACAAATTCTTAAGCTCAAACGGATACTTTGACAATTTTCAATCTGGTTTCCGACCACATCACAGCACAGAAACAGCACTTATAAAGATAATAAATGATATTCGCCTCAATACAGATACAGGCAAAACATCAATTCTGGTGCTACTCGACCTCAGTGCTGCATTCGACACTGTTGACCATAACATACTTCTTGACAGGCTGGAAAACTGGGTCGGACTTTCTAGGATGGTCCTTAAATGGTTCAGGTCGTACTTAGAAGTAGGGCTAGGCGATATGGAGCAAAAAATATATCTCGATATACGATATATATCTCAATATCATTACAGGAAAAATAACACCCCAAAAACGACTCCAAAAACAAATATGCCAAATACCACAGTCTTTTTTTTATTGAAGTGCAAAGAGGTAGGTAGCTCGTGTAGTTACAAACTGCTTTTGCAACATTTGAAAAATAAAATAAAATCTCTGTATACAAAAATAATAATTTAACTGTAAAATAAAGGAAGAAATAATACATATTGCCTTTTCATTCAAAAATGTAACAACTCAACTCAAGGCAGTACATATGAATAAAGTGCTTCTGCGACATTTAAGATAAAAATAAAATTCCCTGATTACATAAATAATAATAATAATTTAACTGTAAAATAAAATAAATACATATTGCCTTTTTTATTAAAAAAAAGTCAGCTGTAAAACAGTAAGAGATCTTGAGGCAGGTAGACGCTCGGTTGAGTCTGGCGACGCTTTGATGACGGGACACATGCTCGATTACAAACATAAATAGCGGAATAAAATATAAGTTTAAGTGGTAAATATGGTCATGATTGCACTGTTTTGCTCTCCTGTATCGATCTGGTGACGGTTTAACCAGCTGTATAACACAGAGATCTTGAGGCAGGCGTACACGCGACGCTTTGATGGGACACGCGCTCGGTTAGGCTACAAACACAAATAGCGGAATAAAATATAAGTTAAAGTGGTAACAACACTGAGAGATCTTGAGGCAGGCGCAAAGCGATTGGTTAGTGGTGAATATTGACCTAATGTGCATACCGTAGTGGCTCTCGTGTACTAAATTGTGTAAAAACGGCGGAATTGCATATTGTGTAAAAAAAGAACAGCGTTGTCATTTTGTTTGCATGCATCTACCGGACTGGTAGCTACCTCCAGCACTGGCAGGTTTTAGAGGAGCTGCTTTAAGCAGTGACGGGTTCTGTGACACGCAAAGATTTTAGTCCTACTGCGAGCGGGCGGGGGCGAGCACAGCACAGAGAAGGCAAACAAGCAAAGTGGCGGAATCAGAATTAAATATAAACAACATATCGATATATGCGATACGTCAAAATCCATATCGTGTTTAAAAAATATCTCGATATATTTTAAATATCGAGATATCGCCCACCCCTACTTAGAAGGGAGAGGTTATTATGTGAGTATAGGTGACCATAAGTCTGACTGGACATCCATGACTTGCGGAGTCCCACAAGGGTCAATTCTAGCACCACTCCTATTCAACCTGTACATGCTGCCCCTGAGCCAAATAATGAGAGAGAACCAAATGGCTTACCACAGCTATGCTGACGACACCCAGATCTACTTAGCACTATCACCTAATGACTATAGCCCCATTGACTCCCTGTGCAAATGCATTGATGAAGTTAACTGTTGGATGAGCCAAAACTATCTCCAGTTAAACAAAAACAAAACTGAAATAATTACATTTGGAAACAAAGATGAAATTCTCAAGGTGAACACATATCTTGAGACAAAAGGTCTAATAACAGAAAATCAAGTCAGGAATCTTGGTGTGATTTTGGAGTCAGACCTGAGTTTCAATAGTCATGTCAAAGCATTAACTAAATCAGCTTACTATCATCTGAAAAATATTGCAAGAATTAGATGCTTTGTTTCCAGGCAAGACTTAGAGAAACTCGTTCACGCTTTCATCACCAGCAGAGTGGACTATTGTAATGGTCTTCTAACCGGCCTTCCCAAAAAGACCATTAGACAGCTGCAGCTCATACAGAACGCTGCGGCCAGGATTCTGAGCAGAACCAGAAAATATGACCATATCACGCCAGTCCTCAGGTCTTTACACTGGCTTCCAGTTACATTTAGGATCAATTTTAAAGTATTATTACTTGTTTATAAATCACTCAATGACCTAGGACCTTAATACATTGCAGATATGCTGATTAAATACAAACCCATCAGATCACTCAGATCATCAGGATCAAGTCAGTTAGAAATACCAAGAGTTCACTCAAAGCAAGGAGAGTCTGCGTTCAGCTATAATGCCAGCCGCAGCTGGAACCAGCTTCCAGAAGAGATCGGATGTGCTCCAACAGTAGCCACATTCAAATCTAGATTCAAAACACATCTGTCCAGCTGTGCCTTTACTGAATGAGCACTGTGCCACTGTACGTCCAGACTCAAAACACATCTGTCCAGCTGTGCCTTTACTGAATGAGCACTGTGCCACTGTACGTCCCACTGATTGCACCTATTCTAATCTATGCATCATCTTAATTTTTTATTTATTTTATTTTTTATCTGTATATACTGTAATAATTTTATTCTTTTTAAATATCTTTACAACTATATATTTCTATTGAATTTTATTCTTTTAATTATCTTTATAACTGTATATTTCTATTTCTTCTTATTTTAAGAATTTGAAGGGACTTGTAAAATATTGAGGGTATTGGATAAACCATAGCTGAGAGCTGACTCTGTGGGTAAAAGACCAGGCGAGGCCAGGTTGGACCGTGCTGAGAGCTGGTCTTAAAAGGATTACAGAGTAGGGTAGTCCGCTCGTCCATCTTGGGTGAAAGATAGGGTCTGAACGGAGACGTCCGACAGACTAAAAAACCTAGCGCTAGAAGATCCACAGAGACAGATAAGTTTTCCAGGGGGAAAAGTAAAAGACCAGTTGAGGCCAGGTCGGACCGTCCTGCGAGCCGGTCTTAAAAGGATTACAGAGGAGGGTAGTCCGCCCGTCCATCTTGGGTGAAAGATAGGGTCTAAACGGAGACGTCCGACAGACTAAAAAACCTAGCGCTTGGAAGATCCACAGAGACAGACTGTCAGGATGGGGAAGTCCCAGAGCAAGATCAAATATGAAACACCTGTGTTTTGCCAAATGTCTATTAACAACTGTATTAATTATCCTGTTTTTATTTTTAATTCTTACACGTGTTATTCTTATTTCTTATCACTGTTTTAATTTCATTTTCTATGTAAAGCACTTTGAATTGCCATTGTGTATGAAATGTGCTATATAAATAAACTTGCCTTGCCTAGTGGGAGGTCAGTATCATATACAAAACGCCATTGTTTGTAGCGCTGGTGCCCACATGGATGACGAATCAGAAACTGTGCTGATTGTTAATGTCATTAGTCCAGGCAGATCCACAGATCTTGAGGTCTTATCATCCGCCCATGGGACATTAGTACCCAGCAGGAGTGTGTGAGAGGTAGTAACGCAGTGTATCTGAGCAGTCATCTGTCCGCTCCATGTCCTCCTCGGACTCCAGTATTCATGCACTCTTGCACAGATGGTCAATTTCTTGCTATCATCTCTGCCATTCTGCCATTTCTAATCAAAGAAGAAAAGCAATCCAATATTTCCACAGGCAGACCTGCTTGTGCAATAATTGAATAATCAAATTTACCTGTTGCATGATTAAAAAATAGATTTGTGAAAGAACTTGGAATGCAGTAGCGTTAGCAAGGCCATCTGACAAGCACTGTCAAATGAACTGTGGTGTTGTCAATGAAAATGACTCATCACATAGCCAAGATGCACTCCATATGAAGGAATTCATCCATTAACGTTGTGAGGTATTGATTTCATTCACAAACCTAGCTATGGGGGATTCTCTCTGATTATTTCAGAAGTTGACACTTTTCTGTGAATAATCTCACATGCTGTGGTGTTGAATAGAGGTGTCTGGGATCTCAAGGAAAAAAGAGAGATGTATGACTCATTTTTCAGTTCTGTTGCAGGAACCCAATGTTTCAGTTTAATTTTGCTCATGCATTTTCAAAAATGGCTTTATTTCTTTTTGATTTTATAATTACAGAAATAAGACCTTCAGGAAGAACATTGAGTTTGAAATTGCCTAGTTTAAATTCTTTAATACATACCCAGCTAACAGGGAACATTTAACACTTGGTTTTATTTTTATATTTTTATTTATTATTAGACTCTTATTTTGAAGCTTTGTTTCTGTTGTCTCCTGTGTTCTCTTCCTGTGGTTTGCTCCTGTTTGCCTTTGTTTCTGTAGTTAACCTTGACAACTGATTACCCGCACCTGTGCCTTGTTAACCTCTTATCGTATATACGGCTTTGTTTTTGTCTTTGTTTGTCGGTTGTTGTCTTATATATAGTATATTTGTCTTCCTATTTGGATTTATGGTTTTTCGTTTGGATTATCTTGCAGCAAATAGATCCTTACTTATCCACTCCCCTGCAAACCGTAACAGTCTTCAGAACTTTGACTACCAATCTGAAAAGGTTCTCTTAAACTTGTGAACAAACATTATTCCAGTAACATTAAATAAATGTTCTTTTTTAAGGTATCTGGGTGCGTTTTTCCCAAAAACATTGTAAGCCTAAGTAGATCGTAGAACTATTACCACCAATGGTCTCTCTGCTCAACCTTGATCACGGTGCTTTTGAGAAACACAGGGCTAGTCTAATAATGTAAGCGAATCAATGACATGCATATTTTTGAGTCCAAGTATATTATTAAATTTTAAAATAATTTGATAAATTCATGACATATATCACTTTATTCTATAAAACATATTTAGTTTGAATTCATTTTTAGTACATTAGTACATTTCAATAATACATATTATTTTATGTCTCTTAAACCCCTAAATGTCAGGTGGTGCAACTGTCTATATACTCAGCACTGCACTGGTTTAGACAGTTGCAGTTGTCTCCCTCATCTAACACACCTGATTCAACTCATGAGCTCATTATTAGAGACCGCAAGACCTGAAGTGGGTGTGTCAAATATGGGGGACATACAAAATGTGCTTATTTGTCAGTGACCCAAGCACAAAAACATTATTCATAATGTTGTTCATGGAACTTTGTCCCCCCTGAAAGGTTTCAGATGTTCATTTAACGATTGTTTTAGTGTTACTTGTTTCAGAATGTCCAGAGAACATTCAAAAGTCACGTTCCTATAATGGTTGCAAAATGATAAAAATGGAATATTCCCGTAACTTAATTGTTTTAATAAACTGGACATTTTGAAATTTCAGAGAAGATTCATAAATAACATTTTCATAACTTAATGGGAATGATCATTCTTGCATATTGTTGTTAGTTGGGTATCAACAAAAAGTAAGGATACATCTAGGAAAATCTATAAAAGAGGTGTATACTATATTTGCAGTTTTAAACTCTTTGGTGGAATCAACCTACAAATTGCTTTGTGAGTAGTCTTTGGATATTCAGATGAATATGAGTGGGTGATCATTTAAAAAAGAGAAAAAAAAATGTTAAAAATGTAGTCTTCATTGCAGTAAAATTGTTACAATGTACCTGTTTTGTCTAATATCCATAGACTGTAAAAAAATATGGACGTAGTGTCCGTGACGTCACCCATAGGATTCTGAAGAGCAGTTCTGAAGCTTAAAGTAGGGAAGAGCTGGCCGTTGCCATCTTAGCAGCGCGTCATCGTGTGTCACTCCCGGATAACAGAAAATGGGCAAAGAGGCGGGACTAGGGCGGAGCTGAGGTGACGCGATGACTAACAGACAGCAGATACATGGCTACCCACCTGCCACTCAAAGTGGTCATGAAGGGCAAAATTAGCCGTTTAGACCAAAACTAGAATTTTTACCAGGCTGTAAACATGTTTTTTTTTTCTGCTGTAAAGTTGGGCATTTTAACATGGGGCTCAATGAGATTCTGCTCCCTTCTGGAGCCTGTCCCTAGCAGCCAAATGATGAACTGCAGTTTAAGTCACTTCTGTACTGGCTTCAAGAGAGACCGTGGGAGGTTGCCACTAGCTAATATCTCAAGAATCAGTCTGTGAAATGCTGGTGTGGCAGTGCAAGATTGGTGACTCTGTTTCCAGTTCTATTGGAGGAACCCACTTGTAGGAAGTTTTTATAATGACTTTTGTGTTCGCAATTTTTAATTTGATAAACTAAGCAATTTCATCCTTGTCATCCACAGGTCTAAAGAACTAATCAAAGAGGCCATTCTTGACAATGACTTCATGAAGAACCTGGAGCTATCTCAGATTCAGGAGATAGTGGACTGCATGTACCCCGTGGAGTATGATAAAGAAAGTTGTATCATCAAAGAAGGTGATGTGGGCTCCCTGGTCTATGTCATGGAAGGTGGGTCATGTCCAAGTATCTTTGCTTTATCCATATGTTTACTTTACTGTGTTTTACTACTGTACCAGATGATTTACAGACAGGGCAGTAAGCCACAAGAGGCTGTGCATTACTCTGTGCTCTTTGGCAGAACTTGAATCATGCAACACACAGTGGTGCATTGCTTTAATTTGGATCCTGAAAATGTACTGTTCATTATGCAAATAAGACATGCTTTTTGAATAATTATTCAGTTTTTTTTTTTTAATAGCATCATTTACAACTATTTTGCATTATAAAGGGTGAATTCATGTGAAATCTAACCACTTTTTGACATTGCAATGAGTGTCGAAAAGTGGCCCAGTTTACCTCCCCATGAGATGAGACAGCTGGTAACAATTTACAATAATGTCTCATTAGTTAACATTGGTTGGTTGCACTTTATTTTACATTACGTGTACTTACCTAAGAAAGCACAGGATAACGTAAGGTATACTACATGGGTTAAGGTTATATTTAGGGGATAGGCTCAGGGTTAGTACCTACCAGTTATTGCAATTAATATAATAAGTACATATGGAACAGGCCTGTAAAATAAAGTTCTACCTATTAGTTCATTAATTAGCTAACATGAACTAACAATGTGCTCATATTTTTTTTACAGCATTTATTAATCTTTGTTAATGTTGTTGTGTTGTTAATGAAAGTACTGCACAGTTGTGTATTATTTGTTAATGCAAAATCACAGTGTTAACTAATGTTGCAGATTGATTTATGTATTTAAAATATATTAGTACATCCATGGCCAAAAGTATTGGCACTGACACAAATGTTGTATTTCGCAAAGTTTGCTGCTTCAGCATTCATAGATTAGTATTCATATAATTAATGTCACTGCCTTTACTTTTAGCCACAGCTAAATGTTGACATTTACATCAACTAAAGGTTAATAAATTCTGTAGAAGTATTTGTCAACACGTGAACTAACTAAATGAATGTTAACAAGTGAGACCTTATTGTAAAGAGTTACTGTCTCTGACTGTTGATGAAACCTGTCATAAAAAAATCAAGAGACACTGTGAATTTGTTCCTCATATCTTTTTCTTTTTTGATGGGGAATATTTCACATGGAATTCTGGAGGAAAATATTTAATCCTAAAATTTCTAGACGATTAAGCAGTTTATAGCTACAGTTTGAGGTTTAGTTTTTGCTCTGTGTGGATTAATTACCACTTGTAAATTAGATTTTATGATTTTATAGTTTGTAATAGCTCTCACAGGCCCACTCCATTTAATTATTATAATTTTTTTAATGACTGTCATAAAAGCAAATACATTTTTCTTTTTCTGTTGCCACTGTAAAGGAAACAATTTCACATGCCAGACGAGAGTCGGTTTGGTAATTTTTGTAGTTTACAATCAAAGGATATGTGTACAAAACCATATGTTTAGCTCTCTGAAATAGAACTGATGCTGTTTGAATGTTGGTTTAGAACTGAACCTGAAGAGTAATAACCATAGCCTGATTTAATGCACTTCCAATTTAGCTTTTCATCTCCAAGCGGATGATTTGAATGGCGAGTTTTATGGTCACCTTGGATCTTTTCACAGACATAACATAGATTTCTTTCCTCTTTCATCATGTTATATTTCTGTGCGGCCTGTCGCAGGTTCTGCTGCAGCGCGGTTGGATGTGTTCTCTCTAAAGCTGTTTGTGACACAAAAAATAAAACTCCTCTGTTTTGTTGACCATGAACAAAAGTCCTTTTAGAGCATCTTACTTAAGCGATCAGTCGTCCACATGGTTGGTTTCAGACACCACAGGGTTTTTCTGAATGCAAGGCCACCCTCTGTGATCCAGCAGTCTCTTAAAGCATTTAAAAGTTAACTTATGGCCTGTCTGAAAAATAGTCTGATGTTGATTGTGAAGTGCACCTTGTAAAAAAAAAGACTTTTTGGTGCTGAATTGGTCTCTGAGTTGCACTTTGAAAATATTAACCATTATTCAGATGGTTTCTAGCCTTAAAGAAGTCTCTTTAGCTGATTTCATAGTGTCTGCTCAGCCACTGATTGCATGGACGTAAAACAAATCAAACTAATTTTAGTAGTGCTGCCAACAAGGTGGGAACACAGAGTTTGCTTTAACAACACTCGAGAGTCATTGGATGTGTAGCAAGAAAAAGATTGCTTCCTAAATGTTTCAGTAAAGTTTCAAATTCATCATTAAAGGGATAATTCACCCAAAAAAGAAAATTCTGTCATTAATTACTCACCCTCATGTTGTTCTCATGTCAATCTGCGTTGTGTATTACGCAGCACGTTTGAGCTTCCGCAAGAACCAGTGAGGTTCATTCTCGTGTTACGCAGCACGGTTGAGCTTCCGCTAAAACCAGTGAGGTTCATTCTTGTGTTATGCAGCATGTTTGAGCTTCTGCAAGAACCAATGAGGTTCATTCTTGTGTTATGCAGCACGTTTGAGCTTCTGCAAGAACCAATGAGGTTCATTCTTGTGTTACGCAGCACGTTTGAGCTTCTGCAAGAGCCAATGAGGTTCATTCTTGTGTTATGCAGCACGTTTGAGCTTCTGCAAGAACCAGTGAGGTTCATTCTTGTGTTATGCAGCACGTTTGAGCTTCAGCAAGAACCAGTGAGGTTCATTCTTGTGTTATGCAGCCTGTTTGAGCTTCTGCAAGAACCAATGAGGTTCATTCTTGTGTTACGCAGCACGTTTGAGCTTCTGCAAGAACCAGTGAGGTTCATTCTTGTGTTATGCAGCACGTTTGAGCTTCTGCAAGAACCAGTGAGGTTCATTCTTGTGTTATGCAGCACGTTTGAGCCTCCACAAGAACCAGTGAGGTTCATTCTTGTGTTATGCAGCACGTTTGAGCCTCCACAAGAACCAATGAGGTTCATTCTTGTGTTATGCAGCACGTTTGAGCTTCTGCAAGAACCAATGAGGTTCATTCTTGTGTTACGCAGCACGTTTGAGCTTCCGCAAGAACCAATGAGGTTCATTCTTGTGTTACGCAGCACGCTTTGAGCTTCTGCAAGAACCAATGATGTTCATTCTTGTGTTATGCAGCACGTTTGAGCTTCTGCAAGAACCAATGAGGTTCAATCTTGTGTTATGCAGCATGTTTGAGCTTCTGCAAGAACCAGTGAGGTTCATTCTTGTGTTATGCAGCACGTTTGAGCTTCTGCAAGAACCAATGAGGTTCAATCTTGTGTTATGCAGCACGTTTGAGCTTCTGCAAGAACCAGTGAGGTTCATTCTTGTGTTATGCAGCACGTTTGAGCTTCTGCAAGAACCAATGAGGTTCAATCTTGTGTTATGCAGCACGTTTGAGCTTCTGCAAGAACCAGTGAGGTTCATTCTGGTGTTACGCAGCACGTTTGAGCTTCTGCAAGAACCAATGAGGTTCAATCTTGTGTTATGCAGCACGTTTGAGCTTCTGCAAGAACCAGTGAGGTTCATTCTTGTGTTACGCAGCACGTTTGAGCTTCTGCAAGAACCAATGAGGTTCATTCTTGTGTTATGCAGCACGTTTGAGCCTCCACAAGAACCAGTGAGATTCATTCTCGTATTACGCAGCACGTTTGAGCTTCTGCAAGAACCAGTGAGGTTCATTCTTGTGTTATGCAGCACATTTGAGCTTCTGCAAGAACCAGTGAGGTTCAGTCTCGTATTACGCAGCACGTTTGAGCTTCTGCAAGAACCAATGAGATTCATTCTTGTGTTATGCAGCACGTTTGAGCTTCCGCAAGAACCAATGAGGTTCAGTCTCGTATTACGCAGCACATTTGAGCTTCAGGAAGAACCAATGAGGTTCATTCTTGTGTTACCCAACACATTTAAGCTTCCGCAAGAGCTTCGTTCTCACACGTCAAGCAGGTTTGGTTGAGCTTCTATTTGTGTTCATTTATTAGTGTAAATGTGAATAATGGCCTAAATTAAATAAATTTTGACTAAGCCGTTCAATTCATATGGATTAGTTTTACGATCTCTTTAAGAGGATTGTTGAAGCGTCAAAATGGTAGTTGCATAGCTGTCAATGAAGAGACAGAAAGCTCTCAGATTTCATCAAAAAGATCTTCATTTGTGTTCAGAAGATGAACGAAAATCTTATGGGTTTGGAACGACATGAGGGTGAGTAAATGATGACAGAATTTTTATTTTTGGGTGAACTATCCCTTTATGCGCTGTAGGATTTTGGTATTTACAAAAAATTAGAGTGGAAATATCCTGTGAAGAGCTATGAATAGGTATTCAAGTGAGGCAGATGTACCATTATGTTAAGTAGAGCCACTTACTGTGGTGTTTTTTCACAGCGCTGCACCCATGTGCAAAAAAGTCCAACCACTTTTTCCTCTCCAAACTAACCCCTGCCAGTCACCATAGGAGGCATGCTCTTTACTTCCAAACATTTCATTCTGCTCCCAGTAATGTACACTCTGCAGGCGGCTCACCTCCTCCTGGTGTATTGTTGTCCCTGTAGAATATGTCTCACTAGTCGCCTCTGGCGACAGAGATGCTAATTTACTCTAATTTATTACATTGTCCTTGGCATGTGTCTGCCCTCTCATTTGATTCCAACCCCCTAAGACTGGTTGTGGACCACCTTACTAATGTATTTGCATTTTTGGCATTAATCAAGTCACCTTTATTTTTATAGCACTTTATACAATGCAGATTGTTAAAAAACAGCTTCAGAGTAACAAACAGGAAAATTACAATACATTATGCAAACGTCATCAAATAACGAGACAAATGAAATTCTGCTGTAAAGCAGAACTATAAAGACAATAGTATCTTTCTTCAGCTAAAGTTCATCAGTTCAATATCCGTGTGAAGTTCATCAATTATGAAACAAGTTCAATTCAGCTATATGCAGTTCTAAAGAAGGCAATAGTGCCGTCATTCAGCTCAATCCAATTCAAGTTTTGTTTTTATCCGAGTGTCAGTGCAGTCAAATCGATAAAATTACTGAATTTAAAGTGTCTTTGAACATGTGTTTTGTTGCCCTGATATTTGTTCTGCTGTTTTGTTTAGCCAAACGATCTTCTGCCAAAAAATCAAAATGCCTTTGATATACCACAATCCAGTGCGTTCCATTCTGTCACAGTTAAGCTAAAAAATAAAGATGGTGCCTGAAAGTTGCAGCTTGTGGTCAGTTAGTTTTTGACCAATATTTTCTTCTTCTGATGTAATTTCTAGCGAGAAATTACTATTTGAGTAATTAAATATTTGTGTAGTTATAACCAAAGCTCTATTTTGCTGTAGTTCATTAAACCGCTTTGCTATACTTTCATTATCGCCACCTAGTGATAAGGCATACAGCTCGTATTAGATAGATCACCAAACAACATCCTGTTTGCTCAGTTTTTAAAGTATTTATTTATGAAACTCATCAGTAAATTTTTACTCAAAAAGTCAGAAAGAAATGAAGTTCACCATAAATGGCCTATACAGTAAGCTTCAATAGATCAACACAATTACTACTAAATGACTAGAAAATATAATAGATATTCAATTTACACCACCTTAACAGATGCCTTTGTTTCATAGCTGTCTGAATTTGAAACAATTATGTATTTAAAGCTACAGGTCACTGGATTTTCTGGGAAGCAAGTGAAGGAATTCCATATTAATCTAACAGCTGTTAATGAGAAACCCTCTTTGTGCTCAGTTTCACATGTGAGATACATCTAAATAGAATCAGAAATTCAGCTTTATTTTCCAAGTTACTTCTGACAGATAGAATTGATTGATTGTAAAAATTTACTGTAATCCATTGTTGGCCAGTGATGTTCAATTATATTGAAATAAAATACATCTAACTGATCTTAAAGTAATTTTATCTAATCTGTTCTTTACTAATTCATTTGGGTTTTAAATTGGTATAATCAAGGTATTCATGTAATCTTTGATACATTCCAAGAAGTTATCAATTAACTGATACACTATATAGTATGTACTTGAAGTCTGTTATCTCTTTGTGCTGAAGTGTTCTGTTTCTGCGGTGAAGCAATAAAAGCTGCTTTTGTGTCTGGACATTTGTTTTTATAGTTCTGTGGTGCTTCATGCAAGGCATCAGCTGAAAGATGTGGCATGAGGGCTCTCTGACTGCCCGCTTTCTAGATGTTGACTCATAAAGGTCCTGGAGGAAGGGCAGATTGCAGCTGATGAATTTCAGCCTGCTTGGATCCAGTGCAATGGCAGATCCATATCAGATGGTTATGGATGAGTTGATGATAGGGTCAATGATGCCACTGTAGAACTGGGCCATCATTTCCAGTGGCAGGTTAAAGTTGTGCATATTGACTAGTTGGTGGGTTGCCTGAATTATTTTACTACAAGACCGTGATGACACATTTCCACTGTTATTAACATCTTAAATCTAGCAACCTTCTTTATATTTTTGTTTTTATATTTCCGCTACTTGTTATATTACATTGGCTTTAAATTACAGACAAGTTAACAGGGAGGCTATTGTGATATTAAATTTAGCTAAAATACAATAAAAAAGAACCGGCACACTGCTATCCACGCTCCCAACTTTCAACCGTTATTATATATAGCTCACCACATAGAAGTTTACCCAACTATATAGTCACGTTTCCACCAAAAGTACCGGAACAATTTGTCCCAGGAACTTTTTTCCCCACAAACCTGTTGCTGTCTGCGTTTCCATTGTGGTCTAAAGTACCGTGAAGATTTGAGAAATTAGTCCAGTGACGTAGGACTGTGCGCGACTTTCCAGTTCCCAGTGGATTTTATCCTCTGTATGTAAACTTAATCAATGGTGCTTGAAATAAACTGCTGCATTAAAGCTCAACCAATCAGTATCTTCAGCGCCCAAGTCCCACCCGTGAAAATTCCTGAGCTTTGAAAAAGTACTACATCATGAGCAGGGATTTTTCTTAGAGGGACATTTTTACCCAGAAATTCATTTAGACCCTGGTCCCTGCGGTCGAATCACACAGAGTACCACCCCAAAGTCCCTAGTTCCTTGGGAAAGTTCCTGCGGTGGGGATCTTCGAGAACTGCCCACCCAAAACAAAAAGTCGCTGTTTGGATTTAAATAGGCAAGTGCTTGATCTATGTCTATGATTGAATCATTATTGCAGTGATTATTTTGTTTCTAGGATGTTATATGTTTGACAACAGTTCTTCCAACCCTAAATAAAGATTGTGATGTTCTTTCCATCAAGAGGTGCATCAATTTGGTCATGTTTTGACAATGCAAGAGTCAAGCACTCTAAAGTTTCCTCCAGCACATCTCAAAGTTTAAGGTCTGGACTCAGAGGAGCCAGTTCATGTGTGAAAATGAATCTTCATGCTCCCTCCCAACCATTCTTTCACAGTTTGAGCTGATGAATCTTGACATTGTCATTCAGGAATATGACCATGATGTATCTTCCTACATGGTTGTTTAAGAAATTAAAAGCTACACACTCATCAATTAGGGTTAGAAGAACTGTTGCCAAATATATAACATGCTAGAAACATAATAATTACTGCCATAATGATCCAATCATAGGTCCTTATTTAGGCATATGTATACCTATTTAAGCGACAATATGTAATTTTCCGCCACTAGAGGTTGCTTATTCAAAACAAAGGCATAGCGACATCTTGTATATAATCAGTCATTGTATATTTTGACTGGAAATTTGGCGTTGTGATGAGCCCAGTCTCTTTTGTCTTCAGAGCATTAAGCTATACATTCTGACTGCATTAGGACACCAGGTGTTTCACTTCCTTCCTATAAACAGATCCGCTGTGGTAGTATATTAGGCCAATCAGTGTTGCGTTATCTGCAATTTTGAGGATCTTAACAGAGGATTCCTTCGAGGTGCAGTCATTTGTGTAGAGAAGAGAAGAGAAGAGAAGAGAAGAGAAGAGGAGAAGAGAAGAGAAGAGAAGAGAAGAGAAGAGAAGAGAAGAGAAGAGAAGAGAAGAGAAGAGAAGAGAAGAGAAGAGAAGAGAAGAGAAGAGAAGAGAAGAGAAGAGAAGAGAAGAGGAGACAGCAAACTGCTTTCTGGAAGTACTGGTGGTGTACTTACTTCCAGGTTCCATGAGGAAATTTGTCTCATTGCATCAAACATCATATGTCCCTGATGTTTCTTTGCTTTGTGTGTATGTAGTGTATTGGAGATATGCATATGTTATGGTGGTCTACATCTGAGCATTGTAGCTTTGTAGCTTTTGCCCTTTTTGACAATGGAAGAACCAATCAAGCAGATTGCTGAGGTTAAGTGAGTTATCCTCAGAGGTGGTAGGGAAGGTTATGATCTCAATAAATCTCCAACCTGTGGATCACCTCTACTGGGGTTAAACATGTAACCTTTGTGCAAGCAGATTATATTAATAATCATGAACCTCCATGGGTTTTGGTGACATAAAGATTTATAAAAGGTTTTCCCTAAAGTCTTGTCTTTTTCCTGGTGCTTCTTGAAAAACCATAATGATAAGGAGTTTGATATGCATCCAGACAGGAAAATAGATTTAAAATATGTTTATTATATAATTTAATAATAATAATAAGCTAGTAATAACCTACAAGTTTGATAGAATCATTATGGCCCAGTTTCACAGACAAGGCTTAGATTAAGCCAGGCGTTCAATTAGGGCATTTAAGTGCCTTTTACCAACATGCCTTAGAAAAAAACATGATGTGCATATTGAGACAAAACAATAACACTGACATATTTTATGATATTTCAGTGCAAGTTGCTTTCTGTTAAAACAGCTCAAACATGCATTTTAGTCTGGGACTAGGTTTAAGCCTTGTCTGTGAAACCGGGGAAAAGGGTTTTGTTGTCATTCAGGCCCCGTTTACAAGTTTAAATCCCGTCTGGCTAGCGCGTTCCAATAATGTTTACATGTTAGGTCAGTAGGCAGAGAGTAGGTGGCCTTTTGCAGCTGTCTGAACACATTTGACAACATAAGCCTATCCAGTAGAATGCGTTTTCGACTACCACTGGAAGTGGTCAAAAGTGGCATCGTCCACTTGTGTTCTGATTGACCAAAAATACATCTTAATGCCAGGTGTAAACAGGGTCTAAGATATACCAAAGCTTTCTCCAAAAGTCTTGACTTTTTCCTGGAGCTTCTTGAAAAATGCATTTTCATATGGAGTTTGATTTTACATTCAGACAGAAAATATATATTTAAAATATGTTTATTATTGTAACGATAAGGTCCACTGGAGGCAAGTTGAGGAACCCAAGTGCAGTTTATTCAAATAATCCAAAACAGAAAACAAAGACTTGGCTTGTCAAAACAAGAAACAAAGACTAGCAGAAAACACTCACCGAACTGTGGGTTACAATGTTAATACCAGACAAGGGAACAAGGCAAACACGAAGGCTTAAATACACAAGGGCTGAATCCGAAATCGCCCCTAAACTCCCACCTCTTTTACTATTCCCTACATTAGTCCACTAATACAGTTCACTCAAAGGAGTGAATGAAAAAGAGTGTGTAAATTCGGACAGCTGTGTGTACATAGGCTGTACACTCGTTATTGTGGTGTAATGTGGGATTGAATGAGTGCACTCAATAACGTCCACTATGCTTTCGGACACCACTAAAAACTGCTGTCCCCTCAAATAATGCCTTATTTGAGGGTATAATGGGCGATTTCGGATTCGGCCAAGGACTAATGACTAGACAAGACACACCTGTGAAGAATGATCAAACAATGAACCAATGACAGAGCTGAACTGAGAAACCGCATGACTAAATAAACCAGTGACAACATGTCACAATAGACTAGGGAATCACATTACAATGGAGCACATGTTTGGCATAAACAAACTGTGACACACTTGTTCCAATTATATTATTATTATTTACTACCACTACTACTAATAATAGTTTATTATTACAAATAACTTGTATTATTACATTTTTAAATATCATGAAGTAATGTCCACTGAAGGCGAGTTGAACCCAATATCATATCTTAATGAAAGCGAGAACCCAATATCATATCTTAATGTTTTGTACCAAGTGACTTCAAGCCTCTGACTTAATAATTATGTTTAAAAATATTTGCGTCTGATTCACTATTGGCTTTGACACAGACCTCAGATTGTTGCAGATATTCTCAGACAGTCAGAGTGTTTAACAGTTTGCAAATCGATTACAATTTAAGTAAACTGACAACAAAATCTCCACAATGTTTTTAGAAAAAGACAGTGTTTAGCTCTCAGGCTTCTCACGGGGCCGTCATCTGTGGTTTCATGCGTCACACTCTAAAGCTTTATTAGAATTCACTGATGTTCTGCCAAGTCGAGCCAATGATGAGTAGTGCTGGATTATAAAATCTGTTTCAAGATGACCATCAGTGACGTAAAATAATCACAACATTTTGCGCAAGATCTCCTTTCCTGCTTACGTAGAGTGAGGAGTTGGCAAGAGACCCACTACATTTCCAGCACGCAAGTAAGTGTGATCTAAACAGGAAAAGCCCCCCTTGACAGAAGCGATGATGAAACTGAGCTATACTTAGCCATGTGAGATGTGAAAACTGAGAGCATGACTTACCACATTTTCTTTTGGAAAGACGCAGATGCAGCGGATCTCTGCTCTAGAAAACAGCAAGTAACAGTTTCACCAGTTTTCGGCCAAACTGCCACAAACTGTCCCTGTATGCTGATAGTTGCATAGCAACCCCATGAATACTCACCCAGGGTAGTTTATTTACATCCGTATTAATATACTGTGCCCCACAAACCCAGCATGGGGCATTGCATAAGATTGTCTGATGTTTCAACTATGTGGAGCACAATATGTGTGAACTATGGTGAGAAAACATGTTAGCTGTCTGGGAATCTCACTGTTTAATTGACAGATCCTATTCCAGGTCACTGTGAAAACACATAAAGAGACTCATTCATTTTTTTCTCTGACTGGTTTGTACATACATTCTCACGCAAATTGTTGCATGATGTGCTAGTTCACCCCCGAAATGGAAATTCTGTCATTATTTATTCACACTCAATGATACATTTTTTTAATTTTTTTATAAAATTATGATAACAGACTTAAATTTCAGTCAGTTCATCACACCAAAAACCCAAAACCCAAAAAGTTAAAGGGATACTTCACCGCTGGCAAACTGGGCCTTAAATAAATCTTGGCTGTCTTTACAGTAGAAAGACAAACCATTTTTATTTTATTTTACTGGAGCTACTTGAATAACAAAAA
This sequence comes from Gobiocypris rarus, assembly GCA_023029165.1. Classification (NCBI taxonomy): domain Eukaryota; kingdom Metazoa; phylum Chordata; class Actinopteri; order Cypriniformes; family Gobionidae; genus Gobiocypris; species Gobiocypris rarus. Next base: position 5,828,543 of record CM040920.1, read on the forward strand.
CAGAGAAAAAAGGATTGTCGTCTTCCCTTTTGCCATATAGGTAAGAAACTTCAACAACCTTAATGCATTGGACATGTTGCTCTGTGTGTGTGTTCACTACTGTGTGTATACACTTGGATGGGTTAAAAGCAGAGAACAAATCCACACGTCACTTCACTTTAAGTGTTTTTTGCTAGTTTCAGCCCAACGCAGTTTTTATTTTCACGTCCAGCGCCACGTTGTTAAAAAAGCAAATGCACTCACGCCCATCTGTTCGCCCATGGGAAGGATGATCTGAAAACGAGGTGTGAGTGCAGTATTTTTGTGTCATTTAAGGGCCATGTAAGTAATATGAGCCTATAGTCGGGTGCACAACGCACGTACACACACATGCGCTTATTACACACAGAGGGATGCTCAGCAGCACACACAAACATTTTTAAATATTGAAAATAAAAGGATTCCTCTCTGGAGAAGCATTCAGTCTTTCTGCTAGCAAATTATGTCATGTAAATAGCGAATCTGCCATGGTGCAAGCGCAACTGGCTTTTAAAGGGAATGGGAGATGAGACGCTGACTGGTTTATTGCACGTTACGCCCTTTAAATTAGCAAAAGTGGATTTGGACACGCCCTAAGTGCACCTGCGCCATGCTCTTCAGACCATGCCCTCAGATCATTCAAATAGGGCCCTTAGTCTTAAACGTGTCGACTTGTATTGTTCTTGGGTGCAAGAATTTAAAGAGTAAAGCTTTAGTGGGGGTTTTCAGTGTAGGGTGCAGTGTGCAGTGGCTAAAGGCTGCAAAGAATCGTAAATGTGGAGAGAATGCCGTGAAATACCTCTGTATTTGTAGTCAACTTTTCAAACTGGATGACCACAAACTACACAGTGTTTTAGGCCAAACAGTAGGGAAAAACTGAAACAGTCTGCTGTCCTGTTAGACTGTTTTTACGTTGTCTGTCATCTCAGCCCAAACTATAATCACCTGAATCTGATCAATCGGGCCAGTATTGCTTTAAGAAGTGAAAGGTGCACTATGCAACTTTTCCCTTCTGCTAGAGGGCGCCTGTTCAAAACAAAGGCGTAGTTTGATGACGACAAGTTTGAGCGCAGCATCTTGCGTCATGTGGTCTTCACCTCACAGCCGGTGGAAAAGAATCAGGACAGGACTCTTTTCAGGGCAGAAATCATGTTCATGGATGCGATTAATAACGTTACTGTAGTATGAAGCAGAGCAATATCGAGTGTTGTGGGAGCTGAGCAAGGCCGCCGGAGCGATTGTTAATGAGATGAACAACACACGCCTCGAGCAGCGGGACTTTTATTATAACAGGACACGGTCGCCGGGAAAACTTTGCTTTCTTCTTTTTCTGTGCTGCTTCGGCCATGATCATAACATCCAGCAAACAAACGATAGTTGGGCTCGCACGTCCGATTTTAAGGAAGTGGGGGTGGTGGTAGAGGTGACGTATATGCTGTAAAGCAGTCACATTTTGTAGTTCTTTTTGTTCTCGGGTTACTACCCGAAACCCGAAGTTTAAAAGTACGATTAAAAACGATATAGACCCCGTCAGGCTATGGCAGACGTGTCATTCAACATATTGTAAGTCGATGTATCATCACAAGAGTCTTGAAAATATATTATGAAGGTTGAAAAGTTACCTATAGTGCTGCTTTAAAAAAATAGTTGTCAGCCACCACCAGCATTTCACAAAAATCTGAACATGCAATATATCAAATAGATTCATTCATTCTTTTTTATCAACAATTCAATGTGAAGTTTCATTAAAAAAAGTTTCATTTTCAACTGTGCATAAGCAATGCTTTTATCACTTGTTTTTGCTCCTTTTTTTTGTTTGTGTTTTGATCCGGGAATTCTGTACTTTTTTAGATATTGCATAATAGCGCCTCCCTACCGCATAAAACACAGAAAGCTGAAAAATGTATAGATAATGGGGAAATAGTTGAACTTTAAGTATATTTGAATAAAATAAACTTGTTTCATTTTGTAAAAGTAACTGTTAGGTTTTAGGCAAGGCAAGGCAAGTTTATTTATATAGCACATTTCATACACGATGGGAATTCAAAGTGCTTTACATAGAAAATGACATTAAAACAGTGATAAGAAATAAGAATAACACTGTAAGAATTAAAAATAAAAACAGGATAATTAATACAGTTGTTAATAGACATGTGGCAAAACACAGGTGTTTCATATTTGATCTTGCTCTGGGACTTCCCCATCCTAACAGTCTGTCTCTGTGGATCTTCCAAGCGCTAGGTTTTTTAGTCTGTCGGACGTCTCCGTTCAGACCCTATCTTTCACCCAAGATGGACGGGCGGACTTTTACAGTGATTTGGTCTCAAAGACTACATTTATGGTGCTTTTTGGATAATGACAACTTGTTGTCACTATAAGCTTGGTGTACTGAAAATATTTACAGTATATGTAAGGATTCTTAAAGAAAACATGAGCGTGCAGTTTTAGAATAACATTAGGTGAGTAAACAGGACAGCATTTCGTTTAGCTTTTTCTTTTTTTGCCAAGCTATAAGTAACCCTCATTCAATGTTTTGCAGAAACTCCGTATGTGAGTCAAGTAAAGTAACAATACAGATTGTTTCAAATCAGCTTTTCAGTGATAAACAGAAACATTATTCAATGATGCAAACAGAAATTCAGTTCTTCTGTAAATCAGCTCAAAAAGACAATAGTAAGCAAACATTATTCAGTTGAAATCAGTTCTGTGATGATTAATTTTGGTTCAATACCTGTGTAAAGTACAAAAAAATGACATGAGTTAATGTAAGTTAATTCATTAAGTAAGGAATAATTGATGATGGGCCGTTGAATTATTAGAAAAATAATGCACACCCAAGGTGGTAATGTGGTCACAACGCGAAGCATAGAAACTTAATGTGAAGTGAACCAGTTTTTCTTGTGCAAATTCACCACCCAGTCTCTGTTGTTGTCCTGCGTTACGCAAGTAAGCAATAAGGTACGAGAGGCTGTGCTAACAACACCCTTCAGTCGTGACTCATTCACAAAACAGCACTAGCCTCGAGTACCTTATTGCTTTTATAAAACGGTTACCACACAATGCAAGTATAAAAGCCAAACAAATATGTATCAATGGAACTTTCATGAAGTAAAATCATTAAAAGCCTTCCTTCCACTGGAAATCCCTAAACGTGAACAGCAACAAAAGTTACATTATTATGCCATTTAGATGGCGGCAGAGAATGTCTTTATGAGTGAGTCACTCAGTAGTGAAGACTTTTATATTGAAAGGACTGAAACTTGTTGTGAACACGGAACAACCGCAACTAACACATGCTTTGACTATCGCTATCAGTGTCAGGGCACGGTGAAACCCATTAACTGATAAAAAGACAAGATATCGCAGTGGACATTCAAACTGATTTTTTAATACGAATGTAGGACTGACCTGAAGGAAAATGCTATATCTAAATGCAGGTAATACACTCTCTCTCTCTCTCTCTCTCTCTCTCTCTCTCTCTCTCTCTCTCTCTCTCGCAATACTCTTCTCTAGACATAATACAGTAAGCTTCATGAACAATTTTAACAAGATCAAACATATGTTTATGTTGCTAAGAGTGGTTGCTAAGGACCGGAACTAGCTGTTTTATGAATGTGTATAAGCCACTTACATTTTATTGAATACATTTAATCAGTAAGTTATTAAATAACTTAAAATGTACATTGTTTAGGCCTACTTGAAAAACAATGTGCATTTTAAGTAAGTTGCTAAAACAAATCCCACAGGAATTAGTGTTACAATTTCATGAACAAGGCTCAGTCAGTGTATGCTGCTTTCATACTGTAATATTGAATAATTTAATCATTCAGCCTGTAACAAGTTGTTGATGAGCAGGAAACAGAACCTGGGGTGCAGCAGCAAAACAATTAATACTCTTCCAAAACAGATGAATTCGTTTTGAGACTTCTGGGGTGAAGTCTCTCATGGGAAATATAGATCAGGTTTGATGTAGATTTTTAAGTGTTGCTTTTATGATGCGTTTAAGTATTTGATACCGTTTTGTAATATTTCAGACTGAAGTGGGTGGTGTTTGGCATTTGGTGCGAGTTGGTGTGTGGGAGTTGAATATTGCAGGCTGGACTTCAGATTGCAGACCTCAGCTTTTCATGCTCGCATTGACTCATAATTGTTCGGGCCAATGTGTGAGACCTCCAACTCGAGGATCAAGTGTCAATTAAAGAGACATTGTCAACAGCAGGCACCACTAATCTGAAGGTTAAATCCAAAGGCATGAACGTTTTGCAATCAAATGAAGGGTAAATCTAGCTTGAAGCTCTGCTATGGGTAATGCTCTGGAGGTGTCAGCGAGGGCAGGCCAACTGGAACCGAAGGAATATGGCTTGTTTTAGTATTCACAAAGATCCCCCATTTTTGTGAATTATGTTCTTCAATTTTGCTTATAGACAGAGATGATGGCAGTTTATTTCAGATTCCTTTCAAACATTGAAACCAGACTAATCTTTGACCTCTACTACATTATGTGGCTCAAACTGTTATACAAGAATTCAATGTCTGACCTTGTCCAACTATGAGCCTGTATTGTTAAAGCACCAGTGAATTAAATAATTATTATTATTATTATTTTTTTAAGGAAGACATTTTTTCAGTGCTGGAAGAAAAAGATTTTACTGCCACATTTTATATTACTTGCAGCTGATTATATAGGCCTAGTTACATTACCCATACTTATGTCACAATTATCAGAGACCAGGCTTTAATTTAATTTAATTTAATTTAATTTAATTTAATTTAATTTAATTTAATTTAATTTAATTTAATTTAATTTAATTTAATTTAATTTAATTTGATTTAATTTAATTTAATTTAATTTAATTTAATTTAATTTAATTTAATTTAATTTAATTTAATTTAATTTAACAGCAAGGGTATCATCTAAATTATAAATGAATAATGTGACCTTCAAATGCAGCTCATCAATCAGATTTGTAATATATAAATATTTAAAATTTTGGCTCTGATTTCAGACTTATGCATTTTTGAATAATCTTATCTTTTGGTTTGCAAGTTTCAACTGAGCAGGAAAAAAAAGGGAAATGTCAAAACAGTCATTTGAAAAGTATTAAATTCTCTAGATTATCAAAAATTCACATAACTACATGATTATGTAAAATATAAACATTATTATCTTGGATTTCAGAGACATTCTGGCATTGTGTTTCAACGAAGATCATAAAAAACAAAACAAAACACAGAATGACATGAGAGTAAATGTGGACATATTCTTCCTTTTTGGCTAAATTATTCATTTAAAAATCCATGAACAGCCAGAAGCTCTATGCTTCACTACCTTAAAAAACAAACAAACAAGACAACAACAAAAACAGGACATGAAGTAATTTGCTGAAGGGCAAGGAGCAAATGTTTCGAGCAAGTGTTTGGTTCTACTTGTATCTACATCCCTGGCCACCCAGAACAGATGTCACAGCAGTTTTCTTCCTTATGAGACAGGGGCAAAGAGCAAATGTTCATCATAAAATCAATGATTTGCATCTCTGTGTCCTGAGCTTTTGTAAAATTTACTGCATGAATATTAATATTAAACCATAATGTAGGCCTAGATGCTCAGGAGATGTACGTGTTATATGAAAGATGGCTATATTTTTCCTTTAAATATTTAAAGTGAATATAGGTACTTTAAATATTTAAAGGAAAAATATAGCCATCTTTCATTTTGTAAATGTCAAATTTATGGAATCCATTTTTATATTTGTAAATTTGACATTTACAACTAACTGTGATCTCAGTGTTGCTGAGGCAACAATCTGTAATCGTGGGCTGTTTTTGTTGTTGTTGTTGCTTGTAACAGTGAAAGTAAATGGACTATATATGGATGTTTCTTCAGCTTTTCGCCACTTATTTTTTTTATTTATTATTTTTGTTTGATTAAGGTCACATCCTGGTCAAATCTGGTTTGGAAGCTTTTTACTCCATCTTCATAATTAAGTTTTTTTTTTTGGAATCCCCTTTATGTATTTTCTTGTTTTACCTTAATCAATTTAATCAATCAATCAATCAATCAATCAATCAATCAATCAATCAATCAATCAATCAATCAATCAATCAATCAATCAATCAATCAATCAATCGTCAGTCAGTTAGTCAACTAATCAACCAAACAAACAAACAAACAAACAAACAAACTTCCACTTCCCTTTGTCCAAAGACAAACCGAATTAGATGCAAACTGAATTATTTGATTTTGAGATGAATGATGGTTTGCCTATGAGCCGGATTTCAAGATTTTATCATGTTTTGTCCATCGTTATAGTTGCAATGACAAAATTTAGCGAGAATCAAGTAAACAACAGTGTTTGATGAGCTTCTGTAACAGAAATGGACATGGCAGCCACTTGCATCACAGCTCTCCCTAATTTGTGGATCAGTCTCTTCATTGTTGCATTTTTCAGCTTTCAGCTTTCATCATTTTCAATGTTTCTAGTTGAATTTTTTGTGATTTGATTTTGACTTTTTGCACACAAAAAAGCATGCATGGACAGTCAAATTTGTTTAACAATCAGCACTTGCTTCTGATGTCTCAGTCTCCGTGAACTGGAATGCGGCTATAAGTTATATAGGCTATAAGTTGCAGCACGTTTTAGATGATAAAAAATGAGACGTATCCCAGAAAGCAATCTAATAGCCATCTAAACACAGCCCTGATGTCTAGGCTAAAACAATTAAACATTTGGGCTGTCAGTGAAAATGTAATAGACGTCTAACCATAGACCAAAAATAGACTCATCATCTAGAACATGAACATGTCAAAGAAATGAAACCAAACACCTTGAAATGACATGTAACCAAATTCATAGTTATTTTGGCTGGAATTGGGTTACTCGTAGACAGACTATATTGGGTCTATAGTGAAACAAGATTGTGAAATGGTGGCTATTGTTTGCTGAGAGGCTGTAGTCAGGAAAATATGGTAGCCTAGCAAATAATTTTGCAGATCTGCTGGCTATTGGTCACAGACCATACTTTAAGAACCGCTGGGCCAAAAGTGTCCATATAGTTAAAGAAACACCCATTTATCTATTGTACTGTAGCCACCGTGTGTATGAACTGCATATTGGATTAGCAAAGTATTTATCAATGTTATACATGACCATTCATCATCCTAGAGAAGATTATGCGATTGAGAGTGTTTGACACTTGAACATCTGGATGAAAAATAAGTGGCCTCCTTTGAAATGTCATGCTAAATAAGGGGCAGACTGTTGAATTATTTCCAGACGTTTTGTTTAATTGTGCTCGACAAGCATCAGCAATCCAGTGTCGACTCCTCTCTTCGTGGATCAGATAATGTGCAAATGAACCCATTGGGATTTGCATTATTGGCTGTACTTCAGCTCCCACAGTTAAGGAGGAAGTGAGGGCGTTCTTGCTGTAGTTTCAGATAAAGGATATCATTAGTCCTGTGAATAAAGAGCAACATTACAGGGGTGAGACAACTTGTGAGCAGTTGTAAAAAGCAGTTCTCAAAAGTGCGTTATTTTTTTTTTTAAAGAGGTTATCCATATTTTGCATTCAGTTATTGCTGGACAGTGTTTTCGGAGTAATTTACCGTTCATATGTATATTCTAAGCTTCACGCTTTTTTATTCCAAACAACATGCATGTCTGCATGTTTCTTTTTTGAACGATAAACTTATGTAGAGTAATTTACAATTATCTTTTTGGTTTATTTGATTGAAAAGATGACTATTTTAGCTATATTTTGAAAAGGAATTAGCCTCACACACATACACACAATTACAAAGCATCCTGCACAGATAATTGTATTTAATGCTGAATTTTGAAACATTTATGTGGAAACCTCTTTTCTGTAACGTTATTATCCTCATCATTTTTGTTATGTTGACATGGAGCAGTGAAAGCTTGAAAGCAAATTGTCCTCTTTGTGATTATGTTTACTTTGTGTGCTAATTGAGTTTGTGCCTCACATGTTAGCCTGAACTCAACTTAGAGAAAGGAAACCTGGCATGATTATGATTTGTAAGTGCAATTTTCTGCTTTGGCATTGTAAGTAATGGCAATGAGTAGGAGTCAGTCTTTGTAGTAAAGCACAGTATTTCTGCTTTGCTTGGTTCAGTGGTTCTGAAAACATTGCTTTTTGGGGGTGATACAAAGAGCAAAGATTAGGCAATGGAACGGTTATCATGCTTTATCAGACAATGGGAGAAGAAATACCAGTATGGCTGAAGAAGCAGAAGAGGCCAGAAGTCAGAAAACAGAAAGACTAACAAAGACAAAAACAAGTATGGCATTACACAAGCAAATAAAATATTGAGTCATGATGCCCAAGTTGCATATCCTCTTTAGCTCTGGGACTATTTTTGGGGATTTCCGCCTGGATTTGGCCTTCCCAAATTGAAAAGCTTCCTATACACATACAGATTGTCTAAATACACAATTTAGTGATAAACATTTAAGTATAAGTTCTTATAAGAGCTTTCATTTTTGAAAGTAGATATCTCAGGCCCTGTGTGTTCTAGCACCCTGCAGACAGTTTTGGTTGTTTCCACTAGATGGCAAATACTGAAAATACTAGAACAAAGAATTTTGTCTGTATCATGTTGTATGCGAGATTTACTCAAATGGATCTGAGGAGAGGAATATTACCTTTTTTATGTAATTTCCGCCAAATCTCTCCAATATTTAAGTCTCCCCATATACAGTGGTATAAATGTAATATCCCATACCCCTTTTCCACCAAGGAAGTGCTGGTGCTGGTCCAGAGCCAGAGCCTTGTTTCAAATAGGTTCTTTGTCTTTCCACACCAAAGCACCAGCTCCAACCCAGAAAAAGTGGTTCTTTAGTAGCACCAAATCATTGCTGTTCTAGAAGTAAGAACCGCTTGCGTCAGGGGCTGGGGGTGGGGTGACCGTGATGATGACCAACAAGACGAACAGAAACTTGTGACAGCCGTTTTTTGAATTAGCAGCTAATCGAGCTAATAGCTGTTCTCCGTCTATACAAATTATGGCGAGCTGCACGAATGCGTTGTATTCGCTGTTACCCCTTTTCTACCAGAATGAACTGGGTGCTAGTTCAGAGCCAGTGCTAGTGCCCGTTCGTAGTTGGTTCGACTGAGGAGCCTTCTAAGAACCGTTTGCTTTTCCACATGCAGAGAGCCACAAGAGAGCCAGGTCTTACATCACTGTATATGTCTCATCTTTCTCAGCAACGCAGGAAGTGGGAAACATAAACACACCAGGCATGTTCTAGAATAGATGCATCAACGCTGCGCAGACTGACCCGTGTATGATATTAAAAAAACGCATGAGTGAATCAAAAGTAAAAGAAGTCATATGCTCTCGCTGTCCACGTTGTCATACGGCAATCGGTCTGCACAGCCCCGATACATCTACGCATCCATCAACAAATGCGAACGTTGCATTACTATTGATTCACATGGCTTTACGGCATCATAAATCATCGGCATCAAAACAGCGAAAACACAACGAATCCAATGCATTCATGCAGTTCGTAGTTATTTGTAAAGATTACAAACGATCAGCAGCTATTAGCTCCATTAGCTGCTATTTGAAATATGGCGGATCTCAAGTTTGTGTTCATCTTGTTGACCCCGCCCCCAGCTCCTTACGTAATCGGTTCTTACTTCGAGCCCAGCAATTTTTTTATGCTACTTAAGAACCACTTTTCCTGGCTCGGAGCTGGTGCTTTGGGTGTGGAAACACAAAGAACCGATTTGAAACTAGGCTCTGGTGGAAACTAGCCTTGGTGGAAAAGGAGTATGTGTTTTGATGCCCATGTAGGATTGTAAAGCCACGTGCATCAATAGTAATTGTTGATGGAAGCCTGGTTCGAGATGCATTGGTGCTGTGCAGATCGATCGTCGTATGACATCAAAGTGAGAGCATACGACTCCTTATGCTTTTAAATCGCTCATGCGGTATTTTGATATCATATGCTGATCGTCTGCGCAGCGATGCATCTCGAACAAGCCTGGTGTGTTTGTGTTTCCCAAATCCACTGCATCGCTAGAGTTGCTGAGAAAGATGAGACATATACAGTGACGTAAGACCAGGCTCTGTGGTGGCTCTCTAGCATGTGGAAAGGCAAACCGGTTCTTAGAAGGGTCGTCAGTCGAACCAACTCCGAACTGACACTAGCACTGGCTCTGAACTAGAGCACACAGGGCCTGAGATATACACTTTCAAAAATGAATTTATAACAAAATGTTTATCACTTTTAGCAGTGTTTTTTGAAACTTCAAAGGGTTTGGTTTCCTGTAAAATGACACCAACATTGGGTATTTAGACCAGTGAATGTGGTTATGGGAAGTTTTTCAATGGTACCACATATGAGGTCAGAGCTCCTCCACAGACATTTAAAATCTAAAGTATATACTTGATGATGTCAGGGTCCTTGGAGTTTAAGAGGTTATTTTTTTGTTGGACATGTAAGGCAATTCATTATTATGTTGAGTAGACAGTTCTCTAAAACTAATTAGAATTAGGGTAATTTACAAAACAAAGATAATCATGCCATTTCGATAGATGGCAGTGCAACTAACAGTCTAACATCATTGAGATATTGGTATTTTAAGTGCACAAATAACAGTGATTCTAACACTAGCTAAAGTTTAATTTTATAACTTTAATTTTATGGTCCAGCTGTCATTATTGAAAGGCACTTAACTTACAATTACAAGGCTCAACTTCTGTAAAGAAACAAATTTTTGACCCAACGGGACCAAATAGAATAGAATCCGTAATCGTCACTTTTAATGGTTAGTTAATTGTGGCAGCTGTAATCTCAGTTATTTAATTGATTAATTGTTCAGCCCTGCCAGATTTGAAACCCAATCTAATTGGACAGCCACGAGACCTTGGCGCTAACCGTAAGCAGCATGACACCACAGCAGCTTTTTTCCAGAGGCTGGGCTGGTTTAATTTACTGCCATGTTTGCCAGTCTGCAGATGACACATGTGATTTAGGACTGCCGGCTGTCTGAAGGGCTGGGATCAGCTGTAGAGCAGCCAGGAAGTGCATAAACCCCGTTGGTAGATGTCAGCTCTACACCTGGCATCAACCACAGCTACAGGTCATCGCTGGACCAGAACCAAACCACTGAGTCCAGCTGGAGCCGCTGCTGACAGGCTTATTTGTGTGTTCCCTGCCTGAGATAATGAGCCAGTACCGTAGATGGATCTACAGGTCATAGCCATTACCTTGGCAAAGGGTGTCTAGATTTGGTTTAAGCTTTTTAGACAATGTTTGAACTGTTGTTTTCTATGCCATCATATTGGATTAATTTACATGATGACAATTGCAAGAACCAATTTTAGATGGCCTTCAAATGTATGAGAAATCTTTAAAGGGTTAGTGAATGTCAATTGATCATCAAGAAAAAAAAAAACAGACTGAGTATTGATGCCTGTGTGACATTCAAACAAGATGGAGAAAGACAGTGTGAGAGACATCATGTAGGATGAGCTCAGTCTTGCAAAAATGGACCCTTAATTCACATTCTAATTTAATTTAATACCAGCCGAGATATGAGATAGAGAGGAGGATATGAGATATGGAATTGGGTATAGCATTGATAGGAAAAGCATGTGTTTTAATTAAGGAATCTAACAGATGTGATCTAGTAGATAGGGAAAAAAAAATCGGTGGTCCGAGGACAGAAAATCGGTGGTCCGAGGGGGTACTTCTGTGATGAGGAAAAAACTATAAAAATGTGGTTTTACATAACATATACTTTTAAATTTAAATTGACAATTTATTTTGGTTAAATAAACGCAACTTTTTACACTTTTGAACAGTATTAGTCAGCAGAGGATCTCAACAATCAATTTAGTTTGATAACAATATCCTTAAAATTTAGTCAGTATTTCATATTCATGAATTAATCCATATCATGATAATGTGCAAATTGATGAAAACGTCAAAATCTAAGTTTTTTTTAAGATTAATTTTGTGCGTTGTATTCAAATATAAATTTCAATCTGAACATATACATTTATAGGTACTATAAATTAAAATGTTACTATAAAATCTGTACCCAAATGGCTTTATTTCGAAATCTGTTTGACGTTTTGGAGTTCACAGCTTCTAAATGTTTCTTTTTGATTTTGTACAAGAATCTCTAACAAATTTATCATTTCCTTTTCTTTTATCTGCTTTAAATCTACTGAGTCTCAGATCAAACATTTATTGTCTTCTTTTTAACAATTGACAGCCTTTAATGATGGTCAGTACCTCAACAAAACCTGCACGAAATAACCTTTGTCAGATTGGAGGAATATTTAAACAGGAGGATTACTCCAGTTTAGCTGTATCTTTTCTAGTATAAATATAATTCCTCTATCATGCTGAAGGATCCAAGTCCTGCCCTAGATGCAAAGCCTTTTTTATTACATGGCTTTCAGATGCTCAACTCATTCACAAGTTCATACCTCTTCTGTTCTACTGTATGAAATGTGGGCTAACACTCTAGTGCTAAAAGCACTGGGAAGATATATGTGCAAGGCGACATATGGTGTATATTAAAAATAAAGAATAGTGAGCATAAAAGGATGCTGCCCTCTTGTTCTTCTCTCATGTGATATGCTCTTGAGAGGGGAGTGTATTCAGGGTGAGATGAAACAAACAGATTTGAGTACACACTGAAAGTACGAGTGGCCATTCCATCGATCAACACCACTCTTCCTTGAATTCCTCCAACACAGAGGCACTTTAACGTGAGAGCGCTGCAATGGGACTCCTACACAAAACCATCAGATATGCCACAGGTCACACGGAATGTCTGAAATTATCACGCTTTCCGGGCGAGATGCATGGTCTGCATAAGTGCAAATAGCTATAGATGCTATTTACACTAAGTGAAAATAGCTGTATTTGTTTTTCAAGTGTAAATGGTAGTTAGATGCTATTTTCACTAAGTGCAAATAGTGGTAGATGTTATTTGCACCTAAGTGTGTTGTAGTATAGCCTATTATAAAACAGTATGCAACATTAACAACATATGCAGTGTAGTATATGATTATTATCAGCATCTGTAAGGACTCTACACCTCCATATCATCACATGATTGAACTATTCCTGTCTGAGAGGCGTTATAAGACATTTTATGCCCGTATTTAATAAATGAGGAACCGTTTTATCAAGCCAACAAGCCTTTCATAGGTGTGTTGTAATTTTTTAGTTTGGCAAATTTGATGAAATACACAGAGAATGTTATTTCACAGAAACAGTGTATATTTGATGGAATCGAAACTGCAAATTTAAATTGTATGCATGACAATGACAATAAAGAAATTCAAATTCAAATATTTATTAAAATCCTAAACGGATGCTGCCTTATTAGGACATTACTTGTCCCTGTTATTAAAGCCCCGTAACCTATCCTTAACCCTACCTGTTAAACACTTTATCCCTACCCTACCCATTAGGCATTTTACTTCCACTTTCCATTTATTTTCTTTTTTAAAATCGTTACCATCTATACAAACAATGGGAACAAGGAGTAGAATGAGTTCTTGAAAAATGGATTCGAACTCTGGTTGGTTTGCGTCCAACGCTTAAAGGAACACGCCGACTTTTTGGGACTTTAGCTTATTCGTCGTATCCCCCAGAGTTAGATAAGTCCATACATACCGTTTTTATCTGTGAGTTATCAGCTTACTGGTGTGCATGTTAATGTCTCTTATGTTTATGACCTTACTCTGTTAAAAGAAAACGGGTTACCGCGTTTACATGACCACTTACCTTGTTGGCACAAATGGCACTGTTACAGTAGGCTAGTCATCTAAGAACATAACGGAACACTTACCGCAGCCGCTTCACTATGTCCTGTCTGTACTACTGATGGGATGGCCGTATCCTTCAGCACACGTTTCATGGTCCGTGTGGCAAATTCCATTTTATCAAAATAGTCGTCCTCTCTGAAATGTTCTGAGCAAACGCGATGGGACTTGATGATGGCTAACGTTACAGGTGTTTGGATCGGATCTATATCCAGAGCAAGTAAGTTAGCCATAGATTCATCAGATCAGCGTTTTGGATCAGAATCCTACGAAACATCATGGTACCTTTTCTCCCCTGTTTATTGTCGTAGTTCTTTACAATACAGTGAACACCCATGTAAACTATAGTAATTGCTGACTCTATTACTATTACTTTGAGTGAACTCTCTGCTCCTCACCGTGCCGCGGGCTTCTCCTCTGGTGCTGCGAGCAGATCACTCCACAGTAGTAACAGTGCTTTGCCTTCTAAGAATATAGTCCCCAGTGTATATATACGTTTATAAGATGGCTGTGACTCATTTTACCTTGTTATTTGTACACGCTGTGACTATACACATCACAACATGTAAATAGAAAAAAATGTGGCATTATTTTGTCACTTATTGCGCAGTAGGCTAGCTGGAGCCATTTACCTCCAGTCTTTGTGCTAAGCTAGGCTAACGTTGTTTGCGTCAGAATAGAGTTATGGCACGCACAGAGATAAAAACGGTATGTATGGACTTATCTAACTCTTGGGGATACGACGAATAAGCAAAAATCCCCAAAAGTCCCTTCAAAATGCCACCTGCCTTACTCTATAGACACATTAGAATAATTTACCTAATTCTATGCATGCACTTAAAAATTAAATAATCAAATCACAATTGCAACAAATTTAATCTCATTGTGAATCAAATTGTTCTGATTTGCAAAAATCATTCGTGAATTGGATTAAAAACCTATGAATTGTGAAATCAGTTCACTGTCTACCCAAAGATTCACACTCTTAGTATTGCATTTATTAATTTTTTTCCCCTAATCAGTGAAGAATGTAAAGAAAATAAACGTCAATAGATCTTGTCTGAGCCTGGAACACAGACTGATGCATTTTTCTTTCAAAAGTGCTCAAATCAGATTGTTCAGCTCCAAGGCAACTTTCAGTAGTTGTTATGCACCAGTTTTTTATTTTTATTTTATAAGTCTGTCCAGACACAGAATTCAATTTTATATATTTTTTTTATTATTTGATTATTTTCTCAGCATCATTGCACAAAAAAATGACATTTTGAAGAAACTCTGCAGGCCTTTTCTATACAAAATGTCCATAGTGACTTTAGCTTTTCAGCTCTAAAAAGAGAAGGAAAAAGAAATCTAAATCAGTGTTTCTCATAACATTTTAAGGGGGTACTGGAGAAACTACAAACAAAATTCTGTTTTTCTGATGCAACACTTTTGTTTTAAAAGACGTGTGTGAAAGCTGTTGACTCTTCTGTCAGATTCAGTTTAAGCATAGAGTGCCTGAGTAAAACACATTGTCCTGATCCAGTATCTGTGGTCAGATGAGATGTCAAGTCTCTCACCTTAGAAAAACAAACTTTTCTGTCCTGTCAGCACAAATGGGTTTTGGGTTAATATATATATATCTACTTATATCTACTTATATCTACTTATATCTACTTATATCTACTTATATCTACTTATATACTGTATCTTCTGTGATCAGATCACTGAGAACTTGATCAGTTTTGAACTAATCGTTCTGTCCAGTTTGTCAAATAAGAATTCAGTCTCATTTGTGAATCATATTATATGGCTCAAAGACTTATGAGAATTATATTTTCACAATCATTCATGGCCACTATCATATAAAAAAAGAAGCTCATTTTCCTGTAAAAAGAATTTTTACAGGAAAATGAGCTCAGCTGAATAATTAAGGTCCTACAGGTGACATGAGGGTGAGAAAATAATGACAATGGACTATTTCCTTAAGCGTCTCCTTACCTTTGTCCTTGAATAACAGATATAAAGGTGATTGATACTCTCAGTCATGCTGGTTTAGGGTGAGTCAGAGTAATTGGAGGATTCATTAA
The DNA here is from genome assembly GCA_023029165.1 of Gobiocypris rarus. NCBI lineage: Eukaryota > Metazoa > Chordata > Actinopteri > Cypriniformes > Gobionidae > Gobiocypris > Gobiocypris rarus. The sequence goes on from CM040920.1 coordinate 5,844,449, forward strand.
CCCACAGAATCAAATTCCATGGACTCATTTGAAGTAGAAATGTGTTGCATGCTGTGAAGCGAAGTAGAGATTAAACGGTTACCTGTTTGATGATAAACCACAATACAATTACTGATGGTTAGTATTAGGTAATTAACATTTCATATTTTAATTATCTTTAAAACCGAATTTGATTACATTTGAAAAATACTGTCCAGTAAATGTGTAGGTAATGTTTTGAGTGAAAACATGGTGGAAGGTTTCTTCCACGTGGTTTTACAATCTCTACAACCTGTGTTGAGGGAAATTATTTGAATGAATGATGGGAACCACCTGTCTTTAGAAAAGGTTAGATGGCATTTTCTTTTAATCTTACTTGTGTGTAATGCCTTATATAGGAGTGTTTATAAGCGCAGTGCTCAGTGATGGGGAGTTGATTCCAAAAGAGTTGATTCCTTGTCTCTAAATAGCCCTATGGCCACTCCAGCACAGGAATCGACCCTCGTTGTTGACACCTTTGCTGTGTCATTGCAGTTAAGTGCACTACATCAGAAGAATGAATCATAAAACACGGGACGTGATGTTTAACTGTCCATTGTGCCAATGGATAGTATGCACATAAGTGGCGTGAGAGTTGTATCTCAAGAGTAGGAAAGAGGTTTTTTTATTTTTTTATTTTTTCTTCTCTCTTTCTTCCTTCCTCCCTCTTTTCCTTTCCCTTCCCCTTTCTTTCTCCCTTCCCTTCTTCTTCTGGCGGGGACACATCATCAGTAGTGTACCTTTGAATCAGGGGTTGTTTTGGCCATTCAACACTATACACCCTCATAAAAAGGTGGCCAGCTACAGGGTGATCAAACCTGAGCTTGTGTCCCTTGCCCCAAAAAAAAAAAATCCTTTGACACCGCCCATGGGACTTTGCAAGGCAGGGGCGTCCTCTTCCCTGACTCAAGCCTAGAGCTGACCCGGGGTTGTGACCTGGGTTCTCGAGTGGGGTGTAGGGTGGGGGGATTAGTGAGTGTGTCATGTTGTGCTCTTTGAACTCAGCAAGGGTCCTTCCGCTTAATCCAAATCCACTGGCTGCTTCTTTCGGCCACTTCAGAGACTGATCTAATTGTCTACCGCAGGGTCTGTCCATGGATGCCAAGGTCTTTCAGCAGTCTGATGGTGGAAGAAGCCATAAAACCTCTGCATCCCACTTCAACCGGATAGACTTTTGCTTTCCATTCTAGTTGTTGAGCGTCTGCTGCCAGTTCTATATATCGCAGTTTCTTGCGCTCATAGGCCTCTTATACTAAATTCTCCCATGGGACTGTGAGCTCAATGATGTATACAGACTTCAATGAAGGGGACCAGAGTACCAAGTCTGGCCTAAGGTTGGTGACTGCTATCTCAGGTGGGAAGATTAATTGCTGGCCAATATCAACTAGCAACTTCCAGTCCCGGGCCATTGCTAGCTCTCCAGCTTCTGGTTTGGTAGGGGGATGGTTGGGCTTTTTTTGTCCCTCTTGGATGAAGGTTGGGGCTGTGATGGAATTGGCTGCTCTCAGGGGCAAGGAGTTGGTGGTAATTCTCTTGCTCTCAAGAGCTGCTGCCAGACTTTTCAGGACCTGGTTGTGTCTCCAGGTGTAACAACCTTGTGTGAGGCTGGTCTTACAACTGCTCTGGATGTGTTTGAGAGTCGCTGGAGTTGAGCAAAGGGGACAGGTTGGGTCCTCGCCATACCATTGGCAGAGGTTTTTTGGTGATGGGAGTACATCATAGGTAGCTCTGTTGATAATGCTGATGTTTCTTGCCTCCATCTCCCAGAGCTCCCTCCAGCTGAGCTTTCTCCTCTCCAGGCCTTCCCACCTTGTACATTGTCCCTGCTTAGCAAGAGAGACGACCTTTGTGCTTCTTTGCACCTCCTCGACCACCATTTTCCTCCTCTCTGATGTTGAGGCCTTATGCCAAGTTGGCTTACTTGCTGTAAGGCCAAAGCCTCCTCTTCCCAACTGGACGTTCCCTACAATGTCACTGTGCCTCAGGGCTGACGTAGCTTGCTGCACCGCGTTGGATGGTGTCTATTTCCGTCCAGTTAACAGGGATGGAACGGCATTACTGATAGTCTGGTCTTTGGAGTCCTTCAAAGTCACTTGAACTCTTCAGTAAGGCTCGTGATAGGCAATTCAAGGACCCCTCTGCCGTAGAGGCTGATGATAGTCAGACAGCGTGGGACGCCGAGCCATTTCTTTACGTATGAAGTTATTGTTCTCTCCATCTTCTCCACAGTTGTTATTGGGAGCTTGTAAATGGTGAGTGGTCACATTGCCCGAGGGAGAAGTCCAAATTGCAGGCACCAGAGCTTAAGCAGTTCCCTGGCAGTAAAGTGCTGTTAATGTTTTCCAGACTATTGGTAATGTCCTGCCTTACTTGCTTGACTTGGTCTTTGTCCCTTAGGCTTGCGTTGTACCACCTGCCCAGGCTTTTGACAGGTTGCTCAGACACTGTTGGTATTGGGTCATCACCAATTCAGAACTTCACGTTTTTAAGCTGTCCCTTAACTATTGAGATGCTTCATAGCTTCGTGTTCGGTTTGATTTTCATCCGGGCCCACTGGATGTTCTCCTGCAAAGAGTGAAGTAAATAAAGCAAGGAATTTGGACACTGACGTATTTCTGTTTACCAGTGAGCTGGAGGTGTCGCAGAAACAACTTTGTCGTGTGTGTTTTAGCGCCATCACCCGACTATTTTACAGAGACAAGTTCAATACAGAATATATTACCTACCTTCTCTTTTTGTAATTTATTTGACCACAGCTGTTTCTTTCTTGACTTTTACCTCTGTAAAATAGGTTTTAACAACTAGGTAACGACATTGATAGCTCATCATTTCAAGGTTAATGTCATAGATACATTTGACTAATTTGGACAGTCATACTAAAAGCATGGGAAATTTGTTTTTGGGGGAAAATAATGAGTAATAACAACTGCAATCTTGTATTATTCCTGACCCTCGAAGAATCAATTCCATTGACTAGGCTGCGTTTAAGTCAATTTTTTTTTATGCCCCTTCCTCTCTAACTTCCTTCTGTCTCGTTGGATGTAATCATTGCTTAAGTTGCATGAGTGCCACTATGGCAGAACCCTTGCAATGGGTTTAAATGAAACACCCTAAGCCCTTGATGTATTGATCTGCAAATAAGCAAACCTTTTATTTTATTATACACTATCAAAACATTAATATACTAAAATATCAATTCAAGTTACTGATAATTCAATCGTGCAAAAATGGCAAATAATATATAAACATTTTACAACAATTATGGAAAACGGCTCGGGTTATGTATATAACCCTTGTTCCCTGAGAAAGGGAACGAGCACTGCGTCGAACGGCAATTTGAGACACTCCTAAGCAACAGCGTGTCTGAAGTATGAATGAAACTATCCCAATCCTGATTGGTGTTGCGTCATGACGTAGCTGTGACGGCATACCCGGAAGATACATAAGGGGAGCCGGCGCATAGTAACGGCAATTATCGCGATGAAGCATGCGCTCCAGGCGTGCCGAGGTGTGGCGACGCGACGCAGTGCTCGTTCCCTTTCCCTTTTTCACCCGAGCCGTTCCCTTTCGAGGGAACTCACACTGCGTCGGAACGGCGAATTTGAAACGAGTACCCACTAGGCCACACCGAGGTGGCGCCTGCCCTAGTGTGAAGCCGGAGACCGGGCACAACTAGGACTGGAGCACCCTAGCGCCAGGCGTCGCAGGGAGGTGCAAGCTATAGACAGCTGTACAGAACTCCTGTGCAGACTCCACTTCCCTTCTTCCACCATCATGTGAGGCGGAGGATGAAATACCTGAAGAACCAAAGACCTGACCACACTAGATGGTACCTTGGGCACGTAGCCCACCCCAGGATGTAAGATGGCCTTTACTCCGCCAGGGGCAAACTCCAGGCAAGTCGGCGTAAGCGCCAAGGCCTGAAGGTCCCCCACTCTCCTCAGAGAAGTGATAGCTAAGAGAAAGGCTCTAGTGGCTCGAAGGGGGCCTCAGCCAAGCCTTCAAGTACCACTGCCAGATCCCTAGGTTGGAACTCTGGAGCAGGCCGCAGGCCTCATCCTCCGAGCCCCACGGAGGAACCGTACAACCAGATGGTGCCTACCCAAAAAGGCCCATCACTCACAGGAGCGTGGAAAGCCCAAAGGCAGCCACGTACACCCGGAGTGTGGACGCGGTAAGACCTGCAGAGAAACGATTTTGGAGGAACTCCAGCACTGAAGCCACTGGGCAGTTAACTGGGACCACCTCACGCTCTCTACACTAAGTGGAAACACATTCCACTTCGGGCTGTACACCCTCCTGGTGGAAGGAGCCCTGGAGCTGAGCAAGGTCTCGATAACATCTGCTGACCGTCCAGTCTCTAGGTACTGGCCGCATCTGAACCATGGCATCCAACCCCAGCGGGGCTGCATGCGTGAGAGAAAAACCCCTCGGACATGGCCTCCACCACCTCTGGGTGGAGTCGCCACTCCCCGGGCCTCAGCCCCTGCCTCAACAGGATGTCTGCTCCCTGATCTTGGACCCCCGGGGCGTACATTGCCCTGATGGACAACAGTTTCCCTTGGGACCGCAGGAGGATCTGATGCGCCAGTCTACACAGAGGCGCGACCTCAGACCCCTGCCGATTGAGGTGCGATCGACAGCTGTGTTGTCTGTTCGTACCAGGACATGGTGACCACGGAGGTCCGGGAAAAAGCTCCTGAGAGCTTTGTAGACCGCCATCATCTCCAGGCAATTTATGTGCCAGGAGGAATGGCACCCTCCCATGGGCCCCTCAGCGGCCGTCCATGACTACACCCCAAACAGTGAGGCGTCTGTTGAAGCGGATTTCCGGCAACAGGGCGCTCCCAACACTGGCCCCTGGGACAGAAACCAAGGTTTCTTCCATATGACTAGGAACGAAGGCCACTGCGCGTTACCCTGATCATACAGAATGGATTTCCCCTCAAGGAAAGTCACCTGGTTTACTTCCGTATCAGGACATGGTGGCGCGGAGGTCCGGGAAAAAGCCCTCAGAGCTTTGTAGACCGCCAGCATTTCCAGGCAGTAAAAGTGCCAGGAGAAATGCCGGGTCTCCACAGACCTCTCACAAAGCGGCCGCCATGACCACGTCCCAGCCAGTGAGGGAGGCATCCGCTGAAACGGTCTTCCGCAACGTGATGCTCCCAACACTGGCTCCCTGGGACAGAAACCAAGGTTTCTTCCATATGACTAGGGAACGAAGGCATCTGCGCTGCTACCCTGATCATACAGAACGGTTTTCCCTCGAGGAAAACCCCTGATTCCCAGCCACCACTGTAAGGGTCTCGTAAAGCAGGCCAAGAGATATTCTGCTGGACGAGCCGCAATGAGCCCCAGCAGTCCTTAAAACTGATTCACAGTGATGCTGTGGCCTAGCTTCACTTTAGAGACCACCGCCCGTATGGACTCGAGCACGTGCGGGAGACAATTGTGCCCACAACATAGAGAATCCCATACGACTCCCAGGAACACTGTTCTCTGAGAAGGCCAACACGCTACTGCGTGTAGAGTCTCAACCCCAAGCACTGAGAGCAGCGACGACACCTCAATGCCGAACTGCTGCTACCACAGAGGGGAAGGGCTAGGCCGTATGGGCGAACCCGATATTGATGCGCTTTGCCCCCAAAAGCGAACCTCAGGAACTTCCTGTGACACAGAAGGATGGATACAGGGAAGCATGCGTCCTCTTTAGACCCGTCGTGACAGACCAGTCCTCAGACTGGATCTGAATCACAATGGAGGAACTGTAAGCATCTTGAATCTGAATCTCCTCAGAGAACGATTCAAGTACCTCAGATCTAAAGTTGGACGCAACTCGCCATCCTTCTTAGGAACTATGAAGTACTGGCTGTAGAACCCGGACTCCCTGTCTGGCGGAGGAGCACCTTCTGTGGCCTCCTACCAACGGGGAGTGGACTTCCTGTTCCATTACCCGAACCTGCCCAGGGACCACTGCCGTCCAGACCACCCCACTGAACTTCGGGGGAAGGTAACTGAACTGCAGTCTGTATCCCATTTTCTACAGTACGCAGGGCCCACACAGATATATTCGGAGGCATAACCATGCGCCAAGATAATCTGCTAAGGAACCAGCCTCTCGAGGCGGCCTCGGTGTCAACCGAGCCTCCTCCCGACCCCTGAAGCGGCTAACCGGCAGGGTGAAATCGAGGAAGATTTTCGGTGTGCGTACGCATTTGCTGGACTGCCGCAAGTCTTGCTAGAGGCGGCTGGTGCAGCACTGCGTGCGGGGAAGCGATGTGGCCCGAAGCATACTTGATGGCGGGAGCACAGCATCGATTCCGAAAACTCCACAGGAGGCGACCTCGATCGCTCCTACCCGGGAGAGGGGCCAGCAGGGGCCTCATCTAAGGGAGCTGCTCTACAGGGCCGCAACACTAGGGCGGACACTGGGAATAGCAATTGCCTGAAACTGATGTGTCCCGCAGGCCACAAGGCGGCGAGCGACATCAACTTCAGGAGGGCTCCACCTTAGATGAATATCCAGACAAGTCGAACACGCTTAGGTGACATAATTAAAGTATCCAACTTATTAAAGTCAGATAACATGACACTCAATTCCTCTGAATTAAATGCCATCATAATCAGCCAACCCGTGCAACCTGGTCTGAATGCTAGGCTGAATAAAAAATATATCTAACTCCTCAAAGTCAGATAATATTTTAATTTAATTCCTTGGAATTAAATACAGCCACAATAAGGTGAAACATGGTCTGAATGATAGGCTGAATATCTAACTCCTCAAAGTCAGATCATATTTTATTTAATTCCTCAGAATTAAATGTAGCCATAATCATCAGATGACACTGTTTTATTGTATTTATACGGACTCATAAACCACGCGTTGCCTCAGCAACGTGGTTCAACCGATCATAATACAATTGGCTTTCATCGCCGAGAAAAAGCCAAACAGTATCACGGTGAAACATGGTCTGAATGACAGGCTGAATATCTAACTCCTTAGAGTCAGATCATATTTCATTTAAATCCTCAGACTTAAATGCAGCCATAATCATCAGGCAATACTGTTTTATCGTAATATACGGACTCGTAACCACCGTTGCCTCAGCAACGTAGCTCAAGCCAACCAGTATTCCATGCACACCAATCGCGTGTTCACCTTAATAGCAGACCCATAACCTGCGCACTGCCTCGAAATCGTGAGATTGAGTCTTGCATATAAGAAGTGGCGAGCTCGTTATAACCCGACTGCCCGATGCTGAGCACGTCTAATTCCCCAGAATCAGACCGTTCACATCGGGTCCTCCGCCCGGGGAAGAAGCCGCATCGCGAGCTTCCACGCGGGAAGGAGAACATCTGAACTGACAGACAAAGACTGGGAAGATGCCTCAGCAGTCCCAAGTCTCGCTGACATGTCCATCCGTGAGCCCCATGACCGGCCTCGCCGCTGCGCCTCGGCGAATGCGGGACCGATCCACGGGGCTCACGAGGCTGGCCGCCTCATTGAACACGGCCAGCCGCAAGCGGCACCCTGAGCGGCAGCTTATCACATCGCGCGGGCGGCTTCCTCAAAGCCGCCCTAGCATGCTGCACGCCCAGGCACTGTACACTAAGCATATGTGTGTCCGTGCCCGCCATAACTGGGACACTGGTGCACACAACGCTAGTATTGCCCGTGAGTCGCCAACTTTATATATATATTCTTTTTTGTGACAAACAACACCAAATAGACAGACAGTTTGAAACACAGAGCGCTATGCTGAAGAGCGATAACTGCCGTTACTATGCGGCGGCTCCCCTTATGTATCTTCCGGGTATGCCGTCACAGCTACGTCATGACGCAACACCAATCAGGATTGGGATAGTTTCATTCATACTTCAGACACGCTGTTGCTTAGGGAGTGTCCCCAAATTCGTCGTTCCGACGCAGTGTGAGTTCCCTCGAAAGGGAACTAAAACAATTATGGAAAACTAAATTTGTGTAGCTAATATGTGGCTACAAATGCAATGTACAGACGTCACATGCGGCAAATATGTTAACATTTTAGGAGGAACGCTATGCAAACATACTCAGTTTTTTTTTTTATACATTTCCATTTTAATACCGTGATAACTTCACTATAATCATGGAATTAAATGTTCATACATTTTCATCTCTACCTCTCTACGAGTGCTGTCTCTACTTATGAGAATTACAGATCACATATGATACAGATGCCTATCCTCAGTAGATCTTTAACCTATTCTGTAATGAATAACCCTATGTTTAATAAAACACACCAGCTTTAATATATAGACCTCAAGACGTAGATTAATCCAAGTGTCATCTTCAATTTTCAGAGCTCACCTCAAATTCTTCTTTTTGAGGACAGTGACTCACATTGTTTACTTGGGATTGCACCCAATTACTGTAAAGTGGCACCAGTGTTGGGGAAGCTTCAAAACTCTAGCTTGTAAGTTACTACAAAAAGTAATGAACTACATTGTTCTAAGAAGGAATTTGATTTAAAAAAAAATTCTTATTTATTTATGTATTTATGTATTTATTTAGTTTGGGAAGCCTTAAAACTGTAGCTTGTAAGTTGCTTAAAGGGGTACTTCAGCGCTGGGAAGATGAATCTGTATTTAAACTGGGTCATTAATGTAGTAGAAATGTGAAATTATTTTTGGATTTGGTGCCTTCTAGACTGAGAAAACACAGAACATGTATTTTTGTCTCATGGGGATTGAAAGACAACAATTCCCAAAATGCACTGCTTCACTGCCTTACTCTAGGCATGGCTAGTCGGCTACTGGATTACTGGATCACTTGCCTACCACGTTCATTTTCAGAAAATCAGTTCACTTAGAGACACTACAATTAAAAACTGAACGTGTCGGTTCGATATAAAGTGAGTGAGCCGATTCCCTCATGTCGTTCCAAATTAAGAGCGTCACGGCACGAACGCAGCAGGATCGGATTACATTCATCACATGAGCTGAGGTAATCGCGGGATTCACGGCTGCGGCTGCATTCACAGCGCGTGATCAGTCTGGCGCGTGTTCAGTTCATGTCTTTGGAAGCTTAACTTTCATAGGAAGTTCATTTTAAAAGTTAAAACACTCACTTTGGTCTCCACCGCTCCGTTAACATGAATCTCCGCAGCTCCCCGAGCCGAGTGCTGTGAGTGTGATGTTGAAAACATGTGGAAATAGCGCCCTCTGCTGGCTGTAGTCTTCAGCCTCTGGCCAAAAACTCCTCCGATGATGCAAAATGACGATATTTTAAAATAAAATACATAATTCTCTCGTCTCAGGGTCATATGAGGAGGGAAAGTACGATAATTTGAATATACTCCCGGGTTTCTACTGATACAAAGCTTAATGCTAATCGCTGAAGTAACCCTTTAATAAAATTTAGTGACTGACTGGACATTAAAGCTATGGCACTAGACAACAGATGAAAAGGGTCAAATATTATATTTCAAAGTACATTATGGCAGTTTTTTGTAGTACAAGTTATCTGAAATGTTCTGTTTAAATATGCAAATGAGGCATTGTCTAATTAAATATGTATGAATTTGCATACATTTCCAGAAGCCATGTTTTAAATTTAATTTTCTTAAATAAAAGTTAAGGTTTTTACAGAGGGCAGTTTTGTCTTTTTATCTCTGATAATACTGTCAACTGATTTTTTTTAGGAAATACTGTAAATCAGTCAAATTATATATGAACAAACCCTTCTGTAAAAACCTTCAGAATAGATAGGAATACAACTGAAAAGTTTGTTGTAGACAAGTGCTACTGAAGAGTACTGGATTGAAATCTTCAGATTTAAATAGATAAAATGTTTTAAAATAAAACCCAAAAATGAAAATTCTGTCATCCTTTACTCACCCTCATGTCGTTCCAAACCCATAAGACTTTCGTTCATCTTCAGAACACAAATTAAGTTTTTATAAAATCTGAGCAATTTCTGTCCCTCCATTAACAGTTAATTTGTTCATTCTCATGTTACATTTGAGCTTCTCCAAGAATGAGGTTCATTCTCGTGTTACGCAGCACGTTTGAGCTTCAGCAAGAACCAATGAGGTTCATTCTCGTGTTACGCAGCACATTTGAGCTTCAGCAAGAACCAATGAGGTTCATTCTCGTGTTAGGCAGCACGTTTGAGCTTCTGCAAGAGCCAATGAGGTTCATTCTCATGTTACGCAGCACGTTTGAGCTTCAGCAAGAACCAATGAGGTTCATTCTCATGTTACGCAGCACATTTGAGCTTCAGCAAGAACCAATGAGGTTCATTCTCGTGTTAGGCAGCACGTTTGAGCTTCTGCAAGAACCAATGAGGTTCATTCTCATGTTACGCAGCACGTTTGAGCTTCAGCAAGAACCAATGAGGTTCATTCTCGTGTTAGGCAGCACGTTTGAGCTTCTGCAAGAACCAATGAGGTTCATTCTCATGTTACGCAGCACGTTTGAGCTTCAGCAAGAACCAATGAGGTTCATTCTTGTGTTACGCAGCACATTTGAGCTTCAGCAAGAACCAATGAGGTTCAATCTTGTGTTACGCAGCACGTTTGAGCTTCTGCAAGAACCAGTGAGGTTCATTCTTGTGTTATGCAGCACGTTTGAGCTTCTGCAAGAACCAGTGAGGTTCATTCTCATGTTACGCAGCACGTTTGAGCTTCAGCAAGAACCAATGAGGTTCATTCTTGTGTTATGCAGCACGTTTGAGCTTCTGCAAGAACCAGTGAGGTTCATTCTCATGTTACGCAGCACGTTTGAGCTTCTGCAAGAACCAGTGAGGTTCATTCTCATGTTACGCAGCACGTTTGAGCTTCTGCAAGAACCAATGAGGTTCATTCTCATGTTACGCAGCACGTTTGAGCTTCAGCAAGAACCAATGAGGTTCATTCTTGTGTTACGCAGCGTGTTTGAGCTTCCGCATGAGGTTTGTTCTTGCGTGTCAAGCATGTTTGGTTAAGCTTCTGTTTATTTTTGCTGATCAGTGTTTAAATGTGAATAAAAGCCTAAATTAAATCTGTTCATCATATAAAGCGAACGAGTATCTTCAGAAAATTTGGATTAAACCGCTCAATTCATATGGATTAGTTTTACGATCTCTTTATGAACTTTTTGAAGCGTCAAAGTGGTAGTTGCTTACTTGCAAGAACTGGCTCAGATTTTATTCAATATTTCTTAATTTATGTTCCAAGGAGTAACACAAGTTTATTGGGTTTGGAACAACAAAAGGGTGAGTAAATGATGACAGAAATCTAGAAGAATTTTATAACATCAAATCGGAAGATACACAGCATTATTTTTTGCATGCGCATCTTGTTGTTTCCGAGCCCTAAAGCATACCACATTTTCCATAGTTACAGTAGGTTATTTCCCTTGGTTGCGGATTCATCAGTGATAATAGAGCACAAGTCAGTATGACCTGCCCGAAAACAGGCTGATAGTCACAGCTCCCTGATAACAACATCCTCCTTTTGTGCTTGGTCTCATTCCTCATATTGCCCTGCCAAGATAAAGCCATCAGTACATGATGGTAATCCAATAAAACTTTAGGCTGAAGAGGAGACAGTGATGGCAGTATATTTGGTTTGATGTATTACTCTGGTGCATGTTTCAAATTGGACTCAAAATGTGTGACATTGAATGTGAATGCTTGAGACTTGACTTTGACATTCAAGTTGCTGTTACTTTTGACTTGACTCCAACTTGCGTTTCAAAAACTAATATGATGTCACATAAAACAGGGTGCCATTCTTCCATGTCGATAATGGATAATGTCATTATATGTTGTTGATGATTTGACACAATCCTGGATTATTCTGTTCTTCAAAGCTCATCTGAGTTGTTGTCAGCAACAGGCCCTTAAGCTTAAAGCTGCTCAAGAGCAGGTATATGAAACATAAACAAGATTAGATGACTTGAGAAGGTGATACTCTATGTCCGCCCCAGACGCAGCTTCATTCTTACGTGAGAACCATATTAAGCACAGGCAATCGTATTTTAGTGTTAAATTAGTAGAATATATCTAGCCCATTAAGAAATGTATTATGATTTTTATTGTTTTCCATGCAGCTACTAAAAAACTGGCTTTTAAATGATTTTCTTATGGCTTCATGCAACTGCTTAGCTACAATAAATTAAATTAAATTAAAATGTATTTACAACCCTGAAACTGAAAAAAAAAACAAGAATAAAAACATAATTAAATTGGAAATAATGCAACAGTTAACTTGTTCACAGTCTAATTATAATTATTATGCATTAATTATAATTATACATTCTAAATATTGGGGATAATTATTATATTTTATTATCTAATATAACATTGTTATATATATTTAACCATGCTATTGCTGATGACAGATTTGAGTAGTGATACATGTGCTCAGAGATAAAATCTGCATGTGCATTTGAAAAACCAAATCGTCCAATGTTCAGTACGCGGCTCTACCATTGGAGAAAGCATAACGGCTAACTTGGATCACAAGTGACTTGATAACCAATCACATTGAAGCCTTAATGTCATTGAATTTCGTTTAGAGTTGTGCGGCAGTCAATCACTGTTTGCAGAAAACAGAAAATGGGCAAAGAGGCGGACGTGGGCAGAGCTAAGGTGACGCGATGACTAACAGACTGGCTACCCACCTGCCACTCAAAGTGGCCACTCTCTTAATTATGCAGAACTTTAAGGCTTTATATAAAGTAAACGAATGAGTTATAAAAAAACCCACCCCTCACAGTTGTCATGAAGGGCAAAATTAGCCATATAGAGCAAAATTTGAATTTGTACCAGGCTGTAAACATTTTTTTCTGCTGTAAACTTTGGCATTTTAACATGAGGCTCAGTGAGATTCTGCTCCCTTCTGGAGCCTAGTGGCCAGTTGATTAACTGCAGTTTAAGTCACTTCCGTATTGGCTTCAAGAGAGACTGCGGGAGTTTGCCGCTTGGGTAAATTATGTGCGATCAGCTGTGAGGTCACAGTCATGTTGCACTGTGGTCTATGGATCTGCCTAAAGTGTACATATGGAGTAGCCTGACAAGCCAGACCCACATCAAGATGTTTGGTCTGGAAACTCACCATTGACAGGGCTCAATCCGAGAGGTGGGATAAACTGCTGTCTTTCAAACTCCTTCTGCACGCAATTGGATACGTTACAACCAACCAGAGCAAAGAAGAAGCTGACATAGTTAGAGCTCTCGGTTATTTGCTCTTTTTTCAACGAAAAGCTTAACTTTAAATCTTTCAGAGTCGCGGCCAAAGCAGATTCGAAAGACCGCTGTTCGCCAACATCTCCAGCCGCCGCCATCTCCTTTGTTTTCAAGCAACAGGAACCGTCGCAACTCTGCCGTCATTACGTTAAGCCCGCCCACCGACTCTATACACGATGTGATTGGGCCGTCCAGAGTTAGGCTTTTCCAGCTCAGAAGGGTATTGAGAGTTGCTAGACGACACTTGCGGGCAGATTAAATTTGCTGCCGCTAGGGTGCGTCTAGATTTCTAGGCTACATATGGAGAAGACTTACTCCCTCTTTCAAAATCGAGGGGTTGAGTATCTGTCCAAATTAACTTCCCACACTTTTTGACAAAGTTCAATGCACTACAAAATGGTGGAGGGGATTCCTGAGGGGAAGTGCTATGGGAAATTTGTGAGTGTATGTCTAAAGTTAAACGCAGTCAGGAGTCAGAGTCTATCTGAAAGCCCTGAACTCTTAACACACCTAGATTTGTGTTAGCAGAGGTTACAGCGCCACACTTTAAATTTTACATTAACATTTTTTTTGTAATTCTGAATTTTTATGACAAGTTGTACATTTTAACCATTTGGTGATCTAATTTGATCTAATATACATTTCAAAAATCAAACAATTAGTATAATAAGGCATCTAGAATTATTTGCAGAGCAGATTAAATACCTATAATCATTTATAAGTAATTTAATAAGTAATTGAGTTAAACTACAGATACCCTAATAACTGGAGTTTATTATAATATATATATATATATATATATATATATATATATATATATATATATATATATATAACTTCAGTAAACTCCAGTAAATAACTAAAAGTACTCATTTTCAATTTTACTTGGGAAAAAAGTACAAAAGTACTTGAAACTGAATGTACTTGGGTATTAAAAGGGTTAAACATGTTTTTATTTATTCTAGCGAAAACTAGAATAGTTAGTACTAATAAGAAAGAATAGTGCAAACATTGATGTATTGATCTGCAAATAAGCAAACCTTTTATTTTATTACCAATAAAACATTTTTTTGTTAAACTCTAACAATAGAAATAGACCAATTTTTAGAGCAAACATGTTGAAGACTGGCCGATGAGCTGTCTGTTTATTAAATGATAAGCTTTCCTCACAAATGTGGTTTATTCAGCATTTATGAAGCCTCTCTTCCATTGACATCCATTGAAAAAAGGCCTCTTTTCTCCTTCCCTGTTTACCGTAGTGTTAGCAGATGTTGCGCTTATTTCGGCTGAGGTTGAAGTCTTGCCTTCAAGTGGCTTTGTTTCGTTTCAAGGACTTATAGTTTTTTTCTCTTTGCTTCCTGTTTCCTTTGTTCATATGTTCCTGCTTGTCCTTGATTGTCTTGATTGTGTTGTCAGGGTTTAGCCTGGATGCCAGCCGAACTTAGCCCCGCCCACAACATTTGAGGTCGGGAAGTGTGGTCTGGACTTGATCACTTGTGGAGCAACTATGCTCGAACCAGAGCTGTTTGTACCAATCAAATTGTCAGGGCGGGCTTTATACGATGATGGACAGATGATCAACAGTAATGTAATCATCCACGTCACTAAAGAGTGCTTGGGTTGAATTTGTTTGAATCTGAGTATGATGGCGTCAGGTAAAGTAATCAGTGTATCCTTAAATTCTTTTTACAACACCGGCAATGATCGTTTACACTCATCTTCTTCTTCTACTTCTTCCAGCGTGCGTGCAGTTGAGTTCTGTTGACAACTGCGTCGCTCGTCATTTACTCCGTTGCTCTGATTGGTTGTAGGTCTATCCAATTGAGTGAAGAGGCATTTTATTTCCTGGTTCGGTAGAAACATGCCCCATAATCAAAGCCCAATGGAGCAGTATCAGACTCATATTCTGACTAGAATCTGAGTATGACGTCAGGCTAGTCTGAGTTAGTAATGTTTGATACATTTTTCACACCCGTCCCTCATTAGTTGCTTAGTTCATGTAATGACCTCTATTTCAGTTCCTCATTGTCTGGTGTTGTTTGTGTTAATACACGTTGTTATGTTGCCTTTCCCTTTTTGGGGTTAACATTAAGCCTATGTGGGAATACACACCTTTGTTTTTGTTTAATAAAGTACATCTATGTGTCATCATCATCATCATCATCATCATCATCATCATCATCATCATCATCGTCATCCGTCTGTGACAGTTAACTGATCTAGAATTTGTCATTATCTCAGATGTACAGTATAAAGTTATGAAGAACATAGCTGACTTGTTCATCGACACACTCTGAACCATACCTGGACTTTTACACTTTTTAAACTCAAAATGATAGGTGTGTAGTTAGCTAAGCGGGGTGCCATAAAGTAAACAATGTAATTTTAGCTTTCCACTGCCAACCAGTAGCTTTTCACTTGACTCTTTGTAAATCAGCTGTTACAGTCATTGAGCCAGTGAATCTGGGTCATATTGTGAAGTATTTGGTAATTACTTTTTTACTGAGTGTGTGACCTGATTTTATCCATTGCAAGGAGTTGCATTTTGATAAAATTACTTCACGTGCTGTATTTCTAGCCACAACAGTGTTCAGGAAATCCACATGAGTCCTTTATTTATAATATTTACTAAGTCTAACAGACCAAAGCTCTCAACTTGATTTGACTCTAATTCAATCCTGATAGTCAAAGTCTAGGATGTGAGAATCGTCTGATAGGATGTCCCAGATGTTTTAATCTAAATTGTACATTTAAAATGGGGCTTTACACTGTATGTACACATTGAGTGAGTGGGCTGGTGTTCATGGTGGGGTTAAAGTGGATGTGTTTGTTTCGTGCTGTTAGAGCTCGGGATGGCCAGTGGTGATTCAGATCCATCATTAGACAGACCCCAGGTGGCAGGAGAATAGAGCCACAGCAAACTGATTCTGGGTCAGTGTATTTGTAGCCTGTTTGAATTAGGCTTGCTGATAGCATCAGAACTGCGGACTAGCCTTCCAAGAAATATGATGAAGAAGATAAGTGCCCCCCACCTCCCTCACCCCGTGGAGAGGACCCTTACTGTCAGCCGATTAACATTTGAAACTGACTCACAACTAGTTTCTTCTGCTCAACAAGGCTGGATTTATTTGACCAAAATGCAGGAAAGACAGTAATATTGTGAAATATGATTACAATTTAAAACTGTATTTTATTTTTATGTAATTTAGCTCTGTGATGCAAAGTTGTATTTTCTGCAGCCATTATTCCTGTCCACAGTCACATGATCCTTCAGAAATTCATTTATGTTTTATTATTATTTAAATTTGTTTGCATTTTTTTGTGATTCTTTGATGAATAGAAAGTTCAATGAACTGCATTTATTTGTATTGTAGTGTATCACAGTTCCCAGAGTTTTTATTTATTTTTTCATTAAAAATTGATAAGTAAATTAGCATATTAGAATGATTTCTAAAGGGTCACGTGACACTGAAGACTGCAGTACTTCGCCATGACAGGAATAAATTACATTTTAAAATACATTCAAATCGAAAACTGTTATTTTAAATCATAGTAATATTTCAGAAAATGTATTGTTTTACTGTATTATTTATCAAATGTAAATAAAAAAAGAGACTTACCATGAAATTATTCCAAAAATGATATCAAATAGTGATGCACTGATCATGATTTTTCATGGCCGATTCTGATATCGTTTGACGAGTTTTTCTTCTTCTTGTTTAAGCAAATTTATTTGTTGTTTATTTGCTATATAACAGGCAAAATGGCCCTAAACAAAAAAGAGGCAACCACTGCATTTTTAAACACGATCCAAACAATGCTACACCCATGTATCATGAGCTATTGTTTTTTTATTTGAATTACATTGTATAATTTCAAGATTTAAAGCAAAAGCAGACTTTAGATTTGTGAAATTATGCTGCCTAAGACACCTGCACAAATCAAAAACAGCAGACGGACTGAATGAAAATGCAAATTCACTCTCTGACAGTAGGTGGCGCTTATGGAAGAGCAGAGCTTTGGGTACCGTTGGGTATATCGCTTGGCTATAAGCTGCTCTTATAAACTACTTGTATGGAGGTGAGAGGAAAATAAAATGCCATTGAAACTTTTCTGAAGACAGTCAGTTCCCTTCAGGGATACATTCATATAAACCCACACCCCCAATTCAATATTTATTTTTTTTAGTCGTAAATTTTGATCATCGCAAACAGTGAGCTTGCTGTGCCTGACAGAGTATTTGCTCTGCCGGTGTGTCTGTGTTCTCTTCTTTGTGCCCATCTTCGACGTATCCCATCTCTAATCACCTGTTTACAGACTTCATAATACTTTCACACAAATTACATTTTGGGAAATGATTGCAATGCAGTTTGTGTGCAAAGATGCGTTTACTCCATGTAATTACTGCAATTTCATGATTTCAACTTGTGCAAAAAGCGTTCAAGTCCTCATAGAGCTCATAATTACAGCTTGTAAGATGGGAATTTTTTGAGAGCTCCTACTTGTACCACCTGACCGCTGCAGATTCATTTAGGCAATGATAGTGGTGCCAAAGAAACGCATAATTCCCAGTTTGAGGACATGAATCACTCTGAATATAACGTGTTGTCATCTTGAGACTACGGTTATAACGACATGGCGTGAATGCAGCACAAGTCCGGAATAAAGAAAAAATTGTGTTTGGAGCAAAAAACGTCCATTTCTGATTCCCGGCCAGTCTAGTGGTGCATCTCTAATTCCACACTTCTGACCCCAACACCATGTTACACAAAACCTTCCTCACAGGCCCCCATGCTTTTATGTGAATAACATCAGATTGTAAATATAGGCATAAACATTTTTTCTTTTATTTGCTACCTTGCTGTTGCCAGCATTTAGCAGGAAGTGTTTTCTCAGACCTACTTTATTCCAAGTAGGCCCCCACGGAAGCTTCAGTATGATTCGAAAACTGCATGAGGTGACAGATGAGCTCTTCAGCCAAGCCTGTTGTTGAATTTCCCATGAGCTAACGCAGAGGAGTTTCGTGTGTCTTATGCATTAATCCTGAAATAACAGTCCCAGGCCCTCTCAGTATGGTTTCACTGAATCTCATCATATAGTTTAGTTATAATATTTTGCTAATCCTCCACTCCTTTTTTTTTCTTTCCTATTTTCACTGGCCTATTTCTCCCTGTGCCCATTACGTTAGAGAGCTCCCACCTTTCCCAGTCATTTCACCTCCCCCACTTCCCTCAAAGCTTCTGCTCATGTCTGCTGGCCTAATGAAATGAGACTGTTATTGGAATGTATTAGGCCAGGCTCGGTCCAATCCAGGCAGCCGGCACGGATGCATTTCCAGACTGTCATGCTTACTTTCATGAACAGAGCATCATCAATGGACTTAAGGATATACCTTCTGATTGCTTTCAGATGGCAAGGTGGAGGTGACCAAGGAGGGCATGAAACTCTGCACCATGGGACCGGGGAAAGTGTTCGGAGAGCTCGCCATCCTCTACAACTGCACCAGGACTGCTACGGTACAGAGTGAGTGAGGAGAACAATGCACCTGCACATTTACAGTTCAAAAGTTAATTCATTCAAATTTAGTGTACTTTTTGTGCAAAACATCAGTTAAATATGAGCACATGCACATGCATGAATGTGCACATAGAAAGAACCTTTCTCTTTATAACTGTGCAAAGATGAACCACAATCTGGAGTGAGTAACCATGGAAACACATACACTGTGTTGTCATCCTTAACTTAGCAAGAACAGCTACTCTCAGGAGGGAGTAACCATGGAAACGTAACACACACACACACACACACACACACACACACACACACACACACACACACACACACACACACACACACACACACACACTCACTCACTCAGGGATATAAACTATCTACATGAAGTAGCTGAAATTCCTTGCATAGTTTTTTTTCTGTCCTTTTAAATATTTTAATGCAAAGCTTTGAGGCATTACCAGCAAAACCAGTGGATTGTCTTGTGATTTTGCCTGCACAGTAAACAATTCAAATATTTTTCCCTATTGCTCTATTCGAGTTTGACAAGGTCTTGTATTCCTAAAACAATATGACAAGCTAATTTGTATGCATGTCAGCCTGGCAAAATAATTTGCAAGCCTCACTTAATTTAATTATCAAAATGTACAATGCATAATGGCTTCAGTTCTTCCCTGTTAAACCAGATGCAACACTGTGTTTTATTAGAAAATTACATATTGTTTGTCTTGCTGTGTGATAGTACTTCAATCTTTGCTAAATCACTGATTTCTTGTGTGTTTGCATTCTTGTTATTGACACTGGTAGAAACTGGTGGCGTGAAATAGTGAGATATATACCAGCAACGGAAAGAGGTGAGTCAGAATCTCTGTCTCATCTGCATCTCTTAAGTGCGACAAATGCCAGGCCACTTCCTCAGATTTGAAGAGAGCCACCAAGATGAGAAACACAAACACAAAGCCATTATTTTGTCATGATGAAGTACAATCTTCAGCATCTTATTTTTTTTTATAGCTTTTTGCCTCTGAGGCAAATGCAAATACAAGTGCTCCCCAACTCTCGTTCTGTTTGTCTGTCCCCCCCTCCTCACTGTCTCTCTCTGTCTCTCTCGCTCATGTTTTCTGTAAAGCAGCTGTTGCTTTATAAAATCTGATTAAACATTTTTTCCTGCTGTTTTTGTTTCTGTTTT
This sequence comes from Gobiocypris rarus, assembly GCA_023029165.1. NCBI lineage: Eukaryota > Metazoa > Chordata > Actinopteri > Cypriniformes > Gobionidae > Gobiocypris > Gobiocypris rarus. Next base: position 5,864,377 of record CM040920.1, read on the forward strand.
AGTTTTTTTTGTTTTATTTTAAAGGGATAGTTCACCCAAAAATGAAAACTACCCTATGATTTACTCACTCTCAAGCCATCCTAGGTGTATATGCAATTCTTCTTTTTGGCGAATATAATCAGAGTTATATTTAAAAAAGTTCTGGCTAATCCAAGCTTTATAATGGCAGTGAATGGGAGCCCAAAATTTGAAGCCCAAAGAAGTGCATCCATCTATTATAAAAGTAATCCACACAGCTCCAGGAAGTTAATGAAGTGAATGGATGGATTTTTGTTAAATATCTATATTTAACACGTTATAAACTAAATATCTAGCTTCATCCAGACTGCCTTCCGTATTTAAAGGGGTGATGAATTGAGAAATCAACTTTCTCTTGATATAAGAGGTCATGAAAATATAAGAATATCCTGTAAGTTTTGTAAAACTTCGTTGTTAGTAGGGCCGGGACTTTAACGCGTTAATTAAGATTAATTAATTGCGTGACTTTAACGCGTTAATTAAGATTAATTACGCAAAAATTGATAACAATTTTAACTTATTTTTGCACCGCGGAACGTTTTTTAATGAATGAGTTTCGTCGGACCGTTTATACTGGCACACCAACTAGCGTTCTTGACTTCTGAACACAACAAACCACAGTGAACATGAACGAAGAAGCTGACGAGACTGCTTTGCTTAGCAAATTTTGTTTTAAAAAACGAAAGGATGGAAGCGTCGACAAGAGCATGGTTGTGTGGAAGCTATGCAAAAGGAATTTGCGTATCGAGCCTCAAATATCACCTCAACGCAAAACGCTGGACATAAATAAATAAACAAAATTTTGTTGATTAAGCTTATGTTTTCAGTCATTATTCAATGGTATACTAAAAGTCCATGTGAAAAAAATTACTTCTCACTGTTCTCAGGTCAAATATTTATATGCAATTAAAATGCGATTAATTTCGATTAATTAATTACAAAGCCTCTAATTAATTAGATTAATTTTTTTAATCGAGTCCCGGCCCTAGTTGTTAGTCAAAGAAAAACTTTTATTGACACCAGGCCCAGAAAACGAGAGCTCTCAAATATATACTGATCAATGATGTAATAGAAGGGGGAAACGCCTCCTCTACAGATCAATGTGTATGCCTGCTTCTGTAGCCCCGCCCACCGACTTGTGGAGTTAAACTGTGCTAAACGGAGCTAATCACGCTACTGAGCAATAAACATGCTGAAGATAGCAAGATAATCGTTTGTAAACAAGACGCAGGTCGATACTGGATTTGCAGACATATTGAGATATAAACACAATGCTGTGAACAATGTCCTGGGGCTATGTGTTTTCCAGATGGGCTACCCCTGTCGGCCCGTAAGCCTGTCGGCAGGCCGGTGAATTTTAAATAGTGAAATAACATTCCTTTCTTGATCTGCGTTGTTCACTCTCTTGACCGGCGCGTATGTGTGCGGTTCGTGCTTATATCCACTGATTGGGCGTGCCAAGTAATAACAAAATAAATCAATCGTGGGTGGATGAGAGATACATCTTTGTGTTTGTTTGATAAATACGGTTTGAGAGCCCTAAGGGAAGCAGAAGCTCATTAAATATGCAAATCTTATCCAATCCAAGCCGTGGGTGTTTTCTACAGCCCATCAAAACCGAGCATGTCTTGAGAGAGCCTCAAAACCAGTGTAGAAAATAGCCTATTACTTATTCATTATGATGTTTTTTAATGTAAAAACCATGTGAACGTCATTAGTTGACCTCAGACAACAGTATAAAAAAATGCAAAAAGCCCGTTTATGACACCTTTAACTTACGTCATAAACAGCTAGGATGACTTGAGGGTGAGTAAATTATGGAATACTTTTCATAATTTCTGTCCTCAATACCTTTAAATTGATTGCATTCCCTAGGGGAAATAAATACCAAAATGTGTTTGAAATGCATTTATTTTAAGTATACTACAAATACCATTACATTTTTATGTATCAATACTTAATTGGAATTATCATTTTGTACATAATGCAGTTTAGTTATCTGGAAATAGTGATGATGTCTAAATTAAATATTTACTTAAGTACATTTGACACATTTTAGGCTTAATATTAAGAAATGTGCATTGTGAACATTAAAAATAAAGTACTACTTCAAATAAGGTTTAATTATAATATGTATATCAGCAAGTCTCCAGCGATATGTCAGTAAACATGTTAATGGATTTTAAGAATACTTATTATGAAATAAATGTATCTTAAATATATTTTGGTATATGTTTTTTTTCACTAGGGATAGCTAATATTTTTCCCTCTCTTTTGAAGTTTTGCAAGATAAACAATGAGCAATATATGGGAACCAGGAATGGGCAAAATAATTTAAGAAATGACTCTCTTTCAGTTGAAGTATGAAGTAGGATTTATTTGGCCATTTGCCACAGGATGTTGAATTGGAATGACTTGAATGTTTTGAATTCTGTTATGAATGTAATTGATTCAAAATACAACTTTGATACAATACAATTTCATTTCAAATATACATACATATATATATATCAGCACATCCTGAATGCAGAGAAAACCAAGGAGAGAGATCAGGAGAGAAGGAGAGAGGGGACAAAATAATGACACATAAATACATCAAGGTGAGACCAAGCAAAAATGATTTAGCAGTGCTGAAACATTCCCTGGTGATCTCTGAGCTTACTGATCTCTACACAGTGTTTTGTCATAAACTACAAGGAGTAAGCCTCTCAGAGAGCTATGAGTCACTGCCATATGAGAAGCGCATGCATCACACAATAAGTTGAATGTAATAATGTGTGAGTGGCTTATATGGAGCTTAATCTATTCACAGGTGATGATAACATTTCCATTAAAAAATATATATGACAAAGCTATCATTTGGATGTGAGTCATGAGGATGTTGTAAATGCCAATTAGCAAAATTATGTCAATTCTTCTACATCTACTACACCAACTCTGGTGGTGTTTCAGTAAACACACAACATCAACAAGTAAAATGAGTGTTTTCTGACATTTGCGATAACTCATCACTGTGTCTTCTGAGAGACAGAGATCCATTCAGTGTTTTAAACAAAAGCTTGTGTTTTAAAAGAAAGTTAGTTCACTTCAAAATATAAATTCTGTCAACATTTAATCACTCGATCTCGTGCAATTCCAAACTTGTATGACTTTATTTTGCAGAGCATAAAAGAAGATATTTTACCCTTTGTATTGCACCAAAGATTTTTTACATTCATGCATTTGGCAGATGATATATGTATGTGCATATCTACACTCACCTAAAGGATTATTAGGAATATTAATAATATATTAATACCACCATACTAATACTGTGTTTGACCCCCTTTCGCCTTCAGAACTGCCTTAATTCTACGTGGCACTGATTCAAGGTGCTGAAAGCATTCGTTAGAAATGTTGGCCCATATTGATAGGATAGCATCTTGCTGTTGATGGAGATTTGTGAGATGCACATCCAGGGCATGAAACTCCCGTTCCACCACATCCCAAAGATTCTCTATTGGGTTGAGATCTAGTGACTGTGGGGGCCATTTTAGTACAGTGAATTCGTTGTCATGTTCAAGAAACCAATTTGAAATTATTCGAGCTTTGTGACATGGTGCATTATCCTGCTGGAAGTAGCCATCAGAGGATGGGTACATGGTGGTCATAAAGGGATGGACATGGTCAGAAACAATGCTCAGGTCGTGGCATTTAAACGATGCCCAATTGGCACTAAGGGGCCTAAAGTGTGCCAAGAAAACATCCCCCACACCATTACACCACCACCACCAGCCTGCACAGTGGTAACAAGGCATGATGGATCCATGTTCTCATTCTGTTTACGCCAAATTCTGACTCTACCATCTCAATGTCTCAACATAAATCGAGACTCATCAGACCAGGCAACATTTTTCCAGTCTTCAACTGTCCAATTTTGGTGAGCTCGTGCAAACTGTAGCCCCTTTTTCCTATTTGTAGTGGAGATGAGTGGTACCCGGTGGGGTCTTCTGCTGTTGTAGCCCATGCGCCTCAAGTTTGTGCGTGTTGTGGCTTCACAAATGCTTTGCTGCATACCTCGGTTGTAACAAGTGGTTATTTCAGTCAAAGTTGCTCTTCTATCAGTTTGAATCAGTCGGGCCATTCTCCTCTGACCTCTAGCATCAACAAGGCATTTTTGCCCATAGGACTGCCGCATACTGGATGTTTTTCCCTTTTCACACCATTCTTTGTAAACCCTAGAAATGGTTGTGCGTGAAAATCCCAGTTACTGAGGAGACTGTGAAATATCTGACAACCATGCCACGCTCAAAATTGCTTAAATCATCTTTCTTTCCCATTCTGACATTCAGTTTGGAGTTCAGGAGATTGACCAGGACCACACCCCTAAATGCATTGAAGCAACTGCCATGTGATTAGTTGATTAGATAATTGCATTAATGAGAAATTTAACAGGTGTTCCTAATAATCCTTTAGGTGAGTGTATATCTCTCTCTATATCTATATCCAACACTCAAAGTGGGCTGGTACGCACCAGTACACAATACCGGCACTTTTGTATTTTAATCTGTAGTGTAGCCTCATTTTTTCTTACGTAGCGGCAGTTTTACACTTCAAGCACTATCTATATCTATATATATATCTATATCTATATATATATATCTATGTCTATATCTATATCTATGTCTATAATGTATATACTGTACACTCAACGGCCACTTTATTAGGTATAGCTGTTCAACTGCTTGTTAATGCATATCTAATCAGCCAATCACGTGGCAGCATCTCAATGCATTTAGGCATGTAGGCATGGTCAAGACTATCTGTTGAGCATCAGAATGGGGAAGAAAGGTGATTTAAGTGACTTTAAACGTGCAATGGTTGTTGGTGCCAAACAGGCTGGTCTAAGTATTTCATAAACTGCAGAACTACTGGGATTTTCATGCACAACCATATCTGGGTTTTACAGAGAATGGGCAGAAAAAGAGAAAATATCCAGTGAGCAGCAGTTCTGTGGGCAAAAATGCCTTGTTGATCAGAAGAGAATGGCCAGACTGGTTCAAGCTGACAGAAAGGCAACAGTAACTCAAATAACTACTCATTACAACCAAGGTCAGTAGAAAAGCATCTCTGAAGCACAACACATTAAACATTGAAACTTAAATATATATACAGTGAGGAAAATAAGTATTTAAATATATATATGTGGGGGTAGGCGCCATCTCGGGTGAACCCCCCCGGCCTTTGAGGGGCGATGGGGCTATGTGGCGAGGTAGACAAGCAAGAGACGTGAGAGGAGTGAGTCCATTCATTAGGGAGCTCGGAGGCATATAAGGACGAGCGAGGATGAGAAGGATGAGTGAGGACCAGGCCTGGACTCTACATTGTGTTTTGTTTATGTTTTATTATGTGTGTGTGGCAGTCGCCCGTGAGGGGCTGGCTGCATTACTTTTTAAAAAAAAATGTTTTATTTATTTATTAAAGTTTTGTTAAACGTTCGCCGGTTCCCGCCTCCCTTTTCCTTATTCTACGTACATATATATATACAGTGAGGAAAATAAGTATTTGAACACCCTGCTATTTTGCAAGTTCTCCCACTTAGAAATCATAAAGGGGTCTGAAATTGTCATCGTAGGTGCATGTCCACTGTGAGACACATAATCTAAAAGAAATCACAATGTATGATTTTTAACCATTTATTTGTATGATACAGCTGCAAAAAGTATTTGAACACCTGAGAAAATCAATGTTAATATTTGGTACAGTAGCCTTTGTTTGGAATTACAGAGGTCAAAAATTTCCTGTAGTTTTTCACCAGGTTTGCACACACTGCAGGAGGGATTTTGGCCCACTCCTCCACACAGATCTTCTCTAAATCAGACAGGTTTCTGGCCTGTCGCTGAGAAACACAGAGTTAGGTCTGGAGACTGGCTAGGCCATTCCAGAACCTTGATATCCTTCTTACAGAGCCACTCCTTGGTTATCCTGGCTGTGTGCTTCGGGTCATTGTCATGTTGGAAGACCCAGTCTCGACCATCTTCAATGCTCTAACTGAGGGAAGGAGGTTGTTCCCCCAAATCTCGCAATACATGGCCCCGTCATCCTCTCCTTAATACAGTGCAGTCGCCCTGTCCCATGTGCAGAAAAACACCCCCAAAGCATGATGCTACCACCCCCATGCTTCACAGTAGGGATGGTGTTCTTGGGATGGTACTCATCATTCTTCTTCCTCCAAACATGTTTAGTGGAATTATGACCAAAAAGTTATATTTTGGTCTCATCTGACCACATGACTTTCTCCAATGACTCCTCTGGATCATCCAAATGGTCATTGGTAAACTTAAGACGGGTCTGGACATGTGCTGGTTTAAGCAGGGGAACCTTCCGTGCCATGCATGATTTCAAACCATGACATCTTAGTGTATTACCTACAGTAACCTTGGAAACGGTGGTCCCAGCTCTTTTCAGGTCATTGACCAGCTCCTCCCGTGTAGTTCTGGGCTGATTTCTCACCTTTTCTTAGGATCATTGAGACCCCACGAGGTGAGATCTTGCATGGAGCCCCAGTCTGAGGGAGATTGACAGTCATGTTTAGCTTCTTCCATTTTTTAATGATTGCTCCAACAGTGAGCCTTTTTTCACCAAGCTGCTTGGCAATTTCCCCGTAGCCTTTTCCAGCCTTGTGGAGGTATACAATTTTGTCTCTAGTGTCTTTGGACAGCTCTTTGGTCTTGGCCATGTTAGTAGTTGGATTCTCACTGATTGTATGGGGTGGACAGGTGTCTTTATGCAGCTAACGACCTCAAACAGGTGCATCTAATTTAGGATAATAAATGGAGTGGAGGTGGACATTTTAAAGGCACACTAACAGGTCTTTGTGAGACAGAATTCGAGCTGATAGACAGGTTTTCAAATACTTATTTGCAGCTGTATCATACAAATAAATAGTGAAAAAATCATATATTGTGATTTCTAGATTTTTATTTTTAGATTATGTCTCTCACAGTGGACATGCACCTGCGATGACAATTTCAGACCCCTCCATGATTTCCAAGTGGGAGAACTTGCAAAATATCAGGGTGTTCAAATACTTATTTTCCTCACTGTATATATATATATATATATATATATATATATATATATATATATATATATATATATATATATTTATATATATATATATATATATATATATATATATATATATATATATATATAATTTATATATATAATTTATATATTATTTATTTATTTATATGCCCCAGGAAAATCAGCAAATGACGATGATATGAAGGTGATAAAGTGACAGTCATTCTTGTTAGATGGTGTGAAAAATAAATGTAGGTCAGGCTACTAATATCGTAGCACAGGAGTTGTAACATATCTGATTGATCTTGAGGAAAGTGAAAGAGTGAAATATACACACAAACATGTGTATACTTTGTCGTAGACCTCTGATTTGAAACCTCATTAACTCTGTATGGAGAAAGGTCCCATTCAAAGCCAGCCAGCCAGCCACACAAAGCTTGCTCTTTGATTTCGGCACCCAGACTCATTAAGGGCATTAGCAGCTAAAATTTAGAGAGCAACACATTATCTGTCACTCCAGTTCATTGTTGCATTAAGTGCAGTGAGTTGCTTGTTGCCATAGAAACCCTTGCGCATTGAATTTTACTGGTGAAATCCCCAAGGGAGATCGTTTCACCCTTTGGCTTTTGGCAGTTGTCCCTTTGCTCATGGTTGGTATGGTGCAGAATGTGACTTCATTAATACCAGCTTTTCTGATGGAAATACGTGTTCAGAGTTCAATGCTGTTAAAGCGAGATAAAGCCAGAGGTTTTCTCTTGGATGTTTTTCTAAAGAAAATGTATCTCAAAATATGCGTGTGCTTTCTTATGCAGCCGTTTGAGAATCACTGTATCCAAGTGAGATGTTTAGATTATTCATTTTGAAAATGCTGTTTATTTCTTTTGTGATAAATGGCCAATTATAGTTCCCATAGTCATCATTTACTCAGCAGTGATGATGATACAGTGTTTTGCAATGATTTCCTTCCTCATTAAAAAGTCAAAGCCTTTTCGAAAGATGATCATTCAGGACTGCCCATTGCTTATAAGCTGTAGGATTGCCTGAATCTCTGGCTATGATTAAATGTCGCACTGCTACTATAATAACAGTTTCCTCTCTGCCAGACGCATCTCTAATGCCCCAAAAGAGATGACATGACTAACCTTTTAAAGTTGAAATAATAGGCATCACCATTATCAAGTTTTAAAAAGCTGTTTTTTTGTGTTTTTTTTCTACAATAGAAAAAGGCACCAGTGTATTCCAGTCCTACTGGGGCCCAAACTATTGATTTGTGTGAGAAACGAATCTCCATCTGCCATAACGCTCAAATCACAAACACAAAAAAATTGATGCCTAAAGAAGCGTTACATAAGCTTTGATTGAAAGTATATAAATGGATAATTTATACTTTTACAAATGCATGCAAAGAATTCAATGAGTCTTGCGCTGATGCATTAGGCAAGCAATTGAAAGTCGATTCTGTGGTATATTGGTGCAACAATGTTTAATGTATTACGGTATTTTCATAGCGTGCATGCACTGTATGTTGTACCAGCTTTGGACTGAGGAAGTTAGAAAAACAGTAAAGACTGCATACTGTAATGCTTGGGTCAGAGGAAGATGAAGACGAGGAGAAGGTAAAGGTAAATGCAAGATTTATTAACAAAGAAGGCAAGGTGCGCAACAGTGTGCACTTAAGCACAAACAATACCAGACAAATTAACTGAAAACACAGTTAATCATCTGTGAACTTAAATATACAGATTATTAACTAAAATGACAAACAGCTATGATGAATGTGATCAGTGTCCATGGTGACAGATTGTGGCGGGAAAATAGAACAAAGGAAGGCGATCAATGACAACAACTGATAGTGCTGACTATGAAAAATACAGAATTTGGTTGTGACACATACATTATACCTCCGTGTCTATCTCTTCTTTTCCCCATAAAGACACTACAGATCCCTATAGTTTCTTAGACGATATAGGGGTACCTTTAACATCTTAATTGTAATGCTAAAGGGCTTGACCATGCTTTTGTTTTTCACCCCTTGGGAGTAAGAATGAGTTGGAATATACATAGTCATACATACTTGTTGGTCTTCATCTGGTTCCAGATACCTAACTCTTTTTACATGCTGAAAGAAGAACTGATTTGGACACTGATTACTGAACCAAACAATGAGGCATTTGGCATGGTGCTGTTTATATTATTGGAAAGATCTGTATGAATAATAATAAATAAAATAAAATCACATTATTGGTAATCTGCAGGCTAGATATTGATGGATGGTAAATTGACTGCATTTATATAGCGCTTTTAACAGACCAATGGCCATCCAAAGTGCTTTACATGTTGCCTCACATTCACCCATTCACTCATACACCGACGGCGGTGTCAGCCATGCAAGGCGCCATCCAGCTCGTCGGGAGCAGCTGGGGTTAGGTGTCTTGATCATGGACACCTCGACACTTGGTCAGGTGGAACCGGGGATCAAACCACCAACCTTCCGGTTTGTAGACAATCTACATGAACCACTGAGCCACTGCCACCCCTAATAATAATGATAATACCCAATGATAATACCACACACTAGATATTCCAAACAGGAACACATCTGCTTTCCTTTTTGTATATAAAAATAGATATATAAGTATGTCTATCCACATAAATACAGCATACTCACATAGGGCCATATATTTAACATTTAATGTATTAAGTTAGTCAATGAATTAAATAAATTCCATATGAATGGATTATCTAGGCTTGAAGTCCCACCTGCTACTACAGGCAAGAACTGAATAACTGAAGACTTTCACACATGGCCTGTTTTTATGTTCAAAAAACACTTAAATGCTCCACAGAATGCAGAAGCCTTGAGATGTATTTTTATATATAAAATACAGTTTAATCTCCTGGCAGATGTCAATTTCTGCTACATTCTTCATTATCAAAAAATAGATTCAGGGATCCTCCTTTAACGTTTGTCCCCCTTTGCAGAAATGACTTGCAAGATGGAAAGTAGCTCTTCACTGGGATGATGAGTTCTGGTTGGCTGATATGCAGTACTGTGACAGAGCGCTTGATTGTAACCACACGTTTGCTAATGAACATAAAGAGTGGTCACAGTCTAGAGTGGATGCTTCACAGTGTGATAAGGACATGGAGATTCTGAACTAGACCCCATGTCTTGCTCTCACTTTGCTCTTCTTCTCTCTCCACACCTCTTGAGATGTTAGTGGAAGAAGATTTTATTAAGTCTGATTAGGGTCATGTGCCCTGATTATAACCCTCGGCCGACGTGGTTTTTGTGATTAGAAGAAGTGAGTTTTCTTAGAACAGAAAATATGTGTAATTTAAATATCTTGTAAAACCTCTTGGTTTCACACCACTTAATTCTCTGATATACTCACGGCAAAGTTCTTTTTCATTTTTCGTTTAGAGATAAAAAGAAGTTCAAAATATGTGACCAGCGATATACTGCTGAGAGCGACGTTTAGATGAATATGTAAATATGTGATGCATGCAACAAAATTGAGAAAACAGCAAGCATTTTTTTAATAAACATAAGAAAAGCACCTGATCATCATAGCAACATGGTTTGCATGAGCACTTCATTTAGACACTCTAGTAATGTCACATCACGTTTAATTATATAGCACTTTATACATTAGATTGCTTAAAATCAAGCAGCTTTACCGTATTAAACATTCAATCAGAAATACAACTTAATTTTCTACTATAAAACAGTAAATACTTTCATTCGTGGACGTCTGACCTCACCCAAATGAACAGACCAAATGAACCAGAAAAGATTTCAATTGAAAGAAGGCGGAGCCTCCACACAAGCCTGCCTGTTACGTAATCGCCACAGACCATTGGTAGTACAAAGGTGTTTTCCAGCTGAAGCAAACTTTTACGGAAAGTTCACTTTGACAAGCTGTTTCAAACTCCCAAAACAAACTCCAAACGAAGTTTGTTTTGGACTGATTCTGTTCAAAATTACGTCACATCAGCTTGAAGTATTTAAGGTCCTATAGCATGTTTTTTTTTTTTTGTGAAGCATGCCCGGGCTCTATCAAACTAAGAATGACAGTCATTCAAAATCTTCAGATGTCTTTATTTTGGTTCCAGTTGCACAGTACTTGGGCATTATCCAAACTGACTTTCAATGGATTAAGCCTTTGCCATGCCTTCAACTCTTCATTGTGCTGATGAAATAATCTGTAGGTTTCCACCGCAGGACTTTTCCCCAAGAACTAGGGACTTTGGGGTGGTACTCTGTGTGTTTCGACCGCAGGACCCATGGTCTAAATGAAGTTCCGGGTACAAATGTCCCCCTCAAAACGTCCCTGCTCATGAGGTAGTACTTTTTCAGGAGTTTAGGGTGCCTTTAAGTATAGCCTTGGAATTCATTTCAGAGCTGGTTGGTTTGATAAATGGCTTAACTATTTATTGAAGATGCGCCCTATACATTTTTAGCAGTCCCATAGATCACATTTTACAAATTGAGGCTTATTGCTTACAAGAATTTACAATGGTAACCTTTGTTTCAGCCACAACCATAATCACTACAGTTATTGTTACTTTCTAAAAAACTCTAATAATGTGACAATTTGAGTTTTTGGTAAGGTTTCAATTGTTATTATTAGTTAACTCCATAAGTCAACATGAAATAACAATGAACAATACTTCTACAGCACTTATTAAATGTTAGTCTAAACATTTACTACTACATTTGTAAGATCAAAAGTTAGTTTACATTAGTTAAAGTTCTCCTAATATGCTTTTTTGGATATTATATTTCATGCAGTGTGTAATATTGGTATTTGTGAATGTAAAAGGTTTTTAAAGTTTCAAAGATTAAAGTGCACAACAAATGGAGTTATTGTCTCTCAAAAGAAAGAACTGATTCTGAACTGCCTGGAAAGAGTCTCTAATTCCAGTCGGTTTTCCTACTCAAACCTATATAAGTTTGTAACACATTTGCATAATGCCCACCTATGATCTTCATTGGCTGCCCACGAATGTCTACTTTGACCCACCCTCAAACACTGTAGTTGTAGCTGAGACTGGAAGAGACACATCCTTATGACATTATCCTGATGTGTTCATTAAAACACATTACATTCACCTCCAGCTAATCAAGTCAGCTGCCTCTGATTAGGAAGCGAGCTGGTGAAAAGGGATGTTGTTCCCGATCTGCTTTCTCTCCCTCAACGGTTTGTGAAGAACACCTCTCCAGCATCCTGCCAACCACTTAACTGCTCACAGGGCTTGTAGCTCATGTTGTGAGACCTGTGTTATATCGGTCCGCTCCTTGTAAAACAGGGGGAGGCAGGCAGAGTGCATCCCCCGCTAGGCTGTGCTATGTAAACATGCCAGGAGCCTGACCGAGAGGAACTAACAAAGATGCTCAACACTGAGTCGGATGGAATCTCAAGCACTGCATTCATTGATCGTCTCAGAGTCTGACGGCGTGCTCATGGACTGCCCATGGCACGTTTGCTGGCCATCTTGTGAACATTGCACACAAAAATGGCAAATGCTGGCTGAATTCACCAGCTCTAATCTGATTGGCTGATTTTACACAACATTAAAATGAAGTCTATACACAGTTCTGCTCATTTCTTGCTTTTTTTGTAAAGCTGTGGAGTGACACTGCTGTGAAATAGTTTAAATGAGCCTGCTATTGTAGTTTGTGGACAAAGCATTCATTGACCATGATATAACCAGATATTTATTATTCTGTTGGTTCTCTCTTATTCTTGCATGTGTTCATAATTCCTTTGTATGACAGCCTGGCCAAAAATTATGTCTGCACAATGTGGCATGTCTCATTGTGTTATCGCAAACATAACAAATGATTCCAAACACAACTATGTAATACGCTTACAAATGTTTTCTTTAACATTAAAAAACAACAACAACAAAAAAATACTGTATATATATATATATATATATGCAGTGATCTTGGTGGAATTATGAAGTCTGCAATTCCTAACTGTGTTCATGGTAGTGTATATCCTTCCGTAAAAGAGTTTTGAGCTAAGCGAGTGTTTTATCATCATGTTATCTCAAGAACTTTGGTTAAAAAAATGGTTCATTCCTCAGACTCTAGCTACTTTGGTAGGCAAACTGCTTGGATGACTGGTTTTCATGATGTGTGGTGATGATAAGGTCTTTAGTTGGCATGGACAACACAGCTACACCCCATCAGAGTAAACGCAGTCTGACTGAACAAACTTTAAGTTGATTGCTCTAAAGCTGTGGTCACACTGTGTTTGTGCGTGTGTGTGTGTGTGTGTGTGTGTGTGTGTGTGTGTGTGTGTGTGTGTGTGTGTGTGTGTGTGTGTGTGTGTGTAAAGTCAAGACTTCCCTCAATATGTATGAGAAATGTATTCCAGCACATTCATCATCAACTCACCACACTGTCATATCACATCAAATTTTGTGTTGGTTTGTTTTGTTTTTAGGGATTGGGTATTCATAGGTGTTTGTATATAATAGTGCCACCGCTCCCACCACGCACTGCGTGTAGGGCACCAAGTGTTCAGGGAGCACCACCCAACTTACCCATACCACCACACCTGTCCCTAACCCTACCCTTAAACTTACCCATACCACCACACCTGTCCCTAACTTTACCCTTAAACTTACCCATACCACCACACCTGTCCCTAACCCTACCCTTAAACTTACCCATACCACCACACCTGTCCCTAACCCTACCCTTAAACTTACCCATACCACCACACCTGTCCCTAACTTTACCCCTTAAACTTACCCATACCACCACACCTGTCCCTAACTTGCCCTTAAACTTACCCATACCACCACACCTGTCCCTAACTTTACCCTTAAACTTACCCATACCACCACACCTGTCCATAACCCTACCCTTAAACTTACCCATACCACCACACCTGTCCCTAACCCTACCCTTAAACTTACCCATACCACCAAAACTGTCCCTATCTTTACCCTTAAACTTACCCATACCATCACAACTGTCCCTAACCCTACCCTTAAACTTACCCATACCACCACACCTGTCCCTAACCCTACCCTTAAACTTACCCATACCAACAGAACTGTCCCTAACCCTACCCTTAAACTTACCCATACCACCACACCTGTCCCTAACCCTACCCTTAAACTTACCCATACCACCACACCTGTCCCTAACTTTACCCTTTAACTTACCCATACCACCACATCTGTCCCTAACTTTACCCTTAAACTTACCCATACCACCACACCTGTCCCTAACTTAACCCTTAAACTTACCCATACCAACAGACCTGTCCCTAACTTTACCCTTTAACTTACCCATACCACCACATCTGTCCCTAACTTTACCCATAAACTTACCCATACCACCACATCTGTCCCTAACTTTACCCTTAAACTTACCCATACCACCACACCTGTCCCTAACTTTACCCTTAAAGTTACCCATACCACCACATCTGTCCCTAACCCGTTTTTGATGTAACTACATTGTAGTTAAGGCCACCTAATATAAAGTGGGGCCACATGACTTTAAAGTTGCTCAATTATATAATTATTTAGCTGTTAATATGTTACGTTTCAGTGTCTAAAATATGTGTCTAAAACTAATGAGATAACACTGAATATACAGACTGAAATGGTGACAGCAATTTGTCTGGTTATGCTTACTTTTCAAAGGGTGGTCCAGTCTACTTACTGGAATATTGCTCCAAAATGACAAACACATAACCAAAGCAATTTATATTTCTATTGAATGATGGGCCCCAGAAATATTTATTGTTTTGTTTCTGAGACATCTTTACCAAAATTGCAGTAACGAGGTACATTCAACATATATTTATTATTCCAAGTAATAGTCTGTCATATCATTCATGATTTACTCAAGGTCAATCAAGTTTTCCATTGTCTTGCATTTGGTTCTGTGTAACAGGCCAACTTTTCAAAGCGCGCTGCACTGTCTGTTTATGAAGTCTCAGTGGTGTTCAGACAGAAAGAGAGAGAGGTGCTGCCGACTCAATATTTTGTAATATACATGTTAATCTCTCTCCAAGTCCAGTCAAATTTTAAAACATTGCCTGAAAACACACTGTTATGTATGGAAATCATTCAAAGCGGGAATGAGAGTGAAGAATCAGTCCTTTCATTGAGTGGGAGCGCATAGGAGGAGTGTGAAAGAGAGATATCCACCGTTCTGCAGTGAAAAAAAAGAGACTGTTTTAGAGACAGAGTGCGAACAAAACCACTTGAAATATGTGAGTTCATACAGTATATCTCAGAATATTAAAGGCAACATATTTAATCAAACTCTACAGTATTTTGTTGAAAATTGGTAGATAAAATAGGTACGTTTCCATAATAGCAGGTAGTGTGTTATGGTGTTGGGTTGGGTCTAGTGCTGTCAAATCGATTAATCACATCCCAAATAAAAGTTTGTGTTTACATACTATATGTGTGTGTACTAGGGATTGAATGGCTTCATATTTTTTAAAGCTGACTATTTATGTGATGAAAGTCGAGTCGATGTCGACTAGTCGATGATGACGTCATTAATGTACAAATAAGCCTGAACCTTGAGCTGAGACTGAACTTTTTTTTTTTTGCACAGCTGCATATGACACAGCGCTGCTCATAAGGTTATTTCTCCTACATAACAGCTTTTGTTTATCAGTTCTTTTGCCTTTGGGTCTTTATATTTCTCACACATTTCTGCTCATTCTGAATCAGATACAGATAAAGTAGCCCAGTAATGATTAGGCTACATTTATATGAATGCATTAGTGAGAGAGCGATTGCCTGTAAATTATTCTACCTGGCAGTGTGTCTATACTAATAGTTAAGTTGTGGGTTTAAGTTATCAAGAAATATATGCTATAACTTTTCAGTTAATAAACTATTTTATTGATAAATCACAGAAACAGTGTTGACAATACTATGGTGGCCCAGTAGTGCAGCCGTACTAACTTAAACCACAGCACAACGAAATCGCCAAAACACAACGAAATCGCCACAACACAACGGAATTAAACCACAACACAAAGAAATCGCCACAACACAACGGAAACGAGCCACAACACAACGAAATCGCCACAACACAACGAAATCGCCACAACACAACGGAAACAAGCCACAACACAACGGAAAATGTTCCCGGCCACGAGAGGGCTCTCGGAGTGCAATAAAGTTAGTTTTCCTTGCCATTGTTCTATAGTCTTACAAATATATAAACACTACGATCAGTTTTAAGTGTGTAACCATTGTATATCGACATGAAATATCAATTCAAAATCACCTGCATGCATTATTGCCTCAGTAAGAGACTTGCGTGTCTAATAAGCTGTTTAAAACCTGCATTCTCCCGATAAATTTGAGCATCCAGATAACAAAATCAAACATATCTTGTGGAGAGCTCTCTGAGTATGAGTTTATTTGTCATTTTAATAATTGAAAACGGAGCGTACTTGTCAGGAAATGGCTTATGCTGTTATGCGCCCTCTATAGGCCAGCGACTAGTTGACGTCAAGCTTAAAGCGTCATGGTCATCGACTAGTCTGACTCTGTGCAACCCCTAGTGTCGCAGGAAAAAAAAACTCACACAGCCTGTGGCGGACAGATCATTAACGCCAGGAAATACAAACATTATCCAAACATTATGCCATCATTCATCGACATCAAATATGGCTTATCACTTGAAACATGTAAGTAGTAGCAAGAAAGTCTGCTCGCGCCAATATTAATTTAGATAAATGTGCGCTATTTTATCGGCGCATATCTGTGTTTGTGTGGAGAGCGTGCTTACTACATCAGGCGCCAACACGATCACTTGCATTTACTTTAAATACTCCACATTTATTTTCTTAGCGATAATTGCTATTTACACTAAGTGCAAATAGCTGTAGATGCTATTTACTGATGCTATTAAGTGAAAATAGTCATATATTCTATTTACACCATGTAATAGTAGCAGTTTTTTGCAATATGTTCTCATAGTAATTACATGCAATTTATACTTTTTTACAGGTACATAGGCTACTATTTGCACCTCAGTACTGTTCTACATTAACATGATGCAATAATAACAGAGTGTAAATTATTATATTTATTAAAATTATTAAATGGACGCCTTAATGGGATAATAAAAGCCATCCCTACACCTACCACTAACTCTACCCAATAAATAAATGTTTTTATTATAATTAAACGTTTCGTTAGGCACTTTTTTCCACATTCTTAATTTGTATTAGTGATATGTGATGGGAAAAGGGAGAAGAGCAAGTTCAGCAAAAATCGAACCCGGATCGATTGCGTCAAAACCAAGTTCCTTAAGCCTTACGCTTTACTGACTGCACCACTAAAAATGTTGAAATATAATACGTTGTAATATTTATATAGATATACAGTGGGTACGGAAAGTATTCAGACCCCCTTCATCTTTTCACTCTTTGTTATATTGCAGCCATTTGCTAAAATCATGTACACACAGTACCCCATTATGACAGAAAAACAGAATTGTTGACATTTTTGCAGATTTATTAGAAAAACTGAAATATTACATGGTCCTAAGTATTCAGACCCTTTGCTGTGACACTCATATATTTAACTCAGGTGCTGTGCATTTCTTCTGATCATCCTTGAGATGGTTCTACACCTTCATTTGAGTCCAGCTGTGTTTGATTATACTGATTGGACTTGATTAGGAAAGCCACACACCTGTCTATATAAGACCTTACAGCTCACAGTGCACGTCAGAGCAAATGAGAATCATGAGGTCAAAGGAACTGCCTGAAGAGCCCAGCGACAGAATTGTGGCAAGGCACAAATCTGGCCAAGGTAAAAAAATTTTTAAATAATCTGCTGCACTTAAGGTTCCTACGAGCACAGTGGCCTCCGTAATCTTTAAATGTAAGACATTTGGGATGACCAGAACCCTTTCTAGAGCTGGCCGTCTGGCCAAACTGAGCTATCGGGGGAGAAGAGCCTTGGTGAGAGAGGTAAAGAAGAACCCTAAGATCATTGTGGCTGAGCTCCAGAGATGCAGTCAGGAGATGAGAGAAAGCTGTAGAAAGTCAACCATCACTGCAGCCCTCCACCAGTCAGGGCTTTATGGCAGAGTGGCCCGACGGAAGCCTTCACCTCAGTGCAAGACACATGAAAGCCCACATGGAGTTTGCTAAGATGTTGAGAAATAAGATTCTCTGGTCTGATGAGACCAAGATAGAACTTTTTGGCCTTAATTCTAAGCGGTATGTGTGGAGAAAACCAGGCACTGCTCATCACCTGTCCAATACAGTCCCAACAGTGAAGTATGGTAGTGGCAGCATCATGCTGTGGGGGTGTTTTTCAGCTGCAGGGACAGGACGACTGGTTGCAATCGAGGGAAAGATGAATGTGGCCAAGTACAGGGATATCCTGGATGAAAACCTTCTCCAGAGTGCTTAAGACCTCAGACTGGGCCAAAGGTTCACCTTCCTACAAGACAATGACCCTAAGCACACAGCTAAAATAACGAAGGAGTGGCTTCACAACAACTCTGTGACTGTTCTTGAATGGCCCAACCAGAGCCCTGAATTAAACCCAATTGAGCATCTCTGGAGAGACCTGAAAATGGCTGTCCACCAACGTTTACCACCCAACCTGACAGAACTGGAGAGGATCTGCAAGGAGGAATGGCAGAGGATCCCCAAATCCAGGTGTGAAAAACTTGTTGCATCTTTCCCAAAAAGACTCATGGCTGTATCAGGTCAAAAGGGTGCTTCTACTAAATACTGAGCAAAGGGTCTGAATACTTAGGACCATGTGATATTTCAGTTTTTCTTTTGAATAAATCAGCAAAAATGTCAACAATTCTGTGTTTTTCTGTCAATATGGGGTGCTGTGTGTACATTAATGTGAAAAAAAAGAAGAACTTAAATGATTTTAGCAAATGGCTGCAATTTAACAAAGAGTGAAACATTTAAGGGGGTCTGAATACTTTCCGTATCTACTATATATATTATTATTATTTTTATTTTTTTTCTTGTTTGGCCCAACAAGGCATTGTTAGGCTGAGCTAGCCAACAAGGCACACTATTTGCACTTGGTATAAATAGACACTCTCCAAATAAAGCTGCAAGCAACAATTAGTAGAATCAGACTTGAGTACTGTGTTTGTAATTGAAAAATCAATCCAGAAGTCCAGATTTTGCTTTGTTGTCTCTGGCATCTTTTTACAGAACCAATTATCAGAATCTTGTCTGATAATTGGAACTTGTGCCAGTTAGTGTTCTGGATTTTTATCTACTATAATGCGGCTCAACAGGGGGTGAGTCCATATTGCTAAATGGAGCAATTTCTCTGGGAGTCATGAAGTTGTGTACCAAATGTGAAAAATAAACCACAACCATGGCTCTGACAGATACACTGTTTACTGGATCCATGAAGAGTCAAATCCACATATATCTTCAAAAACTGCAGGGTGTCTTGGCAAGAAAGCATAATGACTTTGTAAGCTAATACATTTTCTACAGGACAGTAAATGCATGGTGTTTCACATTGTATTTCATTTCTAGATGACACAAACTCTGCAAATCTAGTGCAGTTTTGCAAATTACAAATTAGAACAAAAAAGAAAAAAAGACATTGGTTAAGCAGTTCATTAAAAAAGGAAGGTTTTTAAAGATTTTGCCAAAACTGTAAAACTGACAGGTCTTTGAGGAACATGTACTCCCCTTGAGGAGAGAGACTCTTGTGTGAAACAGGGTGGCAGTGTTGATGTTTTGAATATTGCAAATTTAACCACTAGTTTCTAGGCAACCATATGTCCCATCCATCCCAAAACGACTCAAAACGCAATTAGCTCCAGACACTTCATGCATGCAAAGTTTCGTTTTCACCATAGGGATCAAAGTTTTAGCTGTTCATAATGAGGAAGAATAATAATTAACAGTCATAGAAGTCAAAATGCAACCAGTGTTTGCTTTCCCCTGTTTACACCTGGTATTAACTGCAGGTGTTGAACAGAGATAGATGTGTTTACATGCACATCAAATTGTAAAGACCTGTAATCCGATTTCATCTGGATGATTTTCAATTGCATGAGCCATAGGGCCTACATCACTTGCTACGTTTCTGCATATTGCTAAAATGTCAAATATACAATTCTTATTTTTTTAGGTCTTTTTGGTTCTGAACTCATAAACAATTTAGACTGTTTCACCGTTCGAGAACCCTGTTTTAGCACAATGGTTGACTGAAAGGTTACACTACAATTGTGTTGTGGTTTAATGCTTTAAAGGTACTTTATGTAAATGTAACATTTTATGTAAGTTTGTTGTTATGGGAAGAAGGAGGCGGTAACCGGCAAACATTCTCACAGTCCCTCAGCCTCGTCATGCCTGCCACAGTCATTTTTTGACCATTCTAAAGCATAAGAATACCTTAATATGTGCCGTAATTTTCAAAAATTAGTTACTGTTGTTTTCACATGATATATTCAGAAACCTTCAAAATGATGTATGATTTGTTGGAATCAGACAAAAAGGGACTGAGCTACACCTGTTTGAAATCACCTGTTTGAAAGTCAATTTTGAGAAACATCGAGTTAAAGTTTTTGGAAGGTTTTAAAACAAAATCACCTAGCAACCATACCTTAAAATGGTAATGGTTATCCCTGGTAATAACACCAAATTTGGCACACATCATGTCAAAACCAAGTATCTATAGGAAAAATATATATTCTACTTTTTTTTCCCATTATGCCACAATTGTTGATACTGCATTAATTAACAAACAAAAATTAAGACCTACTGTAGACCTACTGCTCTAATATAATTTTGCACATCAGATGTTTTTCCCCAACAGTTCACCAAGCGTTCATTTAAGACATGACAGATGATGTTTGCATGAATAGCTGCCAAGACAGATATTTTGAAATACTGTAATTCTGCGTATTCCGGGCCTTCTCAAAAAATTAGCATATTGTGATAAAAGTTCATTATTTTCCATAATGTAATGATAAAATTAAACTTTCATATATTTTAGATTCATTGCACACCAACTGAAATATTTCAGGTCTTTTATTGTTTTAATACTGATGATTTTGGCATACAGCTCATGAAAACCCAAAATTCCTATCTCAAAAAATTAGCATATTTCATTCGACCAATAAAAGTAAAGTGTTTTTAATACAAAAAAAGTCAACCTTCAAATAATTATGTTCAGTTATGCACTCAATACTTGGTGGGGAATCCTTTTGCAGAAATGACTGCTTCAATGCGGCGTGGCATGGAGGCAATCAGCCTGTGGCACTGCTGAGGTGTTATGGAGGCCCAGGATGCTTCGATAGCGGCCTTAAGCTCATCCAGAGTGTTGGGTCTTGCGTCTCTCAACTTTCTCTTCACAATATCCCACAGATTCTCTATGGGGTTCAGGTCAGGAGAGTTGGCAGGCCAATTGAGCACAGTAATACCATGGTCAGTAAACCATTTACCAGTGGTTTTGGCACTGTGAGCAGGTGCCAGGTCGTGCTGAAAAACGAAATCTCCATAAATCTATGCTAATCTATGCAAAAAGTTCTATCGCCAGATCCAGAGATTGGTAGCCTGACGTGGTCATAATCAATTCTAGTTCAGAATATGAGTCTGATACCGCTCCATTGGGCTGTGATTATTGGGGCGTGTTTCAACCGAACCAGAAAAGACCTCAATTGGATAGACCTACAACCAATCAGAGCAACGGAGTAAGTGACTTATGTTGAGCGACGCATAGTAGTGGGTTTGAGTTGTTAGTTCCGTCATCAGTGTCTGCATGCAGTCCCGAAAACAGAATGGATTAGTTCACCTCTCGAGTCTTCGGGTTTGAGCAATTCATTCTCACAACCCCATAGGCTAGTAGAAGATCCTGTACAGAACCGATGGCCTGTAGCGCATGCACGGTCAACACAATGAACAAATCACTCTCTGAGACAACTTGTTGTTCCTGATTCATATTTAAGCTAGTTCAAAAAGAACAAATTATTCATGAACAACACATCACTAATGCACAGTTGTCTACAGAACTGCGCTGGAAGAAGTACTAAATTATGTTGGCATCCAGGCTAAGAGATTGGCTGAATAGATTTGAAAATGGTAAAACTCAACTATTTAACTTTTGGGGAGTTTTCAAATATAGTGAAGTGTTCCTTTAAAAGTATTTTAGACCATGATCACCCAAAATGGTTGGTAATACCAGACTTTAACAGGGGCATTTTTATTAGTTTCTCTTCAAGGCTATTGAACATTCAGGCAACATCAGGCCACAGTTTGATAAACAGGTCTGTCCTTTGAGCTGCTCTTCAGGTATTGACTATATGTCTCTGGAGCCAGAATAAAGATGAACTGTTCATATAGACAAGCAGTCTAATACCGATATGAAGATCTCTTCAGTTCATGGGTCATTCTTGCCTATATAGAATTGAACCTGCAGCATTTGAAAGCTCAATAATTATGGGCCTGAGCTACACAACATAAATGCATGTTGCTTTAGGTAAACATATTGGCCAAATTCAAAAAAGAAGTCCGTAGTTCAATAAGCCAGTGATTTTTGGAGAGGATGCTCAGAATTATTAATGATCTCTCTGGTGAGTTCAGAGTGAGACCAGGAATGTAATCTGATCTTGATAAGTTTATTCAGCCGTTTAAAATTGCCTCAGCTGGAACGTGTGAAGTCCTGAATCTCCAGCCCTGGCCTTTTGTAGTTGAACCGTGGAATCTGTCCTGTTTGCCATCCAGATGGATTCCCAGGTGCATGTGCTTATGAGCCTGTACCACCACTACATTATCTCCCTGGATGGTAATTATGGTAGTCTCTGGTGTTCATTGGAAATCCCCCAGCAGCCAGGACCACAGGTCACCAGATTCCTGTGTAGTGATTCAGATATCAGGCTTCACTGCACTGCTATTTATCAACGCTGCTGCCTTGATGCTTCTCTTACTACCTGAAGTCAGACTGATCTAATGATTGATGTATAAATGGTTACTTTCAGTTATTAGCAAATGGGAAAGAAAAAAAAAATTCTAACTATATTTTAAATGGAGAATTTTATGTTAAATATATTAAAATATATTGTAAAAAATAATATACACACTGTAAAAAAATATTTTAAAAGTAAGTTACCTGGTTGCCTTCAGTTCAGGTCATTGAAATTAAAAATTTGAATTAATACAATGAACATTTTCCAGAATTAACATCACCCTATGTACTAACATTTTAATTAATAATTTGATACATTGCACTTATTGTGTACATACATGTTTTTACATTGTACTTACATTTTTAAAAATACCTTAATGTAATTTACATCTGTAATTAATTTCTGTAGTTACATTTGTAATTACACTGTTGACACTTCCCTTGTACCTAACCCTACCCTTAAACTTACCCATCCCACCACACCTGTCCCTAACCCTACCCGTATCCCACCTCAATATCAGCAAAGGTGTTTTGCAACACAATATGAACACAGTAAGTACATTGTACTTAATTTTTGACATAGTAGTTAAGGCCACCTAATATAAAGTGGGGCCAATAGGATTTAAATATTTTGTAAACATATTGTGTAATTGTGTTTTTTATTTGTTATAATGCAGTGAAACTGCTATTTTCATGATTTATCACAGCTTTTTATTTATTTATGTGGTTCAGATACAATAATATTTTGAGTTTCTGTTTATTAAACCAGTTTCCTTCATTGTAATAACTAAACATTTTAAGGCAACCAGGTTACTTGCTTTTTAAGTTAAACTAACAACATTTTTTTACAGTGCTGGTCATATAATTAAATATCATCAAAAAGTTGATTTATTTCACTAATTCCATTCAAAAAGTGAAACTTGTATAATGATATTCATTACACACAGACTGATATATTTCAAATGTTTATTTATTTAAATTTTGATGATTATAACTGACAACTGAGGAAAATCCCAAATTCTCAGAAAATGTGAATATTACTTAAGACCAATACAAAGAAATGATTTTAAGAAATATTGGCCAACTGAAAAGTATGAACATGAAAAGTATGAGCATGTACAGCACTCAATACTTAGTTGGGGCTCCTTTTGCCTGAATTACAGCAGCAATGCGGCGTGGCATGGAGTCGATCGGTCTGTGGCACTGCTCAGGTGTTTTGAGAGCCCAGGTTGCTCTGATAGTGGCCTTCAGCTCTTCTGCATTGAGCTGAATAGCACTTGGTGGAATAGACGCTCTGTTTATATAAATGTTCTCTATATAGATCAGTGACAGCAACAGAAGTTACATTATTATGCCAGTAGATGTCTGTCTTAAGACTGTCTTAATGAGTGAGTCACTCAATAGCGAAGACTTTTATATTGAAAGGACTGAAACTTGTTGTGTGAACAGCACTGTCTGTAAAGAGCACTGTCACTGTCTGTTAAAAGGACAAGATATCGCTGCGGACAGTCAACAGATTTTTAATATGAACATAGGACTGACCTGAAAGAATATGCTAAATCCGAATGCAGGTAATACACTCGGTCACTCAATCTCTCTCTCGCAACAATACAAGCTTCAATGAACAATATCAATGAGAACAAACACATATTTACGTTGCTGAGAGTGGTTGCTAAGGGTGTAAGAGTGATGTGGTCATAGCCGTGTTTTATCGTGAATAAAACACAGCTATTGATCAGAATCAGGGATTTATTTATTACATATACATATTTTGGTGTAAAACATATTTGGTGTGTGTAAAAAAGAGAATAAAGGTTGGATATTTAACATTTTTTTTCATAATAGTGTAGAAAAGGCTGTCAATTTGACTTAAGTACATTTTTATTATCATTGTACTAAACTTAATGTTCATGTTGTCTTTATAAATTGTATGCATAATACACAGGAATCTGATGACTTACTCTTTCACATAATGGTTCTCTACACAATATGAAAACATAAATAGCTGTATTTATATTTTAAGAAGGAGGCGCTGATATCATATGGGAAGTCTGCCATGAAAGGGCTGAATAGATTCTGAACTAACCTTGAAGTGCCCCAATGTTACTCCCCAGTCCCCACCATCTCCAACACAGTCCTGCAACCTCACGGCCAGCTGCCCACTGGAAAGTTATTCCAGGATCTGGGAGACTGCTGGGGCATGTGCTTGCATCTCCCCGAGCTTGTCTCCAGGAGGGAATGAGTTCTGTGAAGCGTGTAAATAAAAATGTCATTCATACGTATGTGTTTCTTCAGGCAGCAAAGAATAGGCCATGACACAGGTCAGAGGTGAGATGCTGGATGTATGTCGGCTTATTTTACTAATCTAAAACACTGCAGAACATCTGTCTAAATGTGGATTAGTCATGCTCAGAGCTGGAGTTAATTTTTTTACCTTTACTGACAGGAAAATGTATATCTCTCAGCTTCTAAATCTCAGCGTGTTTGATCTGCTTTCAGTGGTTCATAGCACCTGCTCTGGCACGTTTATACTCTATCTCCGGTTGCAGTAGCACATGGATGGTTCTGGCTGACTGTTAATGTGCTGAATTAATAACTGCCATAGCATCAGGTTGGAAAAGTGCTACCTCAAAAAATAAAAAAGTTTGTTTTGTTTTTTCGGGGGGCTTTATGGAATATTGCAGTATTTATTATACATTATTTATCTGTATACATTATTTAAAAATAAAATAAAATTAATGTGCCCTCTTAATCAGTAATAAAAATAACCCCTCCCTCTTACAGCGACATCTCTTCTCTGATGATGTGTTTATTGGCGCAAAGGCGGGGCAACCTGTCAATCACATGAGATCACAGCAATAGCAAATCACAAACATCCAATCAATTCCAGATGGACAAAATCAATTCCAACCCTACATTTTTCTCGCCTGAGAAGCCGTTTCACTCAGGTATGCATTCCAATATGGATTAAAAGACTATCTCAACATCCCTTTAATACCAACTTTATACAATAATCCTACAAGACAGTCCACTACAGTGATTTTACTAGGGTGTTCTTCTCTTAACTCTTTCCCCGCCAGCATTTTCTAAAAAAAAGTTTCCAGCCACCGCCAGGGTTTTTTATAATTTTCACCAAAATCTAATAGCTCATAGAATTTATTTATATTTTTATGAGTACATGAGCATGCCATATATCAAAAGAAAGAGCTGACCCTCTTCTTTTAAACAACAACAAAAAAACGTTGTATGCTTTCCTTTTTTATCAACACTTGAATATGGGTAAGTTTCATAAAAAAAGCAACATTTTGAACAAAATGCTGAGAAAATCACGTTTTTGTGAAAGACTGCATCCAGATCAGATTCTGAACGATGATCAAACACAGATGGAGTAGATCGAGTCCATCAACACCCCTAATGCCCTGGGTCCACATTTCATGCAGTAACATTAGATAGTTTTGATTTATATGATGTTTAATGTTGATGATCACGTTATTTTACATATGCATCTGTATACATGCAATCGCTTGTTTTACTGCGTCTCCCTCACATGTTTTTTGATCTGGAGAGTCAGTACTCATTCAGAAGATGCGCAATAGCGCCAAAAGTTTCTAACAGTGAAAACATGGAAACCCGGAAAATTCCGTGTTTGGCCTGGGGCGTTTTCTCACAAATAACGGAAAATTCTGTGTTTGGCGGAATGCACAATATGTACGATTTTTGGATTCAAATAACCAAAAACCACTAGAACAGTATTATATATTTTGTTGACTTGTATACTAACATTATCCCAGATGTTTGCAAAAATGTTTAAATCCAGACAAATTTTAACCAGGACACGGATCGTGTCCATGCGTCACCTATCAATGACATCATACCTGCGTTACCCTCGATTTCCGGTTTGTGGAAACACCAAAGGCGCTTTAATATATTATATGTTTTATTAGACAAGGGAACAATTGTTTGGATACATTTATAGACAGAAAACTAATTATTGTACAGTAATACCGCATTTTCTATGTCATACAATATGTTTTAAAATGAATTGCATGCCAGTTAGAAACACAAGCCATCCAGCATTTATTAATGTGATATTCTAATATCGATCTAGCTTACTGCAGTGTGTAACAAGTGTCTCATAGCAGCCGCTGTTGTCGAGCCGTGTGTCGCGCTCGTCTCTCATTAGCAATCGCTTCAGCTCCCACAGCATTCGGCCCTGCTCTGCTTCAAACTACTGTAACGTTAATAATCTCATCCATGAACAGGATTTCTGCCCGAGTCCCATCCCGATTCATTTCCACCGGCTGTGAGGTGATTAAATTTTTGTCCTGTGTCGGCCACTGTAGCTTCTCTATGTGTTTCGAAAGGGAGGGGTGAGCTGTGGGCAGTTGCAATTTGCAACCTCACCGCTAAATGCCGCTAGAATTTACCTTTAAAGGTGCACCATGCAGTATTTTTGCAGTAAAATATCCAAAAACCACTAGGCCAGTGTTATATATTTTGCTCAGTTGTATACTTACAATATCCCAAATGTTTCCAACTATTTGTAAATTGTGATTTTTTTTGTCCGGTTTGATTTGGCAGAAATGCTTTACTCTTAGCAGTGTGCAACACATGTCACCGCAGCTGCCCAGCGAACGCACAGAGTAATGTCATAACATCATTTTCAACACACTCAAATGTATCTAATATGATAAACAGAGCTGCGTTACCTCATACTCATGACTGGAAAAGCGGAAATAGCGAAGGCGCCCGGCGACTGTGTCCCATCATAATAAAAGTCCCGCTACCCGTGAGGCGTGTGTTGTTCCGCTCATTAACAATCGCTCCGGCTGCCTTGCTCAGCTCCCACAACACTCGGTCCTGCTCTGCTTCATACTACAGTAACGTTAATAATCGCATCCATGAACATGATTTCTGCCTATGCCTATCGCCTAGTCCTATCCCGATTCTTTTCCACCGGCTGTGAGGTGAAGACCACATGTCCCAAGATTCTGCGCTCAAACTTGACGTCATCAAACTACGCCTTTGTTTTGAACAGGCGCCCTCTAGCGGACAGAAAAGTTGCATAGTGCACCTTTACCTAAATTTAAATGAATAAATAAATAATAAACAGACAGATTATATTTTTAATCTGGGCAAAAACATCCTTAAACAATGTAAATGGCTTGATTAATATTAATATTTATAATCAAAATATAAAAAAATAAAAAAAATCCCCCCCATCAAGTAAAACAGTTCACCGTAACAAACACGCTTAAGTGGCTTGTATTAAATGCCAGAAACAGCAATATTATTAAAGACATTAATGTTCAATAAATTATACGTATTACTATAATAATCACACAACCGTATATATCTAATATAATCCATTAGCCTAACTGTTCTGTTGCTAAGCAACATAATAGTCTTATGTAAAAAGTCTTGAAAATGTAAATCTTACAAAGTCACATACATTTTTATAGCGAACATACATTTTTCTTTCAAAATATTTAATCCCCTGCTCTTTGTGAGTGCAATCTCTGTAAACTGATTTTTTCAAATCTTTATCCAGGATTCATAAAAGAATGGATGAGTCATGGAAATGCATTAGTCAAAAGGTGCGGGAAACCTGATTTGTGGTCACAGGTGTGCACATTTTGGCTATTTTACAAAAGCTTTGAACACTGCTCATCATCCTAGTTTAGAACCATTACTTTATAAACTGCAGTTGGTCCTATTGTGCTATAATGAATGAACCTGGAGTCACGCGGTGTCAGACAGTATCCTGTCATCGCATTTGTCTGTTTAGAACTATAAGAGGAAAGTGTGAGTGTGATTGTTTCTTAATATTGAGTCTCTTCCCAGTCGCAGGTGTTTGGCAAAGAACAGGAGAAGCATCACCATAGAGCTGAATATTTGAATCATGATGGAATGAAGCTTTTTTTTTTTTTGGGAAGGAGTTTAAGGGCTGCTCTTCTGTGACCTGCATGAGTATTAAATCTTAAATCTCTGGAGAAGAGCCCTGCCAATCATTTCTTGGTGACGATACTTGTTGTGGAGGAATGTGGAAAGCCGCTGGGTTTTCTGGAGAGTTGCTTTGAATGCGACTCACTGATGCGTCTCAGAGCAAAGGCAGCTTGTGTTGGTCATATCCTCCAGCCGTTCAGCGAGGTTACCTGGTAACTGAATGCTCTAATCCACAATCACACAGCTATGAAAGTAGATTTTGGTGGCAGACATGCTGTTTATATGCATGTGGGCTGCATGGTGTGCATCCACACAATAGAGCAGTGAGCCTACTTTACTTTCAAGACATTCCTTGTGTTTTATTTTTAATTCTGCAGAATTCTTTCTCATGGAGGAACAGAGTCAAACGATTTCCCATATTAAAAAGATTCTGTATTTGCGCAAATGTGGTCATCATGTGGTCAATTGGAACATTTCGTAGTCATAGGCTTAAAGGTCATAGGCTTAAAAATCACAGTGGCATGATGGATCCATGTTCTAATTCTGTTTACACCAAATTCTGACTCTACCATCTGAATGGCTCAACAGAAATTGAGACTCATCAGACCAGGCAACAGTCTTCAACTGACCAATTTTGGTGATCTCGTTCAAATTGTAGCCTCTTTTTCCTATTTGTAGTGGAGATGAGTGGTACCCGGCGGGGTCTTCTGCTGTTGTAGCCCATCCGCCTCAAGGTTGTGCGTGTTGTGGCTTCACAAATGCTTTGTTGCATACCTCGGTTGTAACGAGGGGTAATTTCAGTCAAAGATGCTCTTGAATCAGTTGGCCCATTCTCCTTTGACTTCTAGCATCAACAAGGCATTTTTACCCACAGGAATGCCGCATACTGGATGTTTTTCCCTTTTCACACCATTCTTTGTAAACCCTAGAAATGGTTTTGCGTGAAAATCCCAGTAACTGAGCAGATTGTGAAATACTCCACCAACAACCCTGCCACACTCAAATTGCTTAAATTTGAAATGTGAGAAATTGAACAGGTGTTATATATATATATATATATATATATATATATATATATATATATATATATATATATATATATATATATATATATATATATATATATATATATATATATATATATATATATATATATATGGCAAAATTATCCTCTCTAAAGTAAATTTTTCTAACTGACCAATGAGTTTATGGACACTGATATGGTTTTTCTAAGGTCGAAGAGTAGATCAGTTAATGTGTGCTCCACACTACCGCTTCTCTTGAGCTGAGCTGAAGTTTTCAGACTCACACGCCCATGGGTGAACAGATGGGCGGAGTGCATTTGCTAATTAAACAAAGTGGTGCTAGACATGAAAATGATAACTGCGTCAGGCTGAAACCATAGACAGTAAAAGAAATGGACACAGCGACCCTATAGACTTCAACGGTGAAAACCGAAGTTAATTAGAAGCACTCACTTCCTGGTGGCTTAGCGTACTGCGCAGAAAGTGGCATCTAGATGCTTTATTTCATGAAAGCAAATTTCAAAAGTGGCCTTTTGACTGATGGGATTCAGCAGCCTGAGCATGATATCAGTAATGCGACTGGTCTGACAGCTCTTAAATAGGCGTCAGAATCTTTAAGATCATATCCTGAAATATAGATTCAGTAATAAAGTGTTTGAATTGGCCTACCAGACTGCATTGACGTTAATATTATAGTGTGTGTATTTTTAGATGCAGGATTCTTTCATGGTTCCAATAAATAAATAAATAAAAATGTAGCAGATATAAATAGTTGTTTATAAAATAAAAAAAGAAAAACTGTTTTTTTTCTTCTTGGAAAGTGGACCAAAAATATTGATGACATCTTGTACCACACATATTTTTGACCAATCAGATGCTCTCTAGAATGAAAATGCCCCTCCCCTTAAAATACCTGTATTTTAGTAGCAGTAGCTGTGATATACACTATATTGCTAAAAGTTTAGGGACCCCTCTCCAAATCATTGAATTCAGGTGTTCCGATCACTTCCATGGCCACAGGTGTATAAAATCAAGCACTAGGCATGCAGACGCTTCTACAAAAATTTGTGAAAGAATGGGTCGCTCTCAGGAGCTCAGTGAATTCAAGCGTGGTACTGTGATAGGTTGCCATCTGTGCAATAAGTCCATTAGTGAAATTTCCTCACTACTAAATATTCCATGGTCAACTGTTAGTGGTATTACAACAAAGTGGAAGCAATTGGACCCAACAGCAGCTCAGCCATGAAGTGGTAGGCCATGTAAGATCACAGAGTGGGGTCAGCGCAGAGTCAATAGCTACAGAACTTCAGATTAGTTCAAGAATAGTGCATAGAGAGCTTCATGGAATGGGTGTCCATGGCCAAGCTGCATCATAGCCTTAGTAAAGCACGCCGCCACTGGACTCAGCAGTGGAGAAGTGTTCTCTATTGTGTTTTTCAGGGGTTGGGCTTGACCTCTTAGTCTTAAAGACATTTTGGACAATTTCATGCACTCAACTTTGGCCCCTTCCTGTTCCAACATGACTGTGCACCAGTGCACAAAGCAAGGTCCATAAAGACATGGAGGAGCAAGTTTGGTGTGGAGGAACTTGACTGGCCTGCACAGAGTCTTGACCTCAACCCGATAGAACACCTTTGGGATGAATTAGAGTGGAGACTGCAAGCCAGGCCTTCTCGTCCAACATCAATAACCCTAACCCTAACCCTGACCTCACAAATACGCTTCTAGAAGAATGGCCAAAAAATCCCATAAACACACTCCTAAACATTGTGGAAAGCCTTCCCAGAAGAGTTGAAGCTATTATAGCTGCAAAGGGTGTGCCAACTCTATATCAAAACCTACGGATTAAGAATTGGATGTCATTAAGTTTCATGTGCATGTAAAGGCAGCTGTCCCAAAACTTTTGGCAAGATAGTGTATCAGGAAAATAGGAGGGAATTACTGTGAGTAGGTGGTTTTGGATGTTCTGATTTGATCAAATACTTGGCCTAAAAAGTCTGAAAACCTAACTGCCTCTCTGCACAGGAGAGATCATTGAGTGTCAGGAGCAATAAATAGACTCTGCGTGTTTGTCAAAATCAATGAAAATTCCCTCATTCTCACCCTGGTAGAACAAAACTGACATGTGTTATGATTTATTTATAGAATTGCACAGTATTTTTTCATGCTGCTGTTTACCACAAAGTGTCACATCTTAAAAAGTGTAGACACAGCAGTTCTCATGGCAGATAATATGAACATAATCAAATGAGATGGCGTGATGCACAATGGTTCAATTTGCATTTAATAAATAATGCTTTTAATCTGCTGTATATTTCCATACATGAAATTAGGTTAGAGAAAAGGAAGTGTTTATTGAAATATTAATAAGAGTGAAGAAACACAGGAAAGAGATGCTTTAAAAGACTGTTTAATATGCAAGACACATCAGTGTCAGTAAGCCATATCAGATGTATTATTGGCTTTCTGCCTCTATATCACAAAAGTCTTTCTCTCTTATGAAATGGAACAGTATGCTAATTTGATCTCCTTTCATGGAGAAAACCATTGTTTTTTTTTTTGTTTTTGGGGGGTTTTTTTGGGCAAAACAACCAATATATTACAGAGGAAAAAATAAATATGGTGGTTGCTGTGGTTTGCAGGATCATTCTATGAGTTTCAGCCAGTGCAGCTCATTAAATGCTACTGCCAAGTGATTTGTCTGGGCATGAATGGATGAAATATATTTTCATGTTTCTTTGTTTTTTTAGAAAGAAAAAAAAAGTTTGTTTTTTTGTTGTTGTTTTTTGTGTTAGTGGGTTTTACTTTGAATATAACATTAAGAAGCAGAAATGTAATGCAAAAAATACAATCTTGTCAAAAATTTACAAAAAATGTAATGCAAAAAAAGTACATTCAAATTCTTCATACATTAAAGGGTATATAACACACACAGTTTCTGCCAGTCTCATGTTAATCTTACCTATAGAGTACCTATAGACCCTTTAGTTCCCTTTCGAGAGGTCTCTCGTATTGCGTATGGGAAAAACTCCTTTTCTCGAGAATATGAAGCAAAAACTTTATTCATAAAGTGTCTATGTAAAACGCAGTGCGGCTGCACAGCCGATAGACCAGCGCGAGCTGCGTGCTGATTGGCTGTGCAGCGGGAACTGCATGAACCTATGGCGAGGCGGCAGAGAGAGAGCGAACCAATAGGGGTCGCTAAAATTCCCGCCGAACAAGGTCTCTAAAATTAGCATATCTGAGGCTATATAAGACTGTGTTTTGCCATAGGAAATCAGATTTAATCTCCTTCAGCGATACCTTCGTTGACCTCCGAATTGAAGCCCGCCCGTCGAACAAGCATTCAGCGGAACTTCTCTGCAGCCCTGAGGACGCCGGATTCCCTTGGTCTCCGCCTTCAGCCGCCTGCCGTTCCAGCTGCGCCATCCGGCGAGTGAAGCCCCGCCCGTCGAAAAGCACTCAGCGGAACTTCTCTGCAGCCCTGAGGACGCCGGATTCCCGCTTGGTCTCCGCCTTCAGCCGCCTGCCGTTCCAGCTGCGCCATCCGGCATATATCCTTATTCTCTGTCTGTGCTATTGTGTGTTGCCGTTGCAACTATTTCTAAAGAGCGCGAGCGTTGTTGCAAATGCCTCGCCCTTCCTGCGCCTCAAGCCGAGCACCTCCTCGGCGGCGACCGCCACATCATCTGTGTGGCATGCCTCGACGCCGACCACGCCGAGACTGCACTCAACAGGGGCGGCTGCCCGAGTGTGACGAATGGCTCTGCCGACCCTTCGGCTCGCCTCGCCAGCTTCGATGTCTCCGCTCCCACCGCGCTCCTCGGACCGCGCAAGAAGAAGCGCCGCGACCAGAGGCCTCGAGCGTCCGGCGATCGCACGCCGAGTAACTCTCCACGCGTGCCTCGCTCTCGCCGGTCGAGTTCATCCAGGAGGAACAGTGCCCCTCACCTACTGTGGCCTGTTCCATTTCATTTGGTGGACCAATAGCGGAAGAAGAGGAGGGGGACAGCCTTTGTTGGCTGCATCTGGCAGCGAGTGGTCAGACTCTGTCTCGGAGCCCGCCGACGCAGACTGCCACTACCGCCAAAGCCAGCTTTGACACGGAGATGGTCCGGTGCTCACTAAGGCCGTGGAAGACCTCGGGCTCGAGTGGTCCCACCCTACTGAAGCGCCACGGAGTAGGCTGGACGAATGGTTCCTACAAGGTCGCCGCCTTTCCTCTCCTCCCAAGCCCGCCCCTTCTTCCCGGAGGTACACGACGAGATTACGAAGGCTTGGAAAGCCCTTCTCGCGCGCGCTAAATCCGCCTTTTCTCAGCTCTCCTCGGTTGACGGGCGCGAGGAAAAAGGATCGAGGGTTTTCCTCCTCGAGGAAGCGGTCGCCACCTTTGTCCGCCCTCCTCCAGAGGATGGCAGGCCAAGGCTCAGCACCCTTCCAAGCCATGTCGCTCTACATCAGCTTTCGCCAGTCGAGCATACGCCTCCGCTGGCCAGGCTGCTTCAGCGCTCCACACCATGGCCGTCCTCCAGGTATATCAGGCCAAACTTCTCCGCTCTCTGAACGAGTCTGTTCCTGATTCTGAGGCCTTTAGGGACCTGCGCAGCGCCACCGATTTAGCCCTGCGGGCAACCAAGGCTAACGCACAGGCTATCGGTAGGACCATGGCCAGCCTGACTGTTCTGGAGCGCCACTTGTGGCTGAACCTCACCGACATGAAGGACGTGGATAAAGCCTCCTTTCTGGACGCTCCCATTACCTCCTCTGGGTTGTTCGTCCGCGGTCGTTGGCTTCGCCGAAGCGCTTCACCGAGGCTCAGAAAGCCTCGCAGGCCATGAAACACTTTCTGCCCAAACGCCCAACTCTTCCTCTGGCCGCCACAAAGCGCCGCCCACCCAGCCCGCTAAAGCAGCGCCGCCGCCCTCTCGGCCACGCTGGGATCCAGGATCCGCAGCGCCACGCTCTGCAAGCGCGGCAGGCAGCCCGAGTCCCGGGACCTCGACCCAAAGCCGCTGAGACCAGAGCCACCGGCCGCCCCTAGCCGCAAAGAGGAAAAGAAGGTGGCCAGGTCCCGCTCGGCTGACCCCACCCCACTCTCTCAGTCTCACAGTTCCCTGCAATCAGGTGACTGCCGACTCAGTTTTCGCAGTCAACGAGCCCTCTATCAAAAGCGCCAGACACAAACGCCTGCTTCACGGCGACCCAAATAAATCTCAAAAAGAGCTTTTTATGTAGGCAATGTGCCCACTGTACAGTCAGCACACCTACGCTCAAACACCCCCACACAGCTCACACGCTGTCCTGTGCCAAAATGTAATGCACGCCCACTACACAGTGCACGCCGCCATACATAAACACTATCCCCACGGTGTTGCAAGCACAAAACACACGGGTTACCGGGTCCCTATCACTAAGCGGCCCGCCCCCCATCCAAATTCAGCCCCTGGCTTCACGGGCCCAGGCCTGGCAGGCCATCCCCGGTATATCAAATTGGGTGTTGAACATAATAAAACGAGGTTACTCGCTACAGTTCGCCAAGAGACCCCGCGCGCGTGGTCGAGACCTCAGTGAAAGGCAGCGCGAGTCACGTGCTCCGCGCCGAGGTATCGAAACTGTTGGAGAAGGGAGCGGTGGAAACCGTGCACCCCACTCAAAGCGAGTCAGGCTTTTACAGTCGTTACTTTCAGTCGTTCCAAAAAGGATGGCGGCCTCCGCCCATCCTAGACCTCAGACATCTGAACAAAGCGCTTATGACACGCCTGCTCAAGATGCTGACAGTGAAACAAATCCTCGCGCACATTCGCCCGGGGGACTGGTTTTTCACGGTCGATCTGAAAGATGCATACTTTCACATTCAGATAGCACCCCGTCACAGGCCATTCTTGAGATTCGCCTTCGAGGGTCAGGCTTATCAATACACGGTTCTGCCATTCGGCTTATCCCTGTCACCCCGCACTTTTACGAAGTGCATGGACGCAGCCATAGCCCCGCTGAGGCTGAAAGGCATGCGGATACTCAACTACCTCGACGACTGGCTTGTCATAGCTCAGTCAGAGGCACAGTTGATGACACACAAGTCCTGGCTCCTCAACCATCTAGAATGTTTGGGCCTCAGGATCAATATCGCCAAGAGTTCAATGTCTCCCAGCCAAACTATATCGTTTCTGGGTACGGTCATAGACTCAATACAGATGAGGGCGGCTTACGCCAGCGCGCCTCTCTATTCAGAACATGGCGAAGTCTTTCAGAGCTGGTGCTTACGCTTCCTCAAACGTTTTCAAAGAATGCTAGGTCTTATGGCCTCGGCATCAGCAGTACTCAAACTGGGTCTGTTACACATGCGTCCCTCCAACGCTGGCTAAAACCCCGCGTTCCGGCTCACGCATGGCGATCAGGCCAGTTTCAGATCAAAGTGAACCACAGCTGTGTCAAAGCTCTGGCTCCTTGGAAGGCGACCACCTGGTATCAAACAGGTGTTATGATGGGTACAGTCACGAACGGAAAGTGGTCTCGACAGACGCTTCCAACCTAGGTTGGGGCGCCCTACACGAGGGCATGCCAGTCTCTGGCCAGTGGGCAGTTACAGAGAAAAGGCTACACATAAACTGTCTAGAGATGAAAGCGGTCATCCTATCGCTGAAAGCTTTCCTTCCGAGACATAAAGGGCCACCATGTCTTGGTCCGAACGGACAACATGTCAGTGGTATCCTAAATAAATCGCCAGGGCGGGCTGAAATCACGCTCCCTACATTCCATGGCGAATCACCTCCTTTTATGGGCAGAGCACTTCCTGAGCTCCCTAAGGGCGGCTCACGTGCCAGGTATTGTGAATCAGGGTCCGGATATGCTATCCAGAGGCGGTATTCCCCCCGGGGAGTGGTCTCTTCACCCGCATACGATTCAGTTGATATGGAGCATCTTCGGCAAAGCGAAAGTAGACCTTTCGCCTCAAAAGACAATGCTCACTGCCCAATATTTTTCTCCAAACACAGAGACGCGCTGGCCCATGTCTGGCCCAGTCTCCCTCTGTATGCTTTTCCTCCGATCGCGATGTTGCCACAGGCCATCAAAAAGATCAGGGAAACCAATTCCACAGTGCTCTTAATAGCCCCGTTGTGGAAGAATCAAATATGGGTCTCCGAACTGGCTCTCATGTCAGTCACAGCCCCATGGCCGATTCCGCTGAGGAAAGACCTCCTCACGCAGGCCAAGGGGAAAATTTGGCATCCCCACCCAGAACTGTGGGCTCTCCATGTTTGGCCCATCAACCAATACCGCGAACCTTTCTGAAAGAGTTCTGAATACTATTTCTGAAGCTAGAGCACCTCAACCAGGCGGCTCTATGCACTGAAATGGTCGGTATTCTCTAACTGGTGTACAGCACGGAGCCTCGACGCTGCCGTGCGAGGTGGCAGAAGTGCTCACCTTCCTCCAAGAGCTAATGGACGCGGTCGCTCCTCCACGCTCAAAGTATACGTTGCCGCCATAGCAGCTTATCACGCCAGGTCGCGGGACAATCACTGGGGAAAAGCGAGCTTATAGTGCGCTTTCTTAAAGGGGCCAGAAGGCTGAACCCGCCGCCTCAGTACCTATATGGGACCTTGCCACAGTGTTGGAAGCTCTAAAGGGCTCTACCTTTGAACCGCTTCAGTCTGTGAGCCTAAAGCACCTCTCGCTGAAAACCGCTTCTGCTGGCACTGGCCTCAGTCAAGCGAGTGGGCGATTTACACGCACTCTCCACGAGTGCTTCCTGTCTCAAGTTTGGGCCTAACGACTCCAGGGTCGCCCTCAAACCTAGACATGGTTATGTTCCTAAAGTGCTTTCTACTCCCTTTAGGGCACAGGTCATTTCTCTTTGGCCCTGCCCGCGCCGCAAGACGAAAAAGGACGCGAATTTGCTCTGCCCAGTCAGAGCGCTGAGACTTTATATAGAGCGCTCCGCCCCTTCAGGCGCATCGGAACAGTTTCCTTTGTGTGCTTCGTGGTCGCACTAAAGGCTATGCCGCCACGAAGCAGAGACTGTCACACTGGATAGTGGACGCCATCTCTATGGCTTACAAGTCTAAAGACCTAACCTGCCCCTGGGCATTAAAGCCCATTCTACTAGAGGCATGGTCTCGTCATGGGCATGGTCACGAGGCATTCCGCTACAAGATATCTGTGCGGCGGCAGGCTGGGCCTCTCCGTCCACTTTTATCAGATTTTATAAACTGGAAGTCCCCGCTTTACAAGCCGGGATTATCCCCATTTAATAGGTATAGACCCGACGCGTCCGGTCTCCTGTTATGCATACATGATAAGCTCTCACAAGCATGAGCTTTCATAATATGTCTACACTTATATATTAAGGCCCGACTATGTCCGGTCGTAATTCTATCATATGGCCCGATGCTATCCGGCCTATATACTCTTATGTCCGCTATAGGACCCACTCTGTTGGTCTCCTGTGACTCACTGTTACCCATCTTAGTGCCTCAGGCCACTTGGGTCAGTTAAGCACGCACGGCGTTCAAATTGGGTTCCCATACGCACTACGAGAGACCTCTCGAAAGGGAACGTACTCGGTTACTCACGTAACCTCGGTTCCCTGAGAGAGGGAACGAGTATTGCGTAACGCGCCGTGCTTGTGCTTCTCAGGGTATCGCTTCAGTCGATTTTTAACCTGATTTCCTATGGCAAAACACGGTCTTATATAGCCTCAGATATGCTAATTTTAGAGACCTTGTTCGGGAATTTTAGCGACCCTATTGGTTCGCTTCTCTCTGCCGCCGCCATAGGTTCATGCAGTTCCCGCTGCACAGCCAATCAGCGCGCAGCTCGCTGGTCTATCGGCTGTGCAGCCGCACCATGCTTTACATAGACACTTTATGAATAAAGTTTTTGCTTCATATTCTCGAGAAAAGGAGTTTTTCCCATACGCAATACTCGTTCCCTCTCTCAGGGAACCGAGGTTACGTGAGTAACCGAGTACGTTTTATCATATTTATAAGAGACAGAAATGCTGTACCAAGTCTTTACGAAAACACCCAATCTTCTGCAGTAGTGATGTCGTTCACCAATGATTCATTCATTTTAAACAAATCTTTAAAGGGTATCTAAACCCTAGAACAACTTTTTTTAGTTGATGATATGCAAGACTGGGGGTTTATTAGTGCTGTTCATTGATTTAAGTAAGAGTTTTGACATTTGAGTATAAAGTGTTTTAATTCTATAAAATATGGTGTAAAACCGCCAAAGTGCTGTCCTCTTAAGGTTGAACGGTGGCTACTGCAGTTTAATTTTCCTATTGGACGTTGTGTTACATCGTGACATAGCCAACGGCTCACTACCACGCCCCTGGCTAAAAAAAAAACAAAAAACACGCCCCTGGCACGAGCTCACCACGCCCTTGGCTCAGCTCCTGGTATAAAAACATCTTGTTCCGTCAAAACCACTGTAGCGAGTGACGAGTTGGAATTTGAATATTGAAAATGATCAGGATAGCGTATATTAGTATCTAGTTAGCATAGCCGTTTATATAGTTAAATAGATTATTTCGTGTAACCTAGTTTAGTTAATTTATTAGCATGGTCGTTAGTGTATTATTGTTAGACGCATAGTTAGTTAGCATAGTATTGCATCAGTTAAGATAGCTTCAAGTTAGCGTATTTTTTTTAGCATTAGTTTTATCTGTATTTAGTAGGCTACAGTGGTAAGTTAGGATGGCACGTAACGTTAGGTGTAGTGTTGCTGGTTGCAACAGCAGTGCTGGACTGCATAGCTTTCCAGCAGACGTGGAAATTAGGTGTCAGTGATTGCGTGCACTTGGTCTGGATGACCGCGAGTATACTATCCATAATGCTAATGTTTTACCACTCAGACACTGCTCTCTTGCGCTGCTGTTTCGCTAGTATCGTCGGCATCAGGAGTTAATGCAGTTTGAGGCAGCGGCTTGAATCGATACGGCCCTGTGTTTACAGACAATTCACCCTCCTCCACTTCAGGTGAAGAGGGCGGAGAAAAGTTCTCTACTTCAAATGAACGCTCTGTTGCAAAACTACTGGTGTCACTCCAATCATTCTCCATGTTTTTGAGTCTGACAGCTGTTAATCAATCCGTCAGGGTCTCAGGTGCACGCCCCCCGCTCAGCCCCGCCCTCGGTTCGTCCCCCTCTGTCTCCGCTGGGCTCTGCCCACTTTTCCAGCATTTTTCAAATATTGCCAGTGGGTGGAGTTAGGCTGTGAACAGGGGTTTAGTTACCCTTTAATATGACTAGAGAACAATGGGTTGTCTCAGAGAGCGATTCGTTCATTTTGTGTTGACTGCACATGCGCAACATCCCAGATGTTCTGTACAGGAAACAGAATTGATTAGTTCATCTCTTTAGTCTTTGGGTTTGAGTCATTCGTTCATCAAGTCCCAGCCCCATATAGGTAAGGCTATGCAGTCACCGGAAACAGAAAAGATTAGTTTATCTCTCGAGTCTTCGGGTTTGAGTCGCTCGTTCAAGTCCCCATAGGCTGAATGCAGAAACAGAAAAGATTAGTTAATCTCTCAAGTCTTCGGGTTTGAGTCGCTCGTTCAAGTCCCCATAGGCTGAATGCAGGAACAGAAATCATTAGTTAATCTCACGAGTTTTCCGGGTCCGAGTCTCGTTCTTTTGTCAAGTGATGTGACAGCTGTGTTGGATATAGAAATTAGTTCATTCACAACCTTCCTCACAAACAAGTGCGTAGTTTTTTTGTTTGTTTTGTTCAGTTTTTTTTAGCTAGTATAATAATTGATTTTCCTATTAATCTGGACAGATTGGGTCGGTCAGAATGGATGGGCATAATAAATGTTTATTGCCCATATCTTCTGATGACTTCCCACTACTATTATGCAGGCGTGCAATGGCCAGAGTCACATGGTCTAAAAACAAAATGACAGCGCTGACGACGGCTTCCGAACGAAGCTCGTTGATGAACGCGCTTTCGCTCTCGCTCTGGTCTATGAGTGCACACACTCATCTGGGAGGTCATACAGTGACATACTAGAGAAATACTTTCTGAAACTTATTTGAATCCTATATTTGGCACAGAAATACTCCGTCATACATCCACCTTGTTTTATGAAATTTTGGCTATGTTTAGCATGAGAATCCAACTCTTTAACAGTGTAACTAAGTAAGAATGCATGAAATAGCATTAGACATCCTCCCTTTAAGTAAATGTCTTCTCAGTAAGAATTAAAAAATGGACATATATTTTAGAGCAGTAATTATTTCAGCTATTTTAATGGTAGTGACAGAATTTACATGTCACAATTTTTTTACCTGATAACGATTTAATTCAAAATTTGATATTTAATTATTGTGTGAAATCTTCCTGAGGAGCCCCCCATTCTTTAATGTTCACTATACAATTTTAAAATATGTAATTGTTTTCATACCATTTTACCCTTAATCTATGCATAATCTGCATGTTATTATTTTGACAGTGAATAGGATGTGGAATTCTTAAGAGGGTTTAATCATTTGGTCGCAAAGGCCAATCATTGTTTAGTGTAATCTATATTTTGCAGCATAGCACAACAGAGTAAATGAGTGAAGTATTTAATATGGTTTATGATTCAAGTAATACATCTTATATTACAGTTAGTGCACTTGAATTCAAATTGTGGCTTTCCCATCACAACTGCGGCTGCTCTCATGGGATAGCTTTAATTTGTTATGAGCATGCTGTCCTCCTATTCATTCTTTTAATTGAGTAAGAGTATAAATCTGTTGGAGTGGATGAAATAACAGAGATAGACATTCATTTGAAATTGGCAAAATAATTGCTTTTGGAGAGCTTTCAGATATCAGTTTGACTAAACTTCCTTCCCTCAGTCTGATAACAGACAGTCTCCGCTTACTGTACAATGCGTAATGAAATGCATGCACCTTAAATGTTCCTTAGCAGCATTTGAGTGCAGTTTCATATTTATTTATCTGTCATTTGAAGCCTGAGCTACATATCCATGCAGTGAACTCCCCATCTCCCTGTAATCACACTTGGCAGACAACTGTATATTTCCATTAGTAATTGCTTCTGATGTGGCTGATATGTTGGAAACTGCCTTTGAAAGTATTTGTGTCAGAAATACTTGTGTCAAAATATCCTTTCCCTTGTATTTGGCAGATTCTTTTATCTAAAGCGACTTGCATT
Organism: Gobiocypris rarus; assembly: GCA_023029165.1. Classification (NCBI taxonomy): domain Eukaryota; kingdom Metazoa; phylum Chordata; class Actinopteri; order Cypriniformes; family Gobionidae; genus Gobiocypris; species Gobiocypris rarus. The sequence continues at coordinate 5,906,522 of CM040920.1, forward strand.
CCATTCATGGAATTATCAGTTCATGCAAACCCATTATTTTGGCAATTTCTAGTACTATCCCCATGTTTGAGCAACAGAAATGTGCATTTTTCACAACCCTCTATAATGCGAGTAAATCACTCGCATATGCGACTAAATCCTCCTCTGGGAGACTAAATAATGTCTATCACCTCACAATGTCAGCAAAACCCAAAAGCTCCGACCGTCTCCATCGTGATTGAAGTGTTGTGTACATTTTGAAGCTGGTCTCTGCTTCTTTGCAGTGCAAGGGTAAATAAAGATCTGGTTGTATGAATAAGTACAGCTTTTTCTTTTCTAAAACAAACCCCACAGTGTACATAAGGCCACAATACTAACTTTGACAAATGTTTTCTTAATATAGTAGTAGTGATTCTACACTAACCTGCAATTATCGCTGGTTTGAAAACACCATGTTAGATATTTTCTGCCATTCATTTTCACTTAAATGTAATTCTTTAATGGTTGGTGACATATTGTAATAATGCAACAGTAAAGAGCCCTGCACGATGCTCACTTATAAAAAAAGGTCCTTGCTGTATTTTCAAGGAATTCATTAAAAGAAGGTACACCGCCATCTTGCTCCGACCAAAGAGACTTGAACCCCAAACTGCCTGAACGGCAGGAATTGCGGTAGCTAGATGTAAACAAAGCATGGTGGACTACACAGGGTTTATGCTCATTTACAATCATTAATATCACCAAAGGTGCTTACTCCTTGCTTATTTGAGGGAAACGGAGGAGAAAATGGTGCATAAGGCAAGATAAGCTGTTATATGTTTTATTTTATGTTATTTCTATATTTGGAAATGTATTTGGTATTAATGTATTCTTGCACTCAATGGACTGAAAACTAGCTAACGCTAGAAAAGCTGCTGATAATGCATAACATTTGCAGATAAATAACATTAGACAATACCTTATTTTAATAAACAATTAATTTTTTAATGTACGACTTTCATACACACCGCATCCGTAGGGGCTATTATTGTTTTTTACATGGGCTATGTGACAGAGCGCATAACTGGGAGTACATCGATATCATCGACCAGTGGATTTATTTATTGTCTGTTTTTGTGGACATTGTTTTTTCATTTTTTTTTACCTGGACTTAGAGCTGTTGTGTTGTGGGAAATGAGCATATTCATGAACTATTCCTGTACAAATTTATTTGAGTTTGTAAAAAGAGTCAACAGATTGTGTTATGCTTGCAAGTGTGTAAGTTGCTTTATATTTTCAATCCAGTTTTTTGAGATCTTTGATGTGGTTGAAATCATGCTGTTTTTGTATATTACATTTTTGGCAAATTAGTAAAAGAAAACAATAGTCAAACTCCCCTCGTGATAATAATTCACCCTTTTTTTTGTAAAGAGTTGCAGTTGTTATAATATCCACTGAAAAACTCCTGAGATCCAAAAGGCTAATGCCAGCGCATTGCCATTGCAACTTACCTATGATGACTTGACAACTGAGCATAGGCATTTTACTCACGTCATATTTGCAGGATGTCCTATTTAAATACATTATTGGTTGACTGCCGAATTAAAACATAACATTAAATTGACATTATTAACCAGTCAATGGTAATTTCAAATAAGCGTTTCTGTTCAGAATGATTACATTTAATTTTGTTTTTGTTTATGTTCCTCTTCCTGTTGAAATTTCATTGGTTTCCGTTTCTTTGTTTTGTTCATTGAACTGGTTCAGAGGCCTGGCTTTAAATAATAAATATAAAGCAAAGTTAGATTTGCCCTCATCCCCAAAACTATTTTTTTATTTTTTTTATCCTTGACTTGGTTCATTGCACCACCACTGTTTATCCCTTACAACTTGGTTACATTCGTTTTTTGTTTTGTTTTGTTTTTCACTAAAATGATTGTACAGTATTTACTTTAAATCCATACTGTAAATCTGTTTTGTACTGTATTTCTAACTCTTAATTCTAATTCTAACATTAATTTTGTACTGTACACTACCGGTCAAATTTTGGAATTTTTTGGGGGGGATTTTTGATAACACTTTTCTTAAAACCTTTATGTATAATGCATTATAAAGGTATTCATAATGTGAGTTATAATGCATTATATCTTTATAAGTTATAGCTGCTGTCTGTAACTTTTTTGTGTTCAAGAGTTACATAAAATTATACGATGAGGATGTACAACATGAATCATTTTTCCAAACCGTGTTTTTGTCTTATGTTTTAATTCATTATACTTTCTAAAGGCTTGATTATAATGTATTATAAATGTGGTTACCATTATTCATTAGATCATACAATAGATAAACAAATGTATTATTACATAATTATAATTAATTATACGCTGTGAGAGTCCCTTGCTTAGTGTTTGGTCCGTACATTTAAAGAGCTTTGAGCTCCTACGTGGTCTAAAAGACTTAATAATCACATCATCATCATCTACTACAAAAACATTTGACATCTAATTTAACAATCCACTGACATGAAACACTCAGGCTTTGTCTAGTCTAAAAGCAGAAGGTACTTTAGGTCGGCAAATTTTCCATGTTTAATTGACGCCTCGTTTAATCAGAGTGACAGAAAGGCAATCTCACTGCTGAAGAGTGCTGCAGTGATTTGTTGAACGGTACCATGAATAACATTAAGACAGCCAATCAATAAGAAGATTTGACTTGATTTAAGTTGACCGATCACCCTCCCCGCTCGGTGCCACTGTCACTTGCTGCTTGTTTTCTGAGTTAATCTCTCCTAACACAACATTAACTGAGTTTGATTGAAGTGAGGTTGGCCGCCTCGCTCACTGTAAAACGGTGAAAGGTGCTAACAGCTTGATGACAGATTAAAGATTGCCTCTGCTTTTATTATATTGAATATTCATCATCTTGCATCAGAATAACAGCAGATAACATCTGCTCAGCTCTGGCTCTGAGCCAGCTGCATTGTTGTCTTTGCGATCATGTTTATCATTCAGGAGTTTATCATTATGTTATTGGCAGGAGTGTTGTAATTACCTTCAAATCGAACCTTTCCATTACAGTCCTCAGCATGGTGTCATCTCATGTGGTATTGTAGCCAGGCTTGTTGATTGTATGACCTGTTGGCTTGATCTTCAAAGGACAGTTAGTTCAATCATGACAACTCTCGGAGTGAATTATTTAACCAACATTTATTGCCACGGGGTATGGAAAGTACATTTGCTTGATTTTGGTGGATGAGATCTGCTATGCTGATGCTACTGAGCAAGTACAAGTTTAGCTTAGTTAAAATAACATATATAAAGGACATGCTGCTGCAGGAATATAAACCCTGTAGCAGATCTCTACAGGTGGTGCTGGGGAGGAGGAGGGGTAAACAGTTGGTAAAAGGAGGAGGGGTAAAAGTTTTTATAATTGCGCAGCAAGACGATCGCAGTCTAGGGTACGAAATAAATGGTTACATTGACTAGGAAGTACATCTGGTTGGCTAATGTCTCTGATTTAGAGGAACCAATCAGTGCTCGCTTAGAGTTTTATGACTAAGCTATGTATTTTACACAAAAATGCTGCCAAAAGCTTTAGAAATATTGTAAAAGTACCATTAAAGTACGTAAAAGTGGCCCATTATATTCTAAATCTTTTAAAAACATATAATTGTGTTTTTGTGAGAGAGATCCAATTTGTGAATGGATCATTTAGACCAGTTTTGTGAGCTAGATCAGCTGATTCACACTCTGACTTACTCTCAGTGTGTGCCTAGAAGAGATGTCAAGATTTTAAGTGAATAATTACATATATTTTGTTTGTTTTTAAATGATACAACTACTGATAAGTGTCATATATACTGCATTTTTCATTTTGAAGCTTGAAATTCTGAATCTTTCAATTGAATCTATTGAAAAGGCCAGCCATATTCTTCAAACATCCATTCAGTGCTTCAAGTGATTTGCTCAAGGGCACAAAAATCGTTTAGGAACCCAACTCTTCTGTTTGTGAATGTACATTCTAGGTATTTTGGTAGGTGGGAAAATTAGGTATTTCAAGACCAAATTATATGCTTCAAGTTCATTTAATAGCTAGGTCAATGACAAATAAGGATGTCTGAAATTATGAAAATTAAAAATCTATTTTAAAATGTATTCAACTTTTTAAAAATCCTTGTATACATATTGTTTTCATATGTTTTTGAAAAGCAATTCAACAAAGGTTTTGATTAAATGATTGATTTAAAATGCCACGTAAACATTTCCTTTCGCCTCAAACTCACTCTCACTAAATGTTTACTCATTGAACTCGACCCGAGTTCGAATCTGCCTTTTGCCGAACTCACTCTACTCCCTGTTCCCATCACATATCAAATCGGAAAGACATTTATTTTCAATAAAAATGAAGAAAATATTTGAAAAGTAGAAATAAAGTGTCTAACATAGGTTTAATAATAAGGTGTTTATCGGTTAGGGGTAGGTGTAGGGAGGTCTTTATTGTCCCAATAAGGCACCAACCAATTTTAATAAATATAATCATTTACACTCTGTTATAATTGCATACCGTCTAATGTACAACACTGAGGTGCAAATAGTATCTGCTATATGTAGGTATAACTACTATTTACACTTATTGAAATACTTTTTACAAAGTGTAAATGTAATCTATTGCTGTTTTCATTTTAATGTAAATAGCATATTTGCCAAAGTTGTATTCATGTCATTGTCTTTATGAAATTATATATTTTTTAATAACTTCAAAATTGAATAAAGTTGAAGAATTATTAAATAAAATCTACCAATATTTTAAATAAGAACCAGACACAACATGAACATTGTGTCATTTGACCCAGCTCTGTATAAAACTCCAATTCAACCATTGTCACAATTGTTTTCCCCCTCAACATCAGAGACAACATTGACACTAACAGTTAAGGAATTATGTTGCAATTTCTGTTGTGACTTATGAAAAAGCAATGTCTGAGCAGTGGAAATTTGCTTTGAAACATTGACATATAAGACGTACCTACATGTTCCATATACTGTTGACAGAAATATTTACATTATCATGACCAAAATGCTTATCAGAATGAAGCATCTCTGCAAAACACATTGTGTTTGTTGCATGTAAGGGAAGCAGGTGCTTTCATCTCTAATGTGATTTGCAAAATTATTCCTTATTTCTTGGTCAGGCTCATTTTGGTCTCTCCAGATATTACTGGGAGCTGAAAATAGTCAAGGGAATATAGTCTGCAGGCTTAGCCAAAAACGAGTCTGATGAGTTTAATTCGTCTGCTGATACAGAGAAGCCTGTCTCAAGCACTTATGCTTGTGAGGCAGAGGCTTTTGGGAATTATTATAGTAGAAGTCTTGCGTAACCTCAACAATTTTACCTGTTAAATTTGCAAATGTATACTTGAATGGTGACTACCAATCTTAAAATTCATGCTGACAGCCAACAAGATTGGCTATAATTAATATTTGCTTAGTCGGTGGGGCTGGAATGAAGTCTGGTCAATTTCAAGGTTAATATGTGTTGTCTTAGATGTTTGATAAAACTGAAGAATGTATTGCACCTACTGATAGCGTTGTTTTTATGCACATGCTGTGTTGTTTAGTGCCCAATTCACTAAAGGAATTATACGGATCAAGTAATGCCGCAAACACACCTGCTGAATATAATAACCTTCTTAAAGTAGACTAATTATGCCTGTTTAATCCTTGATGTGTTGGAGACAATATTTGTAGAAAAATGTCTCTAAATTACACTCAGTACTGTCAAAACAACACCATTGTCAAGACAGATTTTCATTTTGTCATGAATGTCCATTTTGTTTTCATGTAAGTGTATACAAAAAAATATTGACATCAAATGCTTTTTAAAAATGGAAATCGTGATATACTACCATTCAAACGTTTGGGGAGGTGAGAATTAAATAATATCAGCAAAGGACACATTAAATGAATGAAAAGTGACAGTAAAGACATTTATAATGTAGATTTATATTTCAAAACATTTAGAATTTTCTAAAGAATCCTGAAAAATAATGTAAAAAAGCTGCAAAAACTGTTTTAGCATTGATAATAAGAATTGTTATTAATAAGTAAGCAGAAAATCAGCATATTATAATGATTTCTGAAGGATCATGTGAAGACTGGTGATGCTGAAAATTCTAAATAAATTTTAAATATATTAAAATAAAAAAGAGTTCACAATACCACTGTTTTAACTATTTTTTAACCAAATACAATCCTTGGTGAGCATAAGTTGAGCATAAGTATATATATATATTGCTGTCACTGGGGCGGTACCCTAAGGTACAAAACCGAAAAGGTACTAATATGTACCTTTAAGGTATTAATATGTACCTTAAAGGTATTAATATGTACCTTTAAGGTACTAATATGCACTCTTAAAGTACTGACATGTACCTTTTACGGTACTAATATGTACCATTTAGGGGTAAGTAAGGTACAAAGATGTACCTTTTCACTTTTGTACCTTAGGGTACCGCCCAGTGACAGCACTGTACCTTTTTCTGATAGTGTGTATATATATATATATATATATATATTATTTCAATCTTTTGACCAGTAGTGTATATTGTGCTATAATTATACTAAACACTGAATCAGGAAATTTCGTAGTGCATTCATTCTGTAAAAGTTTTTCTATACTGGTTGAAGAGAGGTGTCCTTCATGAAAATGAGCAGTTATTAATATATGAAAATAACTGCACATATGGGGAAGTCATATTTGTACATTTGAATCCCCCACAGTTAGTATTTTGAAAAGGCTTCTATGGACAGTGTTGCCAGATTGTGCTGATAATTTACTGCCCAGAAGCTCTCCAAAACATTCACTGCCAAAATAATGTGATAGAATTCTATTGTCACAACAACCAGTGTTTATAAGGACCATTTACCTCCTTGAAACTAAATAATGATGACAAAATAAAATGAACCAATTTCCCTGCCAGGAGAACAATAAAACAGGAAAAAGTATCAAAACATGGCAGATACAGTTAAAGAAAATATGACAAAAACTTTTTCACCCCAAACAGGTAGAAACTATATGTCAAATATTTGCATTTAACCCTCTGAACTTTAACCCTCAAATACATGCATCATTTACAATGCCATCAGAAAAAACAAGCCAATTCAAGTGAAAAAAAGCCCACTATATGTAATCTGAATAAACTATGTAATTAGTGCAAGAAGCAAACTTATAGTGTTGACAGTGAAATGCTCATCTCAATGCTTATGCACACGCCATAACAGACACATATGTAACAATAGTAAAAATGTTTAACTTCAAAAATAATTATGTTTTTCTTGAAGTATACATTGTAGAATATAACGCAGAACTCTGCACAGCCAAAAGTACTTAATCGTTGATTCAATCCTATTCAGTTGTCGGGACGAGTGTACCAGAGTGCAGTCTGGACGGTTTTAAAGTTGCAGATGTCCTGGTCAGGCCAGTGTGCACATGATGATGGACAGGAGTAGTCCCATATTCAGTTTCATTAGAGTCAATTCAACGGTGCTTTTAGAGTTACAGTTATAATTTTGCAAAGAGCATTTGAGTTATCTCCCACCACAGGTGTAATCCATGTTTTGGGAGTTGGTTCACTCTCCTACACTTAACTCTAGCCACAACTTACATTTATGCCACTTTGGCATAGTGATCACTTGAATATACAGCGACAGGTTCAAAATCCGATTCCATTATCGCTCTAAAACCCGTCACTCACCACGTCTTCCTGCTATCGCCCTTGATTGGCTAAAAGCGCCGGCTAGACGGCGACATCAACACCAACGGCAGCCGACTTCGCAGTGTTTAGTAATGAGTGATTGGATGGAGTACCTGCACAATTGGGTTTTATTTGTTAACCAATTAGCCTATACAATTTAAATGTTTGAAAACTGCCAAACTGACCCCAAACCATCCCGAATTTTGTCCACCCACCCAAACCAATTTGTCCCGCATAATCAAATTCAAAACCACTAAATCTGGCAACACTGTCAATAGACCAGATGGCTTGAATGAAGTCGGGGGGACAGGTTTCTCTGAGATCAGTCTCTTTACATGTCAGTTAGATGTCTCTTCTTGTCTAACTGTGCAGTTCATGACCAGAATAGCAACCTCAAATCAAAAGTCTGGCTAGACAGCGCTAACTATTCTCAGACACAAAAGAGCAATCAAACCCTCCATTGACTCTCTCACCAGTTCTTATCCTTCCTTCTCTCTCAGTATAGTAGGGGACAGTCTGTTGTCTCTCCTTCCTCTATGTTGTCCATTTCCTATAGAGAAAGAAGATTCAGTTGGTTATCTTGTATCACTGCCGCTGACATTAGTGACGTAGAGAGTGATGAAACCCCCCACAAAAGAATCAATACATGCCGCTTGCATTGAGGCGTTCCTGTCGATAGTCTCTCTGGGCACAAGCAGTGCTTGAAATTGCTTGGCTCTTAGTTGAGATGCTGATGGTCTACGGTAGTAATTGACCCCAAGTGTGACCTGCATTTCATTGTTAAAGAGAAAGTTTAAAAACAAAACAAAAAAACACTATGTTCAGATGAATTCTGTGACATCAGTGGCCAGTTTTTCAAAAAGTTTAATCTGATATCAGAATGATCTGGATTTTGAACTCCAATGTTTTGCTCTCCAGGATCAGGTAATCCATCTTTCTTTTGTGCCGGTTTTTCAAAGCAAAATTGGATTGGATCACCATGATCCAGATACACATTTTTTTCAGATTTGGAGTGGAGGATGGAGGAGATGGGAAAAAAAATACTTAAATGCTTTTGTGTTCTCTCAGAAAAGTTGTGTTTAGCATTTACCGAAGAAACTTTGCATTCCCAGAACGTTTGACTGGGTTATCTCTTATGATTGTGCCAATGTAGTTTACAAACAGTAATAAAAAACTCTTTAAATTAAATATATTTATTTAATTGTTTATTTTATGGATTATTTTATGGCACCAACATATTTACTGTAGGTAAAAATGTGTGTGTGTGTTCATACAGATGTTGTATAATTGTTATTCCTGAAATCCACCTGCGATCAGTACAATCCATAGACTGTATAAAAATATGGACGTAGTGTCCGTGACGCCACCCACAGGATTCTGAAGAGCAGTTCTGAAGTGTAAAGTAGGGTCGAGCTGGCCGTTGCTATCTTAGCAACGCGTCACTGCGCATCACTCCCGGATAACAGAAAATGGGCAAAGATGCGGGATGTGGGCGGAGCTGAGGTGACGCGATGACTAACAGACAGCGGATAAATGGCTACCCACCTGCCACTCAAAGTGGCCACACACTTAATTATGCAGAACTTTAAGGCCTTATATGATGTAAACGAATGAGTTATAAAAAAATTCACCCCCCTCACAGTTGTCATGAATGGCAAAATTAGCCGTTAAGACCAAAACTAGAATTTGTTCCAGGCTGTAAACATGTGTTTTTCTGCTGTAAAGTTGGGCATTTTAACATGGGGCTCAATGAGATTCTGCTCCCTTCTGGAGCCTAGTGACCAGTTGATTAACTGCAGTTTAAGTCACTTCCGTATTGGCTTCAAGAGAGACCGTGGTAGTTTGCTACTTGGTATAATCATGATTTTTTGGGATCAAAGATATCCCATTTTTCCCCAAATGTCTTGGACAACACAAACTGATTATTTGATCAATATAAAAACCAAGATTTGATTTTGTGATCTAATTTGATGTCAGAAACTTTTTTTTTTTTTCAACAACACATTTTTCAACATTTGATCCAATCTGATAGCCGAAATCCGATCAGATTACTTTTGAACAACTGGCCCCAGGTGCTACACATTAAACCATATGTAAGATTTTTGCAGTAAAATATCCAAAAACCACTAGGCCAGTGTTATATATTTTGTTCAGTTGAGTACTTCCAATATCCCAGATGTTTAGGAACAGACGTGGACAACTGCATAATGTCTTGCAGCACACGGTTGTAGTTTCGTTCAAACATTATGGACCATCGCAAGCTGACTTCAGAACAAAATGAGAAATTAAAAGAGGCCCTGTATCAAGGTGGTGTTTTCAAGATGGCTTGATGTTAGCGAAAAAATACATATTGTAGCAAGTTACAACTGAAGAAAAGCTACCAACTAAAAGTGAAAATGCTGTGTGGTGAGACAAAATGGCCGATCAGAACATTAACATTTTTAAAGTCACCTTGAAATCAAAATGGACAATTCTTTTATGTAATATTGCAGTAATTATTTTAGTAGTTATTTTTAAATGATTTATACATGCTCATAATTGTGCCCTTGTAATCTTTAATCAAAATATCTTCCCCTCCCTCTTGCAGCAAGGGCAGGACAACCTGTCAGTCACATTAGATCCACCAATAGCAAACTCCAACCATCCAATCAAAACAAATGAGTCCCACACTATATTTCCTTCTTGTCCGAGAAGCTGTCACTTGGAAATATGTCATAATAGGGAAGAAAAGAGTATTGTAACTTTCGTTTCATGTTGCAATGTGGAATGAGACTGAGCACAAATGAGTTTGCTTGAATGCTACCAGAATATAATTTACATTTGATAGATGCTTTTATCCAAAGAGACTTACAGGCACTAGTGTCATGCTCTACAGTTTGAGCAACAGGATATCATTATTATTAGAGGGAAACTCGAGATTTGCTGTAAGTCGCACGCATTTGGCAGTGTGTCAGTTTGGAGACACAAATTGGTATTGGTATGTTGATTCTACTATTTATTGTGTTTGCATTGTTTGTACTTTTGTTGATGACTAGCAATCAAGATTGCCTGAAAATACCATCACTATTTCCGGTTGCCAAGGCACTGCTTGTGTAACCAAACTAAATGATCTGTGCTGACACAGAATACATTATAAATACTAATACTGTCAATCGATTTTTTTTGTTTTGTTTTGAATATATTTTATATTGTAACAATTTCACATTTAATCTCCAAATCAATGTACAAACAACATAAAGACAGTATGGCCCATATTTTACATATTTGTTTAATGGCTTCTTTTTATATTAAAGAAGATGAGTATCAGTGATACCAATACTGCTTATCTATGAAATAGATTTTTATCTCAATTGTAGTCATTAATTATAGCCATTTAACATTATAGTATAATTGAAAGCTATACATTTGAACATGTATTACACTTAAAAATATATAAAAACTTTTCATTTAAGTAAACTTATATTCACATAAACCCATTTTTAATGTCACATTTACATGTGCACTTATCAGGACTCCATTGTTTTATTGGCCCAGTCAGACCAGCTCCGTTAAATGTCCACAGAGTTATTGTTTTCATTGTTTTTGACCCATGTAACCTTGTAAACAGTGCTTTAAGATTTAAGTTATCAAACACTACGTAGTCTCCACTGCATAAATGATCAATTAAATATAGATTAATCCTTATTAAACCTACAAAAGTTATTCAGTCAATCCATTATTAGTCAGCTGTGTAATTTTCTCTTTTTCTTTTGTTATTTGATTAACTTTAAGGACAGACAGCAGCAGGTACAGTGGGTACGGAAAGTATTCAGACCCCCTTAAATGTTTCTCTCTTTGTTATATTGCAGCCATTTGCTGATCTGAATGCAGTCTTTCACAAAAACGTGATTTTCTCAGCATTTTGTTCAAAATGTTGCTCTTTTTTTTTTTACGAAACGTACCAATATTCAGGTGTTGATAAAAAAGAATGCATGAAGCTATAAAACGTTTTTTTTTTTTTTTTAAGAAGAGGGTCAGCTCTTTTTTGTGATATATTGCATGCTCAGATATTCATAAAACAATATTCAATACATTTTGGTGAAAATTGTCAACTTTTTTTTAAACGCTGGCGGTTAAATATTTTTAACACGTTAAACTGAAAAATTAATTGCATGCGTTAACGTGTTAACTTTGACAGCACTATAAAATACATATCAGTGTGCACTTCATGTTGGCAGGTTGCATTAGAGCCAAAAATCTCTGTGGTCAGTCAGTAAAAAATAAACATACATTAATATATGAAATACCCAAAATGCCATTTTTACCATAATGACTCAAATGCACTTCACATTTGTAATTACGTTTTTCAACTTGAGAGCACCAAGTACCAAGAAGGGCTTAAAAGCAGCATGAGACCAATGAGATTTCAATGTGGGCGGAGCTATTTCACTAGCCTAAAGCAGCGTGTTCAGTAGCATATTATTTGTGGCTGTATTTTGAAATTGGTATTGAGAATCATTGCATTCCATTGGTATTAGTATTGACTACTGACATTTTGGTATCAAAACAAATCTACAGGAAAGAGACAGTGAGCTTTTACGATAGTCGCTTTATCACGTCACACCCTCAGGCCACAATGTTACAAGGGTTCAGTATCTTTTAATGGAATCTTATTGATGTCCTCTTATAAAACATTTGTACAACTGGAACATGAGGCACTGAAGATTTCTGAACTTTAATTTAAACATTACGTCGACTGATTGTATTAAACATTGAAGATAAATGTTATGAGATGCCTATCTGTACTGCTAATGATATATTAATATAGAGTAATTGCACACCTGTGTAATAGCACACTGGTAGCACAAACCGTCTCATGAAAGAGCATCAAAGAGCATTTGATCAGTACTCTTCATTCTTAGCATCTGAGTTAGGTTTATGACTGCATAATCAACATCCCGCTAATCAACATCATGACAAGGGATCAAAAAGAAGCTTGTGTTACATAATCAGAGTGTAAATGTTCCACTGAAATAGACTTTCCCCTGACCAACTGAGGGTTTGCCGGAATATGAATGACAGGAACAACAGCATGGCTCATGATCAAACCACTCAGAGAGACAGACAACCATAAAGAGGTTTAATTTTCTGTCTTGCATTTTGCTCCCCAGTGAAAACCGGAGACAGAGGAAGCACTCAGCCAGTATTTAATAAGGTGTTGGGAAGTGGTTTTGATATGGATTCATGGATAATTGGAAGCCCAGCTATGCAGCACATTCAGATTAAACAAGATGTCCCGGTCCATGAGCAGCCAAGCGGCAACATTCTGTTTATTTTGTATCGGAATGAGCCAAATTAGCCTGTCTGCAATTGTTCAGTGAGAGTTAAAAAAAAAAAAAAAATGTTATGCTGAATCTTTTATTGGCTTCATCTGAGTTTAGCTTTCACTAACATTCACATGTTGCCATAAAAGCAGCATCTTAATTGGAATGAAATGAAAGTGTGGTTGCCAATTATATTTGCTTGCACTGCTCTTAGTTGTTCTCAAACTTTCTAATTTTCTTTACCATCTCTTAAAAAAAATTACAAATGGCAATTAAGGATTTACAGTATTGCTGAAAATATTAGTATCTCAGTGTGTGCATCCTTTTGATGATGTGTGGTATATCTCATATTTATGTATTTACTATGCAATTTTTATTTATTTTATTTTGTTTTTACCTAAATTAACACATTTTATTTTATATGCACAAATTCACAGATCAGGCATAACATTATAACTCTTAATATTGTGTTGGTCCCCCTTTTCTGCCAAAACAGCCCTGACCCGTCGAGGCATGGACTCCTTTAGACCCCTGAAGGTGTGCTGTGGTGTCTGGCACCAAGATGTTAGCAGCAGATCCTTTAAGTCCTGTAAGTTGTGAGGTGGGGCTTCATGGATCGGACTTGTTTGTTCAGCACATCCCACAGATGCTTGATTGGATTGAGATCTGGGGAACTTGGAGGCCAGGTCAACACCTCAAACTCTTTGTGCTCCTCAAACCATTCCTTAACCATTTTTGCTTTGTGGCAGGACGCATTATCCTGCTGAAAGAGGCCACAGCCACCAGGGAATACCGTTTCCATGAAAGGGTGTACATGGTCTGCAACAATGCTTAGGTAGGTGGTACGTGTCAAAGTAACATCCACATGGATGGCAGCACCCAAGGTTTCCCAGCAGAACATTGCCCAAAGCATCACACTGCCTTTGTCGGCTTGCCTTCTTCCCATATTACATCCTGGTGCTATGTGTTCACCAGGTAAGCAACACACACACACACACACCCGGCCATCCATGGATGTAAAAGAAAACGTGATTCATCAGACCCTTCTTCCATTGCTCCATGGTCCAGTTCTGATGCTCACATGCACACTGTCACCACTTTCAGCAGTGGACAGTTGTCAGCATGGGCAACAAACTGCGATGCACTGTGCATTCTGACACCTTTCTATCAGAACCAGCATTAACTTTTTGAGCAATTTGAGCTACAGTAGCTTGTCTATTTGATCGGACCACATGGGCCAGCTTTCACTCCCCACGTGCATCAATGAGCCTTGGCCGCCCATGACCCTGTCGCCGATTCAGGATATGCTCTGACCCAGTCGTCTAGCCATCACATTTTGGCCTTTGTCAAACTCGCTCAAATCCTTGCGCTTGCCCATTTTTCCTGCTTCTAACACATCAAATATGAGGACAAAATGTTCACTTGCTGCCTAATATATCCCACCCACTAACAGGTGCCGTGATGAAGAGATAATCAGTGTTACAGTATTCACAGTATTCCTCATATTTTGTATTATCCAAAACCATCACAATTATCTTCATATTTCTATAATCAACAGAATTATATATAACATACCTAAAATATTTAATAATCACCCATGCCTATTGTTTATTTTACATCTGTAGAGACTTATGTGCTGATTTTAAAGGTTGCTACAAAACCCAGACAATTTCAAGCTTGTAATTGATTTTGTGTATTCGAACGCACACACAGCATACTCACACAGGAAGTAGTAATTTGTCAAGACTTTACATTACTATATAACAAATCCATCATAATGGGTCAAAACTCAAAGGGGTTCAGAAACTGTTAACAAGACAACACTCTCATTGATAAACTAGGCAACCAGGAGAATGAATGTGACTCTTACTCTTACTGTTGCTATGACCGAGAGAGTGTATTTTTGTTTAGAAAATGGTCCTTTGTGAAGTATTTCTTGTGCAAGCATCATTTGCCCTCACTGCATGAGGGTGAAAATGATGCATGCTTACAAACACATTCCTGTTAAATGAGGGTTTATTATGTGGGAAACACTTCTACTGCTATTTCATGAGATTGCATCGGTAGATGTGGCATCATTTCAGTCTCTACAAGCACTACATTTTAGTATATTGTTCTTCTGACTCCTTGCAGACCTTTACAGTGTTAGGGTAAGAATATAGTCTTTGGTCATTGGAAATATCATAACAACATGCTATTCTTAATATTTCTGCATTACTACATATTGTAATCCACACTTGCCCACTGTTCAAAAATCTGAACAAGTCTGTAGAGTTACATTTTGCATGTAAGGCATATAATGTTTTGAAGGTTTATGCTAATTTCTGCCATAGACCTGTCACGTTTTGAGGGCCCGATGGGTCTTTACATCAAAAAACTTGTCAATTGCCTTATCCTGAAGGCAAGTTATATATTGGTTATGTCGTTGAGTGACAACCATTTTATAGCTCTGTCACCAGACATGCCTTTTTCTCTCAAGCTCTGACAGCATTTCCAGGCTGTAAAATCAACTAGGCTGAGACAGAATGAGTTACAATGTCACTAAAAGATGATAGAAGTTTTGGCTTTTGTTGAGGAGGACATAATGGGGAACGTAAGATGGAAAGTTTCTGCAAATGGCCTGAGGTTTCTTTTGTTTTCAGACAGAAGTGTTTTAAGGTTTACAGGTTCTTTATTGTTTTATTCACCCAACTTTTTAAAAATAATTTAGAAAGTATAAAATCAAGGCTAGTTTATGTTTCCTTTTTATTATGATTTTTTTAAATTAATGTTTGATATATGTATTGAGAGGCTTTGTAGAATTGCTTTTTTCATAAAATGCACACAAATGTACAGGCATCATGCTTGTTCTGACTTTAATTACATTTAATTACTTTTGGCACGTTTTATTTGTGCAGCAATTAGATCTGCCCAACCCTTATGAAAAATAACCATGGTTTTATTATAGTAAAAGTGTAGTAACCATGTTTTTTTGGCTAATTGATTAATATTTACATAACCACAGTTTTACCACAAATACCATGGTTAAACTATGGTTAGAGTAGCAAAACCATGGTTAATGTCTGGTTACCATGGTTTAACCATGTACTTTTGGTTTTATTTGTAGTAAAACCATGGTTCATTTTCATAGGGGAAGTTAATGTCTTGACATTAAAACATAATCATTTATGTCTTATTCTATTTCTGTTCTAATGATTTGTGATTTGTTTGGTTTATTATACATTTAATTTCACTTGTAAAGTTTGTTTGTATTGTACAGTCTTATACAGCCATTATAAAAGACAATAGGAAATAAACACAAGCAAACAATTCAGTCAAATGTACAAAAGCAGTGCTCAGGATTCAAGTTTAATATAGCCTAAATATCAAGTTATTGAACTTCTCTTTGCCAATTTAACCAAATTGATTGTTCTCTGGAACAAGTAATAGGTTAATAAGACCAAAGATTGCCCTTTTAATATAGAAGCTGAGAAGCTGTTCACGGCAGGTACATGAGCGCTGAACGGCCACTGACGCCCTGGAGCGCACATCTGCGAAAGCGTCTTAAAAAAAGTAAAATAGGTGCTATGTTTATATATGAGTCACATATGTGGGGTCTAAATAACTACATTGTTCCCTAAAAAAATCTTAAAACTACATTTCATGACATTATTTGTAAAAAAAATATGTTGGATTTGCTTGGCTGCCATGACAGTCGTCGCAAGCGGAGTGATACAAATGGTCAAAGATACTGGGAGAATATCACACGGCTGGAAAAGGCTCTCAGCCAATCAGATCGACAACTAGAAAGAACTGTTGTATAAAAAGTATTACAAAATATGAATCACTATCATGATTAACATTTTCTAATACTTTATATCAATTAGTCTTTTTTATAAAGCTCAAGATTTGACCCATTGAGAGGACATTGTGCATCTACATAGCTATATAAAGATGACCACATGTGTGAGCGTGGGTATTATTTACTTATTTCTTTTCATATTTTGTTCTCAGCCCTCACAAATGTGAAGTTATGGGCCATCGACCGCCAGTGTTTCCAGACCATAATGATGAGGACCGGACTCATCAAGCATGCAGAGTACATGGAGTTCCTGAAGAGGTGGGCTGCTTCTCCTTTTTATATTCCTTTTCCAACCCTTGATGGAAAAGGCAGTATGCAATAAAATACATTGATTTTCATTGTGGATGAATAACACAGGAGGGGTTACACAATCACCGGTAACTGAGGCTTTACACTACCTTTGCTGTGCATCATTTATCTTCCAGGTGCCAGGTGATTCGTTTTGATGAAATGTCATATTACTCTCAAATGCTTTTATCAACTGTTGTTATATTTTGGCAGTTTTTCTGAGGAAAGTGAAATGTGTATTGGTTAGATGGAGGCAGGGGGCAGATAATGATTAGAGTGCTGTTGGTTTGTGTACATTCACTCTGCTCGTTTGAGTCTAATTCTTCTCCTTCCACTCACTTAGTCAGAAAATATTGATTTTCAGCCCTGAGCTGTTTATGAATAGCTTTGCTTTATTAAAACATTCTTATTTTTTATTATATAATATTGATTAGTCTAATGTCTGCCATGAAATGACGTTCACACTGCAATAATGGAGTTTGCATTCATATTTTAGTATGATTTGTAAGTAGAAAGTATATTTTTACATCTTGCAGTGGTTCTCAACTGATTCCAAGGTCCTCCATAGATATATATCACACATCTTTTTCTACTAATGTCTCTATGATTGTTTAAACATTAATTATAGACATTCAACATTACAGTATAATTGAAAGCTATCGATTTCAACATGTATTAGGCTTTATTAGGCTAAAATAACTTTTAATTTAAGTGAACTTAAAACAATATTCCACACACGCACTCAATCATATTTATCATTTAAATGATACACAAGCCTCTTAAGCATGACGCGATCGGTCACGAGACACACGAGAGGCAATAGCATTTTTCAATCAAAGCTGACGTAATGACGCAATTGGTCACGAGACATACGACAGCCAATGCTATCAAAGATGACGTGACTTTTCTTCCGGCGGCAATATTTGAAATGTATTCATCTTCGGCGGATGGACTCGATGCTGCTGATCGCTTTTGGGGATTTTCTTCACACAAATCAATCGTTTGGACTCAGAATACTTGGAATATTTGTACTTTGAATAAATTGTGCCTGAAGTCGTATCTTCTTTTTATATACTGTTTTTTATAATACACAAATGGTAGGTTTAGGGAAGGGTTTGAGTTACGTGTTCAAAACGTGTCTAAATAAAAAAGAAAATAAATGTAAATAAAATGATGCTGACTGAATCAAACTGATGAATAAGGTGTTGGAACAGGGAATCCGTGTTTTTTCTGCGATTCTGTGAAACTAGCACGGATTTTGAGTTAAGGGTCCATGTTCATTTCACGGAATTCTGTGAGACCAGGTTGCCTTAAGGATAGATTTTTGTACCTCTAAGTCAGGGGTAGGCAAGTTCGGTCCTAGAAAACTGATGTCCTGCAGAGTTTAGGAGTTTAGCTCCAACTCTACTAAGCCACCACAATATAAAGGTCATGGCTCCCAGCATGCATTGCAGCATTAAGTCACCATTGTTGAGATTCATATGCTGATTCTTGATATCTATGTGCGTCTAAACTTTTTTCTCCCTATAATGTATTTAAAAATCAAAATTCTGAATGTCTCATCTGTGGCAAGAAAGTATTGTTGGTGAATGTATTTATTAACATTTTTAGTCTATGATGAGTTTAGTCAAACATTTTTCTTCATGACAATTTTTGTTTATGGCTTTTTTGATTTGAATAGATCATGTGTTTTGTTAATACTGTAACAAAAGCCACAAACTCACATAAAAAAACAAAAGTCATACTGAAGGAAACACTAAAGCAACCAAGGGAAACACTGATCACCATAATGGTGACCAAACATTTAAACCTGTTAATTCTCAATAAGAGATGTCTTTCAGGGTTGGAGCCAAACTCAGCAGGACAGCGACTCACTAGGGCCGAACTTGCCTACCCCTGCTCTAAGCAGAGGAAAACAATGGTATAATTGTACCCTAAGGACCAATTGTGTACCTTTAAAGGAACAGTTATACATTTTGTTCCCCAAGGAACAAAATTGTACCTCCACTGTAACTTTTTTTCTTAGAGTCTAGGGTGTAGAGTGGATGCTTATCGAAACCATTTATTGTCAAACGGCAAAGACATTCCTCTTTCAGTGTAAAAATGGCAATTATTGACCGAATGCAATGATTGACATTTAAGAGAATTAGATGAATCAAAGGCAAAGAAATTAAATTTAGAAGAGAATCGCAGTTTTGTTGTGTAGATCACAAATGATATGATCGGACAATCCGTTTTCACATTTTTTTTCTGTGTAGCATTAGCGAACACCTAATAAACTGTGATCTGAAAATAGAAAGACAACAAAATAATGGTTTTATCTGTAATGAATTATTGAATCCTTAACCTAGGAGGTCAGGTTTTGTTTCATTTTTTTTAAACAATCATTCAATTACGGACCCCAAAGCGTCTGGCAACGCAAAATGTCATTTTCCAAATTACATTTTCCTAGAGCTTTACTGGAAAATGGCTGACGATGTCAAGGAACATAAATGGACTTGGCTTTTAAAGGAAGCTTAAGATGTCTATGTGTGCTCTGTGAGAATGTGACAGCAGAAATTTTCTTCATTTCTGATGTATCCTCTCAGGAGCTTCAGATGTTAAATGAAGAAGACAAATTCCACATTCACTTGTCATCAGTGATCTGACCCTTTGCTATGATGTAACGCTAACTGATTGGATCATCAGCTGATGGACATTTCAAGTTATAGAGGCAAAACAACTTAAAAAGTGTACAAAAAAGTAAATAGTAAATTTGTATTTTTATGTTGACTTAAATGTCCCCTATAGCTGATTTATATCTTGAAAAACATCTCATTTTTATTCTGTTGAAATCTCTTCTAGGAAAGGTCTTTCTGGCTGGCTGGTTTTTCCCAACTATTTAAAATGATTGGCATCTTCTCTTTTTTTTATGAGAACTCATGAGAAGTCCACCCACACATCAACCTGAGGCATTCATTCTGAGATTGAAAAAGTGTGCTTTCTCAGATTCTTGTGTTCATTTACCATCTTCCATAAATTTATTTTTTGTGATATTTCTAAATTAATACTGATGGACCCCTTTTTTGTCATTCTTTGAAAACGAACACTTGACTTGTTTTTCTGCTGGTCAGATATGATCCTTTGTGGCCTGAAACAGCTTTGTTGGCTCACAAAACCTCAAACTTGCACTTCATCTTTTTCACAGTGTTCCGACATTTCAAGGCCTTTCAGAAGAAATACTCAGCAAGCTAGCGGATGTGCTGGAGGAGGTAAGCCACTTTTCTCAGAAGAGCCAGTTAAAATGACTCTATTGTTCATTAAACATATTTGATTGGGCTTTCATTAAATATCACTAGGCAAAGGTTTTAATCAGAAAAATGGTCTCACTGGGGAAGTGACCATTTTGATTATATATTTTTGTCTAATTTATGGCTCTTTATTCTATCTTGTTTGTTGTTGTTTTCTCATGAAAATTGGGAGATAAGGTGATTGTGCTTCATCGGAGTGGTCCAGTCGTTTTATTTTAATGCTGACAGCAACTTTGGTGGATCTCTCATGAGGATATTGGCAATTAAATGTGATTTAGTTTTAAATTGAATATTAAATATGTTAAATTATTACACAAATGTACCTCATGCATTTAATGACACTTTATTAACCAATGTATTTGCTGCTGACCTTCGATGATGCAATTCAAACATACTAGTAAGCAAAAATGACTTTAGATAAACATCACATTTGTGTTTGATTTTATTGCGGAAGTAAGAGTTTTGAACACTCTAAAAAAAAAAACAGAACACGGAAATTGGGTTGTCTTAAGCACATATTTAACCCAACCGCTGGGTTAAAACAACCAAATTGCTGGGTTAGTCCATATTTGACCCAACATTGGGTTAAAACAACCCAGCATTTTTTTAGAGTGAACTTTCTTCTGAAATCCAGAATGGAGGCACAGCTAAAAGGTTTGTTTGAGCTGTGTTTTCTACTGTACACAGCTCAGATGTGAATTATCATTTTCTTCGATCCAAGGTGTATTAATGTGTGTGTGTGTGTGTGTGTGTGTGTGTGTGTGTGTGTGTGTGTGTGTGTGTGTGTGTGTGTATATATATATATATATATATATATATATATCAGAGAAATCTGCAGAGCTCTTAAAGGGACATGGTGTAGGCAAATACAATTGATGGTTTGCATTCCCCCAGGAAATGTTGCGCTCGTTCGCAAGAGTTTTTGTGTTCCCGGTCGAGAAACTTTGCGTTCGCTCACAAAACGTTTAGCGCTTACCCGAGAAACTTTGTGAGGCTCTCAGGTGAATGCAAAACATTGTGTGAGCGGACACAAGAGGAGTGCAAAGGTTTTGCGAGTGAATGCAAAGTTTCTCGGGGGAGTGCAAAACGTTTGGTGAGCGTAGGCAAAGGTTCTCGGGGGAACGCAAAAATTAGCACGAGTGCAAAAGCATTGACTTTTCATAATTTTTCCTCCCATCTCAAATTTTCCCCCCACTTTGTTTTATTTCAGTTAATGTGTTTTTTTTTTTTTTTTTTCAATTAATGAATATGTTTCTGTAATGGTTTAGTTTTAGTTACCAATAATAAACCCTTTATTATGTACTGGCCCCAGATTCCAATTTTAAATATCCACTCCATTTTAAATAGGCCATAAACATTATGCCCATTGCCCTATAAGCAATAAACCACATCATCATATACATTGACATGACGGTTCACCTTATGAAATATATGATCCTACCTGCCTCCATTCACATTTAAGGCTGTTGTTCTATGTTAAATTTTAGATTTTAGGTTTGTCGTTACCTAGATGAGCTCAATTTGTCATGTTGACAAAAGCACACATTGGGCTTATTGAGTCACAGAGAGTTTGGCGACATTTACTCAAAAGATATTCCCATACGGAATGACATTTATTTTGTTTAAGTAAGAAAGAACACTAAATTGCTGTCGACAGGCTGTTACCAAGGGTAGACACTTTAAGTAATAAGTCCTGAAATGTTAAGTAAAGGACAGCTTTGACTTTTGGACTCTCTTCAGAAACATTGCTTATGAAATAAATCTCTCATTTGCATGTTGTTCTTTTCTCAAACATAAGATGCCATCCACATCCACCAGAGGGGCACAACTTGATTAATTATGCAAATCCATATGCAAGAGTATAACTGACCCCCTTAAACTAATTTGATTAGCCAAATATTGTGTTTATAATTTCTTCTAGGAATAGAAGTGCTACCTAATTAGAAACCAAATGTAAAAAAAAATACCTCTTTTATTTTTTTGTTCATTTTCATAATGTTAATTAATAAAATTAGCAGAGTAGCCTTGGGACATCCATGTTAGTTAAGATTACATCAATGAATTCAAAACAACTTTGTTTTGACTGTTATATGCCAAAAGGCCTTTCTTAACTTCATATGTTTGTGTTTACAAATGGGGCTGTTGGCATCTTAACATAATGCATTTCATATCACAAGCAAAATGTGGATTTTCTCAGTTTTTCCTAGTCTATTACAAGAAATGATTACAGTGCTTTTAGGGATTCATTACATTGGTAACACTTTAGAATAATGGATTGTCATTAATAGGTAACTATGCAGGAAGTACCTCATTAAGAACTAATAACTAACTTTGACAAATTATACAGAATTACTATTCACAACATGACAAGATCACAAGAAGTCACTCTTCAAGAACTACTGATCTGGACCATTATTTTAAAGTAAAATGGATATTTTAGATGCTTAGTGAAGCATTTTATGACTAAATTCAGAGTAAAAAAGATGATTTATTTAGTTCTCATATGCGCAATGTGATTAGTAATTAATTGGTTATTCTTCATAATTTATCATAGTTGATAGTTTTTAATAAGGCTAATCTCACTAACCATTAATTACCTAATAAGGAGTTATTGTAGTCCTAAATGTGATATTAGCTTTTATCCATATGAGATTTAGTGAAGTGTTAATGTATCACTCATTTGTTGTGCATTACTTCCTGTTAACAACCAATTAACAATGGACCATTATTCTAAAGTACATTATAAAAAAGATTACAATACAAAACAGTTCTTTTAAATTGTGTTAATACACTCCTGAATAATCTTAAGGGGGAACCGGGACCGGGGGAACCATTACAAGTATTCGCATTTCGTGATGGTGGATCAACCAGGTTGTAAGGTCTTTCTTGCAAAAACGCTTTCTCTCTTTGAACGTGGCAGGATCGTTGAGCTGCACAAGCAAGGCCATCGCTGCCGAGGTTGGACGCAGTAAAGACAGTCATTTTACATATCTTAAAAGATCCTGAGAGTTATAGGACCAAAAAGAGAGGTGGTAGAACCCCCAAAAAAAAAAACTTCAAAACGAAACGAGTGTTTGAAGTAATCTACAACTACGGAGTCCTTTTTGACACTTTTAGTTCTGTTGTGGGATTTTTGGGCTGTGGGGTATTGTCTTCAACTTTTGATCAGTTGATGAACAGCCTGTTTTAGTTGAAATGAAGTAAAAAAATAAAAATAATAAATATACTTTTTTTTCTCTTGCTCCTGTTTCTTCTTTTGGCATAAAAATAATTATGTGACGTGAAAAACAACTTGTAATAGTAGTTAACAGTGCTTTTTTAAAATATATTTTTGGAACAAAGAATGATTAGATCAATGCTTTCATGAAACTTGCATCTTCTTTTAAAAGCAGAGCTGATGAACATGATCAAGGCCTAAAACTGTGGGTAGACTGACTAATGAGCTGTCTTCCTGCTGGGTCTCTACTGGTCACCTACTGCATTCTACTGCCCTGACTAAACTACAGAGCTGTGTTCTCTGCTTTGATCTTTCACTCTGTTCTCTTGACATTCTCTTAGTCCCTCATTTCTCTGTCTTTCTCATCCTACTATCTCTCTCTTTCACTTTGCTTACACTCTGTCTCTGCGGGTTCTCTGCTCTCTTCACTGGTCTCTCGCTGTAGGCACAGGATAGAGGATATCTCTGACCACATGCTTGAATCTGCTTGACACAACAGCTTCCTAACCCTTCACTAGGCGTGAATCATGATGTAACATACCCTACGGATGAGTACTATCATCTTATGCTAAGTTTAGCAGTTCCCACTGATTTCATTTTTTACCATTCATATTATTAGTTAAATAGTTATTAAAACATAATGCAATGAAAATTATATAAATGTTTAACTGTGTCTCAACCCAAGCCATTTGTAAATTCTGCATTAAAGCCACAATATGTCATTTTTTGCCGCTAGAAGTCACTTTGAAAAATGCCTTGATTTTTATAATGCCACAGACGAGCGCTTCCGCTAGATTCTTCCGGTAATGCATTTATGGGTATCATATTAGATACATTCAAGTTATGTTATGATGCTAATCTGTGCATTCACTCTGCGGCCACTATGAGACACTTGTTGCACACTGCAGTAAGTTAGATCGATATTAGGCATGGTAAAACATGGTACTCACGGTAAATCAAGAAAACAAGGGCTTTCATGTCAATATGACTAACTGTGTTGAGTAGTATATCGACTCGTTTTCTGTTGATTAATGATTCCAAACAGTTGCTCACCTGGCTAGTAAAATACATAATTAAAGCTTCTTTGGTGTTTCTATCGTTTCTACTAAATAAAATTAGGAACCGAGGGTAACACAGGTATGATGCATTGATAGGCGACGCACGGACATGGTATGTGTCCTGGTTAAAATTGCTGATTTCTCTGGATTTAAACATTCTTGTAAACATTTGGGATACTGTAAGTAAAAGTCAACAAAACATATAGCATTGTTCTAGCGTTTTTTTGGATATTTGAATCCAAAAATCCTACACATTTTGCCTTTAAGTAATTTTCCTGGCACTAGAGCATATGGATACTTTTTTTCTCACAATTGAGAGTAGGAATTAAGTCGGAGTACGAAAAAAGTCTGAATTGTGAGATATAAATGACAGTCATCGTGCCTCACCAATCCACTCTGACAGCATCACATCTCACAACAGAATGTTGCTCTTGTTCACAAAAGATGCATTGTTGCATTAAAAAAAGGACATTTTTGCTCCAGAAACCTGACCATTTACTTTCTGGCAATTTGGTTTAAATTGGCCCTTTTTTGCTACTGACCTCTCAAAGTCAAGGCGAGTAATTTTGCAGCTCAGTTTCAATAAAAGCTAATTTTAGATCAGAGAAGAATAGATTAAATAGTATTCAACTGAATTCAGATGACCCAACAGTACATTAGACTCTAATAGCAGACTAAAGGTATCACTGCAGTCACTTGTGTTGTGCACTACAGTATTTGTAGATCTTTAAAAATCTCCTATTGGACAGGTTTTTTTCTATTTTTTTTTTTTAAATATTATATTGAATATATTTGAATTTATTTTCCTATGGGGTGACTTGATGTGTGCCAAAGTTGGTATTATTACCAGGGATTTTAAGGTATGGTTGCTAAGTGATTTTGTTTTGAAACCTTCAGAAAACCTTCACTCAAAACTAACTCTATCAACTTCAAACATTTGTAACTCAGTCCTTTTTGTGCGATTCAAACAAATTATACCTCATTTTGAAGGTTTTTGAAAATGACAAATAACAGATTTTTGACCATTTGCCAGCACAGGTCACAAATATCTAGTCATGGAACACTAGAGGGCGCAAAACACAACACTTTATTCGTTCGCTGTAATCCAAATCGTTAGAATCCATATGTTTGCGAGAAACAAATCCAAATTGAGCCCTTTATCCAGTGATCTTCATCTCCATTAGCCTTCCATTAGTCTTCATCTCCTCTTAGTAGCACGACCGTAAACATCAAATCGCGTGCTCGTTGTCAAATTTTAAAAAACGCGCCCTCATGAAGCGTTACGACATGATTTACAGCAGTGGCATCGAATGCTCATTGGTTCTCGCCTGCTGGAGCCTGCTTCATCACAGATTTTGACATGCCGTGTTTCAGTCGATTTGTATTTGAAATGGGAAACGCGCAACTTCACGGAGAGAAGCCGGATTAATATTTTCATTGATTAATAATTTACATTCTGCTCTGGACCTCATACAAAACTAATATATGCCACCAGAGAGGACTGTGACTGCAACATATCTTCATTTGAACTACTTTTGGTACCGCTTTTGACATTTTTGAAATAAATAAATGATTGTGATTACACTGGTCTGTCTGTTATGCTTTTATTTATAACAGTACGTTGTTTTAATAAATGCTAATGGGTAGGTTTAGGGGTAGGTGTAGGATTAGCCGTTCAAAATATATTTTTAATGCTATATTGTTACCAAAATCATCATTTTCCAATGTTTTACCTTTTATTCTCTTTATATTCTGTATTAAATTGGTATGTATAGGTTTGGGGTATAGTGTTAAGGGATCTTACATTAATCAATAAAATGGTCAAAGGGAAATTATACAGATATGTTTATGATATAACAAAAAATAAATAAAGTTTTGTATTCCTAAAAAAAAAAAAGATTTCATGATGGATTTGTAAATATTTTACATTTTTTAGCTGTAAAAATGTAATAATGCTACGTTGAAATGTTGCCAATACGTCTATATTCTACATTTTAGCACTTCTCCAAACGTACTAAGACGTACGTTTTGAAAGTAACGTATTAATACCTACGTATTAACGATGAGACCAGGCTGGTATAGCCACGGTATTAGTTACTGTCTCCACACTAAGACCTTCAGAACTGAGCAAGTGGATGTGTGAGATGTTCTGCACTGCCAAATGTTCTTGGCACATTGAATATCTTTTCAAACTCTGCAAGCCTGATGGTGAAACAAACTTGTGGCATCATATTTTGCAGTTAAGTATGGAGATGGTCATCACAGAATCGCTCAGCATGATGTTCCAGTTTAAAGATCCATGGATCTTTAATTGATGACTCTCCTGAAACCCATTTCAAGAAGGAAATTACAGCAAATAGCTTTTCATTTTTAAAAAATGAAACCAAATGGATGCTTGATGATAATGTACTCCAGGGGAGCACAAGGACAAACACATGAGGTGAAATGAAAAGTCCTACTTTTTTAGTGTTACTTTTTTTTTCTCATTGAAAAAAAAGTCCTTTCACTCCATAATCATTAAGATAATGATCAAGGCCCTAAAACATCAAAATGCTTTTTTTTTTTTTTTTTTTAGAAAATATATCTTTGTGATTACAGCATTTTCTTCTATGAGGATGAAGATATTTCAGATTAACTGTTTTTCAAAGACCTTCAAGTATCTCTAGCAATGTCTATCTCACCATGATCACCTTTAGAGAGGACTTGTTTTGAAAGACTTTAATGTGAACTTTAGTTAAGTGCTTAGTGTAATTGGTCATTGATTTTCCTATAGCATTTTAACTAGCTTTTAACCAAAACTTTATCTGTCTTTATCTGTAGTGGCTCAGAAATACCTGCCTATAAAGAGGCATTCAGAGCCCCAGTTAATGAACTTTTCAACAAATAAAGCACAATTTTTAAGAGATGACTGACAGTATTGTGGGGAATATTATTCACAGTGAAATTCCCATTGAAAAAGTAATAATATATAAATCATGAACTCTAAAGTTATAAAAGCTTTTCTGTCACAAAACAACTTTTTGAGAAATTGCTGAATTCTCTGTGAATAACTACACTGTCTATAATCGTGAAGAGAGATCCACCAATCAGATAAGAGCTCAGTAGCGATCACCCAAACCCCGTGATTTAAATGGTGCGGTAACGAGAGTTACTTACACACCCTTTAAAATAAAGGTACCAGGAAGAACCAAAAATGGGTTTTCACAGTGATCCCAAAGAAGAACCATTTTTGGTTCCCCGAAGAACCGTTTGTGTAAGGTTATTTAAAGAACCATTTTTTTCTAACCTTAAGAACCTTTTGGCACTACAGAGAACCTTTTGTGCAATGGCTATTAATTGTATTTCAACACACCAGGTTGCAAGTTTGCAGAAAACAAAGTGAAAATCTTCCGGTCTCTCTTGGATTCAACACGAAACTGCAATTAATCGAGTGGCCGCTATAGCCATGGAAGCCAGCAAACGAACTGGGTCAGAGATCGCAGATTCTAAAACATTGCAAACATATACATTAGCTGATCAACTTGCAGTGCAAGGCTAGGCGCTTTTCATTGTCAACTGCGCTTGTCCCTATTGCGTGTCCTCAATCTGGCAACTCGCATGAGCATCAAGTCTGAGGAGGAGGGCAAGGGGAAACAACTCTCTCCAATATTTAAAATTTGGACTGCAGTACCCATTTCAACCACTAGCTGTCAATATTACATACTGCACCTTTAAGGCTCTCTAATACACTCTTAAACAACATATATTTGAATATGGCTACTATAAACATCAAATATATGGCATATACTTATAAATAAGGACAATAGCCAGTTGTTTATACAGTGTTGTTTTTGATTTGGTTATGCGATTTGCAGTGTTTTATGGCATGAGTAGCTAATTTCCTCATAGAAGACATTAATTGCATGGCCTTGTGCTTTTAGTCTGATTTTCATATCCTTTCTTCATGACAAATCTGGTCGCTGTGATGCATGGTTTAGAACTCTTTATTTTTTAAATGCTTATTAGGTAAATAAAGGGGAAAAACAAATCTGAAACCAGGACTGCTTAAAAAGTGGGCAATCTCTATTGCACTCTATTGCCCTTTGTCTATGGCAACTAGCTATGCTTGGGCTTTATCCCAGACATACTTGTGAAGTGAATTGGCAGGCATTCCCACACTGTACTGTTGTACTTGGAGCAACATGGGTCAGAAAGTCAGATTTTTCCATTAGATGTGTAAGGTCTTGTAAGAATGTAGGGCAAAGAGTGAAAAGAGGGTGGATTTCTGGAAAAGAATCACAGTTAAAATAGTAAATCAGTAGGGATTGTGCAGCAATAAATATGTCAATTAGTATTATTACATTATTCAGTCAGCAGTGTTGGGGAAAGTTACTTTGAAAAGTAATGCACGACAATATTGTTTTACTTCCTTAAAAAATAACTAAATGCGTTACTTAGTTACCTTTTAAGAAAAGTAAAGCATTATAATACTTTTGCGTTACTTTTTTTCACCTGGGCTAGGCTTGTTTATTTATTTTATAACAAAAAATATATATATTTTAGGAAATGTAAAGACCCTTTCACACCAAAAGTGAAATAATAAGCCTCGGGCTGAAGGAAATGCACGTGTGTACAGTACAGCGTGCAGCTCAAACAAACCTTTCAGCTGTGCAGAAAACTAGGATGCAGAATAAAAATGTTTAATACTTACTTCACCATTTATAGTTTAAATGAATCATTGATGGTCAGTAGCAAGTACATTGGTCAATAAAGTGAGATTAAATGCATAACAATTTAATATATTTAATTATTGGAGGTTTGCATAGTGTTCTGATTTTGCATTTCACTGATTTTATTCATTTTGAGGAATACTGAATCTTTTTTTGTGAAAGGGAAATTAATAAATGCAATCTCACTATTAGTCTAGAACTACAATACCATCATGAAATACTCTCAATTAGCTGAACATTGGAATGAGAGCTGTCAGTCAATAAAAGGGAAAACAAAGTAACTTGCTTTACTTATTTGAAAAAGTAACTCTTTTTGTTGTAAATAAATTTTACTAGTTACTTGAAAAAGTAATCTGATTACGTTACTCAAGTTACTTGTAATGACTTCAGTCAGTATAACCTCAGTACATTTGTGTTTAAGTGGCATTATCAAAATGATTATTTCACATT
Organism: Gobiocypris rarus; assembly: GCA_023029165.1. Classification (NCBI taxonomy): domain Eukaryota; kingdom Metazoa; phylum Chordata; class Actinopteri; order Cypriniformes; family Gobionidae; genus Gobiocypris; species Gobiocypris rarus. The sequence goes on from CM040920.1 coordinate 5,936,389, forward strand.
TTTAATCCACTTTTGTTTTAACATGTCTGAATGTTTGGCAGTCAAGAAAAAGATGTTAAAAATCGCAGCTTATATCGTGATGGTCATGTTGAGTGCATTAAGCATGCGGGACAATGTCTTCCACATGGTCCACACATTTTATTGGTCTAGAGATTTTATGTATTTGTTGCACAGTACATACTAGAGCAAAAGTGTGAGTAGTATTCTGTTCTGACAGGCATATTTTAGAAAAACTCCACCGAAAGGAGTTTTATTGCCAGAATTGATCCACATAGAGGACTGTAGTAAAGTTCGTTTGTTGGAAGGAAGGAGGCGGGAACCGGCGAACATTCAACAGACTTTAATTTCAAAATAAATAAACAAAACAAAAGTAAACCGCGGGCAGCCCCTCACGGACGACTGCCCGCAAACACTCACACATAATAAAACGTGGGCAGCCCCTCACGGACGACTGCCCACCAACACAACAAAACATAAACAAAACTCAACACAAATTCCAGGCCTGGTCCTCTCTCGTCCTCTCCTGAACTCGCCCGTCCTTTTATGTCTCCGAGCTCCCTCATGAGAGGACTTCGAGACCGGCGTGCCTCGCTACAGGTGACGTTCATTAACACTCACACACCGGTCTCCACTCGCTCCTCCCATGTCGCTCGTTCGTCCACCTCGCCACAAGGACAATTTAAGGACAAGGACATTTTGAATTAAATGTCTGCAAATAAACTTTACAGAGATAATTATATTCACAGTTTACAAAAATAAATATATACATAACATTTTTACAAATTTCACATTTCTCCCTTTAACCATCTGGAATGTTTTGAACTTCCATTGTATACACATTAATATAAATGTGTTTTTCATTTGTGCTTTAAAAACTGCTGGATGAGTCAGAATTATTTTCAGCAAACCACAAATGCCATAGAGTGATTAGAGGTGGTAATTCACAATGAATCCTAACAGTACAAAGGAGAGTCAAGTTCAATCCTTAGTTCCTCAAGGTGAGCTCAGCGATAGCCTGTGCAATGCTGCCGGAGGAGCCAGTTCATTCTGTGGCTATAAACTGAGGAACAAATGTGAGCTTCTTCAGATCTCAAATCAAATCTTTAAGCTTTGGACTTCAGGGACTGGGCTTGATCTCTGAAATAAGAAATGTGTTGGGTCTTGATGTTCAGAGGCTGGATTCATAAAACCTTCTTAAGAATACAAATCTTCTTTACTGATATTTTCTAACTTTCTAAGGAATAGTTCACCCAATTTTTTTTTTGTCATCACTTACTAGCCCTGAAGTTGCTCCAAACCTGTTTGAGGCATTTAGACTAGTGCATTTTAGTTTTAAAACGTTGAGAGAGACGGCTCTGGTCTGCTTTCCTAAACTGGTCCTGGTACCCCACAGGCCTAGTCCTGTCTTATCCTTCACTGTTGTCACCCCTCATTTTATGTGTCTGAGCTCCTCTGTGAGATACGAGACCGGTGCGGAGCGCAGGTGGCACTCATTATCATCATGCCACCGGCCTTGCCCTGGTCTCACGGTCCCTCAGCCTCGCTGCTTGCCACAATAACAAAATAGCTACCTACAATGCATATTGCTACCTAGTCCCTCTGAAATTGCACTGATCGATCAGGAAAACATCACTAGAGTGATACTTCCAACGTGTTCACGGCAGGACACAGATTCCAGACACATTCACTCAAGAGAGAGCAAGAAAGACAGAGTCTAATGAATGGATATAACCTCTGCATCTTATTGAGACAGACTCTGTTAAAATAGCTATTTTAACTTGACACATTAAAAATGCGAGTAATTACCCCCCTTCAAGCCAGGTGTTGTTCGTTCAGCGAGTCTTCAGAAATAACCTCCTTTCAATCAAACAATACCAAAACCTTTTAAGATGTTCTTAAGAAATATTTCATAACTTTTTCAAGAATTGCACTTAGGAACATTTATGAACTTAATCTGTTTCTTTAGAAGATTTCCGTGAATCCGGCCCCAGGTCATTGGACGTGGGATGATGTGACCTGCTGAAACACCCACTACCCACACCTACTACTAGAGCACAAATAGTCCAGTTACAAAACATCTTTAATGCTGTTGTCAGGAATAGCATATCCAAAGACAACTCATATACACTCATATGTAATGAATATTGATTATTATCTCTTCCATTATGCTTCAGTGAAAAGTGTTGAATCAAATCGAAGGTCAGGCTGTTCCTGTTGTTCATACTCAGTATGTTTCCTTGTGTTACTGTGCCAGTGACTAGCTTCAGTATTCAAGGTGCCAATAGATTTCTTCAAATTTAATTCTTATTTAGGCTCTGCCTGATTCAGTGCCCTTGTGAATAAAATATATTTGGAAAAAATATATATATATCAATCATTGTGGTCCCACTTTATCCCTTTATAGGGCACCCATTGAAATACTTGGACATTCAAAATTTCAACCCTGGAGTGTTATTGTAGGTTATTACAAGACTTTTGAACTTTTTTTTTTGACTTATGTTGAAAATCAAGGTCAATGAAGTTACCATAAATGGTTCCTCGGTCTATAGTCATTCAAATTGTGATATATATATATATATATATATATATATATATATATATATATATATATATATATATATATATATATATATATATATATATATATATATATATATATATATATATATATATATATATAAAATATTTAAAAAATACATAAAACATGTAAACTTAATAGAATATTTATTATAGGAAATTATTTTCTTTAATTTAGGGACATTTTTTTTTCCTTTTTCACGTCACCATTCCAGTCCAGTAACTTAGGCAACTGCTTCATGGTACTTGATAAAGCAGTTCAAAAACAGCATTGAGGCTCAGATGGACCTTACAGAAGATCTACTGAAAACAAAGAATGTTAACATATAAATTGTAAATATATAATAATGAGTGAAAAATAGTTCATAACCACTTACTTTAGCAGTAATTATACTCGCAGTAAAAATAAACCAATATATGGCATAATAATATAAACTGGGTTAGTAGTAATACTTATAATAATAATAATAAATAAAACTGACCAAAATTATACATAGTTCACTACTTATGGCTTGATCATTTCAATAAATTGCTTAAATTTCCCACTGGATCACTGTATAATGTTATGCAAACCTGTGGTAACATTCAATCCCTCATTCAGTACTAGTGTCCTATACATTCACCTAAAGGATTATTAGGAAAACCTGTTTAATTTCTCATTAATGCAATTATCTAATCACCCAATCACATGGCAGTTGCTTCAATCAATTTAGGGGTGTGGTCCTGGTCAAGACAATCTCCTGAACTCCAAACTGAATGTCAGAATGAGAAAGAAAGGTGATTTAAGCAATTTTGAGCGTGGCATGGTTGTTGGTGCAAGACGGGCTGGTCTGAGTATTTCACAATCTGCTCAGTTACTGGGATTTTCACGCACAACCATTTCTAGGGTTTACAAAGAATGATGTAAAAAGGGAAAAACATCCAGTATGCAACATTCCTGTGGGCAAAAAAAATCCTTTTTGATGCTAGAGGTCAGAGGAGAATGGGCCGACTGATTCAAGCTGATAGAAGAGCAACTTTGACTGAAATAACCACTCGTTACAACCGAGGTATGCAGCAAAGCATTTGTGAAGCCACAACACGCACAACCTTGAGGCGGATGGGCTACAACAGCAGAAGACCCCACCGGGTACCACTCATCTCCACTACAAATAGGAAAAAGAGGCTACAATTTGCACAAGCTCACCAAAATTGGACAGTTGAAGACTGAACAAATTTTGCCTGGCCTGATGAGTCTCGATTTCAGTTGAGACATTCAGATGGTAGAGTCAGAATTTGGCGTAAACAGAATGAGAACATGGATCCATCATGCCTTGTTACCACTGTGCAGGCTGGTGGTGGTGGTGTAATGGTGTGGGGGATTCAGCACCTTGTTGAATCAATGCCCGTAGAATTAAGGCAGTTCTGAAGGCGAAAGAGGGTCAAACACAGTATTATTATGGTGTTCCTAAATAATCCTTTAGGTGAGTGTATGTTACAATGCATTAAGTGAAAAATAGCACTATAAATACTTGTGGCACCACTAATTTTAGCAGTAATGAGGCTCACAGTAAAAACAAACACCAATAAATGTCATAAAGGTCATAAAACAGACCAAAATTACATATATTTCATTATTTCTGTCACTTGCGCTAGTCTTACCTGAATGGGGCATGTGATCAAATATGATCACACCATTTTTCATGCCACAATTAATGTTCACTAATTTCTAGAAATCCTAAGCAAACAACATCTATCTCAACATATATAACACAACTATTTAACCATGTATGGTTTCATTAACTTACCATTGTTTTTTTCGATGCTATTTCCGTATTTATGGGAGTAGGTAGGAGCGTAAATCCGTCATTCACAAATTCTGAAATGACGCTGAAGTTTGAAATGCCCCGGGCAACTCCTGATTGGTCAAATGCAATGGTGTCATTATCTTTGATGTGGAAGGATATCCGTTGATTGGCTGGGAGAAATCCATGTGCTTATACAAGCTCACGGGGAGGCATGTAAACACCACTGTGAATGTGATATTAAGTTACCAAATATGGTTCTTAGCCTGATAAAGGGTTATATTAGGTGGCCTCAACTACTATGTACTTTCATCAAAAAAATAAGTACAATGTACATATTTTATTGCAAATCATGTTTGCTGATATTGAGATGGGATACAGGTAAAGTTAGGGACAGGCGTGGTGGTATGGGTAAGTTTAAGGGTAGGGTTAGGTGTAAGCAGTGCCGCCGCTGGCTGTCTTGATGCCCTAAGCTTAATTCATGATGCCCGCGGCAGCGGCGTTCGGGACTTTGTCGAGCGTGGGGGTTGGGGGGTAGGGGTCCAGAGAGAATTTTCTTGTGGTGCCCCCCTCAGCACTTGGTGCCCTAAGCGCAGTGTGTGGTGGGAGCGGCAGCACTGGGTTTAAGGGAAGTGTCAACAGTGTAATTATAAATGTAACTACAGAAATTAATTACAGATGTAATTACATGCAGGTAATTTTTAAAATGTAAGTACAATGTAAAAACATGTATGTACACAATAAGCGCATTGTATCAAATTATTAATTTAAATGTTAGTACATAGTAGTTACGGCCACCTAATATAAAGCGGGTCCGGTATTGTTTATACTTTAATAATAGTTTATAATATAAATTATTATCATTGTTATTATTGGTACTAAAAATTAGCAATTAATAGTTGTTAATGTTAATCATTTAAAAAAAAATGCATTGTTCATTCATGTTAGTACACAATGAATTAACTAATGTTAAAAGATATAACTTGATTATAAAAATGTGTTGAAAATGTTGACATTAACTAAGATTAATAAATGATAGAAGTATTGTTCATTGTAAGTTAATGTTAATATATTAACTATTAAACCTTAAATAGTTAAATAGTTAATATATTAACTATTAAAACATATTATTTATGTTTATATACATATAATTATGTTAGAATTTTTTACCAAAAAGTTTTAAGACAGTTATTTATATTTTCCTCCGTGCCAGTAGTTTACATTTCCAAAAATACCTTTTGTCATTATTTGTAATAATCATAGATATTTGTATAAACAAGATTATTTTCACACTGTTGCCCCATCATGAAGATACTTGACCTGATAGAGATAACTGAATTGCATAAAACACATTTTGGAACAAAAATATTTTACATTTTCAAGAAAATGTAAGTGGTGCTTGAAAAGTTGCCGAGGATGTTCTGGGTGGTTTCCATAAAATTGCTTATGCGGTTGCTATGGTGTTCTTAGAGGTTTCATCAAACTGATATGCAGTTCCTAGGGTGTTCTTGGGGATTCTAGGTGGTTTTTTATTGGCTCAAGTCAATATATTGCATCCCCAAGCATCTGTGATATGCTGCTCTCTGTAATCTGAAGTCCAAGTGTTTAGAAAAGTAACAACACCCCTCTCTTTATCAAGCCACACAGTTTGAAGTATCTTTCATAATCGTAGTAGAAACAGAGCTGGACAAGGTCAGTCCTTTTGTACAGATCCCTGCGTAGTAGTGGTCTAAACATTAAAGTTTCAGCCAAAGTTTCTCCGAGTTCTGATGACTTACATTACGGACGTTTTGCTGGTAGCATGGATTACTTCTAAGAGGACATCTGATCTTGTTTTGGAGTTGTTACCCTGAAGCGGACAGTTGCATGATTGAGGCACCGTCTTCATGATGGCTTGAGGATGATTGTGATGGAGCAACACTGTGAAAATTGGGCCAGAAGGAAAAAAATGACACTTGGTATTTCTGTCTTTTTGCCTCTTTCTCTCTTTATCTCCTTTCTCAGACCCACTACAGTGATGGGGAGTACATTATTAGACAAGGTGCCAGAGGGGACACGTTCTTTATCATTAGCAAAGGACAGGTAAGATCTTTTCTGCTACAGAGACAGAATGCCAGAGAGATTGCTTGCACAAATTCACCCCACAATGAAAATCCTGTCATCATTTACTCACCCTCGTTCCAACCCTTTATGCAGCTTTTTTACTTGGAAGTCAAAAGGACGAAAGAATTTGAAGGATTTTAAAAATCTGTGAAGGAACATCATGCATTTCTTATCCATACAACAATAGCGGTAACACTTTACAATAAGGTTTGGAAAAGAAATGTGATGTTCCTTCAAAGCTTTTGAAAATCCTTCAAATTCTTCCGTCCTTTTGACTTCCAAGCCAATAAGGTTGTATTAGTTTACATTTGTCCATGTTAACTAATGCATAAGCAAATGTTAGGTGTGCATCATTATATTTGGTTTTATGATTGCAAGTCATTTTCTTCAAATGATATTAAAGTTAGAAACAAGTACACCAATGTCGTATGTAACTTTAGAGACTCCCTATCTTATCGAATGTCCAACATCAAGTCAACTTTATGGCAGTCACATCAGATGCGCTATGGTTCTACAGTGAGATTGTTTGAATCTATTTTTGCTGCTGAAATAGAACAAAAACAGTCAATCGCTGTATGATGAATCAATCTCTATTCGAGCATCGCACATACATCTCTGATTTGTTGTTCATTATGAGAGTGCAGATTTCATCGAGTGAGAGCGTGCTTTGAACAAAACTCTGGCATTTCAGCGATGACTAATCTGAACACCTCTGATTATTAAACATTGCATTCATAAGCTCAACAGAATCGCATGTGATTGGTTATAATGTGCAACGCGATTATAATAAATGTCTTTTGAGAAGGCTGGCCTGCCAAAGTGGCTAGTGGGAGTCACTGTGTTACACACCACAGCTGAAATCCACCCGAAAACAGCGGGTGTTAATGTCAAGCTCTGCACAAAGCTATTTACTGACTTCAGAGGACTTGGAATATAAATCGTATAGACTATTTTATGATACTGTTATGAAGTGTTACTGTCTGTTTGAAGCCTGGCAGATGTGATCACTATGAATTATTGTACAGAATGTGCTGTGTTCTTACATAAAAAAAAAAATCTGAATCTCAAAGAGGCATTCATTTCAAAAAGGCAGGGGCTATTTGCACTAAGGGCAAATAGGTTTTGTTTACACTCAGTGAAAATATCATATTTTCTTAATGATAATTGCTATTTACACCAAGTGCAAATAGCGATAGATGCTATTTACACTAAGTGCAAATAGCTGTAGATGCTATTTACTAAGTTAAATAGCATACTAAGTTGATATATTTGATATACGTTGTTATATTCAAAACCATATAAAAGTAGCAGTTCTTTGCAATATGTGTAAATAGTAATTACATGTAATTTATGCTTTTTGACAGATATATACTATTTACACCTCAGTGTTGTTGAACATTAAAAGGACCCAATAATAACATTGAGTGTAAATTATTATATTCATTAAAATGATTAAATGGATTCTACCCGAATGGGACAATAAAAGCCCTCCCTACACCTACCGCTAACCCTACCCAATAAAGGCTTTTATTATTATTAAACATTTCATTAGGCACTTTATTTCCACATTTAGAAAATTTTCTTAATTTTTATTGAAAGTAAATGCATTTCTGGTGTGATTTGTGATGAAAAAAGAGATAAGAACAAACTCTGCCCAAGGCGGATTCGAACCCAGTCAGTTGCGTCAAAATCAAGATGATTAAGCCATAAGCTTTACTGATTGCACCACTGAAGACACTAAAATAAGAACGCTTTTTAAAATCTTGTTTGGCCCAACCAGGCATTGGTAGGCGGAGCTAGTGCGAATAGTACTTGCAAGCAAGGCACGCTATTTGTGAATAGACACTCCGTTTAAATAAACTTTCACTATTGTTGCTCAGTTATTGAGTGTTATTAGTGTGGTGCTGAGTTATAACTGATGATAATGAACAAATCAGAGAATGCTTTAGTCTTTTAATGATCAATTATCTTTGATTTCAGGTCAGCGTTACTCGAGAAGATCCACCCAATGGGACTCCTGTCTATCTGCGGGCACTAGGGAAAGGAGACTGGTTTGGAGAAAAAGCCCTTCAAGGGTAAGAACATCTTTGTACACTAATACAGCACTGCAATCACAGCTGGCCGCTGTCCATGTTTACGAACGCAAACACTGACATCAATTATGTGCTTGATGGATCGTTTGCTGCAGGGACATGCCTAATGGGCTGTTAACTGAGAAAAATCAAATGCACATCCAAACAAACCATCTGTATTGAGTTGTTCAACTTGCTAAAGGAATACTTTTTGAATGGTGATAGAAAGCATTTAAAGTCAACATAAAATAATGTTTACATTATTTGCTTCCTTAAAGGGATAGTTCACCCAAAAATGAACAAATCATCAGCCCTGTTCTAAACCGTAAGTATTTTTAATGAACTCAGCGATTTCTGTCCCTCCATTGACAGCTACACAACTACCACTTTGATGCTTCAAAAAGTTCATAAAGAGATCGTAGAACTAATCCATGTGAATTGAGCAGATCAGTCCAAATTTTCAAAAGTGACACAACCACTTTATATGATGAACAGACTTTTACTCACATATAAACATTGATCAGCAAACATAAACCGAAGTTTCAACCGAATCGCTTGTTGCACAGGAACAGACCTCTTGCAAAAGCTCAAACGGGCTGCATAACACAAGAATGAACTTCATTGGTTCTTGCAGAAGCTCAAATGTGCTGTGTAACACAAAAATTACTTCACTGGTTCTTCCAGAAGCTCAACCATGCTGCATAACACAAAAATTAACTTCATTGGTTCTTGCAAAAGCTCAAATGTGCTGTGTAACACAAGAATGAACCTCATTGGTTCTTACAGAAGCTCAAATGTGAACGAACCTCATTGGTTCTCGCTCGTCAAGCGAACATACTTGAGCTTCTGTTTACCACAGCGGATGTGTGTTGATGAATGTTTACATGTGAATAAAAGTTTGGACTAAACCTATTCACATGGATTAGTTTTACGATCCCTTTATGAACTTTTTGAAGCGTCAAAGTGGTAGTTGCGTAGCTGTCAATGGAGAGACAGAAAGCTGTCAGAATTCATTAAAACATTTATTTGTGTTCTGAAGATGAACAAAAGCCTTATGGGTTTGGAACGACATGAAGGTGGGTAAAGTATGAGAATTTTCATTTTTGGGTGAACTATCCCTTTAATGCACATCCCTGATTCATGATTTTACCAAATTAAAAATGCAATAACTTTCTACGCATCTAAAACAACTTTCTTTATTCGTGAAGTCTTCACCTATATTTTTCTTCTCCTGTTTTCCTCAAAAATATTTCACATTATGGAAGTAAAGTGAGCTGCGAACGGCTTTTCATTTGGCTTTTAACCTGATTTGAAATGGGCTTATATGAAAATGCCTGTCATATTTGAGGCTTTATTTGCAAGGGTTCCATCTAATGGACTGGGAGCGCACAGCGCTTAGTGAATAGAGCTAATTTGAGGAGAAGATGAGACTGGTTGTGTCAGAGCAGTCAGATGCTCATCATTTCCTCCCAATCTCGTATTTCTCACAGGGTTGGTCGTTTATGAACTTAATCCTCCACTCTATTTCCATATTCCTGTGTTATTCCCACCACTGCTGATTTAATAGAGGCCAACAGCAGGCAACATCACTCTGCTTCCATTACGGCTATCGAGCTGTTTCAAGTGAATGCTATTCCTACCAAGCAAAGCGATGCTTTTCATATAATTTACACATTTATTTTCTCATGATGGTTTTAGTTTTGAAACTTTTTGAATAGCTGTTGCAAGGGATGGAGACAGAACATATGCAGTGAGGACCCCTAGTGGAGATCAGAGAAAGTGGTAGTGCATTAATAGTGGTGGTTGTGACAAACAACATCGTTATTGTTGTGCAATTACCCTACTGAATTGTGGGAAACATATTAAAGGGTTTCTGTTTTCTAGGCTTGCATTTTTCTTCTATTTGACATGCTTGCATTAGTGCACTTGGCTGGTTTTGGACAGTTGTGTTGCGATATTGAACTTGTAATTGACCCTGAAAAAGGGGCAAGCTGCTAATGGACCGGAATAAAGAGCCTGCGGATTGCAGACCATAAGGTCCATGCTGGGAAAACTTATATTTGATAGAATTAACTTGAATAAGAATGGAGTAGGATATGTTGTGGCCACAGGACTCATGATTAAAGCTTTGATCAAGGAGGACATGCTTTCATACCTTTTGAACCCCAAAATTCAAGAAGTCCCTGCCTCTGGTTCAGTACAATATGCCAACCTGTGATGCGCAAGCGAGTGAAATAAAACCCGAGCTTCCTGATTAGATCAAAAGTGAAGATTGAGCTAAGAAATTAATCTAGTAATCTTTTTGTTGTAGTTAACATTTTCTAAATACCTCTTGAATTTCAATGGTTTCATTCTCTCTGCAGCCAGTAATTTACAGCAAAAAACATATTGTGGTCTGTACAATAAATAAATAAAAATAAAAATGTATTTCAGTTACATTGCTTATTAAATGGTACAAAACTGTTACAAACTGAGGACAAATGAACGGTTTGAATGGCATTACACTGTTTGAGTTAGCTTACAATTGTTATTTCTAAGAAGTGGAATAAATGCGATATTCATTTGAACAGCACAAATTGAGCTCACTGAACACTGAGGAAGGAAAATAAATTAAAATTTAAAAACAGGGTTTAACTGCAAAAAACAGCACGAGTGATGTCATACATCCCAAAAAAAGTTAAATAGCTCAAACACCAAACCAGCACAAACGTTTGTTTTTGCATCACAAATGGTAATTATTTCGGTGATTATTTCATTTCATGCCAACTTCAAGGAGGTAGTTGTTTCTTACAAATGATATCAGCTATTAATACACCGATGTTTATAGTTATACATTGTGTGATCTAATGATCAGTTATCTTCACAAAGACACCTAGTTAGATGGCTCTTGCTTTGATCTGTGCTCAAGGACGACCAAGCTGATGAGGAGTTGTAATATGCTGTTCAGTGTAGTTTTTGCCTGAAGAGGTTTTACTCCTACAAATGTGTGTTCTTGATCTTCCTGTCTTTGATCTCACCTCTCACTCTCAGTTTTAATTAGGACAGAGTCTTGTGTTTTTGTTTTGGTTGTTGATTGTTTAGTTTCTTTTTTTAAAGTGGTAGTATGTTTAGCAAATCAATCAGCACTCTATTGAAGTGGATCAAGTCAGTCTTTCATCTTAAACTATATTTTTATGCCGTTATGTGTGTGTGATATGGGAACTGCCTGGGATTTGACTAAGTAACAGCCATAACAATAGCTGTGGTCTTGTGGATTAAAGGCTGCCCACTGCTTTGATGTGCAACAGCTTGTATGCTAAGTAAACTTTCATGTCCCGCTTAAGTAAAACGCCTTGTTGAGGCAAAATAATTCATTTACTGCCAGTTAAGGAGATGTTGATCAGACCTCAGGATAATTGTCTTCTTCTAAAATTTAAACAGCGGAAGGAACTATACAAACACATTCAGATCAGGGAGTAATTAAATTCAGGCCATTAAGCTTTTTTTTAGTCATGTTGTTTTAATACACATTTAAAAACATTTCCTCGTTTCCTCATCCCATTACTTTAGATGTTTCCCCTATTATTCTCAAAGGTGATTCTCATTTGATTCTTAGTTACACAAAGGTTTCATTTCTTAACATTAGTTAACTACATTATTTAACATTAATTTACAGTACAATGAACAACTTCTACAGCATTTATTAATCTCAGTTACTGTTGCTGTATTTACTAATACATTATTGAGATCAAAAGTTGTATCTGTTAACATTAGTTAATGCACTGCCACTTAACATAGATTAACATTAACATTGGAATTCCAATAGGAGCATTTACTAAATTATTTTACTATAAATTAATTTTAACAAAAGAGACCTTATTGTAAAGTGTTACCAAATAAAATTACTGTAGATTTATTGAAAATTGTCTAAAATTGTATAATAACAACAAATACAACCATGATGTATAAATACTTAATGGAAATTGGGGATGAGGGTTCATCTAAATTGTCATAAAAATCATGTCACAATCCAAAAAATCTCTGTGATTATCTTGTTGATTATCTAAAGCAGTGTCATTAGCTACTTGTTGGTTAATTATTGTGGTTGTAGGACAAAAAACCTCTGCACATAGTAATCTAGAATACTGTCTAACACTTGATGCCACTTGATGGCTGGTTAGGAACCTGGGTTTGCTCTTTGATACAAATCTTTAATTTGAAAGCTACGTTTCTAGAATCTGTTAAACTGCATGCTTGAAAATATATATAAATTATGGCACCTGCTGCTGAAGAGTTAGTTCATGCATTCATGACCTCAAGGCTTGATTATTGTAATGCTCTACTGGGTGGTTGCCCTGCTCGCTTAATAAATAAACTGCAGCTGGTCCAAAACGCAGCAGCTCGAGTTCTTACTAGAACCAGGAAGTATGACCATATTAGCCCTGTTCAGTCAACACTGCACTGGCTCCCTATTAAACATCATATGAATTTTAAAATCTTGCTTATTAGTTACAAATCTCTAAATGGTTTAGCTCCCCAGTACCTGAATGAGCTCTTAACGCATTGTACTCCATCACGTCTATTGCGGTCTCAAAACTCTGGCCAGTTGATCAGAGGTGGGTAGAGTAGCCAAAATCTGTACTCAAGTATAAGTACAAGTATTTACGGAAATATTTACTCAAGTAAAAGTAAAATTAACAATCATAGTTACTTGAGTAAGAGTAAAAAAGTATTGGATGAAAAAAACTACTCAAGTAGTTAGTTACTAGTTACTTTTGATCTGATTGATAAGAAGCGACCTCTCCATATAATATAGATACACACATTTACACACACACTATTTAACCAACACCTATGTGTGTGTGTGTGTGTGTGTGTGTGTGTGTGTGTGTGTGTGTGTGTGTGTGTGTGTGTGTGTGTTTGTGTGTGTGTGTGTGTGTGTGTGTGTGTGTGTGTGTACGTGTGTGTGTGTGTGATTAATGGTTAAACAGTGTTAATTAATGGTGTGCTGGGGTAACCAGTGCTCTTTTTAAAATAATACTTTGTTCTCATATCTTTATAAGTATATGCATTCTTTAGGTAGAAAAAAATACAATCCCTTTTATTTGTATGCATGTTTTACACTTCAGACAGGTGTCTGTCCGAATTTGTGTATAAATGCAAGATGTCACATTAGGCTATTCAATTTGTTTTTGTTTTGTGAAAAAAAAAAGGATATGTAAATGTGCAGATGTGAACGTTTGCTCGTGGACGTGTGTCGTTTGGAGGAAACATTGCTTGCAGCGCATATGCTTAAAACACTCGGACGGTGTGTAATATAGTATTACAATAGGGGAAAAGTTCCCATAGTTACCAAATTACCATTGCTAGTGTTCAAATATAGGCATCACTGTGACACTTACCGCTACATGTTTTTTCAGGTTAGAGCTGGCATTCTTTTATGCTGACTTGCTGAGATGTCAGTTTGTGTCGATGCACACAGCATGCGTCATATTATGAAACTATTCTGTGAAGACTGAACTTGAGGCCACGGGTGATCTGCCTCCCGTAGCTCACACATATCTTCCTCTGCTTCAGCCATCATCTTCCGACTAAACGCAAGCTAATTATAAGCGGGTGATGGGTAGCCACCTCTCGCGAAGCAGGCTCTCCAACGTTTCGCGAGACTTACGAACAAGTCATTATTTGACAGTAGCGGAGAAACGCCACCGGATGTAACGAAGTAAAAGTACAGTTTTTACACAAGAAATGTACTCGAGTAAGAGTAAAAGAACCCAACTTTAAATATACTCTAAAAGTATTTACTCATGTAAACGTAACAAAGTAAATGTAATTCGTTACTACCCTCCTCTGCAGTTGATAATACCTAGAATGTGTGTGTGTCTGCAGGTGGTTGATCCTTTTCCTATTTAGCACTTAAACTCTGCAACTGTCTCCCTAGCATCGAAGCAGACACACTCTTGTCAGTTTGTATCTAGACTAAAAACACATCTCTATACTATGGCATACACATAGAACATTATCAATTTCTGTTATTCAAATAAGTTAAATAATTTTTTAGGCTCAGAAAGTTTCAGACAGGTCAGCCGGAACCGGGAACACTTCCCATTACACCTGATGTACTCGTTACATCATAAAAAGAATGGCATCTACTCTAATGTTAGTCTCTCTGTTTATCCCGAGGTTTACTGTAGTCTGCCGAATCCAGATCAGATGGTGGACCTGCTCCTAGAAACGACCAACGCATCCCTGAAGTGTCAGCAGAGACCGTGTAAACTAGATTCTCCCATGAAGGCCTCCTTCACTTCCCTTCACACGCTTGCCTAGGCTGAACACGTAATGCTTGCGTACATGCTGTTGCCGTTTTCACGGATTCGCCTTTTTAGGGGTTTGCGCGGGAATGATGATGGTATAGTTTCAAAACTATTTCAAACCTATTTCATGGTTTGCGTTCTCCTGTCACCAAATGCTGTTGCCCGGAATGCATTGTTTTTTTGTTTGTTTGTTTTTTTAAATTGAGGATTCAAATTAATCAAAACTTTTCTTCAACAAATTGAATTTCCTATCATCACTGTAAAGCTGCTCTGAAGCAGTCTGTGTTGCAGAAAGCACTATATAAATAAAGGTGAATTGACTTGTATAAGTGATTAATATTACTTTACGCAATACAAAGTGACTTTATTAAACGTTCGTTTGCTACTGTAAGAATGCATGTGAAAAGTCTTATATGAAAGTACAAATCTCCCAGAAAATAAAAAGCATTTCTATATCTGTGTCATTACATTGTTAGCTAAACCTCGACTATACTGTTAATTTTTACATTATGCTTTAGTTCACCCAAAAATTCTATAATTATTTATTATTATTTACCCTCATGTTGTTCCAAACCTATATGACTTTCTTCTTGATTTGTAACACAAAGAATTCACACCATTTTTGAAAGCGTACAGTAAAAAAGGGCTACCACAAATGTTTTTTTGGGTGAGCTAACCCTATTATTACAATATTACATTGAAGACCTGTCATGCTTCACAACCATTCCGTTAAACTTGATTTCAGTTACTTGGAGAACCTCGCTGTGTCACCTTATCTTTGTCCTGTTATTCTGCCAGCTTGATTGACGGCTCTGACCTTTCCATCATAAACTTACTCCATACTTGCTGTGATGTGTGTTCACTACATCCAGACTTTGACTGACAGCTGAAACATGTTTGCGCTGGCTGGTCTTAACCTCCCTCTGCCTTTCTTTGACTCGATCCTCACCTAATGCTGTCACAGCATTCAAAGTCATCTCTCTGCCTCTGAAGTGTGACTGGGTAATTGAAGGATGTTTCCCTGTGCTGGACTTTCTCAGTGGCAGTTTAAATCCTCATGTGCGATTGATGTGATAAGTGTTGCTGTGATGTGGCTAGCATATGTCTGTTGTAATAATCACTTTAGGAGATATAATTGGACCTTATTCGCAAGAGCTGCGGCAGCTCCGATATGTTCTGTCTCAATGGGAGTTATCTTTTTCACAGTTGTACCGGGAAACATATCTGACGAGAGCCAGTTTAAGGCATTTGAATTCTATCACATGCAGATGGGTCTCTAGACAGCGGACACTAATGACACCCTAAACATAGACTTATCCACTGGAAAGTGAATATTCACAACTGCATGGTGCTAATTGGAGACCCATATGTCAAAGTTGAGGATGAGGGTGGCATGTCACAGGGATTTTTGTGCCCTTGTATTATAGAGAGGTTACTTTAAAACTGAAAAAAAATTATCTTTATCATTTATTTATGCTACTTTTCAAATGCATAAAAGCCTTGTCTCATACCAAGTGTTTTAGTCTTAAAATATGAAAATCCATCATACATTTTTAATTATGATTTTAAATGTGTGTACACGCCATGACTGTGTAGATTTGGCAGGCAATTTACAGGCTATTTATGGTAATTGTACATAAGTGGTATACTGTCTGCAGCTGGTTTTGCTGATGTCCTTGTAATGTTGCTGAACAAATCAGTTATTTGACGAACAATCAATGTAATTGTAAAGATGTAATAAGATTTTTTTCTGTTTGTTTGAGTGGTGCTTGCCTGTTTAAAACTCACTGCCACAATGCAAGGGGTTGTGGGTGGTTGTCAGGGAATTGTTATGCAGTCACAGGTGCTCTGACTGGTTTTTCATGTGTAGCAGTTGCTATGGAGTTTAACAAACCACATGATTTGAGGTATGATGTATGTCCTTAGCACAAACATGGTGATGTGCACCATAAAATGTAATACCTATAGTTAGGGGTTAGATCAAATTTGTTCATAAAGATTTTCCAATAATGACCAATAGCTTGCTCTAGTAAACAACATTAATGTCTTGTATTATATTTAATCTGTTATAGTCAAAGTCATGAAAATATAAAACATAAGTTAAAGGTGCACTGTGTAATTTTAGCGGTATCTAGCAGTGAGGTTGCGAATTGGAACTGCCCACCGCTCACCCCTCCCTTTCGCAGCACATAGAGAAGCTACGTGGTCAACACAGGACAGAGATGTCATCATCTGAGACAGCAGAGAGTAGCTAGCGCTCTGTAGTAGCGTTTAGGGCTACTGTAGAAACATGGCGGCGCAAAATGGGAACTTCACTATAAGGGGACCCGCGGTTGGCTATAACCAGACCAAGCTCAATTTAAGATTGAACATTGGTCTGGGGAGTCTGCTAATTATTTTCTACTGCACAAGAGGCGTGATAAACAAGCATAATTTAAATTACTCTGTATGCAATTGGATAGTCCTTCAACCAATCAGACCACAAGAGGGGTGATCAATGGGCAACGACTCTTGTGTTAAACCCGCCAATAGCGTGCCAGGTGGATAAGCCAGTCTGTGATTGGTTCCCGCAAAAGTGTAACAGAAGCAGTAGAAATGAATGTACAGGTTTCCAGACTGAGTTGCAGGGCGAAATCAAATCGCCGGCAGATCAGGCTGGGTTTACCCAGTCTAGACCCAAGTGTATGTAGATAGAAATGGCTCATTCTATGGTAATAAAAACATAAACATTCATTATGTACTGTGTGGAGCAGAACTCCATAAGTGTACATATACATACAATTTACCTCAGTTTCCTGCTGAAATGAACACTAGTGGTAGTAAAACACAGTATTCATTCCTTTTCATTATGATTACAGGAGCAAATTATCATTTATCAAATACTTTTTTCGTGAGGTTCCTTGAACAGTATTAAGTCATGACAACTTTTACCATTCATGATTTGTAAACAAATTATTTTGACATTTGCACATAACCAGCTCCATTTATGGCTTTTCTAACATAGTAAACTTGCTTGGTAGCTCACCTGTCCCTGTCTTGCGATGTGGTTCATTCAGGTCTGAATCCTGTGAAACACAAATTACAATAAAATATGTCAAAATCTTGTAGAAGCATGCTAAAATGGCATGGTAGGTTCAGCAAATATGTTTTTTCATGTTGGCTTTTGTTAATACAATCAGTAAGGTTTAGGGTAGGGATTTGTGTTAGTGGTAGCCGACTTTATTTTCAAATATGATAGAGCATTAACCGTTTAGTGTCACTCAGCAGACATTTCATTTCTGAATTGCCATGATATGTACAACAACCAATGCAATACATCATTTCACTTTGAAAGTGACGCAAAACATGCAAGAGGCAACATATCATTTTGCAGAAATGTCCTCACAGGCATGTTTTTCCAATGAGCCTGGTTTGAGAGTTAAGAGGCACTTCCTGTTTGTGTGTGAAGGCAATCAGCATCCCCACCTGGTCATTGTGATTTGGCATTATGCAGCTGCTTGGAGCTGTCATCCAGAATTCTGGTTCACACCATTCACAACATACATACACGCGCGGTTTCGCTATGTTTGTGGGGACTCTCCATAGGCGTAATGGTTTTTATATTGTACAAACTGTATATTCTATCCCCTTATACTAACCCTACCCCTAAACCTACCCATCACACAAAACTTTCTGCATGTTTAAATTTTCAAAAAAAAACATTTTCAAATATTAAAAAGTTAATATTAATCCTTTTTCTCCTATGGGGACTGCTGACTGGTTCCCACAATGTAGGTGATCTCAGGTTTTACTATCCTTGTGGGGACATTTGGCCCTCACAATGTAATATAAACCTGTAAAAATATAAATAGTACTTTCCATAAACATTTTTTTTTCGACTGCACTGTAAATCTGAATAAAAAAATGTGTAATTAAGCAGCACTGCACATTTTTATTTTGTATGTATACATTTTAATTGCTCTGAACTTGAAATGTTTGAGTACACTAATTCATTCAATTATCTCAAAATGTTCATGTAACCTCAATGTGAACATTTTTAATAGTATAAACTTTTTAACATGTGAACGTGTAAATATTCAATAATAAGTGCTGTATATATACGCAACAGTCTTACCTCCATTTTGTTGACAGTTTATCAGCATCCCTCCACCAGCTAGAATCCCTCCCCCGGACAGCACGCCAAATACTCATTTAAATTGACTATAAAAATTATATGTAAGTATGAACTCGTGAAAGTGTATATATTCTATCCCCTAACCCTACCCCTAAACATATCCATTGCAAAGCTTTCTGCATTTTTACATTTTCAAATATAAGCTGTTTTCCTCATGGGGACCAAAGATGTCCTCACATGGACAAGGATTTTGGATCTTGCTTTCTTTGTGGACATTTTGTCCTCATATAGGGTTTACCTGGACACACTAGGTCTCAGTCTATGCCTTCATCTTTGTTAACATAGACTTCCCTTCCTATGAATGTTTGTCAGACTGCAGTGAAGAAGAATCTAGAGGGCAACCATGCTAAATAATGCCACAGAAAGTGTTGTCTTGTGTGTTGTCTTGTGTGTTTGTTTGTGTTATGAGAAACCTTACAGCGACGGATGTTTGGGTTATGCTGTGCCATGCAGTGAAAAATATTGTGCAATAATGATGATGATTAATGTTGCTTCGTTTGTCACTGATTGGGAACAATCAGTGTTCTATGCATGCAATTTTTTCTGAAATAGTATAATTCTTTTACATGCTGTGCAGTTTCCTTTCATTGTATTTCATTCTAATGAAATAGGAATCACAATGTTATCAATCAACCAATCAAGTTTGGAAGCAAATATATGGAGTTTGCCCACGGCACAGTCATTACCATTTTTGAGCATGGAGGAACTCCAACCTTAAGAGCAGCAGCTGTATGAATACATTTGTATACAGTACATTTATTTAAAAAGCAGGGGGGAAAACATGACATTTTATTTGCAGCACATGTGTTGTCAAACTGATGAAGAAGTTTTCTTAATTTGCTGGTGTTTTTTCTATAGCATGTGTTTTCTCAGTTGCAGTCGGTGGCGGCGTTTCACAAAGACCTAGGGCACGGCATGAGTCCTTCTGGCCATACAACAACGACATTCCCAAATAATCACATTATATTTAAACAAAATGTGGACAAAAGTCCACTAAAAGAGCTTAACAACAATACAAAATCAATACAAATACTGAAACAGCACTATAAGCCTTCACTGTGTCCTAACCAAACATAACATATTTCTGTGGCATTGTAGAAGGAACAACATACAAAGTATGACAAGTGCAGATTATGTGCTTTAATGTAAAAATTATTTAAAGTGAGTTTGAATATCATTTTTCGTGACCTTTATAGATGTAGCCTTACTGAAAGCAACAATGGATAATTCACCTCAGATTCTGAAAATAAATTATAGGAAACAACTATGTTCAAACTGTTATAAAAAATAATAACAAACAAGTGTATTATTCTATGAAAAAAAATTGTTTCAGTCCCTCAGTATGTATTTTTAATCATGCTAAAATTGTGTAAGATTTAGGAATTCAATATTGTACTTATCCATTTGGTTGCGAATGCAGTCAATGTGCTTGCAGAGAGAGCCCATCGACACGCTGTTCTGATTGGCTGTGATTTTTGATAGATTGATTCATTGATTGGTCGAGTCTGGTTTGCCGCTAAAATCTTGTCACATGGTGTCTGGTTGAGTATGGGTTCTCTGGGAAAGTGGGCATTTCTAAATGTGTGGGTGTTTTCAAACTGATGGATGTTTATAAACCATGCAATGAAAATTATCTCATTCACCCGACCCCACCCCACCCCTAAACCCTACCCACACCAAATCAGGTAATGCCACTCCTCTGTTTATGGCCTCGCCCACTAATCTAGTCTAACTCCTATTACTATCCTGCAGAGACCTAAACCTGGTCTGGTTAGGACATGACGTTGGGCTGTTTATTTCCCCTGCTTGTCTGAATGCCAGGGTATGGGAACTGGAAACGCCGCCCCTGGTTGCAGCGCGTTGAGCTCACTCGGCCACCGTAGCATTGGCCATTTTACTGATACAAGAACTAGGTTTTGAAGCACGAATAAAATGTTTTGGGTGAGTTACTACATTTTGCAGACATGCAATAGAGTTCTGATGTTCCAGCAAACAGCTGTGACAATTGAAATTACAGTTTAGAGACTGTTAAGTCTGTTTCAAAAAATGTGCCACAGAGATTGAGAAAAACTAAATAATATCATGTGGTTCAGTAATTCATCCAAAAAAAAATAATACATTGTTTATTCTGGCTGTGTATGATTGACATAAATTATTTGTGTCCCCGCAGAGAAGACATCAGAACAGCTAATGTCGTCGCCGCAGAAGCTGTCACCTGCCTCGTCATCGACAGAGAGTGAGTTTTGTGTGTGTATGTGTGTGTGTACTGATGCTGTGAAATTTGATTAGTCTTTCATCTTTTCCACTGTGTGCTCACTAAATTACCGCCGCTAATTTCTAATGACCTCTCACGACTTTCACTGCTGCAAGTTCGGGCTAGTTTACGCCAGTTAACTTCAGGGAGTGAAATCTTCTTGTTAGATAGCAGACTGTCAGGAAACAACGTGTGACAGAACAGTGGGACACAATGCCTTACTGCACGAGGCTTGCAAAACCTCCTCTCGTCCCTGCAGACATCATACTTCAGAGACTTTGGTTTTCCTTTAGTATGAGGAAGCGATCAAATAAGCAACCAATCACGCAGATTGACTTGCATTCTCACTGCAGGAAATGGCCCATTGTCTCAGGCCTATCATCAATCAGAGGGGTTATGGTAATGCTCATTAAGAGACTCTTTATGTTGTGTGCTAGCTGACCTGCGATCAGTGGGGGGTTATAACCATGCAGCTTTCATGCAGCTGATTCCCTGTAGGATTAAGCCAGGGAGACACCAAGCTGACATCAAATAAATAGCATTGACGAAAGCTGACTGTGTTGTCGCTTGAACACACCAAAAGGACTAAAGGTGACTGTCAACTAGCATTTATGTTAAGTAAATAACTGTCTAGTTATTTGTTATATGTTATATGTTAGTTATATGTCCAACTCCTCCAGGTAGCACACCCTGCCTGGCTTCCCCTGAGGGGGGGTTACGGGGCTCCAGTCACTGTTCAGCAGGTGGCAGGCCGCACTAGGCCTCCCTGTGGGTCTGCTGTGGGTCAGCAGGCCTCACCTGGCTTCCCCTGAGGGGGTGTTCCTGGGCTGCAGTCACTGGACGACAGGTAGGAGTCCTCAGCCAGGCCTCCCTGAGGGTGAGTCCTGGTTCCCAGTCTCTGTGACAGTGAGCATGGTTGCTAGCTAGGTACAGCAGGCATGTTCTGCTATCAGGTGGCAGGCCTCGCCAGGCCTCCCTGAGGTCGTTCCCTGGTCTCAACGCCGAGGCAACGGGTAGTATGGATGGCTGACAGGTAGCAGGCCCTGCAGGGCCTCCCTGTGGGATTCACCAATGGGTAGGAGGCCTCCCCTGGGGACACATTCCTGGCCTTCAGTCACTAGACCGCTAATGGTGGGTTGCCACTAGGCGTTAGGCCTCTCCAGGCCGCCCTAAGACTCGCCACTTCACTGGAGGCCTCTTCGACCTCCCCGGAGGCGAGCACTGGGACTTCCGACGTTGCACACGTCCAGCCAGCAGGTAGCAGGCCTCCCAAAGTAAGGCCTCCCTGAGGGTGAGCCCCTGAGCTGGACGCTCAGTTGGCCGGTATATGCGCTGTTCGAGGAGTAGGCCCTCCTGGGCCTTCCTGGGGAGGCAGTTCCCGGCCTCGGTCCCGGTGACGAGCTAGCGTGGGTCGCTAGCAAGTCTTGCTGCCAGGTAGTAGGCCTCGCCAGGCCTCCCTGGAGGCGAGCCCCTACGGAGGTCTCACATGCCCGCAGGAAGGAATGAGTCCTGGTCCCCACTCCTCTGGTAAGGCCCCCAAGTGGTTAGCAGGTGGCCGTCAGGTGGTAGGCCGCTTTAGGCCTCCCTGAGGGAGTGAGTGCCGTTTACAGCTACCTCAACGGCTATCTTGACTGCGGTCGGATGGCAGGAGGCTGCGGCCTCCCTGAGGGCGTGCCCCATGGGTTGGACGCTCGTGCAGCTAGCACGGTCGGCTTCTCTGTAATATCGGCCTCCTAGGCCTCCCTGAGGGGACAAGTCAAGCCGGGTCCCTGCTGCCATTACAGCTGGCCCTTTATGGTTGCCTGTTGGGGAACGAGTTCCCTGGATGGGAACACTTAACTGGCTTTACGCTGACAGCTAGCGGTCACCTGCTATCAGGTTCCGTTTTTTTAGCGGCAGCACTTGAAGGCGGTTGCATACCCTAGCACGACGAGACGACGCTGCTGCTATGCGGTCCCTAAAGGACGGGGACTTGCGTAGGTTGCCTACAGTATGGTTACCTACCAGGCAGGATTAGGAGCTCCTCACGAGAGAGGGTCGTCTGTGAGCTTACAGCCGTCTGGGCCTGATATGTCGGTGTAGGCCCCTCGGGGCCTCCCCAGTTAGATCGGCATGTAGGCCTGTTCGGCCTCCCGAGCGCCGTTAGGAGATGCGCTTGGTAGATCCTAGGATCGAGCAGCTGAGCTCCCCTCGCTAGCAAGGGTTGGAAAGCACTTAGCTGAGCGCTGCTCTCCAGGATGGCCCGTCTCTGAGGTCCGGCCTGAGGCGGACGCTGCCAGTCTTGCAGTCCCCAGGCTGGCCGCCTCCTCGGAGGTGCATTCCAGAGGCTCTGTTTCTCAACAGGCAGGGCTGGCCAACAGGGCGTCTCACATAAGTGATGCCAGGTCTGGCCTCCCTGGTGGCATTCGGTGAAGGTTTTTCCCGAATAGTGACTGGCTGGGGCGCCCTCGGGTCCCTCTAGCCACATTCCCTTAAAGGAACCCCTTCTGTTGAATGGGCCGGTTCTGGGCCTTTGAGCGGCCGGGGAGGACTTTGTGCGGTATGCGAAGGTGCCCCCCAAGGCTTATAGCTTGGGCTTTGACCATAGGGGATGCTGTCACTGACCGCCTAGTGTGACCAGAGGGGGAGTGGTTCAGGCATTTCAGTTGAATTTGCTTGTCCTGACAGTTGTCACTGCCAGTGGGCGTGTACTCCCCTCGGCATGGCGGTGTGGGTATATCATTGCCCGTAGCATCTTTCTGACGCAGCGCGAGTTCCCTTTCGAAAGGGAACGTCTCCGGTTACGACTGTAACCTTAGTTCCCTGAGAACAGGGAACGAGACGCTGCGTCGGAAAGACGCTACGGGGAACGCCTCAGCGTGACAGGTGTCTGAATCGCTATCAAATCACATCAATCCTATTGACCGGCGACAGCCTCTGATGTCATCACTGTGCGACCAGGAAGTATATAAGGGCGCCATGCAAACACAACACTATCCACTTCGTCTAAAGGGACTGTTGACGGGCAGGCAGGCCCCGAGGCAAGGCAAAGCGACGCAGCGTCTCGTTCCCTGTTCTCAGGGAACTAAGGTTACAGTCGTAACCGGAGACGTTTCTTTTCAGTAAGCACTCAGAGACACATGTAGAAAATATCAAATACTTTTTGGGTAGTTTTAGCATTTTTAGTTTGAATTTTGAGCATTTTGAATTGTTCTATGTGTAGCTACTGAATTGACCTGAACTGAATTTTACTCAGATTGACCCGCGGGGGAAGGATTTGTTACTTTTTAAAATTTCAACCACAAACCTCCTCTAATCCAGTCAATTTTATTTGTGTGTATTCGTGGTTTAAATGCGACAAAAGTCCTTGGATCTTGGACCACTCGGATGAACCCTTAATGAAATTTCAGGTCAAAATGACCCTAGGGAAGGATGAGGGTTAAGAGTGTTTTGTGCAGAGAGAGGTTTCACTTTGGTTTCATTGGAAGCTATTTCTGATGGCAGAAAGAAATATAATATTCTTATGTGCAACTTTTTTATGATGAACATTTTCTCAATTTATTAAATTAATTTTGATAAAATAATAAAATGCTCAAAATGGTAAAACCATGGCATAAGTACTTGGCATAAGTTATTATCATTAGTAGTAGTAGTAGAAGTAGTCATAGTATTTTAGAAAAAAGGCAGTCAATCAGTTTTGTTAAAATATTATGTATATGGTACAATCCACAAAAAACAAATGATATTTCAAATTTCATAATTTGTATTTGTAAAATAAATATGTATTTAAAAATATCTACTTAAAAACTTGAATATAATTATGATCTGTTCACTCACATGTACTTGAGATATGTGTTTATGTGTGTATTTTACTTGATGGTTACACCATATGACATTTTTAGATGTTTCATTTAAAGCTTATTAAATAAATGTAGAGATAAATAAAGATTTTGTTTAAAATGGTTTTCAAAATCATGTGAAACCAACAGTAACATGTTTTTATAAGGTTGTGTTAGTAGTAAACATAAGTTAACTACATTAGATAACATGCCATGAACAATACTTCTACATCATTTATTAATCTTTTATAAAGACTAAACGTTTTTAAGATCAAAAGTTGAATCTGTTAACATTAGTTAATGCACTGTCAGCTAACATGAACATGAACATTAACGATGGTTAATACATGTTCTAACAATGCTCATTGTTAGTTCATGTTAATTGATGCATTAACCAATGTTAACAAATGAGACATTGACTGTTACCAAATCAAATTATCTAATGTTATATTTTAAAAACTAGATTTCTGATAGATTTTGGACTTATTTGTCATGGACACACTAAATGTTTGTATTAAAGTGTTATCAATGCAGTTTCATGGTTCTGCAGTTTTGCAGGTTCTGTGATTAAAGCAGAAATGATAGACTTCCCCTTTAAGATTGAATCAAGCTCAATGATCTTGAAATAGTGTACATCTCAAGTAGTACTTTAATGCCAGAAATATAAGTATATGAGTGGCATTCAAAGGTTCACACCCCCAGAACATTTCTGTTACTAATTCTGGGGCTTTCACTTGGGACTGTGCTAAGTATAGCATGAAACGGGTCAAAAGTGCAGTGATATAAAATCATTCACACTTTAAATGTCCATCAAATCATTATTATGGCTCGGGTTACTGGTTGTCCTGCCTGACCTCAGCTGCCAAGACTTAAAAGACTGTATAAATCATGGTAACATCAAAGGAAACGATACCATTAGGATTTAAAGCTTGCAATTAATCCTACATTTCAACTCTGAACCATAAAATAATTTCCCCCTTTTAGTTTCAATGTTTCATCAGAGTTCTAACAAAAATTTGAAATAATGTGAGAATTCTCTGGTGGATGAGTCACATCCTGAAACACTGTAGTAATGAACACTATTACTGGCATCCTCTCATGTCTAAATGTCTTATCTTGTAGCAACATAGGGAAGAAAATATTTCTGTGATTTAATGAGAGGACAGGTGAAAAAATATGTTTTTGCATCATGCTGAAATATCATTTTAACCACTGGCGAGCTATGATATTAGATGTAAAAAAAAAAAAGAAAATATAGTTTTATTGAAGTTGTTTTTCTACTGAGGATGACTTGATGGTCCAAATAAACTAACATGTCTGTTTGGCAGAAATTAAGCTCAATAGCCTTGGCAAAGTCCTGCTTTTAAAATTAATTGTTTTAGAAATTTTAATTTGGAAGCTTTTATTTTTTCATAATAAAGTCAACATCATTATTCCACATAATGACATTTCAGTGTGTTTTGAAATCAGGAACTCGCACAATATGAGAAACGCTGGTGTAACGTCTCCCAGCCTCATAGCATTTTTACTTTTTGTTATGTCTTAATATTTAACAATATTATTGATCTGACTGTATTGACGCTGTTGTATGAGAACTGACCTGATCTGGATGATGACCTCATTTTTTTTGTGCAGAAAATGAACTAATTTAATAATTGATGATCTTTAAAACCGAGCTGACTTTAACCTCTTAAACTCTGCGGACCCTGTACAGTGTCATCAAGTATATACTTTACATTTTAAAAGTCTGTGGAGGACCTCTCTGACCTCATATGTGGTACCATTTGAAAGCTTAGAGTCTTTACTTTCTGGAGACATGCTTTACTTTTGCATTTGTTTTACACAGAGTAACTTATTTACACTAAATTATTCTGGGACCATTTCAGCCTAGCCAAATTGAAAAAATTGTGTTAGACCACTGTATGTGGGAAGCTTTTTCATTTTGGGCCAAATCCAGGCGGAAATCCCAAAAATTATCAATGCATCATTTTCCTTTTATCACTGTAAAGCTGCGTTGAAACAATCTGTATTGAATAAAGCTAATTTAATCATTGATGATCTTTACAACGGAACTGAATCAACACTTTACAGCCAAATTGAATCCTGTTTACTGTAAAGTTGCTTTAAAAAAATATGTATTGTAAAGCACTTAAAAAATAAATGTGAGTGTGTGTGTGTGTGTGTGTGTGTGTGTGTGTGTGTGTGTGTGTGTGTGTGTGTGTGTGTGTGTGTGTGTGTGTGTGTGTGTGTGTGTGTGTGTGTGTGTGTGTGTGTGTGTGTTTGTGTGTGTGTGTGTCCAATATATATATATATATATATATATATAGAGCATGGATGAAAGTAATCGCTTGATTTTTTTTGTCTTTTTTTCTTGTCATGTTTGCAGGTCCTTCAAACACTTGATTGGAGGCCTGGAAGACGTCACAAGCAAAGGCTATGATGATGCTGGCACCAAAGCAAAGTAAGTCTGGCACTCAGCATCTTCTGATAATGTAATCAGACTATATAGAGTTATGCACATTAAATTGTGGTTCAATGTGATTTATTTAAGGACAGTACATTCAGAAAGTCTGAATGTGTAGCCTTATGCTAATGTGCTTTAAATGTTTTCACAACACAATCTATACCCCATAATGACAAAAAGTGCAATACTACACACAAAGACAACACACTCCATTTCTAAAAACACTTTTGTCTGTGACATGAATTAATCTCATCTGTAATGAGTTCAACCATGTGGTGTCTGATGAAGGTCCGTACAAGGCAGAAATTAATTGGTCTGTGTCTTTCATTTGATTTGCATGTCTGGCCGCGGCCCTGACCTCCTTGTGGCTATAATTATCTGAGCTGGACAGGTTTTCAGGAATGAGTAACCCAATATGATCAAATGCATTATAGTCTGTGCCATGTCTGGAGACATGTAGAGCTTTCCTGTTCAGATAAAGTTGAATTGCTTGTAAAATCCGTCTTTTTGTCCCTCTGTCTGTCCGTCTGTCCATCTGGCTCTGTCTCTATCTATCTATCTATCTATCTATCTATCTATCTATCTATCTATCTATCTATCTATCTATCTATCTATCTATCTATCTATCTATCTATCTATCTATCTATCTGTCTATCTGTCTGTCTGTCTGTCTGTCTGTCTGTCTGTCTGTCTGTCTGTCTGTCTGTCTGTCTGTCTGTCTGTAAATGTAAGAATGGTTTCATGTTACTTACAGCTTAATTTCCTAAGAAAGTACTGGGTAATATAAGGTAACTACATGGGTTAGGCTAGGTTCAGGCTTAGTACCTTGTTATTACCTAGTTATTGCAATAATATGTACATGGGGAACATCTATCTATCTATCTATCTATCTATCTATCTATCTATCTATCTATCTATCTATCTATCTATCTATCTATCTATCTATCTATCTATCTATCTATCTATCTATCTATCTGTCTGTCTGTCTGTCTGTCTGTCTGTCTGTCTGTCTGTCTGTCTGTCTGTCTGTCTGTCTGTCTGTCTGTCTGTCTGTCTGTCTGTCTGTAAATGTAAGAATGGTTTCATGTTACTTACAGCTTAATTTCCTAAGAAAGTACTGGGTAATATAAGGTAACTACATGGGTTAGGCTAGGTTCAGTCTTAGTACCTTGTTATTACCTAGTTATTGCAATAATATGTACATGGGGAACATCTATCTATCTATCTATCTATCTATCTATCTATCTATCTATCTATCTATCTATCTATCTATCTATCTATCTATCTATCTATCTATCTATCTATCTATCTATCTATCTATCTATCTATCTATCTGTCTGTCTATCTGTCTGTCTGTCTGTCTGTCTGTCTGTCTGTCTGTCTGTCTGTCTATCTCACTGACTAAGTGATCTAAGAGCGCCCTCATGTGGAAATACCTAGACATACAGCATCCAAGAAATTGTCTGTGTATCTTGTCAGTTGTAAACTACCATTTGATTTCAATTATATACTCATTGTTTTTAAGTTACTGTGCACTGCAAACATAGTTCAACAATGTATGCAGTGTGTTATATCTGATCATAATTCATTAGTGTTGCATTTTTATAAGCCCACTGTGCCCTTTGCCTGCGCAAAATCTATTTTGTAGATTGAACAATATAATTACATGCAAGTAACTTGTGCAAATATGAGGGGGTGGTTTCAATATTCATAAAATGATATAACTGCATATTGCCGATGAGCTCTAGCTGTAAATAGATGCTATAATAGATGTGTGTTTCATGAAGAGAGAGTGCCTGTTAAAAGCTCAGACATGAGGAGTTGAGATTGAAGTTTTGCATTATCAGACAAAAATTATTCAGTAGCTGAAGTCAGTAAAGGATTAATGTATCAAAAAAACAATTTATCACCTAATCTTGTTCCAAACCTGTATGACTTTGTTTCTTCTATAAACAAAAAGTACACCAAAGGTGAAATTAAGACATGGCACGTTGTGTCAGATTTGAATAGATTATTATTGACTGCTCAAATAAATACAATGTCACATTTCTTTTTCACCAATATACAGCGTATAACTCATTATATAGCACTTTTCTGGGTACTCAAAGTGCTTTACATATAGAATGGGGGAATCTCCTCAGGCACCACCAATGTGCAGCATCCACCTGGATGATGCGACGGCAGTCATATTTAGCCAGAACGGCCACCACGCACCAGCATATTGGTGGAGAAGAGACAGAGTGAGGAAGCCAATCAGTATATGGGGATGATTAGGAAGCCATGATGGACAGAGGCCAATGGGCAAATTTGGCCAGGATGCTGAGGTTACACCCCTACTCTTTTTGGATTTTTAATGACCACAGAGAGTCAGGACCTCGGTTTATTGTCTCATCCAAAGGACAGTGCTTTTTGACAATATAGTGTTCCCATCACTATACTGGGGTGTTAGGACCCACACAGACCACAGGGTGAGCACCCCTGGTATATTCAGGGTACAGGTACACAGTTCTCAATAACCACACTTGCGGTCTTTGCACTTGACCACTTGATGGTAACATGATGTATTTCTTGGATTTGGCCCAAGTGTTCAAGTGGACGTGAAGAATGCAAGTATCGTGATCAAAAACAAGTTTTGATTACCCAGTGTTGATTGTCAGTACTTTGCACTTTAAAATTAACTTTCAGTAGTCTGTTCAGTAGTCCCTATGTAATAATTTAATTGTGGTGCTTCTAACTAAGTGATAAAAAGCTGTTGCAAATGTTTTACAAAATACGCATACTCATCTCTGCATCAATGAAATGCGTAAAATGTAAAATCTGAATGACCAAACCTTAAACTGAATGAACAATTCCCAGCTGACAGAATAAAACCTTGTTTTCTCAGTGCATATGCTGCTGGTGGTCCAACACAGCTGGAACCGTGACTCATCATGCAGTGATGCCTGCTCCCAGTCGTCTGCTGTAGATGATGAATCACAATGTTCCTCTGGCATTCACACGCTTTCTGTTCCATTCGGTGCATCTATCTAGCAGCAAATTTCGCACCGTGTGCAAAAAGGACATTCAAGTCCAAAAATTGTCATCATTTACTCAACCTTATGTTGCTCCAAACCTGTATGAGTTTCTTGAAGAATATTGGTAACTAGACAGTTGACGTAACAATTGACTTCCATAGTATTTTTTTTCATACTATGGAAGTCAATGGCTACCGTCAACTGTCTGGTGCCGAACATTCTTCGAAATATCTTCTTTTGTGTTCAACAGAAGAAAGAAAGGTTTGGAACAACTTGAGGCTGAGTCATTTTTGGGTGAATTATCCCTTTAAGGCATGTTTTTGGGGCATTCATTATGGCACAAATACCAACAAAATTAACCGCAAACCGCATAGTAAATCACATTGCGAGATTTGTTTAAATACTCTCCTTCATAAATTTTGTATCTGAAATTCCTACAAATGCATACACAACAATGCCAGCTGCAAAAAAAAACAGTCCTTATTCAGTCCTTTTCATCGCTAATTTTTCACTGTGCATGTCTTTATTAATCCTGACAGTAGTTTTTTAATGACAAAAGAGGATTTGCCACGGCGCAAATTGTTTGTAAATCTGGCTCTGTTGTTAGAGATAGGACCAACTGCACAGTCCAAACATGACAATTCATGTAGATTGTCTACAAACCGCAAGGTTGGTGGTTCGATCCCCGGTTCAAATCTAAGGTTATTTAGGTCAGTGAAACAAGCGGTCAGCTTGAAGGAAGGATGGCACTTGCAGTGACACCGACATCTTTAAATGTCATAACTGCAATATGTCATATGTCATAACCATTGTTCTTCATGGTCACATGCGCTGATGAACATGTACTGTACAGTGGTCTTGTTGCCATGGTGGCGTGTGTATTCAGCACCTCTGTTCTCATTAGAGCATCAGGGGTCTCGAGTGGTGAATACACAGAGTGCTATGAAGTTGTGTTAATTAAATGCACTGTGCTCACAATAGCAAGTGTCTAAACAACCTCTATCACCCAAGAGAATTACGTTTCATTCATTAGTTACTAGGATATTGGCCTTTGGCTTAATGTGCGCATGTGTAAGTGTGCTTCATACATGACTGTTCTCTTTTGCAATTAGTATATTTGGATGTTTCAGAAATAGTGATGTTTGTCTTGCATTTGGTAGGGCATGGTAGTGCAGTGCAGAACAATTATTCAATGTTGTATCGCTAATATTTATCTTAACATTGTTTGATATTTCAGAGCCATATGTGTGAGCTATGTGCAATAATCAAGCACATGCTCTTAATGCACTCTCATACAGATTTTTATGTTGTTGTGTCATATAATATAAATAATAATAATACATTTTCCAATGGTAGATTTTTGGGATGGGACTATTTGTTTTCTTGGCTAATGGAAAACATTAATTTGAAAACATACTCAGCGCATCACAGTTTGTTGTGTATGGGGCTGCATAGCCGTAGATCAGTCAGGGTGCCCATGCTGACCCCTGTCCACAGTCGAAAGCACCAACAGTGGGCACGTGAGCATCAGAACAATGGTGGCCTGGTCTGATGAATCATGTTTTCTTTTACATCACGTGGATGGCCGGATGCGTGTGCGTCACTTATCTGGGGAACACGTGGCACCAGGATGCACGATGGGAAGAAGGCAAGCCGACAGAGGCAGTGTTATGCTTTGGGCAATGTTCTGCTGGGAAACCTTGGGTCCTGCCATCCATGTGGATGTTACTTTGACACGTACCACCTGTCTAAGTATTGTTGCAGACCATGTATACCCTTTCATGGAAACGGTATTCCCTGGTGGCTGTGGTAATGCACCCTGCCATAAAGCAAAAATGGTTCAGAAATGGTTTGAGGAGCACATCAAGTTTGAGGTGTTAACTTGGCCTCCAAATTCCCCAGATCTCAATCCAATCGAGCATCTGTGGGATGTGCTGAACAAACAAGTCCGATCCATGGAGGTCCCACCTCACAAATTATATACTTTACTAAGTTTTTGGTCAGTAAGACAGAATAATTTAATATCTTTATTGAGTAAGGATGTGTTAAATTTATGTGTCAAATTTAATTGACAGAAAATACTTAAAAATTGTTCCAAAGATTTCTATTAAAATATTTTTATCTTTCTATTAATTAAAGAATCATGTATTAAAAAGAGTATCACAGAAAAGTTTCTAGCAATAAATCAGCATATTAGAACTATTTCTATAGGAACATGTGAAGACTGGTTTAATGATGCTGAAAATTCAGCTTTGCATCACAGGAAAAAAAATATATTTGTATAGTTTTATTATATTTCTGACATAACACACTGTTTTCTATAACATAAAAAATCCAACCCCAGACCTTTGAGTGGCAGTGTATGTTAAAAGAATTGTCCTGCATTAGGGTTTATAAAGCTAACCTGCACCATGTAAAATTGTTACTGACTTGGACTTGTGACAAAGGACTTCAGACTTGGACTCAAAGACTTGGCAAGATGTCTGGCAAATAGTTTGACATTCTGATCTGAGGTTACCCCAAAAGTTGCTCCATGTTGGTTTGGCTTCCTTTGCCATGCTGAGAACACCGATAAGGCAGATGTCATTTCACACTATGTTGGAACAGAAAAATTAGTACACTATGTTCTGTCCTCTGCAATAGGGCAGACAAATTGGCTTCATGCCATCAGTCAACAAATACTTAAGGCCCTGATACTCAGGTCTGAGGTCTGTTTTGTTTATCACCCAGGGGTAAAACAAAATTCTAAATATAAAATAGCGGTATAATAAATTAGCGAAGATAAAGACGCCTCCCATACTGCTGAGAGCAGCGATAAATATGTGCTACGCACTTTCATCTCAATAACAAAATAAACACACAATAGAAAAGCTCTCCAGTGTTTTTTGTGTTGTTACTCGCGAATATCTGATCTTGACGCACTCAACAGAAGAAATAAAGATTTCTGCATTAAAATAAGGCGGCGCCACAGAGCCACACCTACCTATTATGTAATCACCACGGACCAATTGTAGTGTTTACTTGCCGGAACAAACTTTTATGGAAAGAAGTTTGCATGGCCTAATTTTGCTCAATATTACGTCACACAATGTTCTTCGATTTCGCTTAAAGTACACCAGGTCCTTTAGGGATCTCCTTTATTTCTCTTCCTACTTCATAAGTACCATACATGTTGACTGTGTTTGGGCTGGACATGCAGCGGGCAGCTGTCTCCTGTCCCTCCTTCTACCATGTTGTTTTTCTCGGGAATCGCCTGACATAAACAGCCTCTATATGTAGCAGCAGAGGAGACCCTGCAAAGTGTATAACACAGCTGTTTAGGTGATACTTATTACTGAATAGTGATTGGCTACAGACCAATATTGACATGTTAGGAGTTGTCAGAAAGCAGCATGCCAAACACATGCAATGACATATTGAGGGATGTGTAATTCATAGTCAATGATACAGAATACAACTGAACCCCTGGAGGATGTAAGCAACTGAGCTGTCAATGGGTTGTACTTGAGAGTGAAAGGCCAGGTGTAAAAATAAACGCCTTACATAAGCATCTGTCAAGATTGTGTTTCTTGAGATGAAGGATTCTGCAGTGTATGTCTGGACATATTTGACAAGGTGATGCAAGCAATGTGGTAAATACCTGACATTTCTATAAGTGCAGTGTGTCTCAATTAAATTTAAAAAATAAAATAAATATTTTAAATAAAAAGTTACATGACTATAAACTGAAATTAAGTGCTTGATTTTTTAGGTCTAAAAACAAAAACAAAAATATATATATATTTTTACTTTATTATTCCCAATAGTTGAATCATATTTTAATTTCGAATACATCATTTTAGTTAGGAGATCAATGCTAAAGAGTTGCATCTATAAAACAAATAAAGTACAGCTTATTCAAAACAATATAATAACATTATAGTCTGTTTAAGAAACTGAAAAACAAATTCAACTGTTAATAAATCAAATATAATTTCATAAATTGCATTTATAAATAACAAATAACATTCCCAACTGGTAACAAAAGTGCATGATGGCTCTCAGACCGTTTCTTGTCATATCAAATAAATTCAGTAATGTGAGAAAAGTGACGCCGTGTCCTAACTACACGCGACACGACAAGATTCCATCGACAAGCTATTTGTCTGTCCACACCAGATGCGACGCGACTACGAGATATGACAAATCAATCAAAAACCACAGCCAATAAGAACAGCATGTGGGCGGGCTCTAACGGCAAGCGCATGGCACCAGAGATTAATGCTGTGTTCCAGGCAGGTTTTTGAGCCCGTAAATTACGACTTCAAACCACTACTCACGACTTTGTAGCGTTCCAAACTGCCTGAGCGCCAGGAATTGCGGTAGCTAGATGTAAACAAAACATTGCGGACCGTACAGGGTTTATGCTCATTTACAATAATTTATATCACCAAAGGTGCTTACTCCTTGTTTATTTGAGGGAAAAGGAGGAGAAAAACACATAAGGCAAGAGAAGCGCTTATACCTTTTATTTTACGTTATTTGTATATTTGGAAATCTATTTGGTATTAATGTATTCTTGTACTCAATGGACTGAAAACTAGCTAACGATAGAAAAGCTGCTGATAATGCATAACATTTGCGGATATATAATGTTAGAGCAATACCTTATTTTAACAAACAATTTGTTTTTTAATGCATGATTTCCATAATTACACCGAATCCGTAGGGGCTGCCATTGTTGTTTCGCAGGCTATGTGACGTCAGAACTCGTAACTGGGAGTACATCGATCTATACAATTTCACGGGTGTGAAGTCACAGTTTTTACGACCGTTCTAGTGCACTTTCACGGGTAGAAGGTTGGAAAAATACGGATTACGGGTTGCCTGGAACGCGACATAATCTTAACGGCACTCAAGATACTTAAGCCTACTTAATCAAATTCACAAATATTACACCATTTAAACATTATTAAAATACATACTGACTTACTAAAACTAAATTTGTCTGAGAATATACTTGTTTGTTCGCAGTTTGAACGTTCTTGTTTCCATTTGTTTGATTTCAAGATGTGAGGTGAATTATCCATTGTTGCTTTTAGTACGACTACGTTACAAAGCTGGGAGCACTAAATGCTTTTCAAAGTCACATTAAACACTTTTGACATTAAATAAAGCACATAAACACTACCTGAGATTATCATTGCCATGTTTTGTGTTGTTGTTCCAGCCGCGACGTCGTAGAAATAGAAACCGTTTTTTTTTAAAAATAATCGCAAGTCGCTGTCATGGCTAGTGAGGAGAAAAACTCTAACATGGAAAATATACCTTTTATCGCGTGGCTCTGCATCGCGTGTAGTAAGGACACTGTGTTACGTACAATGTAAATACGAAAAATTTAAAATTACGATTGTCAGCTATTTCACTTACGAAACTCTAGAAACTCAGCTACTCAGCACTTTTTAAGGGTTAGTTCCCCCAAAAATGAAATTGCTTTCATTAATTACTCACCCTCATGTCGTTTCAAACCCATACAACTTTCGGTCATCTTCGGAACACAAGATATTTCGGAACATAAGATACAATATATTTTTTATTACATTTCGAGAGCTTTCTGACCCCACATAGACTGCAACACAATGACCACTTTCAAGGCCCAGAAAGGTAGTAAAGACTTTCTTAAAATAGTTCATGTGACTCCAGTGGTTCAACCTTAATGTTATGAAGCAAAGAGAATACTTATTGCGTGCAAAAAACAAACAAAAATTACAATTACAAGGCAGTTGTGTTTCCATCATAGTTTATGCACGTTGTCTTATTGGATTAAAAAAAGATCCGCCTCAAAGTGTTTATAAAAATAGATGGATGGAAACAGTTAGTGAATGCATTTTATGCCAAAGCATGAAAAAAAGATCCACTTTTTCAGCCCATGCTCACTGTGTGAAGTTTTGAAAAAGTGATCTCCTAATTACTGCTTATTATAAGGTAGTTGTTCAGTTTAGGTCTCTAGGATTAAGGGATATAGAATATAGTCATGCAGAAGAAGGCATTAATATGTGCTTTATAATATCCTAGTGCATGCTAATAAGCTACTAGTTAATAGTGAGAACTGGACCCCAAGTGTTGCCATTAGTTTTAGTTAACAATAATTATACAAGCAAGACTTTGTCAGTCAGTTGAACTGCCAATCCATTCTTCTGTCATGTGTTACTGTCCCGCTGTAGTTTGTAGAAAGGCCACCCGTACATCATAATGACAGATGTTATCTGTGGCATCAGAAAAGGGTGTTGAAGGAACAAAGCTGAGATTGGTGCAAGGTCAGTAATGCTGTTAGGATTCATGTGACTGAGACCGCACGTAGATCTAAAAACAGCCAAAGAAAAAAACAGGCCATTATACAAATGATATATGAGCCAGTGGTAATGGTTGTTACATAAGATGATAAGCTTTTCACCCTGACTTGCGTTTGCGTTTTACTTCTGGAGTTAAATTTTACATTACGGCAAAATGGATAATATTTTGTATTGTACTAAAGGGTAACAAAAATCTCACAATCAAATGGTGAGTTGTACTACCATGAACTGCACTGCACAGCACCGAAGATTTACAAAATTGTTAATGTTTTATTTGATCGCTGAGTTCAATTGTTCCATTGTTTTTGACAGTAACATTCTAATTAACATATCTAGTTAATCAGAAATATATTTTAAGAATAATAAAATCAATATATATATATATATATATATATATATATATATATATATATATATATATTGTCCATTTGACCTTTATTATCAAAGCCTAAATATGTTATAGCATGGAAAAACTTGAGTGTTATTTACATGGGTGGCTTTACAGCGCATCAGATTTCACATGTATGTGCAATGGTCACATGCATGTACTGCATTTAGCTTGCTTCATTCATGCCAACTATTAAATTCAATGCTCTAGAGAGATCTGTGCTTGATATTTTACATTTTATTAGGCCTGTTGCAGAATTATTTTAACATTATTAAGTCCAAGTGTGGTCAAATAGGTCATGTAAGACACGTGCAAACTTAAATGAGTAAAATATAATGTGACAAGAACCAAGTCAACAAAAGCTGACCTAGACTTAAAAAGGTCATCTGAAGTCAAGGGGATGTAATGCAGTCAAATGCTGCATTGTGGAGAACACCTGGGCAGGCCGCCCGCAGCACGCTGTTTTCTGTCATTTCATCCATCTTTTCTTTGTTGGTTATGAGGTCAAACCCCAGCACCCAGCCGTTCTTAGCTAACCACTGACCCTTGAGGAAACTGCCCGCGGTCCAACAAGAGTTCGGACTTAAGGCTTATTTTCACAGCTGTAACAGCAGAAGTGGATATGGTGAAAGGCTGCCGTTTCTGCATGGAGGAATGTGACTGGTCTTCAGCTTTTTACGAGAGACTGGAGGCCAGTCAAGGTCTAGAACATTCCTAAAAACTGGTGTTCATGCCAGATAGGCAGCATTTTAAAAGGATAGTTCATTTCTGTCTTCGTTTACTCACCATTGTGTCGTTTCAAACCTGTATGACATTCTTTTCTCTGTGAAAAGAAGATAGTTCGAAAAATTTGTTCTTTGTCTATACACTTTGAATTCCAATGGTTGTTCTAACTTAACACTTTTTAAGTTTTATTTACTTAATGCCTTAACTGTATAAATCTGTACTATTCACATACTATGCCTTGGTTACTCAGAAAACCCAAGTTGAGGCAAAGACTATAGGTTCACTCCTATTACTCATGAATGGGAGAAACTGCAAAGTGCAATATGGCGGAATAGTCCCGCCTTCTAAAGTAAAAAGAGCCAATCGCTGAGTGTTAAAGTCATTGTGTAACTGCAGCTTCCATTAGAAGCTCCGGTTCCCATAGAAACCTGAGACTTGCAATTAGGACTGCACATGCGCATTGGCTCTGCTAGCCTGAAAAATATGCTTTTTCAACACTATTTGAGCAAAAACATTTATGCTACATTTCACGTCAGATTTTGTTGATGTGTTATTTAACTGTGAGTTTTTGAGATTTCAGGATTCCCCATTCAAATAG
The DNA here is from genome assembly GCA_023029165.1 of Gobiocypris rarus. Taxonomy (NCBI): domain Eukaryota; kingdom Metazoa; phylum Chordata; class Actinopteri; order Cypriniformes; family Gobionidae; genus Gobiocypris; species Gobiocypris rarus. Next base: position 5,974,986 of record CM040920.1, read on the forward strand.
GACTTGGTCTTGTATGCCCGAAATAGCTGCCTGAAGACATTGCAAATATGGCATCCGAGTGATCAGACTTTCCTTGATACGGACTTTGGTTGAGATTAATTGATTGGTTTGAGTGCTGTTTTGTCAAGGAAAAATAGTTTTTGAGGTGGGGGAAATTTTAATAGATGTTTTTAATAGCATAGATAGAAATGTCATCTAGAATGTTGAATTGTCAATACAACTGAACATTTTTAGAGAACATCATATAAGCTGATTTCACAAATTGATGTTGATTTTGCTTAAATGTTTTTGTTTGGTTCAGTGGTGATCAGTGTTTCCTTTGGTTGGGCACTTGTATCTTAATTTATATATTTTTTAATTATCTTCCTATTGATGTAGCAATTCAACAAGAAATCATAATTATTTGGTTTCAAAGGAAGGGAAGTAATAAATAGATTGCTTTTAAAAGGCCTCTAACAAAATCATGAACTGGTCTATTATTCATGTCGAATACACCTTGAGGAACTTTAAATTGGGTTGATACAATCCCTGTATATTTGTGACAATATCATGCAAATCACCATGCTTGAGCATGCAATGCACAACAATGGTAACAATTAAATTTGTTATTTAAATTGATTAAATATTTGTTATTTAATAAAATTTACAATTTTATTATTTATTATTTTTTAGTTACTAGAACTCTTGTGTAAGTTAACTAAGCATTTGTCAGTACAACATACAATTCCTATTTCACTTCTTTTTTTTAAGGCAATCAGTTTGCATGCTTTTAAAAAAAAATTAAGTCGATTTTACAGTGTACAGTGAAAGTCAGTGAGATCTAAAGCCTGGAACACACCAAGCCGACGGTTGACCATCGGGCAGTTTCTGTGCGTCGGCCAACTAAGTTTTCATAACACACTGTAACCCATGCTCTCGCTAGGGTAGTGGAAAAATACTCTGGTTGACCGTGTGACGGCAGTTATCAGTAGCTCTTCTCAGAGCTCACACCTAACTTATCCCCTGTCAACAGCTTATGTGAAATCCGGCCCACTCCTCTATGCCCAAATATGGAGCTCAAACACTTGAGGGGTTATACTTGTAACCATATTAATGAAAAACAACCTTTGTTGGAGACACCTGTGTAAAAATGGTTGATTTGAAGAATACAATTAGATTTTTAAAAAAATGTAATGAAAATTAATAGGAACTTGACTTATTTGACTTGTTGACTCTTTAGTATTGTTTATTTATTTGAATGTGCTTTTTAGTTACCTGTTGTTTGTGCCCCAGTAAATAACCCATACAGTTTAATTTATCAAAGTAGAAACAGCCAAGCCACTACAGTATGTGGTGTGTTGTTCTTATGCAGATAACTTTAGTGGTCTGAGTTCTCTCGTTGCCTGGAGAGGTTGGAGAGGGCAGTTGTCCCACTGTCCATGGAGTCTTAGTTAAATGTGGAAACTTACTGCAGATACTGTGTCCTTGCCGTGTCAAATAGCAGTGGTGGTCCTCCAGGGTGTTTTCCAGCTTCTAAAGTGACACTAGGGATTCTGTGTTGTACTGAGACTTTGACCTCAAGACTTAAGCACTTTTTACCATCTAAATTTGTGGAAAAAAATTGCAAAATTTTATAATTTTACTCACCTAATGTTGTTCCAAACCCGTATGATTTTCTTCTATGGAACACAAAAGAATATATTTTGAAGAATGTTTTGGACCAACGATAGATTCCCATTGGGAATCTATTGGTTTTAACTCTTTTGTCCAAAATTGGGCCAAAACATTCTTCAAATAATTTACTTTTATGTAGAAGAAAGAAAGTCTTATAGATTTGGAGCGACATGAGGGTAAGTCTGGGTACCATGTTGAACTTGGTAAAAACCAAATGTAATTATATGTACCCAAATTAAATGTCTTATGTAAATCTCTAGGTCACACAAGAGTTTCGCTGAAGCCTATAAAGAATTAAATCAAATACATTTCTGATTTTGACATTTGACAGACAGATGATCATAAATTAAACATATTTCTTTAGGACAAGGATTGTAACCCAATCACAAATTGTTATGCCGTGAAATATGTAAAATAATGATTTTAAGGGATAAAAATCTAGATATCCCCTTGGAATTGAGTAGGAATGCAAGTATACAGCTTGTAAAGTACTCAAAGTAAATTTATCAAAACAGTAAAGTTTAGTAGTGAAGTACCATATGATCTCCAGTTTGCAACATCAACATTCCATCTATAGCTAAAGATACATTTCTTCCAGTCTTCCTGATTTTTCCCGCTGTCGCACTTATTTCCAGACAGCCTAATTTGGTTATTATATGTTCACACTCTCTCAGTGCTAAAGCATGTAAATTGACTCATAATTATGCAGCGCCAGTGTCCTTCTCATGTTAAATTTGAACTTTAAGGAGAGATGTGAGGGTAGAGCGGGGAAACCTTTACTGACTAGGTGAACCATAAGCCAAGTTCACATGCTAAAAATAAATCTGGATCAGGCAAGGCAGTATTAGTAGAGACTGGCACTCACATAGAGAACACAGTCAAGCTCAGTTTTGGCACGGACTGTGACTTAGTAGCAAGGACAGCACTAGTCTCATCAGTCAAGCGTACTGTCCCTGGGCAAGCACTAGGACAGAATTGCCTGCTTTGTGAGATTTTCAACAAATCAGCGAGGACCTTTGCTCGACTTTTAGTATTGTCTCTGCTAATGACAGTGACAACTTTGGGTATTTCTGCATACAAACTCTGTGTCCAGAAGAGCTTTCACGGACCGATATTGATGCAGAGAGACTCCACCAATCTGGATTGCTTTGTCCTTCTCCACACTCGATCTGCACTGCATCCCAAATCTCGAAATGTAACCTGGAAATGGCACCTTAACTCCCCTTTCGAGCAAAGACTGTTGTTATTATTCTGCCATACGTGCTCTTGAGGCGAGGACTATACTGCATATTGCAAGTCAGATATTGCAAGTTCATCTTTGCAATATTGCTGGTCTTCTTGAGAATTGTACATTTAACTATTTCACAGTATTTGATTTGGTAAAACCACAAGGAGACCAGAATGCGTGAGCTACTTCCTATCCCGGTAAAGGAGAGAAAGGAGAGGAGCGAATAAACAGCATTCCTGCCCCAATTCCTGCTCCAACATTCCCTATTACATACTCAATCCAAACCTCTAAGAAGTTTCCCTTTTTCCACTTCAAAAAATGCAGATACGAGGCAGAGAATGCCTTCTTCTCCAACCTGAAGCTGGTGGACTTCAACATCATTGACACCTTGGGAGTTGGAGGATTTGGAAGAGTTGAGCTGGTAGGATGACCCACCTTCTATATGTGTGCATTTCATGTTTTATGTTTTCATGTAAATAAATTAATGTAAATTTAAATTTGTCGGCTCCTACAATAAAGCACTATGGTGACTGCAGCAAGAGAACAGTGAATGCATATGGTGTAGTTGCCTTGTGGTATTCTGCTTCTGCCAAAAACAAAAACTTCTGTAAAGTGATAATAAAAATACATTTTACTAATCTACACTGCAGGGAATATGAGGAGCTCTCAAATGCTCTACGCTGCTAGAGGACAGGTCAGGTCTGGGAATGCTCGAATTCTATTCAGGGTAACTTTCCACAACAGAGCTAATAGGGTAGACATCAGACTTAATGCCACACAAAGTTCTAGAAGACTAGTGAATGGATGGATGGATGGATGGATGGATGGATGGATGGATGGATGGATGGATGGATAGATAGATAGATAGATAGATAGATAGATAGATAGATAGATAGATAGATAGATAGATAGATAGATAGATAGATAGATAGATAGATAGATAGATAGACACAGACAGACAGACAGACATACAATTATGTTGGGGGAAGAACATGACAGAAACTTTGACATAGAGAGGAGAGATGAAATTCGCATTGCGGATCAGATTCTATTGCAAAGGAAAGCCCAGTGGAAAGAGGGTTACCCTTTCCACTGGCCTATTTCTGGCAATGCGGCAACATAGTAAAAACAAGTGGCATTTCACCAGGCAGTGATATATGCTGGTTGTGCTATCCGTTTGCTAGATAGCTACAGGATCGAATGAACATGCAAATGCCTTCATAGAGACGCAATGTGAAGAATTCTTTCTCTCCGTCACTCTATTTCGAGGACCCTTAACACATTAATAGACCATGACTCAAGTGCTATATTAAGGAGGACTAGCACTTGTTTTTATGGCTAGTTTCCATAGGAAATGTGCTTATTTGCACCTTTTCTGTGCTCATGTTGTGTATGCCTTTGGTGTCCACAGGTACAGCTCAAGAGTGAAGAGACCAAAACATTTGCAATGAAGATTCTGAAAAAGCGTCACATCGTGGATACGCGGCAACAGGAGCACATCCGCTCTGAGAAACACATCATGCAGGAGGCTCATTCAGACTTCATTGTAAGGTAGGTGCTAAAACCTCCTGAGAGCATCATTGAAGGTCATATCCTAAAAATTTCAGGGCAAAAATTAAAGTTGATTGACAAAATTGTGTGGTTGTGTTCCCTCAGGTTGTACAGGACTTTCAAAGACAGCAAATATCTGTACATGCTGATGGAAGCCTGTCTAGGAGGAGAGCTTTGGACCATTCTTAGAGACAGGTAGCCAAATTGTTCATCTTGCTAATCACTCTAAATAATAGAAACCCAATAAAACATCTTTGTTTTTTTGTGTGTTTTTATTTGTATCCGTAGAGGATCATTTGAAGACTCTACTACACGGTTTTATACAGCCTGTGTGGTCGAAGCATTCGCTTACCTGCATTCCAAGGGAATAATCTACCGTGATTTAAAGCCAGAAAATCTCATTCTGGATCACAGAGGATATGCTAAGCTTGTGAGTATACATCTCAAGATCCTTTGTAATATGAGATGACACATTGTGAGGATGGTGAAATTTAAAGACTGCTGTTAGTGTCAAGTGGTATCAGGGAGGAGGGACTTCTCTTTCTAGAGAGCATCTGATTGGACAGCAACTTATATGGCCTTAAGTCCCAACACTTGGTCCATTTACCCAAAATCTTTTTCTTATCAAGTTTTTATGTAGGAAATTCAAATATAACATACATGAACTAAAAGTTTTGGTGTAGGTGTTATTTTGATATTAAGAGTCCATTGTTTTGTCTTGTAGGTGGACTTTGGCTTTGCTAAAAAGATTGGATTTGGGAAAAAAACATGGACTTTCTGTGGAACGCCGGAGTATGTAGCCCCAGAGATCATTCTTAATAAAGGCCATGACATCTCAGCAGACTACTGGTCTTTGGGAATTCTTATGTATGAACTCTTGACTGGAAGGTAAATCCTGTTTCCTTTCATTGTGTTTGAAAACTTGTTTGTTTTCAGTTTGTGTGTCTAAGCTGACTCCTATGTGTATTTGTTGTTCAGCCCACCATTCTCAGGACCAGATCCAATGAAGACATATAATATCATTTTAAGAGGAATCGACATGATAGAATTTCCAAAGAAGATAACAAAAATGCAGGCAATCTAATTAAAAAACTATGCAGGTGGGTACATTTGAAATCTGTGCTGATTTATCAACAATTATTGACACATAAGGTTTAAGTTTTAAATGAACTTAAAGGTTACATTCACACTGCAAGCGCCTTAGCCTCAGATCTGATTTTTTTTCTATAGCCATTCACACTGTTGTTTTAAATGTGACCCATATCAGATTCCAGTGTGAACAGATCATGGTCCTGAATGACCTGCATGCGCAAAAGAACAATAAAAAGACATCACGCAGCAAGCTGTCATATGGCAGTAAACACGGAGAACATTAAAGCAAACAATTCCTTTATTTACAGTGTGATCTGTCGAGGAAGCCAGTGTGCAGGCAATATAAAAAACTAAGACGAGGATGCGAAAAAAGAGAGCAGAGTTTTTAGACATTTATGATATGAGCCCTATGAGATGTTTTTTTTTTGCATATAGAGCTGTCACTTTAATACTTAGGAATTATATGAATTTAATTTGAATTGAATTGAACTATTACACATCACTGTCCTTCAACTGACTACCTTTCACAACTGTCTTGATAACTTTGGGCATGTGAAATCTTTGAAGCGACACCAAAGAGCGCAGAATTTTAGAGTGATGTAAAATTAGCATAAACATGACTGTTCAGAATGAGGTCGCATTGCGGAATTGACAGATCTGATTCCATGTGGTTTGTGCCGTTCACACTGTCATGAGAAAAACAGATCTGAGTCACATGTAAGCAAAAAAATGGATTTGGGCCACATTTGCCTGCAGTCTGAACGTAGCCAAAATGTTCTGCTGTTTCAAAGTTGTTAACCTCTACCACACATTTATACCTCACGGTTAAAACAAATCCTTAATTGGAAATGTAGCGGATCTGGGTTTGGAAAAGGCAATTTTCGACAAAATCAGGTCCATAAATTAATCTCTCCCCTGAAATATATTGTTTCCCCCAGGGACAATCCGTCTGAGAGGCTAGGAAACTTGAAAAATGGAGTCAAAGATATCCAAAAACACAAGTGAGTACTGTAATGTCCCTATTATTTTGGATTTTTTAAATTGTGGCTTTCAGGTCTGGAAAAGTACTGAAACTTTTATAAAAACATTAAAGTCAAAGAAACTATATATTTTGCCTTTTGCTATGCATGTGCACAACATTTTTTGACATTTAAATCTAAATCTATTCTATTAAATCTATGACCTCATAAGATATGTGACACAACTGGAAATGCCACCCTATGCAGGATCTTTATCCTGATCTTAATTCTATTTTCCCATCATAGATGGTTTGAAGGCTTTAACTGGGAAGGACTGCGCAAAGGAACTCTCACACCTCCAATTATTCCTGACGTGAGTGTTCCATATCCACATCTCCAGAGGGTTAGGCAAAATCAGAATCAAAAGCCCCTTTTTAAATAAAAGTTTAAAAATAAAAGTTAATTGACAGGAAGAGGAATTAAGAGACACAACATTACAATAATTATACATCGTTCATTTTGTTAAATACTGTCATAAGAATTAACACAGCCATCAAAACAGATTTTCATTTTGCTGCACAATTTGGCCCAAAATATATTAATAATTATTATTAAGAATAAGAAAAGTTAGAATTATATTTGTATTATAATATTTCACTGTTAAGTATTTAAGAAAATAATAATAATTGTATTGTACAATGCAATTACTATAATAATTGGTTAATTTATATATAATAATCAAATAATTATATCTTTTGATATTTCAGACACTGAATAATGCATAATCAATGCAGGCACACATTATTATTGAGCTCTTTTACAGTTGTGTTTATGACATTCACATTAATGCTCAATATTTGTGCGTCTAACATCCCATTTCCTCCGCTCACACAACTCTTAGGTTGCAAGCCCGACTGACACCAGTAACTTTGATAGCTTTCCTGAGGACAATGAGGACCCTCCTCCAGATGACAATTCCGGTTGGGACACCGATTTCTAAAACTGTAACTCGTAACATGCCCCGTCCTGGAGTGTCCCGTGCGGTTCGTCAGCCTAAGGGTACGATCGGAGAGGAGAATGGAAGACACCTAGCCCAGCTCTGTGACACCAAGTTGCCTTCGCCCATGCTTCTGTCCTGCGGTGCCACTGGGGGCGCCCCAGCTCCCCGCCGCATCCCATGACTCCCATGACTGTCCTAATCATAAAGACTCGAGTTCATGTTTGGCCTCAGATATGGACTCTGACTGGCACCGATGTTTCATAAATGAGCCCTTCTTTATTTTTTTCCTGTGCTGTTATGTTTGACCGATTGCGCAAGCAGCATCTGCAGGTTTTGTGTCTGGGTCTTACAATGGAATCATAAGTAGAGACAGGACTATGATCTGAGTATTGATAATGTTTCTAAGATGCATTTTAATAAGGATTTTATTTGCGGTTACTTTTAATTGTATGACATAGGTGTGTGTAAAATACATTTGGAACAGAAGCACATACTTAAAAAAAAAGGTTCTGTAGTGGAGATGTGATTAAATTAATTTCCATGTTTTTTTATGTATAGGCTACTCATTTAAAAGGGATAATCCACCCAAAAATAAAACTTCTGTTAGACTTATTTCATTCCAAACCTGCACGTTATACTTTCTTCTGTGGAACACAGAAGATATTTTGAAAAAGGCTTTGGTTCCCATTGACTCCTAGCCTGACGCTCCATTGAGATGTGATTATGGGGCGTGTTTCAACCTAACCAGGAAGACCTCAATTGGATAGACCTACAACCAATCAGAGCAACGGAGCGACGCATAACGTTAGTTGTCAAATGTCAACAGAACTCAACTGCACTGTGTTGCCAATTCCGCGTTTTTTCCTGCGGGCTGTTCTCCATGTCCACGGGTAGAAGCGACACCAACTATGCGATATATAGACCCAGGAAAGCGAATTTTAGCAGGCAACTTTGCCAAAATAACACATTTTACCCCCCAAATGCCTTTTTTTTCCGGAGACCCCCTCGGAAAGCTATTGGGCTTGTTTTGGGCTAGTTTTGAGTAGCAATTTGGCGGGTTTTGTTGTAAAAGCTTGGCAACCCTGTCTGGAATAAGTAACGTTAGAAGAAAACAATGAGTGTAAACGATCTTTGCCGGTGTTGTAAAAAAAAGAATTTAAGGATACACAAAGTATTTACCAACACGATCAACATTTTTGAGAGAAATAGTGAAGGTGAATGCATATACGAACAAGTTCTCCGTTTAGGATTAGTACAAATTCAACCCAAGCGCCTTTGATGACGTGGATGATTACGTTACAGTTGATCATCTGTCCATCATCGTCTAAAGCCCGCCCTGATAATTTCACTGATCCGAACAGTTTCTGTTCGGGCTTAATTACTCCTCTATGGATCGAGTCCAGACCGAACTGCCCGAGCTCAAATGTTGTGGGCAGGGCTGAGTTCGGCTGGCATCCAGGCTAATTGACTTCCATTGTATGGACAAAAAAGTCAATAGGACCAAAGTGTTTGGTTACCAACAATCTTCAAAATATCTTCTTTTGAGTTCACAGAAAAAAAAGAAGGTCATACTGGTTTGGAACAACATGAGAGAATTGTCATTTTTGGGTGAACTAACCATTTAATTCAGATTTTTCAAAAATACTTCTAGATTGGATACGTTTTATTTGTAGTATGGGAAACAGAATGTTTTTGAAGGTTCTGATTGTTCTTGGTAACACTTTAGTTATGTTTCGTCCTAACTACACATTAACAAGTGAGTAACACTATATTAACAGTCTAGTAACTTATTAACCAACAATAAACTGATTAACGAAGTTTAGTGCTCAGATGAATGAGGTAGTTCACTTTTAGCCAATCAATAACTTTTTTTTCATACCTCCCAGAGGACTACTAAGAACTACTGCATGCAAGATCTTGGTAACCCATTAATAGATTAAGTGTTACTGAATGATTCTAAAGGAATTACTCATTATGGAGCAGTATTGTAAAGTAAAAATCATGATAACTCTCTAGTAATGATGGAAATCATTGTACACATTTGAGATTTTTGTAAGGTTTTGGATAGTAATCCCTTCTGATGGATTTGTTAACACTTGAGTCAGTGAGTTACCATGATCTTCACTTGAATTATGCATTATTCACATAAATATGTAGTTCTTAGTAGTCCTCTGGAAGGTATGAAAAATAGTAGTTATTGAATAGTATTTTTTTTGTTAGTTAATAGAATGTTAATATTGTGTTACCCATTTATTCCTGTGTAGTTATTTATTAATGACCGAACCATATCCTAAGGTTTTGTTTGTTTGTTTGTTTTTAGACAAAATATTGAATCAGACTCAATACAGTTTGTGCACCACTAGAGGGCAGGCTTTATACTAAAATACTCACTGTACTCCTTCAGTGGAAGGGCTGTCAAGTCACATCTTCCCAGATAAAATGTGAGCAAGATCGGGATTGTATGTGAAGTTACATAATCAACTTTCATAATCAGACTTTTTTTTCTTCTTTCGTCATTTTCCCCAATCATATTCATGACTCTACCTGACTCATTTAAACAATGATGAGAAGACTGCCTGTGGTCTATAATAGCTTGAACACAAAGTGCTGTGCTGGAAAACCAATTATGTAACCTTATTTATTGTAGGACCAGGGGTAAATATTTATGTATATATACATATACAGTGGTAATATTTTTGTGATATTTGTAGAGATTTATTGTCAGAGTAAAACCAGTCCTATTGTTTAGGGGTTTGTTTTTCCTAATATCCGTAAACTATTTTAGTTTTCCTCTGTTATCTTATCAAGATGGATATTCTGTGCTCACCATATATCTATTGGCATTATTGAAAGTGCCTTAACACAATGGCATTCAGAATTCACCCTGCTTGTTTTGATGCTGCACGGCTAGGTCAGACACCTCAGATGTTGTTCTTAATCAGTTGTGGATTTTTTTTTAAAAAAGGTACAGAGATTTATATGCCTTTTTCTTACAATAAAAGCATCTTTCAAAGTAATACTTCTGCCTAAAGCTGCTGTTTTCATTGCATGCTATGTTCAGAAGTTCAGAATGTCCTACAAACAAGATTTGCTATCTTGTCCTAAAAACAAGATTTATCTGGAGGTGTTAGTATTATGAAGGGTCTGACTCATATCAGCTGGTGATAATGCTCTGTAAACATCTGCCCTCCCCTCTTCCCAGTAGATAACACACGAGCAGGGTACTTTTCATTGCCAGCACTGTGGCCCATAGACATCAAAAGATGTAAACCCAGGGGGTAGAAAATACATCTTTGACCTGCAGTTCACAGCTAAAGCCATTAGTCAGTGGGATATCTGGGTCATTCTTAAGAGTCATACTTTGTTGAAAACATCTTTAAAACTCAATTATGTTTTTAGCCTTGTCAGAGAAAGAAAATGTCTATCATAAAAACACACGGGACAAGCTCAGGCTAGTATAACCTAATAATTCTGACCACCTATTCCGACATTCTGTGACATTTGTCCACCATGTTAAAATGCAACAGGGTGGATAGTAACACGGTGGAATTATTACGGTGGGGGTGGGGGTGGGGGTGATGTTTATGACGCTTGCTAATAATGCTTGCTTTGCTATTAAAGTTGCTTTCCCATAAAGGAAATGATGTCACTTCTTGCATCATGTTATTTAGGGCATATGCTTAAGATTTTAAAGGACTGCAGTTTGAACGACATATGCTAATTGAATGGTTTTACACATAAAAAATATGTATCACAATAAATTGTATTTGATGTAAAAGAGAATGTTTTAATATATGTACTAATACTTTAAATTGCTCATTTAGAAATACTCTTTATTTCAAAGTGAATTTGAGAAAACATGATTGGGGACATATGAAATTGCCTGTCAGGTGCTTCAAAAATGTGTTATTATTATTAGGTACTAATACATTTGTGTTAATTGGGGTACATCTATGCAATGAAAACCATGTGCCATTAACATTTGATGTAAAATATGCAGTGTTTCAATTAGTCTACCACTTTAATTGGTAATTTTAACATATAGGCTATAAAGCTTTTAATATTTAAATAGGTGATTATACACATACATAGACACAATAATCTTACAAAAGTCCTGAAAACATTAAATGGATATCAAATATCACATCTCACTGTGACAGCTATTACCACACTTTTTGGGCCATTTACTTACAGTAAACTCTACACCCAGCTTCAAACATGAAGTCCAACAAAGCATCAACAAAGAAACAAGTTTGTTTTGGAGAGTCATCAGAGGACATGCATCAACCCCCCGCTTAGATTGTCACACCAAAGGAGGACCGGACAGCAACCTACAAAAGTAAACGACCTACCTTTGCATTCCATCTGCAGAATGAATAACACACCATCACCACAAGAGGGAATGTCTGACTCCCGCACGATCATTTGAACATTTGAAATCACACAATGAAATAAAATGATCTAATTAGCATGGCTTTTTATCCATAGGTGGCGGGAGTTTATGTTATTTTATAAAGTTCCGACTTTGAAATCTTAACTAAAATAGCGATGTCCGAAGCGTGAACGATTCGTTTGAGTCGGATCTTTTTTCAGTCAATTAGTGAAAACCGGTAAACAGTATGTTTTGAACATGTCCGATATTGTTATGAGTGATGATACGTTGCATTAATCCAGTAACAGCAGAAATGTTACAAATAGCCTAAAACATACAGTAGGCTGCTGAAAACATGCCTTTAATATCCGAAATGTATGCAGTAGCCTAATGCACAAATGTGGTTTTAATAGAATTGTATTAAAGCATACAAAAAACATCAAGATTTGTAAGAGTTGCTAGTAAATGGACTTTGGTAAATGTGCAGAATGGCATGGTCCGTTTTCATAACTTGAATTATGGATGTAACAATTACCTGGGGTAAAAAAAAAAACAAAAAAAACAACTTAGGCTAATCAAAAGAAAAAGCTTAATAAACAACATGCATAGCCTAGTATTCAAACATGTTAGAACATGCAAGCCACAGATGTCAAGTGATGAAGTAATTAGTCTAGGTCAGATCGTAAAGGAATAAATTCGGTGTTTTGAACCGGTTCTTTGAAAATACCTATTCAAAAGAACCGAATCACTATTCAAAGCCATTGCAATAAACTAAAAAAGGCACGCACATTAGCCAATAGCCTATTGATGTGGCAAGTTAAGTTGCTTGCTGGCAACCGTAAAATTAGGCTATAACCATAGCATAGCTAATTGGCAGAAGATTATGTATTCATTCACTCATTCTGTATTGAACACTCGTGCCATTTATCATATTCCTTTTACCGCTTCATGTAGGCCTAATCTATAAATGCAATGACATACGGGTAGGATTTTTATTTCTTATTTTTATTATTAGCCTATTATTATTGCTGTAGCCTAGTGAATAAGGGCCCTGACCTGAATGAGCTGTCATCAGGAATTTTAAAACAGGATTACCTGGCATCCCACTAAATGAATTTGCTAAGTACAATGTCTACAAAAAGCCGCTAAAAGCCGAGCAAATGGACTGTTTGCGAAAATGCCATCGCGGTGGAAGTCTGATTAAGACACGGGCTTCAGTCCTGTTTGATCTGAGCTCATCAAAGGGTCCTTCATTTTACACCACTGTAGGCTTTGGATGTACAATTAAAACAAAGCCAATAGACAAAGGGATGGGGATGAACCCTGCCAATTCACGTTTAATGAAGTGTATTGAGCGTTTGTCCTGTGGTCGTCTATTAGAAGTGACCCGGCCCTGTCAACAACATCAAAGACATTGATTTGGGAGTTATCCCGGAGTATTGGGCAGACAGACACTTTGAAATTGTTAAATCATTTGCGAAGCGTAGGCCCTCCAAAGTGCCATATATTATAGCCTACTATTATTATAGATGGTTATAATTTATGAGCAATCTATTCATGCTGCAACAGATCTCATTTTAGACAGCGATCTGTAGCTGAACATGGCTCGAATCTATTAAGTCACCTACTCAATACTAGACAACATATATAGGCTATCTTTCGATAAAGTTTCTTGATTAATGTGGATGATATTAATATTTAGAAAAGCGAGATTAATCAGGCAAATTGTTTTATTCTGTCTTTAAAAAAAAAATAGAGCTTAAATCTCAGATCAATAGATGAACCACGGCACCTAAGAGCACCTTATCTCAGATTGCTAATCACGCACTATTTGTTTAAAAGCACAGACTGAATGATAATTAATTCGGTAAACTTCTCACTTCTTCTTATTTGCATATTCACTTTGATCTTTTGCACTTGTTTAATCAAACGCATTTCAAAGAGCCCCATCACGGTTATGACTCGAGTTCTGCTAAATCTGTCAAACGACTGCATTTTAACATGGAATATACAAACTCACTGTGAAAAACTAATTATGAAAAAAAAATTCAGGTGTAGATAGATATTCAATGGCTGGCATCGTTCTGCTTTTTGAATAATGAAATAATCAATTTTTATTATTATTTTTATCAAATTAATATTCCAGTTCCAAATATGTTATGTTGGTAAATGTATTGATTCAAACCGATCGTCAGTCTAGCTCTAGCCTACTGTTAATAAAAAATAAAAATAAAAATAAAAACTCTGAACTTTTGATCACTTTGATTTTTAAAATATAAAATCATTTGTAAATAGGTAATATTGCATTGCAGGGCCATATATAATACAATACAATAGTATTTTCCATTCAACTTCATATTTCTCTCAGCTAATGACTGGTTTCCCCATTAATGTGAATTAAATAAGCAATGTTACTGAGGTGGCTGTTTGATGGCAGCTCACGAAGACGTCCATACAAACACACGGATAGACAGACAGCTCATGACACAACGCTTTGAAATTTCATCCAGCTCTTTGTTACTCTCAGCGAGGGGCGGGAGCGCAAACAACCCCGCGCGCGTATAAATGAAGCGTCTTGCGCTCATGAAGAACCACAGACGAGCTGTGCTCACCTCGGGAATACTTCCTCCATTCAAGGAATAGCAGACCTGACGATGCTGCACATTGCCATGTTCTCCACCGCATGCCTCATTCTTGTGGGCTACATCAAAGTGGCATCCGCTGGTTCTGTGGTGCTCAACTCGAATGCTATTAAGGTCGGTTCAGGTGTGGCGAGCCCCAGTCTCCCGGTCAGCCCGAGTCCGGATGAGTCACCTGCGGACAGCGGCAGTCTGAACTTCGCCATCGATACACCGCAGGTAAGACCATAAATGAGCACGTGTTATTTGAGACAGCTGCTTTTACTTCGTGGTCGTTTGACTAATAGTGTATTTCTAAACTCCAGCAGCCTCTGATCTGCGAGAGTGATGAGGAATGCGTTGGCGAGGAGTTCTGCTTCCTGTCTCGCGGTGTCTGTCTCCAGTGCAAGAAGCGCAGGAAGCGCTGCATCCGGGATGCGATGTGCTGCCCTGGCAACCACTGCAGCAATGGTAAGATCAAACTTACCAAAACACTTTACCTTTATATAGGTTAAACCATTAACAAGCAACGTTGGCTAACAATGAACCTCTTCCTATCAGGAGTTTGTCTGCCAAATGATCCTGACACGATTCAGCAGATTGGAATGGAAGAGTTTGTGTCCATCTCCCAGGAGAACTCTACTTTTGTGGTGCCACCAAAAGTTGTGACTCAAGGTTTACCACAAAACCAAATGCAAAAAGGTAAATAATTCTTCAAATATCCAGTAGACTTGACTAACCACCATGTTATGCTGACAATTGGCTATGTGTACAATAGCTTCAGATGATGTTCCTTTGACCTAATTGGTGGGCTGTGTGGTTCCATGAAGAATATTTAATATCCAAAGAATCTTCCCATAGTATAAAAGGTTCTTTATAGTGCAGAAAAGCTCTTTAGACTATAAAATGGTTCTTTAAAGAACCGTTCACAAAACAGTTCTTCGGGGTACCAAAAATGGTTCTTCTATGGCATTGCCGTGAAAACCCCTTTTTGGTTCTTCCTGGAACTTAAATTTTTTAAGGGTGTAGGCACAAACTTTGAATGGAATGTGGGTGGATGTAAAAGCAAGACATGTAGAACTTTTGCAGCATGTTGAAATGTTCTTACAGTCCAGTTTTAAGACTAAGACATGCTTATAAGGTTTAGATTAACACGTTTTTGATACCCCAAAAAGAACATGTCAGCTGTGCATGATATTCATGGATGTTATTTTGTTAATAAAGGACTGGAAGGAGAAAACTGTCTGAGATCATCAGATTGTGCCGAGGGACTCTGCTGCGCTCGTCACTTTTGGTCCAAAATCTGCAAGCCAGTCCTAAAAGAAGGCCAGGTCTGCACCAAGCACAAGAGGAAAGGCACCCATGGCTTAGAGATATTCCAGCGGTGCGATTGTGGGGAAGGTCTGTCCTGCAGAACGCAAAGAGGAGATGGCGGCAAGGCATCACGGAGTCTGCACACTTGCCAGAGACACTGAATGAACATTCGAAGGAATTTTCTTTTTTTACAAGGCTCAGAGAGAAGCAAAAAACAGACTTAAGCGACGAGCAGTTGAGGGAAGCAGGACTTGGAATGGGATACTCTGTTTTTCAACTGGTTTCCTCCATTTTCTTGTGTCAACATCGCAGAGTAGATATAATTGTTTCTCATCGGAACTTAAATATTACAGTAAATTACTGTTTTATACTGTAAATAATATAAGGCAGTTGGCACTTAATTGAGATATTTTTGTCAACCCTGTTTTGAAAGAAGGTGCTTCAGTCTTTCGCGAGTCTATCTTAAATGTGTATAAATCTGGTTTTTACAGTCATATAGAGCTGATTTAAATGTCTATTTTATTCTAAATAAAGAGTGTAAATATGATATTCAGTGTTTTAAGTGATGCTTGCATTAAGAGAATACACAGAATGTTAAGTTAGGTGTGGTCAGAGCGGAGGAGGTTTTATGCATTCCCCTCTAGAATTTTAATTTAGGTATTTAATAAGGTGTGTCTATATTTAATAAGCCATTTGAGACCTTTCCACCACAAAAAAAAGGACATTCAAAGTCTGCATTTAATTACATCTGGGAAGCTATTTTTAGTTTTTATTACTTTGAAGTAATTTTGTGTTATACATGTTGAAACAAATTTACCAAAGATAACAAGGAGATTAATCAGCAAATGATATATTATTTAAAAAGCACTCTTTTAAGCATACAATATAAACAGACACAAGCAAAACACGACAGACCAGTGTTACAGCAATAAAGAAAATAGCAGTACCCATCTTGAAACGGAGATTAAAAGCACCCATGTCTGATTGATCCGATGCTTTCAAAAGCATTTATATAGACAGGTCACACATTACAAACAAGCATCTGTTTGAGGTCTGCTTGTGAATTCTGTCTGTCTCTCTCTTTGAAGGTGAGAGGCTTTAATATGGTCTGGCACGTGGAGACTGACTATAGTCACCTTCTCTTTAAAGTTCAAGGATGCTCACTGATAGTGGCAGCGTTTAATGGCTCTGTCTGCTCATAGCGAGAGCATGGGTTGCAGTTTTATTACATTTCGAACTTTCCAGCAAATCTTTATAGCACATATCAAACTTATTTATGAATACTATTAACTTTTTTTTATTTTAAAGTTGTTCGTTTAACAGAATAGCATATTCAAAAAGAACACAATGGTGCAAAAGAGCAAATACCCTCCTTCTCAAAACACACCCTCATTCAGAGAGTTCGTTTTGCGGGTGCTGCTTCCTTTTGCATTTCTCCCAGCTGTAATTGGAAACTTTAAGTCTTTTACCTGGAGCTGTCACGAGAGACAAAGCAGTGGGGTAAGCATTTCAAAGCACAGGATATACAGTTAGCAATTGTCCCTTTCCCATCCATGTGCCTCACCTGGCATTGGAGAGGCTTTCTCCCAGCTTTTGTCAATACCGTCAAAAGCTTGAAGACCACAAACATCTGTGGATGGAATCCCAAGCTGCACAATGGTGCAAAAGAAACCCAAACCTCTGCAGTCTGCATACAGTAAAGCATTTAAATCTTTTAAGCAACAGGTCAAGGCCATTTAAACTGCCTCACTAAGAGGAATCAAGAGTCCATAAAGGATGTTTCTAGTGTTTGGGCAGAAATAATCTGCAAACATGAGTGTGAAAAGGCGGATTTCCTTCTTTTTTCAAACTAGGTACAATAAAGCCGCAATACTGGGGCTTCTGAACATGGCAGTGTGAATGTTTGCGAACTGCCCCTAAAGCCTGGTTCACTTTGAAGTTGAGATCAGTCAACACTTCACGGCACATACTATTTTTCAACAAATAGTTAAGTAACTGGGACTCACACGCAGAGTTACTTAAAAGAACCCAAACACATCAATGTGAATTGAACATTTACCCTCGAAAGTATGTGGCGGTGAAGGTACAGTCTGGCTGGATGGATGAATGGGACATCCATTTCTTCTGATTGAAGTTGAGAAACTGTAGAGGAATTAAACTAGCAAACAAGAAATACAAGTGACCAGATACATTTATATTGGAGAGGTTATATCAAAAGAGGTTAGGATTTTCATTGAGGTTATATTTTAAAGCTCAGATCTCTTTAGGTTAATTAGCCTTAAGCAGGTGGAAGTGAGATGAGAGGATACAATTAAGGAAAGGTGGTAAAATATGTTTTTCACAGCTCTATATTATAATGGCTGATACGCTGCATAAATGAATGACATTTGCGTGGTTGTCTTTAATTTAAAGGTTGTGTGTAATTACTAGTATGATCTTACCTACCTACTAGTCACTGTTAGATGTTTTCATCAAAGGGGTGAAAATACTGATGAGGTGATTAAAACTGCAGATCATGGAATATTATGAAAATAATTAAGCCACATTACCTTTTCAATTTGTGGAAGGCTGATTCACATTCTGAGCTATTTTTGCAGTATTTTACTCAATTGACTCGCACAGTTAGCATTTGAGGAATTATATAGCCTACCCAAGTCTAAGTAATGTGCATAAATACAGAGATGTCTCGTCTGTGTCACACAGAGTAGAGGTTTGTGGGTCAGTGTTGGCTGTAGAATGCCTTGGAATGACCCTGTGCTGTTTTACTAGCTGACTGACTGCCATGCTTGCAAATTACAGACAGCAAGATCCGACTGTAATGATGGCAGGCGTCACAGATATGAGCTCTTTAAGATGTATGGTTTTCAGCAGCAGACAGCAGCCTGACAGAGTCCAAACACAGAGTTAGAGAACGTAACACCACCTTCTCTAAAGCTCTGTTTATCTCAAGTCAAAGGCCTTGGATTTAAAGAAGGCAAGAAACATAGTTAACAATGTCAACAATTATATAGGTGAAGTTTATGATATGGCATTAACAATTATTCTGAATTGTTGCCCTGAGGTACCAGAAGTATCTAAAAAAAAAAAAGCAAACAAACCACTTAAAATGGCTATGTTGTAAGTATCAACCTTAGATAATTCTTCTGAAATGGCATAATGTTGACATACAGTACAATGACAAGTGGTAGTATAGCTCAGATAACTTGTATTTAGAAGAATTTGATGAGAAATGTTGTCATTCATATTGAGATTTCTGACTAATCAAATTATGTTTTATTAACAAAGTTCAGGAGGAACACGTTCAAATGACCTATCCAATTATCATGTCATTCCAACCAGCTGTCAGCAATCAGTAATCAACTTCAATTAGCACAAGTGGAGGATTATATAAATATGCAGTCAACTCACCTCAGTTTTTCAGCATCCCTCCGCCACCCCGTCTCCTCACACTTGCCTGGTTACCTCCTAACCAGAAATGGGGCGTACTCTTCGTTCGAGCTAAAATACAGAGCCTGGAGCCCTCTCCTAGGAAAGCACTCCAAATAATCATACTACTTTACTCTATCCGACTTATTAGTAAGTATTAACAGATTATTTGTAAGTATGAACCCGTTAAATCAGAGTTCAAAACATTGTTGAGATCTCTTCTGTCCAAGTTCATACAGCAACAGAATACGGTCATCAGTCCTGTATTTGAGTCCTTAATACAGTTATGCTCCAACATAGTACGGCAGTTTACCTGAGTGACAACCACATTCTATAATCAAGCTCATACCCATACATTTTCAGGACTCACAGCGGCATTCTCGGAAAACTCTCACTGTGTAAGCGAAACCGGACTAGACAACTAGTTGTATGTCACCTCATACAGAGCGAGAGAGTCACTTTGCAAAGGTTGTATGTGCGAACAAACAGTGTATGATTATTATTCTAGCAACCTTACAAAACATTACATCACAGTCAAATTAGATAAATAAATATTCGTAGGATTATTCGCTAGATTGGAGTGCGGACGACGACTCAGACAGTATTCGACAGACACTATACATTTCTGTGTGAACGGGACATTTCGAGACATCTGTAATTTAATGCGGTTGTCAATCCTAAACATTTACAGTGGAACAGCCATTGAGATCTCTGATTTATCAAATCAGAGTTTGAATCATTGTTGATATCTCTGGCCATGTTCACACAGCAGCAGAATACGGTTGTCAGTCCTGTATTTGAGTCCATACGTTCACACACAGTACGGTTATTTACAGGAGTGAAAACCACATTCTATAACCAAACTCACACTCCTAAATTTTCAGGATTCACAACTGCAAACCAGCGCTGTGTGAACGGTAGCGGATTGGACAATTAGTTGTCTGTCATCATATGGTGCCAGAGAGCCATTCTACCGTCTACCGTGTGTTGCAGGTTTTCACGTATATGGTTTTGGTACAGAGACGGACACATGAGCAGTGTGCCATCTGAAGCTTTTAGATAGTCAGTGTTCTCCACCAGAGCTGCTTATGTCAGTTGTGTTCAACGCGTGACTCAAACCCTCCACTCCCCACCCCGATATGTCGGTTAAAAAAGGTTGTACGGATTAACTCGTGGCTCAATTGGACTCTTGTTGTATCAAAAGAGATGTGACTTTTCAGTTTTACTAACGTCTCCATTTTTGATATTACTTTGGTCACTGTTGCTATGGTTACTGGTAAGAAAATACAGTCTTGACTCCCATTGCACGTCCTTACAGACAGTATTCGAGACAGTTGCTGTGTGAACAGGACATTTCGAGACTTACACCTCTAATTAAAACCGGTTGTCAATCCCAAAAAATGACAGTGTGAATGTAGCCTCTTTTGAAACTCTAGATGAGATGTTTTTTGAAGCGTTTTAAATAAACCACAGCCACATATGCAAAAGTGATGGTTTGGTTTGAGTACTTGACATTAAATTAATCCAACACTTAAATGGTGTACAGTGTTTTGGTTTTTTAAGACATAATTTTGACACATTATCTAACTGTTTATATCATAATTAAAGTAAAAAGGGCATGTTATGTCATGGAACATCTGAGAATGGACTGAACGCTCGCTCTTGTTCCATGCAGCTTTACGATGTGATTTATAGACAGCTTGGTCACTAAGGCCTGTCGGCATAATTACCAAAATTACATAATAAATATCTGGCATGTTCTGATGTCTTGTGGAAAAGTGGTTTTCATTCGTGTTGACAAATGACTGGTTCAGTATTATACTTCAAACACTGGTGGAGAATATGATGTGAGAAAAAGAACAAACAGCCTCTCATCTTTCACTCAAGTAGCAGATTCTGGAATGGCTATATGAAGTTTTATGGGAAACATCACTTGTGCACCTGTTATGTTTTTTTTTTTTAGAAATTGCATCTTCAGTAACAGAATAACCTTAAAACAAATGAAAAGACTGTTATATATCTTCTCACAGTTTGTAACTATTTTTTGTTACACATTTTTGCACATTAATAAATTAAGCCTACGACTCATTTAAAGGGTACATAACACGTTTCTGCAAATCTCATGTTAATCTTGAGTATTATTGCATCCTTCATATCTCCAAAGTTTAGCTTTATCAGATTTATAAAAGGCAGATACAGCTACTGATTCTACTGATTCTTCCCGAAAACACCTGAGCTCCTGGAGGAGGCGTGCAGTTGGCGGAGCTAATCCAGTGTCGAAGTGGGCCTTGTTTATAAAAGATTTGTCACCGAAATGCCAGGAACAAACAAAAACACACTTCTGCAACCTGAATGAAGCTCGTTGATGGACGCACTCTTGCTCTTGCTTTGGTTGATGTGCACACACACTCATATGGGAGAAGTGCCATTCAAGGAATTACACCCTTTAAGAAGTTATACAGGGCCATACTCAAAAAACTTATACGAACCCTGAATAACTGAATTTGGCACAGAAATACTCCATCATACATTCAGCTCGTTTTTTGAAACATTGGCCTTGTTTAGCATGAGAATCCAACTCTTTAACAGTGTAAATAAGTCAGAATGCATGAAATAGCATTATACACCCCCTTCAAAAGAAAAATAAATTATTATTATTCATATACTGAAATGGCTGATACACTGGCAAAGTTTGATGTGAGATTACTAGGGTGTTTTTCCCTGGAATACATCTATAGAAGTAAAGCTGCATGATATATCAGTACCAGCCGTTTTTTACATTTATTACAATCAGTCAATATTGGAGATATAGTTGCACATATATATTACACACACATGTAACATAACATAGAACCTAAGGTAACACATTCACTGTTAACTACGACTATTGCCTAAATAAACTTCTAATTTACTGCTTATTAATTGTAAGGATGGTCGTTTTTGTAGTGTTTAAATTTAGATATATTAAGGGATTAAGGGATGTAGAAAAAGGTCATGCAGAATAAGGCATAATATGTGCTAATAAAGTCCTAAAAAATAGCCAATATACTAATATGCATGCTAATAAGAAACTAGTTAATAGTGAGAAGTGGACACTTCAATAAATAGGTTTATTGTAGAGGAATTATACACTTGACTTTATGCACAGTGGAGAATTGGTGTAGAAACATGTTAGCATTATATCAACCTTTAAATGAAATAGTGGCAAAATAAATTTCAAGCATGCAACAGTGTGACAATGATGTACAAATGCACTGTTAAGTTTCTTATAGCAGCACTGAGCTGATGATGTGGCTGCATATGGTTGTGTCATGTGGAGGACAGAGGCAGCTTCTTTTCTGTCACCATGGTGCTGGGTGTCATCATCGTTTAAGTGTCTGATTAGTCCAAAAGCTTCCACAGCCACTCATAAAAAGTCTCTGCTGAGTAGCAATGCCTTAGCAGAGGGGCAAAGAGAAAATGCTGGGCTCCACTTTGTACTAAAAAAAATAGTTCATGCAGAAATAAAAAAATCCAAACCAGAAAGTAGTTCAACTTGCATATGATCCAGGACATATTGGCAACTTTTTTATGGAGCTTTACAGATATTTTCATTCTTCAGAGCGTGAGCAAACAGTGACAGGCTTCTCAGGTTAGTGTAAACCATCCTTTAAGACAGCACCTAAATATAGTCAACTTCACATTTTAAGGTGTTCCGCATGTGATGCCCTTCCTCGTGAGGCTGGATCTACGATTCCCCGAAGTGCAAAGGCTGGAGGTGTCTTCCTCTTTGAGGCTTGCAGGTCACCCAGAGTTGAAGACAGATAACACTGCAAACCTCAACAGAGATTTACACAATCGCTCTGGAAAAGAAAGGCATATCTCCTGTCTCTCTCTGAAAAGAGACAATGTCATTCCACAGGATCGCTCAGACCGCTGATCTTCATCATTAAAGACAATTATGTCACATTCGCTTCTCCTCTCTCTACTCTGAAGGGAAGTAGCCAAAGCCAATTTAATGTTCCTCAATTGTCTCCTTTGTGCTGCGTACAGTTTACTGGGCTTAATAGGGCAGGCCGCTTCCCTTTGATATTACCTCTTCCTCCGCCAAACCCATAATGCCCCCATTTGTTCTACACAAAAGCCCAACTTAAACTACACAAAGAGGTGGTTACACAGAATCTCATTTGCCTAAGTGATTGCATCCACAAAAAAGGCTTGAATCTTTGATCTCAGTGAGGTGCAAATGTGTTGGCTTTACTTGGACCGCAGGCCGTTGTGTGGCAGCGTGAGGCGCTGACCGAAACAATGGCGCCACTAATTCGAGCTATTACCCGCACATTACTATCTGCGTGTTTGCTCATTTGCACAAGGGTTTAAGAGAAAAGAATATGTGTCGATGGGTGGACAGATGCGGTGAGTCCGTCAAGTTTATCTGTGTCATCAGAGAGGACCAGTGGGCAGGCCTAATTTGGAGGGGCCACTTCAAAAAGAGCAGCTTTGGCCGCTGTCGAAAGGCAAACAACATTTAGCACCTCAGCGCCTAGTGCTAATGACAAACAAGCTGCTCGGATCCACATGAAAGAGGGGCATCCTTGGGTCTCCATCAATGACCTTTTCAAATACACTTCCTCCACACACAAAAGAGCACCATCCATCTCTTCAGAGGAGCAACCATGCTACCCAGGCCCATTCACCAGCCCTCACTTTAAATATGAATGCAAGGACGGGGGAAAAGTTTTTCTTCTCAACTACACTTGAAACAAATACCATAAATAAGCCAAAGAGAAGGAGGGAGGGGTAGGTGTACATTACATGACTTCAAAGGCTCACTCTCTTCCCCCATAGAGCCCAGGCAGTGTGCTTATTTTCAAGGTGCTTATTCATGTGTGCAGACTTGGGGCTACATCACTCAGCATTACCCGAGGGACACTTAACAGTTTCCTCCAAAATAAAAAAGGGAGGGGGTCCAAACAGATCCCGCAGAACTTGAAACTGACAGAGAGGATATTTCCGAGACGACGGCGGTGACCTTGCGTCACCCCCGTGGGCTATGTCAATTAACCTCCCATTTTACAGTTGGCTGCCTCGTGAGAAAATACACACCAGCACAAAGGCTAAGTATCATCAATTATATCATAAAACAACAGAGTGGCCTCACATAAAAGGAAGATACGTTGGCTGATATTACTTTATTTGACTTGTAAAGACTTTTTATCTCACGTCATTTCAAGATGACAGACGGTGACATTTATATCAAGTCACACATCAACGCCTTAAGAGCGTGAGTATCATTCACAGCGGTAACGCAATCTGGTTGTCGCTGATGTAACATTTTCTTGCATTACATATTTTCGGCTGTAGGTTCATGTTTTATTTTGTCTTTTCTCCCACAGGCACACCACTAAGGGTTTACAAGTCATACGATTCATTTTTGTCATCCACAGTACATCTATACTTTAGCAGATTTTCTTTATAACACTGTTACACACTCTCTTCTTCTTCACGTATCTAAGGTTTCATTCACTGACTACTTTAATGGAACAGAAAATGATAATCACCTGTAGGAAACCTGTCCTGTTGTTATCCTAATCTCTGATCCTGTATTGATTATGGCATCAGGACTGCCTCTGTTTTCAAAGGAAATGGGCTTTGCTCTTATCCCAAATGGATTCTTTTTTTCAGAAGACATATCATATAGGGTGTAGAGAACTCATGAATACTTTAAAATATGATTTCATAATTACTAATTTTTCATTTCCTCATATTGACTAGATTACATGGTAAAAAGCAATGTGTCACAGAGCTGTTGACCTGCAAAATAGGATTCATCTTCCACATAAATATGGGGCCAATTATTCAGCATTTGTGATAATAGTTTGGTGTGTGAACTGTGTGGTATTACTTTGTCAAATAAAGAAGAGGTTGTGTTTATACTACTGAAACATAGCACATTGATTTATATGTATTTTAAACCTACACTTAAGGTTTTTTACACGTGGTTCCATAAAGAACCTTTAACATCCATGGAACCTTTCCAATCCACACAACGTTCTTATATCATGAGATTTGGAACAACATGAAGGTGAGTAAATGATGACAGAACTTGCATTCTGGGTTGAACTATTCCAACTATTGCTTGAGACTGTGAGTGAAGTCTTTGAAACAGAGTACAGAGAATCGTATTATCAGTCAAACACAGTCCTCCACGCTGAGAGAAGCTCCTAATCTCATCTACAAGAACAGGTGTTTCCCATCCAAACAAATGTGTTTAGAGTAAGTGGAGACTTAAAAACAACAATTGACTTAAAGATGAACGCAAATACATTCTAAACATAGGCAGAGATGGTAAAAATAACTAAGGACAGATTTAGCAAAATGTAAATTGATATATAAACAATAATATAATATGCAGTGTGCAATAAACAATATTGTAGGCCTACCCACAAATTTGCTAACTTCAGCATCTATAGGCCTAGGAGCAAACCACAAATGGAAGTAGGCCTATTTAATTTTAGCACACAGCGTTTTTATTTATTTTTCCTCATTCCCTTAAATCCATTTAATCCTTTAATTATTAAATTCCTTTAAAACAACAACAATCCCTAACTACACTGTAGGCCTACACTGCATCATGTATTCATAGAGATAATCGCCACCTAACGGCAAACCATTGAAATTACAAGACATTTTGAAGCAGTTATGACGCAACGAATCGTTGAAGCCCTGTTTACTGAAATAACATGACTTTGGCCGTTTTGTACGTTCTGATTCACTGATTCACTGATTCGAAACAAATGATTCACAATGGGTTTGAAGCTTCACGACACGTGTTTAGAAAGCGCCCATCAGGGGATTCACCGTGTAAAAAAATAAAATAAAATAAAAATGCGATTAAAGAAGAATGGCAAAAAGATAATGTGGCAGAGGAGCTCATAATAAAACGAGAATCAATTTTGTCTTGATTTTTCGGAGATGGCGAGAACAGAGGGATTTGGAATGTTGTAAAAGCGACGCAGAGATGGTGTTTAATACTCAACAGGTGAGGTGAGTCAGATTTATGCAGCTCTCTAACAGAGTTCATCATTGTAAAACAGTATTTATTGTGAAGGGTAATTTCTGGTTGTTTGGTTGTGTTGTGTTTTGAGTAAAGAACTGATAATTCTGAACAAACATTCTATCCACTTTATTCCAACACCCCAGGACGCTTTGCGCGAATTATAGATTTAACTTCCATTAATTTGTACACAATAAATAAAAGGCTTTCTCTATTGCAATATTACATGTTTTTTTAAAAAGTTTTTTTTACGTTTTTTTTTTTGTGTGTGTTTTAACTGGTTAAAATAAGATTACATTATTCTACTCGCCCTTAAATCATCGAATATTAAAAGGACATTTAAAAGTGTAAAAGCATCGACAAGAGAATTCTAACAGACCATGAATAACTCTTAAAGTTCGATTCTTTCTACGGCACAAAAGACTTGTTCATTAACCTTAGCATTGATTTCCCCATTTTGACAGATCACTGATTCTTGAGTTAAGGGACAAAATATGTCCCAAACACAGAAGCCCTATTTATTTTTTTAAAGTAAGAATATCAGAACAGTACAAATACTTACAAGTTACATCTAAGGTATTTGTATACTTAGGACATTCATTGCTTATACTTTTAAATAATGTATTTAGTATTATTTTATGATAAAAGGCAGATATCTTTATGCAATCAAACACTACAAAAGTAATTGAATTATTTTCATTTAAAAAATAGCTCTAAAAGTTCTGTCCTCACTTTGCGTCAACACCGTCAGGATTTTGTTTAATTCTGAATAAATCAGGCAGTGTCATAGGCAGCTTTAACTCTGAGGAGCACTTACTATTTACTGCTCATTGTGGATCTCACAGTAGGGCACATAGTGCTAGACAATATTTTTAAAACAATATTGAAGTCTCTGCGGTCCCAGCCTTAACATGTTAGCGCTGTCATCGCAGTGTAATAGTTTCTGTAAATAGTTGTAGGGTAAATCTTGCCCTTTTGATATGTTTCAAATCAAGGACTTTCGACCTTTTTAGCAAACATTACTGGTTTTAGGGTGAACAGTTAATCCGTGCAAGTTAATACACAGAAAAAAAAAATAGTTTGCTGTTGTAATCTTTAATCAAAATCTGAAATATAACTTTCGGTCTGGTATGGCATTCCTTCTCAGGTGCTGTCAGTTTGACGGCTTGGGTTTGAATATGCTTAACCACTCTCCTCCATCCGTTAGTCTGCTATGAGCGAGAGATGGAGAGGAGCGCTGAAGTAAAACCCTGCCCTCTTTTCAATATTTTGTTTCACTTTGAAATGCGTCATATAGCACTGAAATAAAATCAGATGCAACTTCTGGTTCATTGGGACTTGGGAGCTACAACTGTATTGTTAACCATTTAGTGGCATTATAAGCAGTCTGATTTTGTACAACACTGTAAATGACTTATCCATATAGTGTAACATTTCAAGCCAATTTATTTGCACCAGAATACAGTGTGTTATGAGTAATAATCTGTATTTATAATGACACTGATCTTATTGGAGCACTTTCTGAATTTTATCCTATAATTCGAAAAAAACAACAACATTTTGAAACCTTGCTCATTTGTCATCACTGTGACTAAAGCAGTGAGCCATGGTAAAGCTTGCATTCAGACAGAGTTTTCCATATTTTAGTTTGACAGACTTTGTGTCGTAGGCTCTGAATGTGGCACTAGAGCCACCCGAGAGCATGTCTTTAACAGCTTGCATGCCACAGACTTGTCATGCGTCATTATGAATTTGATTTATGATGAGGTTTAGCCACTTGAAGTTTCCATCATCAGCTGATCACACTTTGCACATTCTCCAGAGTCTCGGCCACAACCACACTGCCTCATCGTCACCTCATAGGCTGTTCACTGGACAGGCCACTAAACTAGAATGACAAACTATTTAAGGGCCAATTAGAGGGTATTCAGGATGTTTGAGCATTTCGAGAGGGTGGCAATGGATAATTGCAAAGACCACAGTGCAGAGACCGTCAACACACCACAGGGTTGCTCCAGTCCCCAAAGTAGTGAAATCAAGACCTGGCTGCAGTTCAATGTGGTCAAAGGCATGTGTGTGGAATGTGGGGCCCGTCTGTTGAGGACCCGGTCTTCTATTAAGTGAAGTCTCTCCTGGTGTTTCTCATCTAGAACAGTGGATTTAGCAAACAGATTTTACATTGGGAATCATGTGGCAAATCCACACTATACCAAAGGCCTGGCTCACAGTCTCCGCTCAAATTCATCCCAAAGGAGTTCTATCGAGTTGAGGTCAGGACTTTGCTTTGTGCACTGGTGCACAGTCATGTTGAAGCAGGAAGGGGCCATCTCCAAACTGTTCCTACAAAGTTGGGAGCATGAAATTGTCAAAAATGTCTTGGTATGCCGAAGCATTAAGAGTTCCTTTCACTGGAACTAAGGGGCCAAGCCCAACCCCTGAAAAACAACCCCACATAATCCCCCCTCCTCTTCTCCAGAGTCCAGTGGCGGCGTGCTTTACACCACTGCATCCAATGCTTTGTGGAGAAGGGGTGGTGGAGGGATGCTGAAAACTGTCAACAAAATTGAGGTAGGATGGCTGCGTATATATACCTCTTTGTTGATTAGCTGAGTACTCTCCACCTGTGTCAATTATCTGACATATTCCTCCCAAAACTCGTTTAGAAAAACAGCATATGTTAAAACGTCATTTTGGAAGTACATGATATTAGGTTACCTAAGAACATTGGTGATATATGTTTAATATTAAAAGAAGGGAGGAGAATTAAAGAATTTATAAACTTGGTTGTTCATTATAGTGTGACAACAAAAACAAAACAAAACAGAGAATGTATTTTATGACTTAGCTCCTTTACTGAACACCAATATTAAATAACTGTAATATTATAAGTTAATTACATAACAAGACTTTAAGGGCCACAGTCTTACAGAGTTTAGTTCCAACCCTACTCCAACGTACGTAGTTTAGTTTTCAAATAAGGCAGAAGGAAATACTTATTTCTCTAGAGTCCAGTGGCGGCATGCTTTACACCACTGAATCCAACGCTTTGCATTGCACTTGGTGATGTAAGACTTGGATGCAGCTGCTCGGCCATGGAAACCCATTCCATGAAGCTCTCTATGCACTAGGGGTGGCACGTTACATGAAAAAAAACCCGAAGAAAGTTCGCTTGTCTTGGTTCAGAGCGTGTGCGACGCATGCACAATGTAGCCTCATGCCCGTATGCTACCTCAGTAGGGCTGTAATCAACCAAAGAAAATCTTGGTCGACTGAAGTCCTGAAATTTTTAACTAAAATCGACTAAAAATTATGTCAGAAAAAAAATAAAAAAATAACATTAATTAGCTGCTCACTGTGCGCAGTACTTGGTAGCCTTGTTGTCTGCCTAATTGAATTATAAATAAACATTAAAAAAACTAGTAGGCTATTTGCAGTATATTAAATCGTTTTTGACCTGATTATTTTGCACTGAAATGAGTCTGACACACGAGTCTGTCGGCTCTGACAGCGTTGCATCACATGTACCTAAGCATATCATATTTCCGAAAATGTAGTAGCCAACTATGTTGTCAATAGGATGTGACGGTGAGGAAATTGTCAATGGAGCGCCAATTCGTGAGTGGGTTGCTTGAATTGTGGGTTAATTAGCCTATTATTCTTAATGAAAAACGTAACAACAACACACTACAATGACAATCGCTTAATTAGGCACCTTTACATTTTGCTTTGAAACCAAATCTTCCGCGATCATCTGGTCTTTCAGTTCTTGGCTCTCCTCCTCAGTTTCGCAGCTGAGACAAGACTATTAACTTAAAGCGTTTAGCCTACTCTTAAACACAAAAGGCATGTCCACTTTAATAAAAAAAGGAATATTTATCGAACAAGCCAGATCAAGAGCAGGAACTAAATAAAGTGCATAACTGAAAAATAAAGCATAGATATTAAGCATAAATAATATATAGCAAAGTAGCCTACTTTAATCTGTCTCTCTTCTCCAGTGGGTTGAGCTAATCCAAAAGAAGTGAAAACAAGGGGGGTGTTCTGAAGACAGACTTTTACCTGTGAAACAGGGGTGCTCTGAAAACACCCCTATTAGCAATGAGTGCTTTCCACCTGATGAAATGAATGCGGCATAACTGCGTTTGTCTCGCGCAGCTGAACTGTGGCAAATACACACGAATATTGTCCATTCTGTCACATTTTCCGCTGTTCTCCTCCGACCCCTTTCTGTCTCGTGCTTTGATTTATGATGGGAATCTGCTGCAAATGCGACCGGGTTCCCCTCTGTCTCAAACATGCATATAACATGTTGTAAGTAGTTCACATGATAAATGTAACATTAAAGTTAAGATATGCTTCTAGTTTTAATAAAAAAGCTGCTCACGCGAATTAAAGCCACAGTGCATTGTTCTGATCAAAATTGACATAATTAACATGAAAAATTAAGTATATTGGCAATTGGGCATTGTTTAAATGCCACGGCCTACCTGAGCATTGTTTCTGACCATGTCCATCCCTTTATGACCACCATGTACCCATCCTCTGATGGCTACTTCCAGCAGGATAATGCACCGTGTCTCAAAGCTTGAATCATTTCAAATTGGTTTCTTGAACATGACAATGAGTTCACTGTACTAAAATGGCCCCCACAGTCACCAGATCTCAACCCAATAGAGCATCTTTGGGATGTGGTGGAAAATGAGCTTTGTGCCCTGGATGTGCATCCCACAAATCTCCATTAACTGCAAGATGCTATCCTATCAATATGGGCCAACATTTCTAAAGAATGCGTTCAACACCTTGTTGAATCAATGCCACGTAGAATTAAGGCAGTTCTGAAGGAGAACACAGTATTAGTATGGTGTTCCTAATAATCCTTTAGGTGAGTGTATATATACACATTGCTTTTCAAGTTAAAATATTACAGTAATTCAATGATAAATATTTCTCTGTAGTTTCACAACTTTTAGGCGGAATCTGTGGCCTGTTGCACAAAGCTGGTTTCAGTTGCTACCCAGGTAAGTTTGAGATTAGTTTGAGCAAACTCTGGTTTTTCAGGCTCAAGAAGGTGGATTGGTTTTTAGCAGTGTTAATCACCATGGTAACTTACACTACACAGCTAACCTGCTCTGGAGCAGGTTTTATTCTGGGTTAGAGATCACAAACTCAAACTGGACCAATCAGCTGCAAGTAAAACAAATTATTTATTATATTTATAATATATTAATTATAACTACTTTTAATTCACATAATATATTCATATAATTATATTATATTGACAAGTAGCCAAATATTAATATAAATATAAAACATGCATTCATAATTCTTTCAAACAACGTCTATTTATTTGAGCTCTTTGTGAACCTACAATTATTAGGCATATTTCTTTGATTAACATCATGCATTGATATAGTCAGATATTCTTTCAGCTACCTTCTTAAATTGAAGTTGCAGCATAAGTGTTTATTCCTGCTTTAAACACATTTAATTTCATGATAATTTTCAGAACGATCTCTCAATCTTCAGAAGAGAAGTGAATCGAACAGACACTGTGATTGGCTGTTTGCTGCACGTGTCACACTTTCAGGTGCACGCGCTTCAGTATTAATTGCAAACTCTGGATTGAACCTGAGTTGACAGAGAAAGTTTATACCAAGCTTTGAGAAACAATTGAACTTGATCTAAACCAGGTTGGATTTATCTGGATTTGTCAACTCTAAACCTACTCTGAAACTCAGAGTTTGTTCAGCTAGCTTCATGCAACAGGCCTCTGATCTGCTAACTTCACAGGAAAATGTGACTGTAATCAATAATCAAATTAGAGTATGTTGACAAATTCTTATGAACAGGTGATGGTGACTGGGGTATATTTCTCAAGCAGTGTTTTCTTTCTTCCCAGAGGCCTGTAGGACACCGACAGGCTTTAATGGGGCTCTCAGGGCCAAAATAACATTGTAGCATAAATAAACAGCTGTGGTCCTGACCTGTTACATATACTCCTCTGTGGAGATATTTCTGACCTACACTTGGGGTGACCGTTTGAAGCAGTTAGTAACTGTGCTGTTTAGATAAAGACAAGTAAATTAAAGTAAATTAAAGATGTGACGAGCAATATAAATACAATCATCTGTAATAAGAGAGGACACAAGAGCTATCATAAACCATAACCATGTCATCTCACTCCAGTTAAACCATAAACATGGCCATGTTTCTAATTTTGCTCTTTTGAATATCACCATTTTGAAGAATTCCTTTGATCGAGGCTGCAAGTCAAATTTATGTAAATAGTTGGGCTTTTCACTATACACATTGTTTTAAAGCAGCTTTACAGAAGATTTTTTATACATTTAATGATCTGGATTTGGTAATCCCATGGTGTGCGATCCAGGATCAGGTAATTCATTTGATTTTTTTCCCTTTTTTTAGAAGCAAAATTGGATTGGATCACCTTGATCCAGAAACATACTTTTTTAGATTAACAAATCTGGATTACTAGGGCTCTACGGAGCCCCTAAAGGGACGTGGTGATGGAAGTAAAATAAGAGATAAATATTTCAATGCTTTAGCTTTGTCTCAGAAAAGTTGTCATCTGAAAACTTTTGGCTGGTTCATATCTTATGATTGTACAAACAGTGATAATAAAACTCTTAAAATGAAATATTATCTTTTTGTTTGATATTTAGAGCTGTTTGGGGATTATTTTATGGCGCCAAATTCTCTTTTTTTACTTTACTGTTGGCTACTGAAAGGCTTAATATGAAGCCTAATGCCTACTTCTAATTTATTACTTTACCAGTTAAACTAATCAAGAGCAAAATAATAAAAATGTATGTGTGTATATTACATGATACAAATGCATTTTTGACCAGTTTTATTCAAGTTTTGTTCCTGAAATCCACAATTCTGTTGGGATCAGGATAATCCTGTTTTTTTTGTTTGTTTTTTTTGGATCAAAGTTATCCAAATCCTACTAACAAGCTTTGAAAAACACAAACTGAAGGTTTGATCCAGATGAAAACTGGGATTGGATTCTGTGATATAATCTGATTTCAGATTCCTTTTTTCCCTTTTGAACAACCCATTTTCGAGATTTGATCCAATCCGATAACAAATCTGATCAGTTTACCTTTGAACAACTGGCCCCTGAAGATTGGAGCTAAGCGATAATAGACCTTGGTCAGGCCATGTTTATTTTTTGGACATGAATGGAAATGAGATTGAGACAGAATAAAGTGCGGTCAATGGATTGTACAATCCGATTATTCAGTTGACGAAACATCTTTCCGAAAAAAAAGAAAAGAAGAAAAAAACTTTTAAGTAGACAAAGACTACATAAAAAAGTTATGAAAAATACTTGGTCTAAGACCTTTATACAGTGCGTGCCATAAAGACTACTTCTATCCCTCACAGCCTTGTTTTCATGTTAAATTCAAAATGGTGACTAACATGACTAGGGTCTATATAGTCAGCCAGATCTCATGAAAGTGTGTGTCATTAGCACAAATTTATGTTTGGCGTGCAATTTATATGCAAAAAATTAGGTTTCACATGCATATGATCAACACGCGAACGCACACCAGTAATCCTACCTAAGGGGTTAACAGTGCTTATATGCACGCAACTGTAATTTCTTTGTATGAATAGCACGAGAAATACAATGTGTTATAGATACACAGGACTATGAGAACGTGTTGATATAGTTTACATTTTGCAACGATTTGCTATATAGTATATAAACGCCCTACTAAAGTATTCTGTATGCAGATAAAGTTAGACATATGTATATATCCAAATTTACATGAAGAGGTGGGAAATAATTAGGGTTGAGTATTATTTAAATTTAAACGATTCTGCTTCTCGATTCTTATCGATTACTAATGGAGAAAAACAAAGTCTTATTGCAAAAATGTAATTGTTGCTGAATTTCATGAACACAAATCAACAGGCTAAATACACAAGGAACACAAGGAACTTTTGCTGATGGTTTAAAAATATGAGCAAAGACAACTAGTCTAACTAATATACATTTCAAGCATTATTAAAGACGAGTAAACACTCAAAAAAATAAACAAATTAGTAAATCACAAAAATAAATACAATTGAACAAAGTTTTAAGATTTCCAGGTATTCAGGTACAGAAACTGTAATCCAATTTAAAATAACACTGCATTTTATAAATAAAATAACATTACAAATGTAGTTACAGAAGTTATTCAGTGAAGTAGGGCTGCAACTTGCGATTATTTTGATAATCTATTAGTTGGCCGAATATTTATTCGATTAATCAGTTTTTAAAAAATCTAGTTTTTTTTAATGTTATTGTCTAAACACTATTCCCCATCCATGTCCAATGCTGTCCTTCAAACAAACGCCAACTAAATGCTGTGGCAACATATATAGTACATATAGTATCTACAGTGGGTACGGAAAGTATTCAGACCCCCTTACATTTTTCACACTTTTTTTTCTCATTAATGTACACACAGCACCCCATATTGACAGAAAAACACAGAATTGTTGACATTTTTGCAGATTTATTAAAAAAGAAAAACTGAAATATTACATGGTCCGAAGTATTCAGACCCTTTGTTATGACACTCATATATTTAACTCAGGTGCTGTCCATTTCTTCTGATCCTCCTTGAGATGGTTCTACACCTTCATTAGAGCCCAGCTGTGTTTGATTATACTGATTGGACTTGATTAGGAAAGTCACACACCTGTCTATATAGGACCTTACAGCTCACAGTGCACGTCAGAGCAAACATTAGGTTAAAGGAACTGCCTGAAGAGCTCAGAGACAGAACTGTGGCAAGGCACAGATCTGACCATGGTTACAATACAATTTCTGCTGCACTTAAGGTTCCTGAGATCACAGTGGCCTCCATAATCCTTTAATGGAAGACGTTTGGGACGACCAGAACCCTTCCTAGAGCTGGCCGTCCGGGGGAGAAGAGCCTTGGTGAGAGAGGTAAAGAAGAACCCTAAGATCACTGTGGCTGAGCTCCAGAGATGCAGTCGGGAGATGGGAGAAAGTTGTAGAAAGTCAACCATCACTGAAGCCCTCCACCAGTCAGGGCTTTATGGCAGAGTGGCCCGATGCAAGCCTCTCCTCAGTGCAAGACACATGAAAGCCTGCATGGAGTTTGCTAAAAAACACCTGAAGGACTCCAAGATGGTGAGAAATAAGATTCTCTGGTCTGATGAGACCACGAGATAACTTTTTGGCCTTAATTCTAAGTGGTATTTGTGGAGAAAACCAGGCACTGCTCATCACCTGTCCAATACAGTCCCAACAGTGAAGGATGGTGGTGGCAGCATCATGCTGTGGGGGTGTTTTTCAGCTGCAGGGACAGGACAACTGGTTGCAATCGAGGGAAAGATGAATGTGGCCAAGTACAGGGATATCCTGGATGAAAACCTTATCTAGAGTGCTCAAGACCTCAGACTGGGCCAACGGTTCACCTTCCATCAAGACAATGACCCTAAGCACACAGCTAAAATAACAAAGGAGTGGCGTCACAACAACTCTGTGACTGTTCTTGAATGGCCCAGCCAGAGCCCTGACTTAAACCCAATTGAGCATCTCTGGAGAGACCTGAAAATGGCTGTCCACCAATGTTTACCATCCAACCTGACAGACCTGGAGAGGATCTGCAAGGAGGAATGGCAGAGGATCCCCAAATCCAGGTGTGAAAAACTTGTTGCATCTTTACCAAAAAGATGGGGTCTGAATACTTAGGACCGTGTGATATTTCAGTTTTTCTTTTTTAATAAATCTGCAAAATGTCAACAAAATGTGCGATAAAACTATAGAGCAAAACGACAGTTCAAATCCTTACATAGATAATAATAAAGATAATAAAAATAATAATTATAATAAACAAACAAACTTAGTGTTACAGATTAGAGGTATGTTCTGCATGAACACACACACATTCACTCTGGGCATTAACCTGTTACTGTAATTTCTTTATCCTGAAAAGTCTAAATTTTAACGCAGACTGTCAGAACAATTCACTTGAAATGAATTTGTAACACTTACAGATACAGATATAACTGTAAAATGAAAGTTTTGCGTTGAGCAAGCATATCACACATTAAACAGTGCACTCATTTGTCAAAGCATCTACAATGTTATGCTAATGCTTAAGCTTGAAGCTTAAAATAAAGAATTCTCTTGGAACACATATCTTCCCAGCAGCAGCTCACTGTGTTTCCTCCACTAATTCAAGATGCAATTTGTCCATCGAAATGTGTTATTCAGTGCTTTAATTTGACAGACTTGTAGAGATTTCTGTTGCATGGTGGGCAGGCGCGGCTAATCAGTAATGACTTTTGTTGTCTACGATTTAAATTATCGATTATTATCGGAGTTCAGGAAGTTCAGAAACACTGCGCACTCATATAATTAAAAAAACAGATTCATTTCATAACAAACAGGCATTAACATATCTATTATAGAAATTAAAGAGTTAATCCAGAGTAACTCCCTTTTGAGTGACTTTGTGCTTTGTAACTATGCAGACCTATGCAGAATATGATAGAAGTACAACAATATGAATTTAGTTTTTATGTTTTATATGTTCACATTTAAATAGTTTTTAACTGTTTTATTTTTAAATAAAACACAAATTCAAGAGAACTATAAAAATAGGCTACTATAATATAAATATAATATAAAATATGTATAAAAATATAGATTTATTGAAATATAAAAATAAAGTATAGAGAGCTCCCCCAAATCAACAACAAATTATGATTTAAAAATTAAAATTTCTAAATTTTCATAATATAAAGCGTTGAAATACAGCACAATTTAGAATACAAAATATTGTAATCTTATTATTTAAAATATATAAAATATGGAAATATTAATTTAATTTTTCAAATGTCAAATTTTAATTTCCCCCAAACCGAGAAAACAGATTTTGTTTAAAAGTTACAATTTCATAATTATAATAATATAAAGCATGCTCAAATACAACACAATTTAGAAACACAATTTACAAAAATAAATACAGTAAAATATTGAGAATAAATTATTCCAAAATGAACAGTTATTACAGCAACAAAAAATAATAGTTAATACAAATCTCAATGATAAAAGTAATGAAGTGAAAACACAATAACATGATAATATTATTAAATGGTAGTCTATTTGTTTAATTTTTAGTATCTAATATGAAATCTCATTAGCTTGTTGTTCACCTTTTCTCAAGAGAGACTAATAAAACCATGCATGCATCTAAAACATAAAAACAATTACTCCCTTTTGAGTGACTTTGTGCTTTGTAACTATGCAGACCTTTTTCATATTCAAAAAGCAACATTACACACTAAAGAATCTTGAAAACATAAAAACGTCCTCTTTAACATCCCCAGTATTCCTTTCAGGCTTTGCTGACTAAGAAGCACTGCCACTAGAGTCAAATCCCCAATTTCACACTTAACTTTGACAGCCATTTAATTTGACAGCAAAGCCGTATAGGGAAAGGAGCAGTGGACAACCACACAGAATTTGAGGAGGGCAATTATTTTAGAATAACTAGCTGGTGTTTGTCGGCCAAGAGCCATTCGAAAATGATAATTTAGTATAAATAAGCATCAAAGAAAACAAATGGGCAAGCTATTTTGAGGTGATGCAACATATTATTAGCTAAATATAGCATGAGTTGATCTGAAGAGCACTCTTCTTAGAATGCGTTTAATTCTCTTTCAACTGGACATTCTTTGATGATTTGGAATGTCTGATGTTCTTCCTGGATTCTGCTGGCGAGAGACAACTGGATTCACTAATTGTCCATAAAAAAAAAAAAAAACCTTGTTTGAAAGATAACACAAAGAATGCCTGATAGCCTGAACAATCTGCCATACTTAAAAGACATTGAAGCAAGATGATAATGGGCAGCTCTGCGGCGAAGTTCCCGACACACAGACCGCAATGCTAATGATAATTGATGTCACATGTTCTCCATGCTCTTCCCAGAGACAGACGGTTAAAGAAGAAAGCCAGATATCTGTGTCCTGTCCTCAAGTCTCCCACTCTCCTTCCGCCTTGGTGCCTTCATCTAATTTGTAGGCTGAATCATGAAAGCATTGTGATAAATGGGGGATTATGGTGGATGGACTGAGCATTAATGAAATATCAGGAGGATTAGTGGTGACGTAAATTGTTGGAGTTGGGAGGGCTCATGGAGCCCTTAGAGGTGCCCATTGAGGGGTCAAGAAGAGTGTGAGTGAATTAATTAGAGAAATGCAAGGCGTGGTCCTCCTTTAATCCTCTCAACGTCTCATGCCTGGCTCCAGTCCACACCCTCATATGATTCCTAATCAGCCTGACTCACCGCTGAAGCACTGGAACCTAGTAAACCTGAGTTTCTCTAATGTAGTAATAACAGAGTTTGACAGATCTTATCATCATGCCAAAAGGTGACTGTTGATGTCTGAGAGGGGGCTCGAAGACAATGCATGCAGAAAAGGGCTTCCGGAAGAGAGTTCTTCAACATCAAAAGGCTGGCCGTGCACTTAGACGTCTTCTGTTGAGTCATTTGTTGATCTATAACTCACTCTGAAAATGCTCAGTGGGGGACAAGGCAGTGTGGAGCCAGTGAGACATTATAAAGTGTTGAAGGAAACAAGATTGAGATTCATGGATAAATAATGACATGGTCCAGGTCAAGAGAATTAGAGCCTGTCCAAAACACACCAACATAGAGGGGGAAAACATATTTTTGAAGGCATTCCAAAATAAAATAAAAATATTTATAATAAAATGTATAAAATTCAATATGATAGAAGTACAACAATTTGAATTTAGTTTTTATGTTTTATATGTTCACATTTAAATAGTTTTTAACTGTGTTTTATTTTGGAATAAAACACAAATTCAAGAGAACTATAAAAATAGGCTACTATAATATAAATATAATATATGTATAAAAATATAGATTTATTGAAATATAAAAAAACAGTATAGAGAGCTCCCCCAAATCGACAACAAATTATGATTTAAGAATTACAATTTCTAAATTTTAATAACATAAAGCGTTGAAATACAGCACAATTTAGAATACAAAATATTGTAATCTTATTATTAAAAAAATATAAAATATGGAAATATTAATTAAATTTTTCAAATGTCAAATTTTAATCTCCCCCAAATCGAGAAAACAGATTTTGTTTAAAAGTTACAATTTCATAATTATAATAATATAAATATGCTCAAATACAACACAATTTCGTATACAAAAATATTAAATGATTTACAAAAATAAATACAGTAAAATATTGAGAATAAATTATTCCAAAAATAACAGTTATTACAGCAACAAAAAATAATAGTTAATACAAATCTAAATGATAAAAGTAATGAAGTGAAAACACAATAACATGATAATATTATTAAATGGTAGTCTATTTGTTCAATTTTTAGTATCTAATATGAAATCTCATTAGCTTGTTGTTCACCTTTTCTCAAGAGAGACTAATAAAACCATGCATGCATCTAAAACATAAAAACAATTACTTAAAAAGTCCTTTTCTTAGACTGCAGGAAGTGAGATTCATATTGATCATTGTAGATGGCCCATACTCATGTTACCCAGGCCAGACTTTCTCATACGGGGTTGAAACCTGATCCGGAGCCAGCGTGCACTCGGTGGCAGACCTCCTGGCACCAGAGCAGAGAGGGCCCAATGCTCACAGTGCTGCAGGGAAGGCCTGTCATTAGAGGAGCTGACTCCAGATCAGTGCCGTGATTAATTATCCAGCTCGGGAGACACACCTTCAGTTGAGCGCCTGTTAGGGTCGACAAACTCCCTGGTCCTCATTATATTGCTGCTTGGCTTGTAATTTACTGTCTTCTCCGTCAAACGCCGTCAGAGGACCTCCAGACAACCTGTAGGTGTCTCCGCCATGAATGGAATTCTGACAGAATTTTTGGGATACCTTTAGAAGGACGCTGGTGGAGATTTATGTGCCCGGCTGTGTGTTTGTCATCATTTTAAAAAACTGACTTCATTGGAGGTAAAACATAAAAAAATAAATAAAAGTTAAAGGTTGGCGGTATATATCACATTAGCTATTTTTGATGGAAATTGAACAACAAAAACTGATTAAGTTTGACATCAGTGCATATAGCCCCACACTTACCAAGTTGTGACCAAAAACAAAATCTAAATTGTGATTGGTTGAGTCACACTTATTACCATATTTTCTAGGGGTGTAACGGTACACAAAACTGATTGATCACGTAATTCGGTTTTGAAGTCACGCTTAGGTAGGGGTTTCGGTACAGCAGTTTTACAAAATGCTTTTTTAAAATTTTATTAAACAGTGTATACTGAAAAAAAAAGGTTTGTCCTTAAATTAATTCAATTATAACTAAAAGTTTATTGAAGATATTTCTGTAAGCTATATATAAATTCAGTTGCTATTTATTTGTATAATAATCAACACTCAAATAACACATTGTATGCAAACATGTAAACTTCACATTTGGCAGTTTTTGCATTAACTTTTAAATCTTTTTTCTCCAATTCGTTGTTGAAATATAATAATTTATACCCAGTGTCTATCATTTTCATGACAGCTTTATTTAAACATACATGAAATAATCAAAACATCACTAACAAGTTAAGTAGAATATAATGAATATATAGGCTAATTCAGTATTCTAATATAACAAATATATTCTAATATAACACAGCATATTCTAATATAACGAATATAGGCAAATGTTCATTAAAATTCTGTGGACACTGAATGACTGCCTGAGGTAAATGTAATGCTAGGCTATTGTTTAGTTTACAAGCAGTTATATTGAGGTCTTTCCGCCGTTGTAACAATGACTGAGCAATTAGATCACATATGATATGTGACAGTAAGTTGTAATGTATCCGCAACATACCTTCAGATGTTCATTCATGTTTATTCTTTAGGAAGAGATCGGGTTCACAGATGATTGCGGTCACTTCGCGCGCGTTGCGCAGCCGATTGAATTGACTCCTATACAGTCACGCCACAAACCTTCTGGTCCTCTTCGTTTAAGGGTCACACTTGTCCTCTTCACGGTCAAAAGTGACCGAAGCCTTAAATTAGTGGTGGGCATATATTATTTTTTTAAATCTAGATTAATCTCACTGTGATCTTGGAATTAATCTAGATTAAAAAGACATTCAGAATATGTGTGCTACCAAATAATGACTGGTGCTCACACTTAGGTTCGATTGCCTGGACCGAACCAGAGTTCGATTGCTCAATAATATTTTTTGATTGTTATTTAGAATTTTGAGGGTATTTTATGATACTATGCAATATTTATAACATTTTTATTAGCAATTTTTCCCCATTGAAAATAATAAAAAAAATTCAAATTTTTTTAATTATTTTTCAATTAAAACAGTATTCCATGCAAAAATAGAGACAGGGCATTCAAAAGAAGGTAGTTATTGTCCTCTGGTGGCAGTAAAAAAAGAAAAACTGATGTAATGACCACTAGGTTCCTATATAACTATATAAAGTGGCTTAAAAATTCTCTAGTGTTTTTAGACATAAATACAAATTTTTATTAAGTTGTGGATTAGGATTTATACTTAGATTTTTTTAAATTATGTTGATTTGAAGTGTCAGTTTTTGCATTAATTTTACTACATTCAAACCTGAGCAGAGAGGAGAACATCTAAAACATATAACATCAAAATGCAATAAACATGTAACAAAAATGAACAGGTATGTTTTATCACAGCATAATGGATCTGATTTTAACCTCTTATTTGAAACTTTTGGCTCCATTTTAAAATATTGATAACAGCCATTAGGTTGGTTGTGTCTATTTTGCACTCTTGATATTTTAGTTGATATTAGAGTGTCACCCCTACATTGCTATGCACTTTTTTCTGGTTCATGGCTGATCAAATCACCAAAAGATTCCCTGAGTTTTTGTATTTTTGCGTATTTCCCATTAATTTCCTATGTTGGTCATTTTTGATCACGAAGGAGACAAGTGTGACTATTTTTTTACGACCCTTTAGCATAACCGAAACATCTCCATGATTTTTTTGTGTGTTCACATAGCTAATGCAACAAAAGTCACCAAGTGTCATTCCATACCGATGAACCAAAAACATTTAAAATTTCAAAACGTAAAATGTTACGGTCATTTTTGACCGAAGAGGACCAGAGGGTTAGAGCATCAAAACGGATTTTATCATTTGAATTTTGTGATAAAATGGACCGAATACTTAATACGTTCCTGTGGGAACAAGGATTTAAGTGTGTTCCGTGCTTAAAACAAGCCTGCACTCGGAAACCGTTTAGTACACGCGTGCACCGAACCGAAAGCCCTGCACCGAAACGGTTTGGTATGTATACATGTACCATTACACCCCTAATATTTTCTGGAATATAAATCACGTTTTAATTATCATCTGTAAAATAAAATTAAATGAAATAGTAAAATTTTTATTTGAAAATTAGATTGAACTTTTCGGTCTTGATATTTCTACCAGAAAGAAGTTGCAGTGACGTGATAATTAAGTTTTCCTGGCAGAACTTACGCTGAAGCGTTCATTTCAGACTCCCCCGAAATCGACAAAACATACAAATTATAGTTTGAGAAAAAATAAATTATATATAAAAGTTACAGTTTCAGTATTACAATAGAAAAAAGCATGTTCAAAAACAGCGCAATTTAGAATACAAAAATACTATTATACTCAAAAAAAATTATAATATAACATATTGAGAATAAATTATTCCAAACAATAACAAATAATAGATATTACAGAAAAAAAAATAGTTAATACAAATCTCAATGGTATAAGTAATGAAGTATCATATAAATACAATTACCCAGAATAATAATATAATATTATTAATAAATAATAATATAAATATTAAGAATTTATAGCAAAAATAATAATAATAATTTTAATTTTAAAAAATGTATAGTTAATACAAATCTAAATGATATAACTAAAATGATATAACTAAAAATACCCTATATGAAAGTATGAAAATGATTTTTTAACAATCGCCTGAACTTATTTTTTAATGCATTTATTTGCTTTGTTGCTCCACAACTGTAAACTAAACTCCACCATTAACAAGGTTCAACTTGACTTATTTTGGACAAATTCGGCTTTGATTGATCTGAATCTGATCTGGACAAAGTCTTTGAAAAAGTGCAATGTTTTCAGCTTTTTAAAAAAAAATTTTTTATGAAACTTACCCAAGTGTTAAAAAAGAATGAATGAAGCTAGAATAATATGTTTAAAAAAACAGAGGCTTTTTTTTTGATATATTTACTGTTTTACATAGTCATGCAACAAAATATTCTGGGGGCCATGAGAAATTTGTGAATAATTATGATTAGAAAGGCTGGCACTGTCTAGCAACTTAAAAATAATACTCTGGCAGGAAAGTCAAGCAGTCTACCACAGTATAAATGCCTAGCAAAATCTCTAACACGCAAAACAAAAACAGTTATGTAACAGTTTTGAGTGACAGCGTGGCGTCAGAGTTCTTTCCCGTAAGGCGAGTGACTTCAGCAGGTCTCTGCGGGTGTGAATGTGTGTGTTTGTGTCAGAGGAGGGTAATGATAAGGTTTCCCGCGGCAGATGTACAGGCCGTGCCCAGGAGTGACAGCAGGAGCGTCTTTTCAGTGGCGTCGCTCCTCTGTGGACCATCCGTGCAATTTCTCTTATTACAAGGCTAGACAGGGCACACAACAACCACAAAAATAAGCAATTACATTTAATTAGACAACAACAACCAAAAGACGGTCTCGGACACAGCGCTAGCAAATAAAAGGAAACGTGAGGCGACCGAAGAGAGTATAATGAATGATACATCAAAGTCCAAAGCTAAATGACTCTTTCATTAGTTGCATGATTTCTTCAAAGCAGAGAGCGCAGAGATGAG
This sequence comes from Gobiocypris rarus, assembly GCA_023029165.1. NCBI lineage: Eukaryota > Metazoa > Chordata > Actinopteri > Cypriniformes > Gobionidae > Gobiocypris > Gobiocypris rarus. The sequence goes on from CM040920.1 coordinate 6,019,160, forward strand.
GTGAGTAAGATAAAGGGGAGTGGAAAAGAGACAGACAGAGACAGGGAAGAAAAGTGAATGATCAAGAGAAACTTAAGGGAACTATCCTTCTTGATAGTTAGTCTGTGTTTCGCACAGTGTGAGAGATTGCAAGTTCTGACCTAAAATCACTTTTAATAGACCAAAGGTCATGTGGTCAACACAAGTTTGTTTCTTCCACATTGGTTTCCCTTTATTTTGATAGTCCACTTTAAAGGTGCAGTGTGTGATTTTTAGCGACATCTAGCGGTAAGGTTGTGAATTGCACCCCCTCCTCCCTTTCTGAGCACAAAGAGAAGCGGTGGCCGACACAGGACAAAAATGTTGTCGTCGGAGAGAGTAGAGAGTGACTTGTGGTCTGTAGAGAAGTTTGTCCGTTTAGGGCTACTGTAGAAACACGACGGTGCAAAATGCTGATTTCACTGTAAGGGGACCCGCTGTGTACAGTATGGAGATAGAAATGACTCATTCTAAGGTTATAAAAACATAAAGGTTCATTATGTAAGGTCTTTATACACCACTGAAAACATACTTATGTATATTGCATTTGTCATTAGATCCTCATAATGATTACACACCTTTGCTTTGCACCTTTAAACAATCTACTAACTATAAGTAACTTTGCAACTATATGTCAACCAACACTCATTAGAATATTAGTAGACTGTAGTAGACCGTTTTGTAGTAAAAATGGGTTGCACTGAAGAGCTCAGTGAATTCGAGTGTTATACTGTGCACAAAGTTAGTTTGGGAAATTTCATCCCTGCTAGATATTCCACAATCAACTGAAAATTGTATTATTGGAAATGGAAGCATTTAGGAACAGCAGCAACAGCAAAGTAGAAGACCACATAGTCACAGAGTGGGGTCACCGAGTGTTGAGGTGCATAAAAGTCACCAATGCTGATTCCAAAGCTGAAGAGTTCCAAACTTCTACTGGCATTAAAATCAGCATAAAATGCAATGGGAGCTTCATGGAAGCCTTACTGTTATGGAACTGTTTTTCTGGGGTTGGACTAGCCTCCTTACTTCCAGTGAAGGGAAATCCTAATTCTTCAGCTTACCAAGACATTTTGGATAATGCTATTCTCCCAGCTTTGTGGGAACTTTTTGGGGAAGGCCTTTTTCTATTCCAGTATGACTGGGTTCCAGTGCACTAAGCAAGGTCCATATATACATGGTGTAGAAGAATTTGTCTGGCCTGCACAGAGTCTTGTCCTCAATCCCATCGAACACCTTTGGGATGAACTGAAACGGAGATTGCATGCGAGGCCTTCTCTACCAACATCAGTACCTGACCTCACTAATGATCTGCTGGATGAATGGGTAAACACTCCCACAGAAATACTCTAAAACCTTGTGAAAAGCCTTCCCAGAGGAGTGGAAGCTGATATAGTTGCAAAGGGGCAAAGCTGATATGGTTGCAGATATTACTGTCTATACTTTCCCCCTCAGAATTGCAGGTTTATATCCCCCATTTCTGACTTTTTTCCCCCTCAGAATTTGGATATCAAAAGAATTGAGATATGACTAAAAAATTGTTTAAATGTTACCTATGTAAAACCGTAGGTTTTATTGGTTTAAATATTATTTCATGCTGTAACCGTAAAGCTATTATGCCCCTATAAACTGGATATGTGTATATTGTGTAGATCTATTGTTTACATCAAATGCTTTTATAGTAGACTAATCATTGCAGGTTTCAGGTTTCATCAGTGCAGTCTGTGGCTTGCAACCATAAATGTCTGTTTAGCTTCACAGAGCATGGTATGCTATAAATATGTAGACCATCTTTTTTTGCATTCCGATTCTGACATCCAAAGGTAAAACATGGATTTTGCCTATTTTCCTCCACGTTATCGTTTTTCTATCATCACAGTACATGCCCAGCTGCAAATGACGTAACCGTGACGTTGACTCTGAATAGGTCTATACTGTATATAGTGTAGTATAGTATACACATACATGACAGTTCTTCAAAGTTTCTCTCACCACTTTATTGTTGACCCCTGTATTAAAGAGATCAAAGCTTAAAACGCCCTCATTCATACAGATAACCATGCTGCTCACAGTTGTGATTTTTCTTTCGTAGTGGTGCACGGTTAAATGCTCAACTCAGTTTTATCCTTAGAAGAGAGAGTTTTCTCCACTAGTTGGCACAGTTGAAAACCACAGTCCTCTTCTTGTGTTGTTGTTATTGCTGCTGACTCTTAGCATGCTGTCTCAGCCACTGTGCATAATGCGTTTGCCTGGCTTGCTCCTAATTTCCCAAGCTTCTCATCACTGTCAGGGAGTTCCTGTTTGATCTGGGGGACACCCTCCCTCTTTCTCTCTCTCTCTCGGCTGTCTGCAGCCTGGGAAAAGCCACAGCGACACGGCAAACTGTCGCTGCCTAAAGGGGGGAGCGGGTGCAAAGGCGCGCTCTGAGAACATGAAAGACAAACAGCCGCGGTCTGCCGCTGCACCCCTGTCGCCAGGCCTGCCGTCTGTCTGTGGGGAAAGGCGGTCGGGAGCTGGTGATGCTGCTGCATTGGGAGGCCAATTTCTGGGTGATCTGAGTTACGCTGTTTGGTTTAGCCTCACCGTCAGGTCTGGGAACTGCCTGACTGCAGCCTTCACTGATAAATAAAGCTGGTCTTAGCTGCTTTCCCAGCATGCTTTTAGACAGGTTTTGGGCAGCTTTCAGATGGGAGACCAGCTGGATGATCAGCTGAACCAGAACCTGCTGGGAAACCATCTTAAACCTACTAAAATCAACAAACAAGCTTAGCTTGGTTTAAGCTGATCTTTTTTCTGCAGGCTTGGCCCAACAATATGCACACATATTAATACAACATAGATAAGTGGGAAATTGACAATTTTGTTTTCTAACTGTAGATGAGTTCAGATGATAGGTTGATCATTTTCATTTCCATCAAATGATGTGGCATCCTTTCATTCATAACACATTACCTAGTCCATATTAGCATAGCTATCCAGCATATTTTTCATCATTGAGATCTGATGTGTTTTCAAAGTGTTCCTTTAATTTGTTTGAGCAGTGTCTAAACCCTTAGTTTAAACATGCTCTTGTGAATAGCCTTTATATACAGTAGTTCTGTTCTGAGAATAGACATGACTTTGTTTTCCTCACTGGAATTCCTACGCAACTTGCAATATTCTAAATCAACATTTGGTCACAATAAATACAACTCTAAGATGGCATTCTATTCGTTTGTCATGTGTAATAAAGTCTGTCAATCATCATTAAAGCGTCACCCTCAGGCTGGATAACTCAAGGACATTAGAATTCTGCCAAAAGTGTGCCTGATGTGTTCAGTAATTAGGATACAAAACCCTGAGCTTCTAAATGTTTATTATAAACTGCCCTACCTAAATTTACACCACTGGCACTTTATATAACAGATTGTTCAAGCAAGCTGATATACAGGTCCTTCTCAAAAAAATAGCATATTGTGATAAAAGTTCATTATTTTCCATAATGTAATGATAAAAAATAAACGTTCATATATTTTAGATTCATTTGCACACCAACTGAAATATTTCAGGTCTTTTATTGTTTTAATACTGATGATTTTGGCATACAGCTCATGAAAACCCCAAATTCCTATCTCAAAAAATTAGCATATTTCATCCGACCAATAAAAGAAAAGGGTTTTTAATACAAAAAAGTCAACCTTCAAATAATTATGTTCAGTTATGCACTCAATACTTGGTCGGGAATCTTTTTGCAGAAATTACTGCTTCAATGCGGCGTGGCATGGAGGCAATCAGCCTGTGGCACTGCTGAGGTGTTATGGAGGCCCAGGATGCTTCGATAGCGGCCTTAAGCTCATCCAGAGTGTTGGGTCTTGCGTCTCTCAACTTTCTCTTCACAATATCCCACAGATTCTCTATGGGGTTCAGGTCAGGAGAGTTGGCAGGCCAATTGAGCACAGTAATACCATGGTCAGTAAACCATTAACCAGTGGTTTTGGCACTGTGAGCAGGTGCCAGGTCATGCTGAAAAACAAAATCTTCATCTCCATAAAGCTTTTCAGCAGATGGAAGCATGAAGTGCTCCAAAATCTCCTGATAGCTATCTGCATTGACCCTGCCCTTGATAAAACACAGTGGACCAACACCAGCAGCTGACATGGCACCCCAGACCATCACTGACTGTGAGTACTTGACACTGGACTTCAGGCATTTTGGCATTTCCTTCTCCCCAGTCTTCCTCCAGACTCTGGCACCTTGATTTCCGAATGACATGATAAAATTTGAGCGACAGTCCAGTGCTGCTTCTCTGTAGCCCAGGTCAGACGCTTCTGCCGCTGTTTCTGCTTCAAAAGTGGCTTGACCTGGGGAATGCGGCACCTGTAGCCCATTTCCTGCACACGCCTGTGCACGGTTGCTCTGGATGTTTCTACTCCAGACTCAGTCCACTGCTTCCGCAGGTCCCCCAAGGTCTGGAATCGGTCCTTCTCCACAATCTTCCTCAGGGTCCGGTCACCTCTTCTCATTGTGCAGCGTTTTTTGCACACTTTTCCTTCCCACAGACTTCCCACTGAGTTGCCTTGATACAGCACTCTGGGAACAGCCTATTCGTTCAGAAATGTCTTTCTGTGTCTTACCCTCTCGCTTGAGGGTGTCAATGATGGCCTTCTGGACAGCAGTCAGGTCGGCAGTCTTACCCATGATTGCGGTTTTGAGTAATGAACCAGGCTGGGAGTTTTTAAAAGCCTCAGGAATCTTTTGCAGGTGTTTAGAATTAATTAGTTGATTCAGATGATTAGGTTAATAGCTCGTTTAGAGAACCTTTTCATGATATGCTAATTTTTTGAGATAGGAATTTGGGGTTTTCATGAGCTGTATGCCAAAATCATCAGTATTAAAACAATAAAAGACCTGAAATATTTCAGTTGGTGTGCAATGAATCTAAAATATATGAAAGTTTAATTTTTATCATTACATTATGGAAAATAATGAACTTTTATCACAATATGCTAATTTTTTGAGAAGGACCTGTACAGTATTAAACATGAGACAACATGTTTAAAACATGTCAGTGTAACTGTAAAAACTCCAGTGTAATAGCAATAGAAAATCACTCATTTGCTCATTTAGCATAGTTTCCAACTATATGAATAAACCCCACCCTCAAGACTGACAGATGACTGTGTTAGACATAGGAAATGCAAGTGCAAAGGGGATTGCGATCCCATTTTAATTGTGTGAGGGTTGTGGTAGGATGCGGAGGAAGTGAAATAGCAAATGAGTGATTTTCTATTGCTATTCCAAAATGGCAGGGTCATAACTCATAAGACATTGCAAACGCAATTGCAAACAGACTTTGCGTTTCCATTTGAAATTTGGCAGACATGTTACATACACAAGAAGGAAAATCCAAACGCAACTGCAAATAACGTATTTGTGTTTCCATTATGCCACTATATATGCATGCACAAACTGAAAATGCAATTGCAAATACAATTTGCTATTCCTTTTGAATATTGTCTGGAATATTCCATAGAACATGATAGAAATCTGCAAGGTAAACTAACGCAAATCTCCAGATCACCTAAATTCCTTTTTGGAATGACTGGATTTTGTCTGTGAAATGTTGCAGAGTAATGGCAAATGTGACCACACCTTTATATGTCGCCTAACTTTTTTTTTTTTTTTTTTCAACCTGGCCCAGAGCATCTCAGAGCAGTGATCTGTACCGGTCTGACTGTGATGAGAATCAGAGCAGGGCAGGACCAAAGCATCTTCGGCAGGACTTTAGTAGCTTGTTTATTTTGACAGTAATAGGAAAGCAGTCATCCCTCTTTCCGCACCACTTCTAACTCTCAGACGTACCATTTATCTGCCATAGAGCCCCTTTCAGAGCTAAAGCCCTTGACTAAACCCTGTCTCTTCAGTACTGTACATCTCACTGGACCAAAACACTCTTGTATGAGATGAACTCCTGCATGATCTTGAAAATGGCTCCGTAGTTTAAAGCTGAATACTGCAAGTTGATATAAAGTTATTCATTTTTCTCATAATGTATGTTTTTATGTTTAAATAGAATATGATATACAATTGGTCAACAAGAAAATAAAATGGGGGCAGCATGGTGGCTCAGTAGGTAGAAACTAAAACGTTAACTTAAAGCTCAAGGATGGATCAGTACCAACTATTCGTGATCCAGCCTATAGTCTCCGGAGCGATACTGATCACGGCAGCAATGAAAGGGCGAGCACGCACTTTATTACAGTTCTTCAGAGTTGTTTTACGGATATACTTACTTTTGCTCCGGATGAGCCAGGAGTCCTTTCTGTGTGGAGTTTGCATATGTTAGAAAGGGATTCCGCCAGGTGCTCCGGTTTCCCCCACAGTCCAAAGACATGCATGTTAGTTGGATTGGATATGCCAAGGGTATCATATGATGTATGTGTGTGAGAATGTGTCCCAGCACTCTCTGTGTCAGGAAGGGCATCCGGCAATCAAATCAAGTGTGTGTGATGCGGACCCTGCAAATGAGCGGGAATAACGCTAAGAAAGAGAGTGAAGTAAAATGAATGTTTTTATATTTAATTTATATTAGTACATTGTAATTTGACTGACAAACCCCAGAACAACAGCTTCTATGTAGTAATTGAAATATTGGGGAAATGTGTAGCTGCATTGATTTATTTCCAGAATTTTTTTGAATATCGGTATTGGTACTAATGGTTTTTATCAAAGTTTTGTTATCATCCTTTACATCATGCTTTGGGGGATTCATTTATATTAGAAATTGGTACATTTTCAATAGTGGTCTCAGCCTTTTGGACCCCACTGCAGGACTCAACAAAGATATTTTTAGTAGCAAGATAGGTAACAGTAGTTCAACATTAACATTTCAGCTACTACTATTAACTAATATGGAAACAAGCTTAAAGGGATTGTTCACCCCAAAATTAAAATTATCCCATAATTTACTCTGTCACTAATTCTCTAAATTACTAATTCTTGTTACTACGGAGTGGGAGTGGCTCAGTGGTTCATATGGGTTGTCTACAAACTGGTGGTTCTATCCCCGGTTCCATGAGCAAGACACCTAACCCCAGCTGCTCCCGATGAGCTGGATGGCGCCTTCATTTGACTCTTGCATGGCTGACACCGCCGTCGGTGTATGAATGAATTAGTGAATGAATGGTTGAATGTTAGGCAATATGTAAAGCGCTTTGGTGGCCATGGGTCTGTTGAAAGCGCTATATAAACGCAATCCATTTACCATTTATTTCAGACAAATACAATCGGAGTTATGTTAAAATATGTCCTGGTTAATCCAGGCATTATAATGGCAGTGAATAGGAGCCAAAATTTGAAGCCAAAAAAGTGCATCCATCCATCCATCATAAATGTACATTCAAAGTGAATCGATGGGTTTGTGTAAGAAAAATAGCCATATTTAAAACTTGATGAAGTAAAATATCTAGCTTCTGGCGGACTGCCTTCCGTATTCAACTTACGAAGAAAGTGTAATGCCTCTCACAGTTACACGCACCAGTTAAGCTTTTTCCGTAAGTTGAATATGGAAGGCACCATTTTACTTGCCCTTCCAACATTTACACTGGCCCCACTGTAAGAATTACCTATATTAGAAACCTATTTCATATCATTTAATGTCGGGCTTTACAATATATTAAAATATGAAAATACAATAGAATACAATATAATACAAACAATAAATTTGTTTTAATTTTACAACTATAACTTCCTGAAACCTATGAATTCATGCACACAGTTTTGTTGGAAAAGGATTGCATACAATGCATATTCAACAGATTTGTTTAATACCTCCAAAAGTCATTCCCACAATTCTGACAAATCATCACCTATGTAAGAAAGAAATAGTGCAACTGTCCAGAAACGCTCTCGCACTGGTTTCGGGCCATCGGTCCTTGAGTCCTACCACTAAATATAAGAATTACAGTGGCATTAAAAGCAATCCATTCCTTGTTTTTTCATGCGTGTCAAAAATAGAAGAATGAGGGGTGCTTAGTTGTGAGGTAAACTTCAATTTACACATTTCTGGTGTCTCAAACCACAAGCATAACAGCACGCTCCCAAAACTATGTTTAAAATGTCTGGCATACACTTGAGCTTTCAAGACCCATAAAAAAAATGTGGGCCGGCCAATTATCTGAATAAATGATGGCGTTTCAAGCACAGTCATCATTTGAATGGTTTACACAAACCGTTGTTATCTGCCTGCAGCCGAGTCATGTCTCCCAGTAGTGCCGTCTGCGTGTTTCGCAAGAGCGAGCAGGCGTCAGCGTAAGTGACTGGAGCTCGGGCGACCAGCATACCAAACACAGCTGTGCTTATGCAGGAGGAAATGCCACAAACATCCTATTGCTGCAGTCTCCATCCACACACACAGTCTGTCAAACGGAACAAGGACCGGGAGGGATGAGATGACAATATCATGATTGTGTTATTGAAGCGGGGCTTTGCAGCAGAAAATGTGAAGTTGACACAATAACAGACCAAACATATCATTAGAGATCCATTAGACACTTTTGAAGCTATAGACCAATTCAAACCCAAAGCATGATGTAAAGGAGGATAACACAGCTTTGACACAATTAGTAGGTAATTCATATCAGTGAATAAATCAATGCAGCTACTTATTTCAATTACCACAGTCAAATGAAAAGGTTTTGTTTTTAATGTACTTTTGTTTTTTATTTAATATTGACCATTTTTCGAGAGACACGCAGCTTTGCGGAATAAACTTTTGCTAAAAAAATTGTATATGCACAAATAATTCCTAAAAACTAAATCATAATTGTATTAATAAAAAAAAAAAGCGATCTTACTCTGAATCACAGACAATATAAGAAGTGTTTATATTTTATAAGAAAAAACACAATGGTAATCAACTGTATATCAATTGTCCCAGATACAATTATAAGAAGAAATGGTTTAAATGTTGAGTAATGGTGAAATATTCTGAGCAAACTGTGAGTTTTTTTTCTTTCTTGGAAAAACAGGAGAAATAAGCAAATGTGTCTTTGGTTGCTCTCCCCTCATTATTTTTTTTGCCATCTAGTAAAACGAATATATGATATGTGCTTTTCTTTCCTATGGATATTGTAAGCATTGCAAACAAATCAGTAGATTTGTATTGTATGCTACCATCCAACGAAATGTGCATGAACTCATAACTTACATTAAGTTGTATGATTTTTAGCTTTTATAATCAAAAATTGTGTTTCCATTGTAGCCCTTTGTGTTTGTATTACACTGTAAAATGCAGTGTTAGGCCTAAACGTTTTAAGAAATGCTGCTAACATAATGGCATGTTTAACAAATGTTCATGTTTTGCAATTAATAATCTCCATTAAGATGTTTCTGAGCATTTTGCAACTATGCCAATAAGTCAAGTCATTTAAAGCAAACTCTTTCACAGGTCGCTCTTCTCACAAGATGAAAGTATCGGTCCACTTAACCTGTCACAAATGAAGACTGACCACCAAACGGTAAAAGTAAGCAGAAAATTGCCAGGTAATGACTGTTCAACCTTTATTAAGAGACTGCATCCTTCAGCATTGGAGAAGCATTAGAAAACTTCACAAGCATTGCAGTCTGATATCATGTCATTCAGAAAGATATAATTAAACATTTTAGCTATTAATAGAGACCTCAGAGATATAGCACTATGGTAAATGTAAGACTGAGACGAAAACCAGCACCCTTAACTCTAATGGGCTGCTTCTTTATAATTAACCTGGGAAAGGTCACAAATCAAAGAGTCTCATACAGCACTGGCGCCACAAACTCTTCTCTTTGACCACTAATGACTCCAGAGAGAGTACGAGTCAACAATGCTTAGCCTCCATTTTATCATTCATAATGCTAAATGGTATTATTATCCTAACATCCATAATAAACATAATTAACATTAGGCTTCTTCTAATAGGTGTCTATATAATTGCCTAATCAATTGAAATTCCTTGTACAATTGACCCACAAAGCATTTAAGCCACATTTGTAAATATATCAATGTCTCTGCATTAAAAACTAAATATCTAAGTCATCTTCTCTCAAAAGATGTTAGAACTTTTCCAGGACCAGCACTCTCCGAGCCATTTTTGGATATATAAAGCCAGTTCTCAAGTTCACACAGGTGTGCTATTAGAGGAACCACAGGTGTAGTTTATCAACCACAAATGGTCACAATCCTTGAGTTAGTTCACCCCAAAATGGCAAAACAAAGTTTTCAAAAGTTTGCGTTTTTCAGTCACACAAAACGATGTTGTGGTGTAAATGAATGGCCAAAACGTATAAAACGTTTTTAGTTGAAAGCGGTGCTGTGTAAAAAGCCCCTTACTTAGTCAACATAATTTAGGCACTGCTTACATGACTTTTTAACAAAAAAAAAGACAAAATACAAGCCTTAAAGCAGCACTTGGTAGTTCTTGCTCTCGGGGTCCACCTACAGTTGGGAAACAGTATAATTGTCCTCTACTACTGTCACTGTCATCCTACATCAGGATGCGCACATGCATTTGTTGACATGACAACCATGATAGCCCTGAACACTGCAGGAGGAGTTCACATGCAGGTGTTCTGCTAGCGTCGCGTGTGAAATGTCTTCATCCCAGGTACAGTGGCATATGTTTCAGCATGTCATATGAATATAATTTCATGTTTTTATTTTTTATTTTTCAAACGCCAAATGATGGCGATCCTCACGTTTACAAGCCAGCGTCATTATAGTAGCCCAGTCTATTGGTTACCGTTTTACAGAATCTATATAATACTTCAATTCAATGTTTGAGTGGTAGGTAATAACCATATATCGTCAATATTATAATATCAAGCTACCATAGATGAATCTGCAAATTTGAAAAATCGATTTGCATTAGGCCTACAGCTTGAGGCAAGACAAATAAACAAATATCACAGACATGTTGTTAGGTATCCTAAAATATGATTTTGTACGTCTTATGTATTTACTGTCAAAAGCATGACAGCCAAGTCAGCATCAGCCGGGCACCCCTCCTCCTCCTTCAGCTCACGGCAACGAGCAAACTCTCGCCCAATGTTGATCCTCGTCCTGCCTTTAATCCGATCACTTTCTCGTTTCCTCTTTTTGCTTTCCTCCAACAAAACCTTTGCTTTCTTCTTTTTCTGTGCTGCTTCGGCCATGACTATAACATTTGGCAAACAAACGATAGTTGGGCTGGTAGTGGTGGTAGAGGTGACGTATATGCCGTAAAGCAGTCAAATTTTGTAGTTCTTTTTGTTCTCGGGTTACTTCCCAAAACCCAAAGTTTAAAAGTACGATTAAAAAACGATACAGACCCCATCAGGCTATGGCAGACGTGTCATTCAACATATTGTAAGTCGATGTATCATCATAAGATTCTTGAAAATATATTATGAAGGTTGAAAAGTTACCTAGTGCTGCTTTAAAATACAAGCTTTTGATAAATATACCATTATATAGTCTCTGTGGAAACTACAAAAACATGAATTTGTGAAAACGGTGATGTCACACACATGCGTATAACATGTTCACTCCATAAATGCGTATCGTTTTTTTACAAAGTGACATCGCCAACTACCAGCCTGGCAGCAGTGTTTTTAATCGCTTTTTTATTCTCGAAACACAAATGAATTTGAAATCCATTACACCAAAACTTGGCTTCAAAAAGTTCATTCTTTCAAGTGTCAAAGTTTTGGTGGAATTAACTTTTAAAGGAGGGACAGAAATCTCTCAGGTTTAATTAAAAATGTCATTTGTGTTTTGAATTTTGGATATTTTATATATGTAATATATTTAAATTTCTATTAGTTTATATTACACTTATATTACAGTATGCACCTACAAATGATTTGGGTGTGCAAGGCACTGTATATTCTGTTTAAACTGATTCAACTTGAAATTTAAAATAATGTATAATGTACTGTACATCTTGTACTTGACCAATAATATATATAATATTGGCAAGTCTAATTCTGCCATATCTAGTTGATCACTTTGCCAGCGTACAGTTGTAAGTTACAAAACAATAATCAGTACCTGACATTTAAAGATCCCAGATGCTCACCAGAAGCCCATCTGTTGAGTCATTTGAGACTAGGGAATGATGTTCGAGGTGCTCAAATATGTATTGAGGAGTGTGGGTTTGGCCGGACTGACTGATAGCCTCATTAGCATTACAGAGAGATCAAAACAGACTCAATGACGGACAGAACAACCCACTATTGTTTTCCCATCACAACGCTGATGGATGGGAGCAGTGCTGCCTGAGGATGTGAACCACTTTCTGCTGATTGTAGGCCAGCATGTGGTAAAGTGTTAGACACTTTTTGTAAAAGCATGTTGCTTTTTGACTGCAAGCCAAAAAAGGGGGTATTTAGGCATTTAAACTACACTTAAAACTTGTAATTTAGTTATCATTTACTCACCCTCATGTCTTTCAAACCTGTATGACTTTCTTCTGTGGAACATAAAAGAAGATATTTTGAGAAGTGTGTCTAAGGATGACATAAACGGTTTGTTTTCCAACATTCTTCTACCCTGTTCTGCAGAAGAAAGAACATGTATTTGTTTGGAACAGCGTAAAGAGTAAATTAGGGTTAAATTAGGACAGACTTTTCATTTTTGGGTGAACGGTGCCTTTAAAACTGCATGTCACTGCAAAAATGATGTGAACACTCCCTTCTAATGCCATACAGAGGATCTGGTGACATTTAGACATTTTTAAGTGTGTCTTAAGTGCCCAAATACTTGAGATATTTCAATAAACCGCTTAAGACTAATTAAGACTTCTCACTTCCAGGATAAAGAACCTATAACAAGCACAAAGCTTTCCAAACACTCCCATAAAGACAGAGGCTAACACATCATAGGACAAAGCAATTGGACATGTGACGTTTTTCTCGGTACAAATCTCTTTGCTTTGATCATACGTTACAGACACAAACAAGTCAGCCGCCCAAAACTAGAGTTCAAACCTCAGAACGGGGATGTTAACGTCATTTAACCAATGTCGTTTTAAAAGGCGGCAGCGGCGCCAGGCTCCGCACTGCCATGATAAACGGAGAATAAAGCGTAGAGCTGCAGCGGGACACATGCTCTGAGTCCCGCCGCAGTCGACCGCAGCTCTGAGCACTCAGTGTTTAACTGGTGTTGCATAGTTCAGGATCACCGCATTGAGCTGGCAAGCGCTGCCCTTCACCGTCCAAGGACCATGTTTTCCTGTGGCATCAGATAAAATGATTCCATAAAACAACAAACTCAAACTTTTGCGATTAACTGAAGCTCAGCTCTATTAAAACTGTTGTGTGGGGTTCATGAGGCAAGTGGCAACATCAGCTGATGGAGGGTTAAAGGTCAGGGTCTTGGTGTGAGCCATTTATGATTCATGGTTCATCATGTTACATAATCTAGAAATTGCAACCATTTATGTGGTGAGAGATGCAAAACATTATTGCTTATTAAATGCAAAGTGTAGTGTTCGACTGACCAGAAACCGGTCAACTTTTTAAGCAGCCTTTTTTTATCTTTCCTTTCATTTTCTCCAAAGGCTTTTTAAAAATGTTTTAAAAAAAGACTCCAACCCGCTGGAAAATAAATGACATGTCATCTAATAAAAAAATGTATTTGAAGCAAATCATAATAAACATATTTAAATGTGACAATCAGACAAAGGAAGTAAACTTAAAAGGAGTTACCCCCAACATGAAAATGTACTCACCTTCATGTTATCTTTTGAAGAGCTAATAAACAGTTTGTTCATGTCAGTGTTTTTTTTATATTTTCAAATATTTTATTTTTTCACTGTTTTCAAATTAGTTTTAAAGTTTTAGTGACTTTGTGAATTTTTTTAATGTGTTTTACATATGTTTTATTTTAATTCACATTTATTTTGTTTTTAAGCAACAAACTTTTTTTAAATTTGGTTTAAGTTAACAATAATAACCCTGGTTGATACAAAGCAAATCAATGAGGGTCAAAACAACTTTTTTTGTCAAAATGTCTTGGCAATGCTTTGTCGAGTCAGATTGATATGATTCTGCTTTCAGTGGTAACAGCACTTTCTCTGATTTGTAGATTGCACTTAGGGATTGTGGGTATTTCACCAGGACTAAGTAAACAATTTTTCTACAGAAGCATATACTATCATATATCAACGTCAGTGTTAGTTTATACACATTCGCTATATCTATTAAGAAAAAAAAAGAGAATTTTACTTCTAATGTTTTATTGTGTGTTGGCTCGAATAACTAGTGTTGACTAAAATGGTAACATCTAAATCAATGCTATATATTCAAGTCAAAATCAACCTAAATACATAAATGTATACAACAAATCTATTTTATGGAATACATCAGGTAGAAACAGCTCTTTAAGGTGACAATTGGGAACTTTGGGTACCACTTTTTTGCAGTGTGAATTAAGCTAAACTTGCAGGAAATATAGGTTTAATGCCTTACTTGTCTCATTGCCACTCTGAAAATTGGGGTGGTAGTGGTGAAGGACAAATGGGGTAACTACTTGATGACATACAACTAAATTTTGTTCGGGTAAGCAAGAAAAAACACAGAGGCAAATCAACACCCACAGAAGCCTGGCGAACACACAGCACTTCTGTTTGCTTTCAGCGAGCAAGCAGCGAAAGAGACGCCGCGGTTTCTCTCTCGCGCTCGGCCCTCACTGAGGCTTTTATGAGAGCAGATAGTCAAATTCTCATTTCAAGATCTGCGTTTAACCTCAGTCCAGCAGGCGCTTTTACCGCAGAGCTCCTAACTCCTCTCATCTCATTTCTCTTTAACTAGAGGCCCCGCTGATGCCACAGTGCACATTAATACTCGCAGGCCGTTGGCCAAGCACCGCTGTGTCGAGCTCCATGGCTGATTCATTGCAGAGAACACCCAGTAGCTAAAGCACATTTAAAGCACACTGGAGGGATGGGGCGTCACTCCAGGAATTAGATTTGCAGCTTTTGTACTACGATAAAACCACAAGTAACAGAAAAAAGGCATAAACATACACTCATGTCATTTCTGTGAAATTTGGTCCTGTCAGCTGTTCTCAGCCTAAATGAATCTTAATAAAACAGGAACAGGCTGCATGATGAATTGGTGCATTTAAAGTGCATCTACAAAATTTTATGTGCTGTGTAATAAGCATGTTTAATCATTGAGGCCCTGTTTTTTATTTTAGCGAGTGAAATATTGTTTTATCACATTTTTGTTTTACATGTCAAACATGCTTAAACCAGGCAACAATGTAGTATGGCCACACTGGCGTCGAGATCATGAAAGAATCCGCACTCTGCTTGTTTGTATACACCGGTATGAATGAGGAGGGTTACAAGGTGCTACTAAAGGTAGAGGCTACTTCTCTCCTTCACCGTCATCGTTGTGAGGAAACCCACCTTACCCACTAAGGTTTGCAGGGTTACATCTTGCTTAGTTGGGAAGGCTTATACAGCCTCGGATCAGGCTGGTGCATCCCAGTATGGCAGTTCTGGAGGCGTACCAGGCTGACCTGCTCAAAGATCTGGAGTCTGGACCACGAAGCTCGTTAGGGCCTGGGGCAAAGAAAGAGCTCTGCTGAGCCACAGACTTAGCTCTCTGGCGGGTCTACAGCTGCCTGAGCCGTCAGCCTCCTCTAGCTGTGCTTTAGAGGGGCCTAGCTCAAAGAAAGACAAAAGAGAAAAGCAAAAGGAGAAAGGGGGCCGGGAGGCCTGTGCAGACTAAGCTGCTTAGGGGGAGGACTGACCTGAGGGAAATCATGTCTGCTAGAGCGGCCAAGAAAAAGCAGTCAGAACTCCTTTAGGCCCCGGTCCCTTAGAACGTCCCCTCCTGGACAGATTCTAGTTACACCGCTCCATCGTGTTCCATATTCCCTTCGGCGCTCCTTTAGAGAGGGTGTTTGAACTTATCCAGCCACACTTTAGTGATTTTGGAGGTGGAGGAACCCAACGGGCCATTCGTCCCATCTTGTGTCTCTCAGTGGGTCATAAAGTTATAGAATCCAATTCCCCATTCCCCATTTCAGAGATTTTGTAATGACAAAAGTACATTGGTTAGGAGACGAGAATTTTATCTGACAAGAATCGCACTCGCTTCAAAAGAAAGGGGTCATAGAATGTGTTCCCCTTCCAGAGAGAGAGATAGGCTTCTATAGTCTACTTTATGGTTCAACAGGCTCATTTTAGTGCAGTCGGAGGAGTCAGTGGCCCATTTAACCCCTTATTTATACTGCTTTACCCCTTGTTTGATTTTGCATGATCCACATGATTTTTGGGGTTCTATCAACAGTTGTTTAAAACAACACTTCAGTGGTCTCCTATATCAGTCACTAGGGCAGGCTGCGTTTGCGCCCCCTTTTCAGGCAAGTGCCTCCAATCAGACAACTCACTGTCCTTTCTGGTTCTCCCTCACACCTCAAGCTCATCTGGGGCTGGACGCCTTTTCTCAATAGCTCTTCTCCCAGCAGTTCAAGCAAGGGTTCGCCAGGACCGTGTTCACCTTCTTCTAGTGGCTCCATTCTGGCTGGCCCGAGTGTGGTTTGCAGACCTAGTATCTCTCCTGGACGGCCTCCCATGGGTGATCCCGGTCCAGATAGATCTTCTCTCTCAAGTGAGAGTGGTGATATTTCATCTCCGGCAAGAGATGAAACTTTAGGTCTGGCCCCTGGTCTAGCTGAGGTTACAGAAACAATTATTAATGTTAGAGCTCCTTCTATCAGAAAACTCTAAGCCCTGAAATGGCAACTGTTCTCAACATGGTGTAGAGATTGTAATTTGAATCCAGTTAATTGTTTAATTGGTCCAGTACTAGAGTTACTTCAAGCTGCTTCCCTTTGAAGGTATATGTGGCCACTATTTCTCACCTTTGGAAGGACCCTTAATTGGGAGATGTCCCTTGGTGTCAAACTTCCTTCATCGCCACCTCAGGAGTAACATCACAAGATTTCAGATGCTATCACCCTTTCCTAGTGTGGCGTTGCTTCACCTCCAGGGGTTAGCGCCCACTCTACTATGAGTGTAGCATCTTCTAGAGCTCTTGCAAGGGGTGCACATTTATAAGATGTTTGTGCTGCAGCAGACCGGTCCTCTCCACACAACATTAAAGGTGCTGTATGTAAGTTTTTGACTGTACTATATGTACCATTAGGTCTCCTGATGGGGTTTTGGTTTCCTTGCCACTGTCGATTCTGGCTTGGCTTGCTCAGTTGGGGAAAAACAATTTTTCAAATAAATTTCAAATTAAATCTAATTATTAAACTAAATTAACCATATGGACCAAATTACGGATCGAATTACTGATCTAAAGCCCACATTGTTACTGTATGATAATCAAAATATATTCTGTTGCATTATTTTTCTGTTTAACACTGTGACGCTGCTTTGAAACAATCTGCATTGTTAAAAGCGCAATATAAATAAAGTTGACTTGACTTGACTTTCTATAACTTAAAAATACCATAATAACTTTGCAGATATTTAGGAAACATGCTCGATTCTCAGAAAAACAATGGTACAGACAGTTATTCTAATTTAAAATGTGCTTTCTGTGTCGGAATGTCTTTTTTTGTTTTTGTCTGTGTGAGAACGCATGTTGCCAATTTATCCAATAGTTTTTCAACACCACAGGTTGCCAGTTGGCGGAAAACGTATTGCTGCCATTAAAGCCAGCAAACAAACTGGGTCAGAGATTGCAGATTCTACCCGACCTAAAAAGCCTCAGAAGCCATCTAAAAATGTCTATTAGCGGAAGCACATTAAAACGTCGATAAATCAACTTGCCAATCTAAAGTGTGTAAGGCTCCTCACCTTCCATTATCAATTGAGCTCATTCGTATTGCATGTCCTCAAACTGGTAACCTGCAAGTCTGAGGAGGAGGGGGCGTGGCAAACAATATTTTGAATTTGGACTGCAGTACCCATTTTAACCACTAGCTCATTCTTACACACAGCGCCTTTTAATTAGTTTTTATAGCTTAGACATGGATTCAACCCCAGGATCCTATGTCCTTTAGGTTTAGTTTTAAGTGTAGTCTGCGCTCAACAAAAGTTTATGCTTATATACAGCCCTATTGGCAGGCACTTGCCTTAGGTGTGACGTTGGAATTAAGTTCCCATAGTGTCAATGCCATGACGTGGCGTCGAGTTCCACTCGAAAGGCAACATCTCAGGTTACGTATGTAACTCAGTTCCTTGAGAGCGTCTCATTGCCATGCCCCGGCTATGCCTGAGCATCTTCTTCAGACTGAATCTGTCGATGCTTATTTCTCCTGTCTATTTATGGACTTTGCAACGCTTCGTAGTGCATCACAATGTCCATATGTTCACCCAGTCAGATTGGTGCTTTTAAACACACTGGCTTGCGCAGATGCATTCCTATAGTGTCAATGTCATGATGCGACATCACATTCTTCTCTCAAGGAGCTGGGTTACATACATAACCTGAGCAATATATATATTATACTATATATATATATAGTATTGTTCAAAATAATAGCAGACTAACCATGTGACTAACCAGAATAATCAAGGTTTTTAGTATATTTTTTTATTGCTACGTGGCAAACAAGTTACCAGTAGGTTCAGTAGATTCTCAGAAAACAAACAAGACCCAGCATTCATGATATGCACGCTCTTAAGGCTGTGCAATTGGGGTATTAGTTGAATTAGTTGAAAAGGGTGTGTTCAAAAAAATAGCAGTGTGGCATTCAATCACTGAGGTCATCAATTTTGTGAAGAAACAGGTGTGAATCAGGTGGCCCCTATTTAAGGATGAAGCCAACACTTGTTGAACATGCATTTGAAAGCTGAGGAAAATGGGTCGTTCAAGACATTGTTCAGAAGAACAGCGTACTTTGATTAAAAAGTTGATTGGAGAGGGGAAAACCTATAAAGAGGTGCAAAAAATGATAGGCTGTTCAGCTAAAATGATCTCAATGCCTTAAAATGGAGAGCAAAACCAGAGAGACGTGGAAGAAAACGGAAGACAACCATCAAAATGGATAGAAGAATAACCAGAATGGCAAAGGCTCAGCCAATGATCACCTCCAGGATGATCAAAGACAGTCTGGAGTTACCTGTAAGTACTGTGACAGTTAGAAGACGTCTGTGTGAAGCTAATCTATTTTCAAGAATCCCCCGCAAAGTCCCTCTGTTAAAAAAAAGGCATGTGCAGAAGAGGTTACAATTTGCCAAAGAACACATCAACTGGCCTAAAGAGAAATGGAGGAACATTTTGTGGACTGATGAGAGTAAATTTGTTCTTTTTGGGTCCAAGGGCCACAGGCAGTTTGTGAGACGACCCCCAAACTCTGAATTCAAGCCACAGTACACAGTGAAGACAGTAAAGCATGAAGGTGCAAGCATCATGGTATGGGCATGTTTCACCTACTATGGTGTTGGGCCTATTTATCGCATACCAGGGATCATGGATCAGTTTGCATATGTTAAAATACTTGAAGAGGTCATGTTGCCCTATGCTGAAGAGGACATGCCCTTGAAATGTTTGTTTCAACAAGACAATGACCCAAAACACACTAGTAAACGGGCAAAGTCTTGGTTGCAAACCAACAAAATTAATGTTATGGAGTGGCCAGCCCAATCTCCAGACCTTAATCCAATTGAGAACTTGTGGGGTGATATAAAAAATGCTGTTTCTGAAGCAAAACCAAGAAATGTGAATGAATTGTGGAATGTTGTTAAAGAATCATGGAGTGGAATAACAGCTGAGAGGTGCCACAAGTTGGTTGACTCCATGCCACACAGATGTCAAGCAGTTTTAAAAAACTGTGGTCATACAACTAAATATTAGTTTAGTTATTCACAGGATTGCTAAATCCCAGAAAAAATTTTTTTTTGTACAAAATAGTTTTGAGTTTGTACAGTCAAAGGTAGACACTGCTATTTTTTGAACACACCCTTTCAACTAATACCCCAATTGCACAGCCTTAAGAGCGTGCATATCATGAATGCTGGGTCTTGTTTGTTTTCTGAGAATCTACTGAACCTACTGGTAACTTGTTTGCCACGTAGCAATAAAAAAATATACTAAAAACCTTGATTATTCTGGTTAGTCACATTGTACTGCTATTATTTTGAACAATACTGTATATATATATATATATATATATATATATATATATATATATATATATATATATATAGTTTTACATACTTACACTAAATAGAAAAAAGTCTCAGGTAATATATGTATATATATACTGTATATATAATACACGTGATGAAACTAAATAAAACTTGAGGAAATAAAAACTAAAAAGATTTTATTATATACAATTTTGTTGTACATTTGTACCATTTTAAGAGGAAACCGTACAAACTAAATAAAGTACAATACATAAAAAAGCCAACTGAACAAATAATTTGGGGTAAAATTGGTTTAGGTTGTGGACAGCAAGTATGGGTTTGTTTACGGCATGCCAACTCCACTCAAATGCGACACAAAACTGGAGTTCTGACAAGCATGCAGGTACAAACAGCATGCATGATGGCAAATGAAGGGATCATTTCTATATTCCTGTGACATGCTATATTACAGGTTACGGTGGCATGATGGTCAAGGCATATCTTCAAATGTCTGCACTGGAGCCGTGCCTGATCAACCCCTTCATTACGAGAGCCAGACTGCCAAACTTATATTTTTCTATATGCCCTGCCTTTCAGAAATAATAAAATGCTTGGGTGGGATGCCATCAATTTTTTTCCTCTCCTAGAGTATGCGGCGTGTTCGCAAGTGTAGCAGTGTGATTTTTTTTTTTTTTGCCAGGATGATCACAAACATCTTTCAAATACGAACTTTCTCTGTATGGATATAAATTACACAGGAAGAGGAACATTTAGCATATAGTTTAGGAAACCAAAAACTAGCCAAAAATAGCTCCAAATATACACAGTTCACAAAAATAGTTGCTATGTCTGGTTTCACATTGCAGGTCTCGAGAATCTGCCTGCTACGCTAGGCCTTTGGGCAAGTAAAAATCTTTGTTTGTGTTCATCTAATTAAAGAGTCATATACATATAGGACTCCATGAGAGTATCATTCATATAATATGTCATGTGTTTTCCAGTTGTGTTAAATTTATGAAATTATTAAACAAAATACTTTTTGGTGTACATACTATAACTCCATATTTGTGAAGGTATGCTATGCATGTAAAAATCACATTAGCCTAAGTCAATGGAACAGTTAAGTTTGATTTCCAGGGAAAATACATTGGTTTAATATAATATATCTAAGTTTAGGTCTGAGGAAAATCATATTGGTTCAATGACTGATAATTCTGATAGAAACAGATATGCAGTTTTATTAATGTAATAATTTTATGTGAACATTTTCAACATGATTCAAATACATTCAACCGATGAGTTATTTATACATTTTTCGCTCTTGTCCAATGAAAACAAAAGGCCTGTCTTAGACATAGACACTTAATTACCGCAATAAAAGGGATCTTCATCTTGACACTGAATGTGTCAGGTGTGTTCTCCATATTCAGTGCATTTAAAACATGACCACAAACCCATTAACCACTGAGGCCAAACTGGCGGCTGGGAGCTTTTGGATAACAGCCAGTGGAGTGAAGTGAAAAAAAAAAAACTTTGTGTATTTAGTCCTTTTTAAAGACACGCTCACACACCCTGACACTTTACATTGGCTCCAGGATGTGCAGTTTGATACTTTGAAACGCGCTTTCTGTCTCTCGTCTGATGGTTAATTATAGAATTTTAAATATCCATGACGCGTGGGCAGGTACCCGTAATAACACACATGCCAGCTTGTAATTATTGACTCCATTTACTTTTCGGATGTTTGTTTGAAATAATGCACTGCTGGTATCGTGATCTGAAGATCAAAGTGACGAGGACGTTATTAACATGCGCTCATCAGGCAAGGATAATTATTTAAAGAGTAATTACTTGGCCAAGCCCAGGATAATCATGTTTTTTTCTTGCTTCTGGCATTTTTAATTGTGATTCAGACGTTAGTGTGTTCCCTGAGGGCTGTTAAATGGACGAGACTTCGTGACTTTTGGGATGACGAGTTTTCAGGCATATGTTGTTACGTAAGGGTGTCAGTTCAAACACTGACAGGTTTGAACGTGTTTCTTCAAAGACAATTGTTAAAAAAAAGACTAAGACACATGTAGACGGACATAGTCTATATGTCAAAAGATTTAGTAGCACAAATATTGAAGAGTCTCATGACACCTAGTGGAGAAGCGGTGCCTGCAACAGAGGTCATTAAATACTCGTTTGATTTTTCAACATGGACACTTATGCCAACTAGTGTCGAAAATAAGAACACGTGCTCTGAAACACGAGGAAAAGATATCTAGCGTCGGTTCCTCACACACAAAACTATCATATGACTTTTTACGACATTGAAAACACGTCGCACGATTGTTGTGGACTACGTACTTTTACTATGTTTTTTGTTATTATTTTTTTAAAAGCTCGACAGCGTTAATCACTGTTCACTTTAACAATGGGAATAAGCAGAATCAACATTTTGGTCAAAGTTTCGTTTTTACTGTTTAACATTTTGTGTGTGTGTGTGTGTGTATGGAGGGATGGAATGATACCAGAGAGAAAATGTATACTTTTTATTAACCAAGGATACATAAAATTGATCAAAAGTGACAGTGAAGATGTTACAGATACTTAAAAATGCATTTCATGTTTTTCTACTTATCAAAGAATCTGAAAAAGTATCACCATTTCCACAAAAATGATAATTTTTCATTGATAATATTCAGAAATATTTCTTGAGCACCAAATCCTCATATTAGAATGATCCCTGAAGGGTCATGTGGCACTGAAGACTGAAATGATGCTGAAAATTCAGCTTTGCATCACTGGAATAAATTACAATATAAAACATTATCCAAAGAGAAAACAGTTTTTTTTTTTTTTGAAATACTATTTCACAATATCACTGTTTTTACTGTATATCTGATTAAATAAATGCAGCCTTGGTGATCATATAAGTTTTCACAGGTACTGTATAGTAGCATTTTTTTAAGCAGCCTATTCTTTTAAAGGCTACACACTCATTCTTCTAACACTTTGTGATGGATTATGATAGCCAGGGGGACTGGGTTGTTTATTTGCGTCATCTAATGAAACTAATTTGACAGGAAATTGAAAAGAGAGGATTGTTGGTTAAGGTCACAGTGGTTGCAGAGGCAATTTCAGAGATGGGCTTAAAGTGTGTTCACAGGGAAATAGTTTTTTCTCCCCCTCTCCCATGATCTCCGAACATTCAAACTTTGGTGTTTCTTCAACGACGTGTCATTTTGTGTGTCATTTCTGTGCCACTAACTGGACTAAACAGAATTGCAGTGTTTGATTGAGTGATCTGAGCAGGTTGGACATAACGGTTGACAAACGTGCAAATTCAGTGTTTGTGTGTACCATCCAAAACTTTATCCAGTTGGATATCAAATGCAGCAGAGATGTAGTCTTTGCTGCCTAATAATGGCCATATCATATACAGGTCCTTCTCAAAAAATGTGCATATTGTGATAAAAGTTCATTATTTTCCATAATGTAATGATAAAAATTAAACTTTCATATATTTTAGATTCATTGCACACCAACTGAAATATTTCAGGTCTTTTATTGTTTTAATACTGATGATTTTGGCATACAGCTCATGAAACCCAAAATTCTCAAAAAATTTGCATATCATGAAAAGGTTCTCTAAACGAGCTATTAACCTAATCATCTGAATCAACTAATTAACTCTAAACACCTGCAAAAGATTCCTGAGGCTTTTAAAAACTCCCAGCCTGGTTCATTACTCAAAACCGCAATCATGGGTAAGACTGCTGACCTGACTGCTGTCCAGAAGGCCATCATTGACACCCTCAAGCGAGAGGGTAAGACACAGAAAGACATTTCTGAACGAATAGGCTGTTCCCAGAGTGCTGTATCAAGGCAACTCAGTGGGAAGTCTGTGGGAAGGAAAAAGTGTGGCAAAAAACGCTGCACAACGAGAAGAGGTGACCAGACCCTGAGGAAGATTGTGGAGAAGGACCGATTCCAGACCTTGGGGGACCTGTGGAGGCAGTGGACTGAGTCTGGAGTAGAAACATCCAGAGCCACCGTGCACAGGCGTGTGCAGGAAATGGGCTACAGGTGCCGCATTCCCCAGGTCAAGCCACTTTTGAACCAGAAACTGCGGCAGAAATGCCTGACCTGGGCTACAGAGAAGCAGCACTGGACTGTCGCTCAAATTCGGAAATCAAGGTGCTAGAGTCTGGAGGAAGACTGGGGAGAAGGAAATGCCAAAATGCCTGAAGTCCAGTGTCAAGTACCCACAGTCAACTGAACATAATTATTTGAAGGTTGACTTTTTTGTATTAAAAACACTTTTCTTTTATTGGTCGGATGAAATATGCTAATTTTTTGATATAGGAATTTGGGGTTTTCATGAGCTGTATGCCAGAATCATCAGTATTAAAACAATAAAAGACCTGAAATATTTCAGTTGGTGTGCAATGAATCTAAAATATATGAAAGTTTAATTTTTATCATTACATTATGGAAAATAATGAACTTTTATCACAATATGCTACTTTTTGAGAAGGACCTGTATATGATTGGATCTTAAAGGGTTAGTTCACCCAAAAATTTGAATTGTCATAAATCACTCTCCCTCATGTCGTTCCAAATCCGCAAGACACAATTAAGATTAAGCTTTCTGACGCCTCCATAGACAGCAATTTAATTAACACTTTCATGTCCCAGAAAGGTAGGAAAGACACATTGTTAAAATAGTCTGTGACTCCAGTGGTTGAATATTAATTTTATGAAGTGTTGAGAATACATTTTGTGCGCAAAATACAAACAAAAATAACTTTATTCAACAATTTCTTCACGTCTGAGTCAGTCTCCTCCGCTGTTGACGTAGTAAATACAGTGCAGCACTTCAGAGTTACGTCAGAGTGCCAGCTTACCATGAACCGCTGGAGTCACATGGGCTATTTTAACAATGTATTTACTACCTTTTTGGGCCTTGAAAGTGCTAATAAATAGCTGTCTATGTAGGGGTCAGAGACCTCTCGGATTTCATCAAAAATATCTTAATTTGTGTTTCGAAGATGTCAACTCTTATAGATTTGGAAGTAATTTTGGGTGAGTAATTAATGACAGAAATTTCATTTTTGGGTGAACTAACCCTTTAATCTTGACAGTTTAGGAGATTATGGTCTTTTCCTATTCAAGTAGAGCAGTATTATCTACTCTAAGCTAAATTATGGGTCCTTCCCAATACTTAAACTTGCAGTCCACTTGAGAGCACATGTATGTGAAAAATAGCATGCAAGACTTTCTCAGTTCGGAATGTCAAAACTCAGTGCCCTTAATGCCCACTCAATCCACACAGTTTCTAATACTGCTGAGCGGTATTTGAGGCTAAGTGTATCCTATCATTCATCATGTTTATGACCTTATGTCCCCTAAAATCACAAGAAAAAAAAAATCCAGGCTAATTTGCAAGTGGTGCAAATGAAATCCAGCGCCTCCTTTCTGGACATCTAATAGGGTGATAGAGTTGTGGGAATGTTTAGAATGGGGTTGGATATTCTAGCTCCACCCATTAGGACCAAATTACATTTGCTCCTCCTCACTGGACTCCACCCATTTGCTCTGCAGAAATTTGCTAATAGCCTATACATCGGTGGTAAAGCATAAAGTGTTGTTTTGGTGCAGAGAAGAGGATATGTATTTTGTAAAACATTTTGCAGTTGCTTTTTTGTCACTTAATTATAAGTTCTACACAGTACACACACATGCGGTCTTCACATTCACTTGAACTCTTTGGCTGAATTCAAGAAATACATCATGTAAGTCCACAAGTGCAAGGACCGCATTTGGTACAGGCCTAGAGTTACTTTTGGTCCTCTAGCAATTGAAGCATGAAACTTGCAGAGGAACATTGTGTTGGTAAAATGAGATGTGCTTAGGTTACACTATATTCAGCATGGATGAATCCGATGGCTGGAGATTAGAAATGCACAGATCAAGTTATATCTGGGGGTCGAGTGGGCCAAGACCAAGTAATAAAATAAATAACATTCTGATTAATAACATTTGAGAGCAGTGGCACCGATGCCACCAAGTTCTACAGATGCACATTTAATATTAATATTACATGTTTTGTCAATTAGAAATGCACATTTGACAGTAGTTTGTTTTGACAGCAGTAGCCTGAGCTTGAGTTGGGGTGTGGATGTAAATTTATTTTCATTAATAAAATCATTAACACTGACAGGAGAACACAAAATGCGACCATTTAGTTGCAGACTGGAGCCCTGCTCAAACCATCATCAGATTCCTCCTCGTTCCCAGTACTTGCAATGATGTTTCAACCACAGATGTCGATAGAGATCATTTCATAATGTACCTTTTAAGTAGTAAACAAATTATGTTTCTTCTTTGTTTCATTAAATATAGATGAAAATAAGGATAAATGGAGAGCCGTAGTTTTATCAGGAATGTTTTATTTGATGTGCCCGTTTCTCTGCTTTGTAGAAACAGCCAGATATTATCGAAGGCTGCACAATGAGAACAGTTTCTGCATTGCTTTTTCATATATATATATATATATATATATATATATATATATATATATATATATATATATATATATATATATATATTTATATATATATTTATATATATATATATATATATATATATATATATATATATATTTATATATATATATATATATATTTATATATATATATATATATATATATATATATATATATATATATATATATATATATATATATATATATATATATATATATATATATATATATATATATATATATATATTTATTTATTTATTTATATACCAGCCTGCCAATAATAAAATAATAATAATAATAATAATACAAATAAAGTCAAATTAAATTAAATAAAAATAAAACAACAACAACAAAAGTTGTCCTCTTCAGTTTGGCAAGTCTCTGTAACAGAATGTGACCATATACTGAATAAATCTGTTTGGATATAACTTGGTATAAAAAAGCACAAAAATATAGCACTTTGAACTCTGATACAAGTCCATTCAAATGACTGTGGCATTAAGCAAATGTACAGTGCATAAGTGCACCTTAGATTCATCACAATTATTTTCATTGATGACTATTTACCAAAAATACACTTCAGCAGAAGTTAAACCGTAAGTTTGAACTGTAAAAAGCACAACAATGTATTTATGAATGCATACAATACATTGATAACGAATTCCAAATAATAAAAAAAAAAAAAAAAACAAGTACTGATGAGCAATAATCACTGGGCTAAAAACAAGTGTTTGATTTTTAAGGTACTTATGAATGCAACAATCATTGAGAAGCTCATTGTTCAGGGCCATGGAAAAGCAAATATAAAATTGAATGAAAGTGCAATTTCAACATTTTATGCTGCAAATGTAGTCTCCACCCCCCCTCGTTAAGACAATAGAGGATCTGTTTGTGAGTCACAAGTCACAGTTTTGTCATTGGTATGTGCAGGTTATTCCAAGGGCCCATCCAGAGCTCCTCCTCATCTGACTGGGTGCGGTCACTATGTGATCCTAAAGGGTCCCTCACCTCCTGATTGTCCACTGTGGACTCTTGTTCATCCACATTTTGTGTTCTTTCATCCCCACCATTCACCACGTTTGATTTTGAAGCTATACTCTCTGGGCCTGTGGTGCTGGAGGCCAGGGACCCACTGGAGGGCCTGGTCGTGAGGTTCTGTTCACCTGCTGAGGCGCCTGTGATTATGGGGCTGTTTAAAGGAATTCGCTCTTCGTGTGTAACAGCAAGTTTGTCCAGTTTCTTAAAGTGCTTTCCCAGTCGTATTGGAGAGTTGAGCTTGATGTTGTTGGTGTGTGCGACCCGTCGCGTCCGGATTATTGAGCCATTCTGGGCCAAGTATATGCTCCCATTAATGTTGCTGTGGCTGTTCACATTAGATAGGCGGTTCCTGTGCGATTCAGGTGCACTTTCATCTCCTGTTGAACTGGTCTCGTATTCACGGTCTACAATTAGCTTGATCCTCTTTTTTCTACCATACTGAAAAAAGAAAACAGGAGTGTAAGATGACTACAGAATAACAGAGGCAATTTTTTATTATTATTATTATTTTTACACAGCACACAACAGTGGTGTTCTGTCCGAGGAGGCAAGGAAGGCGGATCCTTTTCAAAAATGCACAACTAAAGCTATAAGATAAACTTTTTTTTAAAGTGATTTCCCACTAATGTGCATACATATATAAATTATCAAGGCAATAAAAACAAAGATAATAATAATAAAAAAACTATAGCGAAAGCCGGTTTGATAAACATTAAATTTACACATCAGCTTCGCCTGAAAATTACCTCCTGGACCACCACTGCATTAAAAAGCAAAACAACTACACGCACACGCACACGCACACGCACACACACTTAATGTCCTTTCATGAGCTCATTAAAAAGCAATTAATGATCAGAACATTAATTGCTGGCTTAAACTTTTGAAGGGTGACCTGTAAAGGTAAGACTACATAGGAAAGGGCATGCATGTTATTCAGCAAAGGTTAAGGAGAAATGCCAAGTTATGCTCAGCGAGAGGAAGACAAGAAGAACAACTCCAATCAGAGAAGGGCATTCAAAAGACCAATAAAAAGTTCAACACGAGAAAGGCAATGGCTAGTCTTACTGAACATATCAGAATATAATTCAGGAGGCACCGACAGTCTCAATTGCATCCGAATCCTCATCTTGCCCATCTACTTTAAGGATTCTTGCTCCATACGAAGAGCTTGAACTATCACCAGGGCTGCCATCTCTCTCTGGAGTAATTTCCTCTTCTTCGTTCTCATCTATTGGAGAAAGTTTGTCAACTTCCAAAGCCCTTGCTACACTACTGCTGGCCACTGAGAAGCTGCCCATGCTGTGGAAGCTTGAATCTTGTCTTCTCTCTGGAGAATGGCTGCTTTTAGACCTTGAGGGCTTTGGATCCTTAGTTTGGATCTCAGAGTCACCTTCATTTAACTGCCCTTTGTCTTCCTCATCATTCTCATCCTCATTTAGGATTGTCTCTTCTAATGCTTTGGTGTGGGTGAAAGTAGTTGAAGGTTCTCGAGATGATCTGCTGCTCTTTTGCCTGTAGGTTTCTGAACTCTGGGTACCACTTCTGGGAAAACGAGCTTTGAACTTGATGCTTTCAAAGGTTGTGCTGCTGTGTCTGGACTGGGAAGACATGACAGATGATACTGTTCCACTTTCCTCTGATTTGACGCTCTCTTTTCCACTGCTACCTTCCTCCGAGCTTGACTCCTTTACAGCCTCTGGTCCGGATTCAGTTTCATTCTCTGTCTCAGATGTTCTCTCTGTGTCTGACTCTTGTTCGGTCTCAATCTCTGTGTCTTGGTCTGAGTCTGATTCAGTCCTTGACTCTATTTCAGTGTCATCTAATGGAGTTTTTATTTGGCTCTCCCTGTCTGAATCAACAGGACTCTGATCTGGATCATCATCAGAGTCTAAACTACTCATATGTGCTCCTTGGAGTCTGTATGGACGGTAAGGTGTGATTGTCATGGCACTTCCAGTGTATGACTGTTGAATGATGTCTTCCCTGTTTCTACCTCTTTCTTGCTCACTTTCCACAATATCACCTGGGATTCTCTGTGATTCCCTCTCTGACTCATTGAGTACCCAAGAGATTGAGGTGTTCCCATTACTCCCATGGTCTACAGTCCCACTAATGCTGCTCAGAGTGTTCTTTTGAGACTGCATTGTTTTAAAGATGTTCATTTGACTCAAAACTTTGCCAAGTCTTGTCTTTGCTGAAGGCATGGCTTCTTTAGTCTGGAAATAGCTGCCATCAATGACCATGCCACTGTCAACACTGTTTGAATGCTGCATCCTGGTTGGTTTAGGGTCATCTGTATTTCCTCCTTTCTCATGCGGAACTTCAATAGGAAATATTCTGTTGTTCTTCCATGGAAGTTGGAATGGAGATGGAGCTGACCCGGGCCTTCTGTCAAACATTTGGCTGAGTTGTATGGGTGCTTTGAGTTTAGTTTGAGCCTTTGAGCTATAAGGTTGTGTGATGCCCTCAGATGGTCCAGACAGATGTTTCTCAAGCCCTGGAGGTTGGTCTCCAAAAGCTATTCTAGGGGGCCTCCGTGGTGGTGGAGCCAGCCTTCTGCTTTGCCTCACAACCTATTACATTGATATTAGCCAGGATTTTTATCATTCAGAATATTTAGTCAACAATTCAGATCACTCATCATCTTTGTGACTTTGGCCAATTCACATGATTCACATGAGCATTTCGTAATGCACTTTGGAGAGTGTCAAGGTGTCCAGTACTACATTGCTTGCAAATGCTGCAACATTACTGTTCAAGTTGAAACTATTTTCACCCAATTTCCATTGATTGCTAGACAATCATATATATCACTATATGGGTGGTGCCAGCAAAAAACAAAACATGATAGAAGAGGGAATGATACCCTAGATCAGGGATGAGCAATTCCTGTCCTGCAGAGTTAAGCTTCATCCCTAATCAAAAACAACTGCCTGTAATTTCTAATTAGGGATGGAGCTAAAATCCTCAGACCCGTGAATCCTGAACCATCCAGGACCGGAATTACCCATCTCAGCTCTAGATGGTATCCCTGCTCTTTTTTTGGCAACTCTTGTGAGAATCACCCCAAACTTATGCTGCCTTCAAGTTCTATCGGAAATGTCCTGCTTCTCACTTCTGAAGTCGTGATCAAAGTCCTCAGGCATGCATGTGCAGCTCCTATCTCTTTGAATAGGTAAATATAAAATTCTCCAAAACTGTTGGCAAAGTTTACAATTAAATTTCATATTTGAAATCACCAATATAATCTGACAACAACTGTCTTATACATTTTGTTTCTAAACGCTCAAATCATGAAAAAAACATTTTTTAGACTAGACCAAGCTTATGCACATGCACAGCCCTAAGTGCGTCACAGAACACTGACTGTGGCTGAATCCAAAATAACTCCCTATACCCTAAAGTAGGCCTTTATTTGAGGGCACAGCCATTTGTAGTGGTATCTGAAACCATTGTGGATGTTGTCGAGTGCACTCATTGTGTCCTACATTACACCACAGTAACGAGTGTACAACCGAACGGCTGTCCGAATTCACTCACTCGTTTTGATTCACTCCTTAGAACAAACTGTATTAGTGGACTTATTTCACCATATTGCATGTTGCACTTTCTCCCATTCATAAGCAATGAGTGAACTGTCTTTCTGTATATAAAGTCTTTTTTGTGATTACATGCTCATCCCATTCAAATTTTGACTTGAGAGGGCGTTCATGTCCATTTTTATAACTAGGAAACTAGTATTTATGATAATTCCAATTGCACATGAAGGCAGGATTACACCTTGGAGTAAATGTGCTCTTGTACGAGGGTCACCTTCTAGATATTACTGAGGGATAATGTACATATCTGTTCACAGCGCAATATCATCGAAAGCATTTGATTACATTCAGAGTAAAGAAGTTTTTCTGCAATGTTTCTAAGTAAATACCAACACATTTTTTGTGTTATAAGTTCAATTACTTTTAATTTGTATATTGAGTAAACATTGTTTTAGCTTCCGGCTTTCTTGCCACCTTGCTATCTGCAATGTTTTTCAACAAGTGAATGTGAAAGTGCTGAAAGCATTGAAGCCCTGATGAGTCATGTGTAAAGGCCTTAAGCCAGAGGCAGGATGAAACTAACTTTATTAATACAAAATTAAAAAAATACTGCACATTGTATTGGTTTAAAGTAACAAAACAGAACAAATACAAATGTGATACCTCTCCCTCAGATTCGTGTGGACTGTAGTAGTAGCTGCCGTCATCTTCCATAATCACCTCTCCATATTCATCATACATCCCTGTTGGAGAGATCAGCTTCCGTCGACTCCCATATTGAGGCAAGTCATAGCTAAACAAGCAGGTATACATGATTAATGCATATACCCCAAACACACACACACCAATACAAACATTCCTGAATAAATAAGGAAAAACTTTGTTCCTTCTGTCCACTACATCAATACTAAAACTTTTGGGACAGAGAAGACAAATCCAATAAGATTTAGTAGCAGAACCTCCACATAACACTGTATAGAAAAGGTCAAAACAGACATTCATTAGAGGACTTTGAGTATTCCTGGGCGCAGACTGTCTGAACCCAAATACAGCTTAGACAGCCTATTTAACAAGAAACGGGCTGAAATTCAGGATTATATTGACCCTCACTCGCCTGTAGTCATGAAGGCATTTCATTTGGATTTATTGAGAATATAATGCAAAATTTAAAGGCTTGGGACTGTTGCAGATCAAATTTGTATGACCTCATTTATAACACAGTAAGAAAACTTGGATAACATTTAATTCTGTTCA
The DNA here is from genome assembly GCA_023029165.1 of Gobiocypris rarus. NCBI lineage: Eukaryota > Metazoa > Chordata > Actinopteri > Cypriniformes > Gobionidae > Gobiocypris > Gobiocypris rarus. The sequence goes on from CM040920.1 coordinate 6,051,641, forward strand.
AATATCTTTTATAGTCTGCAATTACCATTACTTCCCTCAGGAGGGCATTCATTTATAGCACATATTTCTATTTTCTACAGCTCATTAGGATTCCAAATGGACAGTTCACCTTGCACAAGCATCAGTAAATAATTATCTGTGCTGTTACAGTCAAAAAGACACAAATGGGTGCCCACAGCGTTAAAGGGAAATTACAAAGTTCCTCATCTGGAAGACATAAAATACAGCTAAAAACTGATTTATTTAAAGCAGCAGGTCTGGAATATATCTGAAAGTTGTGATTTGGACCAGCAGCACATTTGAACCAATGAGTGCACACTCACCCATGGTCATAGTTATAGTAATCCTGTGTATAATAGTCCTGTCCTGGGTCAATGCCAGACTCCATAGAGAGTTCCTGTGAACAGGGTAAAGAATTATAATTCAAAGACTTCATCGCTTTAGGCAAAATCCTTGGGGAAAGCAGATGAAAGTGCTGTCTATTAAAACAAACAAATAAATAAAAATTCTGAATTCAATATACAGTATTTGCATATTCTACTATAAGCATGTTCAACTCAACAGAAAGAGTTTTCTGCAAGGACAAACGTTGAGATTCTCTACCTCTGGTCTCAACAGAGAGGGCCGAAGCAACTGCTGTTGCTGCACAGCATTCAGAAGAGAAACGGTGTAGAGACAAGAGAGAAAATTAGGAATATATTTGGAGATGAATGATAGAAGATATATACAGTTGGATCCACAAGTCTGAGATTACACTGAACATCTGCATTTCAAAATCAAATCTGAATTTACACATGAACGTTTTAGAGTTTGAAAAAAAAAGCTAATTTGTGATATTTGAGGACAAATACATTTTGAAAATGTAGTTCAACTTTTCACTCAAATTATGCTGATAAAATAATTTTGAAAAAATCTATTCAATTAGAAAACCTGGAAAAGAAGCATTTTCACCAGTGTTATCAGACTTGTATCCCCATTGAAATAAATATAGAGAGTTTAAAGAACTAATTATATCTGTTTACATGTGAAGTTTTAAATAATATGAATGTTTCCCATAATGATATTGATAATTGATAAATATAACAAAAATAATGAAAATAAAAACATTATTAGAGTTTACAAAATGATATAGTAAAGCATTCAGAAACATCAATTAATAAATCATAAAGCAGATCATTCGTAAAACGTATTAGATGAGCCACTTTGATGTTTCAAATAAACGCACATCTGTGAGCACATTGTATAATGTGCCAAGTTAATATGTAGCTTTTATAGCCATCATCACAAAATACTGTGAACTGTATTACAGTAAAGGGGTTTATTTTGTGATAATTATCACCTGGCTACACAGATTATGGCTGCTATCAAAATATTGTTATACAGCTATGTAAGAAATCTTGACTGGGACAAACATTATATAGTTATAATAACTGATTATATATATTTAATTTATTTATCTTTATATTTGATTGACCAATTGCAATTAAGTATTTCAGAGAACTGTGCAATAATGAACTGTTTTGAAATTTAAATATTTATGTATCATATTGCTGTTACTATTGTTTTATAAAAGCAACAAGCCACTCAAATCTCAAACACACGTGGGCATTCATAAAATCTAACCTTCTAAGAACAAAAACATTTGAGAAATGTTATCAGCAAGTCAAACTCCAGACTGACAGATCTAGCCTTCAGCAATTTTAAAGATGAGATCTTGACAAATAGTTATTCCCTCTCTCATCACTGTCCTTATAAAACAGAATCAACTGATAAAAATGATGGACAATAAAACTGTCCCAGATGGGACATTATTTAAACATAATGCAATTCCAAAGAATATAAACACATACCTCCTGATGCCCGTAGCCTCTCCTGTGAGGAGATAACAGTATGGAAATAAAGTCAGTAAGATTATTATGATAAAACCTTGATGTATTTCTATATATATATATATATATATATATATATATATATATATATATATATATATATAATATATATATATATTATATATAATTATAATTATTTTTTTCTCAAACTGGACTGTCAGATGTTACAAAGTCTTTAAATGTTTAGCATATTTAAATACATGAGATTGAGACAGCATGTCCTTGAGATGAGGTTTCAAAGATAATGTCCATAAATCTTTTTGCATGGCTGTCTCAAACTCTGATAAATAATGTATAACTGAAGAATTGAGGATATGTGTGTGGGTTAATATGCAGAAATGCAGTTGTATGATGTAGGGGAAAACTAATTGTTGTCTAGTGGTTTCCCATGATGATGTATTAGGAAAGTAATAGGTAACACTTTATTCCGATAGTCCACTTCTATTATACATAAGTATAATTCATATCTGCTAACACTTTATTTTCATGGTCCCCTAACAGACATTCTGCTGACTAAGTAACTTTGCAAGCATATCAACTTATACTAGTAACCCTAACCTAACAGTCTACTAATGCTCTGAGAATTAGTTGACATGCAAAAGGTACTTACAGTTAGTAGAATGTCTAAAGGGGACTATCAAAATTAAGTGTAACCTATCAGGGAGGGTTACTTCAAAGGTATGTATTCCATTACCGTTACAAATGACTTCATAAAACAGTATTCAGTAACGTAACCCAAGCACCACAGTAGGAAAGTACTTTTGGATTCCATCAACTTCACATATGTAAATAAATTCAAGTAAAAAGCAGTATGTAGGAGAATGATTGCTCAAGCGATCATGTAGGTGGCTCAAGCAAGTCATGACGAATTCACTGTTATTATAAATCATCCACCTGCCACCCACTCGAACCTATGATTTTCTCTGATTTAAATATCCGCACCCGATCGTCACATTACAATTATTCTAATTGTCAGTGTTAAGTGTGATGATATGGTGCACTGCAGTAGGCTGCTTTTAAATCAACACTTAGCTATTTAAAGTAAAAGTTCTTCTTTGGCAAAACTGCATTTTCTTAATAGTCTAAACACAGGCTTTACTCCTTTCAAACATGAATTGTCATCGTTTCCGTCACTGAAACTTCCTGAAAACACACACACTAGAAATTATATAGGTTCATCCCAAGATATAGGCTGGATAAAGGCTTTGAGTTTGTTCGCTTTACAGATCACATTACCATCCCTTGCTCAACTATTTCAGCTAAACACATGTTGGAGAAAATCTGTTAAGCTTGTGTATATTTTTTTCCCTTTGTCTTTTATTTAATGTCCACTAGGAGGTGCTCTATGCGTATGTTTTCCTTGATTGGTCCCTTAAGAGATATATCTGAGCGCATGGTCCGAAGCGCATGGTGCAGGTGCACTTAGGGCGTGTCCGAATCCACTTTTGCTAGTTAGACAACAGTCGGCACGCCAGGTGCATGATCCAAAAGGGTTGTACCTAGTCTCTTAATGAGTCATGGGTGTGTTTTGGGCATAACGTGCAATAAATCAATCAGAGTCTCTTCTCCCATTCCCATTCGCTTGCATCATGGCAGATTCACTATTTACATGTCAGAACTGGCAAGCCGAAAGAATGAATGATGATTTTTAATATTTAAAAATGTGCTACTGCGCACCCACCTATAGGCAGATATTACTAACACGCCCTTTAAATAACAAAGAAATACTGCCTTTTAAGTAGTTTTCAGTTGCCTCTAATTAGCAACACACCACTAATGCGCTGGAACACCTCGTTTTCAGACCAGCATGCCCATTGGCGCACATATGGGTGTGAGTACATTTCCCATTTAAACAAACGTGGTGCTGGACGTTAAAATGATAACTGCGTCGGGCTATAACTAGCAAAAAACACTTGCATTGCATTGCACCAAGTGTATGAAAGGGCCCATAAGAATAAAAAGTATGTTTGTTGCGTTTTACCATGAAATTGTCTTTATTAAAAAATATTACACATTAATAATTTCTCTCATCAACCCACGACTCACCCCCAAATAATTGGATGGTATTTTTTTGATTGCTGTAAATGACCTGCCTGAGCCGCGGATTATGTCAAAATACAAATTCATTTTGTTTTAAGTGAAACCATTGTAATAGAATGAATAGAACCTGATATAATTCCTATTTTTACAAAATGTAACTATGATCTTATTTGTTTTTTGATGTAACTGTAACAAATTACAGTTACCAGATTACGTAATGCTGTTATATGTATTCTGTTACTCCCCAAACCCTTACCTTCTAATATATCAATTTCTTTTTCAGCTACTTACATTACTTTTCTTTATGGATTGTACTATTAATTATGAGATTTAAGTCTAGGGAACATTAGTTTAGGGGTCAATCAGTGTTGAGCACTAAATGGCAATGAAGCTCACAGTCCTCATCGCACAATGAATCTGTGTTAACACCCCTGATTCAAAGTAGACAAAGAGAGAATGCCATGCCTATAGAGGAGAAAAGCTAGACGCTGTTTAGCTGCAAGGACAAGTGGCACACTGTTTGTTTATCAGTCGGATGAATGTTAACACCCTCGAGCCTCTTATGACATTAGACAATATCATCTGTGACAATGCTTGGCACGCAAAGACTGAAAAAAAAAAAAAGTCCTATTTGATTACAGTTTATCAGGTGTGTTAGAGGTACACAGGGTGTACATGGAGACAGGCCAGCGTTTCCTAAGTGGCAGGGCCATTTCACTGAAAGCGTAGCAAATTAAAATTCTCTCCAGGCAGCAGATCAGCGAGAGCAAATTACAGCAATTTTTCCCTGATGTGGGCATAACGAGGGATTCAAATGAAGATTTATCTCTTAATGATAATATGCGACTTTCAAGGGACTTTTGTTTTGTTGACTTTTCTCTCTGTATATGTGCGTGTTTGCAGGTGCAATAATGTGCCAGGCCATGAATTAAACATGATGTATTACATAATATGTAATTATAATTAAAGTATAAAATTACACCATGATTAAATACTAATTATGTTATATAGCTTTAACAGTTTCAAGGTACAATTGCTTTTTTTTTTTTTACTTAAATTAAAACTTATATTAATTGTCTCCTTGTTTCCTTCAAGGTCACACTAAATAATTATTAAATTAAAAATAATTTACCATTGGCTGGTAGTTAATGTAATTGTAAGTAATGGGCACCTAAACCACAACTGAAAGCACATAGAGACATAGAAAAAAGTATTTTAAAAACAAATAATTCAGTCAACCCAAAACTTATTTGGGCACCTTCAACATTTTCTCACATTATCACAGTTTATTCGCTATAGTTTCTAAAATGGTAATAAAATATGACAAGAACTCAACAAATTCATCTTGATAATGTCAGATAACTTTGATAGAAAGGGATGTAATGGATTGCAATCAACCAATCAGCTGTCAGCTGTTAAATTTAAGTACACAATTAGATAATACCAATTCAATACCAAGTCAACCAATGACCAAGCCATGCTTCATTTTGTTCAGTCTGTGGTGTAAAAGGTCACATTAGCAATTAAAGAAAAAACACTGAAGCGAAACACGGTCAGGTCAAAGTGTCTGAATAATTTTACTGGTAGTGCACTTTGATAAATTTTTGGGTATATGTCACAGTTTACATTTTGCTATCCCCACTTACATAAATGATCTATAGTGTCCTGCCCCCACTAGTAAAAAAAAATCTGGTGTCTGAATAATTTTTTGTTTGACTGTTTTCTTTCTTTTTTTTTTTTTTTAATAGGGTTCTCACAAAAAATAATCACAATTACAATATGCATATTAATGACATGTAATCACATGTATCAAATGTATATGTTAGCACATTGTTGATTGTTATGATCCAAAACTGAATTAATGTGTTGACAGCAATAGTTTTAAACATTTCTTTTTTTTTTTCACAGTTGTACGTTTCAGTTTGAATTTTGCCATCTGCTTTGAGATGTTGACTAAACAGACAATAGTGGTGACAGATGAATCGTGTTTGATCGTGCTAATTTTAACAGAGAGCTTTCCCTCCTCCCTCTGATTGCCATAAAGATGTTTGCTTGTTTGTTTGTTCCCTAACACTGTTAATATCTCAGGATGGCAACTGCTAGTCCTAATGGAACATGGCGCTACAGATTAGATTAACAAATCATGATATGAGATGGGAAAGTGTGGCACGCCTGGGTTATCTGCAAAGAAAATTTGAAGGAAACAACAGCGCTTGAATGATAGTAAAGGAATAGTGTTTTATGTGAAGTTTTTGGTATTTTCAGGCTTTAAACTTTTCTTGGCAAATGAAGTGACACATGAGTATTAACACAACTCATCGTCTTTGCTTTGTAAAAGAACTTTAAATAGTTACATATATTAGAAAGAAAAGCGAAATCACAATTCAGTGTACAAATAAATAGAAGAAAAAAGACCAACTCAATCGGTTACAAATCAAACTGCTGGTTACATTTTGAAACCTAAACATTCTTACATTTCTTTAGTTTAACAACACTGAGGAAAGCCAAACATATATAGCACACGAACAATGAGGTGACCCACAAAACACATTTTTGCGTCTTTATTAAAAGGCTGAATTTATTGCAGAACTTTAGTAGGTAAAGAGGTTTAAAACAAAGCCTAACCAGAATATCCGAGTCACATCAAAACAGTGCTGCTCACTGTAAACAGAAGGTGTGAAAGTTACAGAAACAGAACATGATCCATTTTCATAAGGTCATGGAGACACTTCTGAATGTGCTACAGCACAAAAACAATATGGTGTTGCTGTGTACTGCTGCGAGTCGACAATAATCGGATGTAATGGTGCAGTATCCATCCTTTAGTATCATAACAATTAAAGCTGGGATTAGGAGAACGTTTGCTGAATTGAAAGCAGCGTGTTTCCGTCTCAAAGAGTAAATGGAGGACATATCGCGCACACTCTCTATCCCACACACACTAAATTGATTTAGCCGGTAATTACAACCAACTTGCCTCTCAAACCTCCTAATGTGTGCACAGTCACGTAACATAAAGCCATTTAACATTAAAACAAACTTGTTTCTCTTCTGTGCCTTTCTAGTCCTTCTACCAGAGACATAACATTTTGGAGCAAAAACTTGCACTGAGAGAGACACGATATCCCATAACAGCTGTACCTGATAAATTGATCATAGTTTACATAAATATCTTGTGCTAGATATTGGTGAAAACTGATAGACAGTGTAAATATGGCCACAGAGGCTATGCTAACACAATTAACAAAAGAGGGGAAAGTAAGAAAAAGAAAAATGAAAGGTGAGAGCATACAGTGTACCTCAGAGAAAAGCTTAGAGGACATTTATCCCATCCAGTAACTTATAGCCAAACATTAGGGCATATGAATAAGATTTTTTTATGAATAAGTAATAGCATTTTGTGTACTAAAACTGTTGGAAGGAATCAAATAAAATGCCTGTATGAATGGTTTAACTCAACTAAATAACAAAACACTTGCAAACCTGATTAAAAATATTTTACAAAAACTGTAAAGCACAAACACTTGATTTTTGTTTAACAGTAAAATGAAACACAATGGTAAGACAAAAAGTAATGATGACAAAAATATAGTGATAGTCTAAAGGGCTATTCACACAGGACACATTCTCTTGCTCCACCATCACGGTTTCAATTATTAAATTTGTATTTTTTTAGTCTACATACATGTGCACAAGCTGAACCTTTTTTTAGTGTCTTGGGTGCCACATTTTGATCATTTTATATTAGATAAATGAAAATTAAACTGCATGCGATTTGGCAAAGGCTTGTCGGTGCAGACAGCTCTGTGATCAGCAGTAACTGAAAGCCAGATGGCGCTCTCGTACAGAAACTTCAAATATGCCCTGCAGAAGTACGATAATGCACGTCATTCCAGGAAATCCCTATGGGGAACATACTATCGATGTAGCTGAATAAATTGAAATTTTTGATTAAACATGACTAATAAACACACAACTATGACAATATATGGTTGATCTTTAAAGGTCTTCAAGACTTCCTGGGAATTTCCATGATAATAAAGTAAATTTATACTTCAATGCTAATCAACATCGCCTTTATCAGGTATAGCCTGTGTAGTCGTGTGCCGATTTATCGCCCTAATTTATATACAGTGTAGTGGATCAATGTCAGATTACAAACAATCACGTTTCTGGGGGTTTGGTAAACATTTACATTTACGCTTTAATCCGAGGTGACTTGCGACATTGTGTTGAAAGTATACAGTATTGTGCAAAAGTCTTAGGCTCGCTAGTATTTTTACACACAAAAAGTGGGTTTAAGCCAGTTATTTATATCTTTTGCTGTAGTGTTTCAATAGGAAACATCGGTTTACATGTATAAATTAATTGCCATTAATTTGAATAATCGAGTGAATTTTTATATGCGTAAAGAGTCTGACAATAGTCTCTATGCTCCATATGAAGATCTGATCTCCTCTTCATTGAGTCTGTCTGTGATTACATGAAGAAACAAACAACTGAGATGGACTAAATCCAGAAGAACTGTGGCAATGTCTCCAAGACACTTGAAGAAACCTTCCTGCAAAACTACATGAATAGGTGTAGGAAGGGATGTCACAAGTACCGGTACTTCGGTACCAAGTCGGTCCTGAAATTATAAAAATGTGACAATACCAGCATTTCTGTCGTACCGGTAGTACCGTGGTACCCGCAGCTGCGTTCAGTCGCTTCTGGGTTTATCTAAGCACAGGGCTCCAGACTAGCCGAATATATACTAGTGTCTGTGAATATTAAACTGCAAAATACTATTTAAATATAACTCCTGCGTGTTCTGCATCTCTGTCCGCCAGCGCGACACTCGCTCGCCGTCTTTGATGTGGACCTAGTCTCTGCCGTGTCAACGCATAAACCGTCTTTTAATTTGAGAAAACTCATGAGCGTCAAAATAAAAGTTCTGTTTAAAAAATGGAAATTGAGAGAATATATTAGGCTACTATTGTAGCCTACAGTAGATTTAGCTACGTCTCTATGTAATAATAATTAATCTTTACTAATAATAATAATTATGCCTAGATGGTTGATTATTTTTCACTCTATCTTTTTTTATAAACAATGTTTATTTTAAACAGCAACAGCCTTTAAATGTTTATGTATTATTTACTTATAATGATTATAATCATAAATAATCAACTCTTTGAATTTAATACATTTTTTGAAAAATTGTTAAATAAAATAAAAACATTTAGCTGTGGTACTGAAATTAGTACAGAGAATCGTCAATTTTTTATGGTATTGGTACCGACTACTGGAATTTTGGTACAGTGACATCACTAGGTGTAGGAATAGATGCAGGTGACAAAAGCAGTTTTAAACGCAAAGGGTGGTCACCCCAAATATCGATTTGATTTAATTAATAAAAGTTATTTCTATTCATAAATAAAAGCTGTTTGTTATTATTTTTGACAGCATTCTCACTTTAAAGCATTCTGACAAGTGCCTAAACTTTTCACAGTACTGTAGTTTTGCAGGTAGGTTTCCTCAAGTGTCTGGGAGACGTTGCCTTAGTTTTTCTGGATTTAGTCTGTCTCAGTTTCTTCATGTAATCACAGACAGACTCGATGATGTGAGATCAGATCATACCGGCTGCTATCAGACTTTTTTTTTTTAAATAAGAAAAATCTCACTGGATTATTACAATTAATTGCAAAATGAACATTTGGAAATGTAAACTGATATTTCCTACTGACACACTATATATAAATAACTGGCTTGAAAACATTTTTCATGTGAAAATACCAATGTGCCCAAGACTTTTGTACAGTACTGTCTATTTAATATGCTTTCCCTGGATAGCATGGCATTGCTAACATCATGCTTTACTGTTTGCGCTACATGAAGGCTTTGTCCATAATATTTACTTATGAATATGTTCTTTTCAGTTTTGCTGTACTCAAATGTTTGCTAGAGTGCATCCTGTGTGAACTGCCTCTAAAAGAGTAATAGCAACATGGACAAAAAGAGTGTCACAGCATGGTGGATTGAGATGGAAAGCGTTTCTCCAGCTCCTCCACTAGTGAGTTCATGTTTGGACTGGGCTCCGGTGGTGGTGCTTCTTGTACAGGTTCCGCATCTGACACCCCAGCCTCTGGTTCGACAGACACTTGTGGTTTGGGGACAATCTTTGGCGGGCACTGCTTTTTATCTATTTGTTTGTACATGTTGGCAACAGATTTCTCTAAGTCTGCTATATTCTGGATGTTCTTCAGGATCCCCTTGAGTTCCCTCTTGGGAGGCTCCGGCTCGGACGGCAGTGGAGGTGCTGCCGGGCGTAAGGACACCGGTCGGAGGGATGTGATGGAGGGAAGAGGAGGAAGGATGAATGGAGAAGGAGGCATAGGACGGGAAGAGGTTGGTGACAAGGGAGGGGGGAGAGGAGGAGGAGGTGGAGGGGTTGGATGTGGAGGAGCAGGTGAGGATGGAGGGATAGGAATAGACTGGGGTGGGGGAATGGAGGGAGGTGGAGGTGGTGGTGGAGGACTGGAAGGAGGTGGAGGTGGTGGTGGTGGAGCAGGTATATCTGGAGGGTCGGGGATGATCTCCACATTGACCTCATAAGACTCCACATCAGGATAGGTAGTCAGTCTGCTGTACTTCCGCAGCACTGGCGGAGTGGGCTTGTGACTGGGTGGAGGTGTTCCGTCACTCTGGGTAATGATTATGGATGGGGGCCTGCTGTTATGTCCCATGAAGGAAGATTGTGGGGTCTCAAAAACAGAGAGAATAATTTCGGAAGAGAGTGACCCACGAGAGTCCTGGCCTTGTCTCAGTCTGTCCTGCATGGCCTGCTGCTCAAATTGTCGTGCCTGCTCTTTTACTGTCAATTTGGGCTCTGGATCTTCGTCCACAAACTCATCAAATCCATCAATCATTTCTTTACTGTCATTAAGGCCAGACTTCAGAAGCTGCAGCTCCCACTCAACTGGGTCCATCACCACCCTCCTACTCTGTAGGGCTTCACTCGTCTCACATTTGTGCAATCTAGATGGTAAAGTCCAGGAGTGTCCTGAGACAGCAGAAGCCTGTGGAAAGCGCAGAATGGACTTTCTCAGACTTCTTATGCCGGGTGAATACATGCCCAGGTGGTACCTCCGATTTTGGTGCTCAGGGCTGCTGAGGGTGCCGTCATCATGGTACAGGGGGTTGGTTGTAGTAAGTGGGTTTTCATCTGAAAGGAAGGTAATGTTGCTTTCCGACTTAGGCAAGTTGTTCACCAGGATTCCATTAGCCGTGGACAGCTTGTGAGCAGCAATGGCACGGGAGGCAAATGAGCTAATGAGACGCTGCCGATCGCCATCCTTCAGAACACACCTCTTAGTCCTGATTTCAGCATAACCGCAAAAAGAGACAAAGAACGACTTAACAGAGGATGTGAACAACAAGGTATAGATGAGGAAGCAGGATGGAAGCCAGCTACAAAAAGCACCTGCCTGGATTGACATAGTAATAAGAACAAACAGTGCTAATTAAATCCTTGGCAAACACCTACAAGAAGTTTCAATGAAGGGCACTAACACAGTTCTTAGCTGATATCACTACTGATTAGAAGCAAGGCAACTGATCACGGTGCTAGGAAACTAATTGGAAGGAAAGAATGTTCAACAGCTTTCTGAGTAATGATCACAAATACAACTCTACTTTAATTAAATTGTCTACAACATTTGGAAAAAGGTGACTGCCTACTTACTTAGGTCTGGTATCCAAGAAATGAGAATGAGAGATGAGTAAAAGACAAAAATATGTAAGTGAAGCAAGTTTTGAAACGCTTGAAAGTGCTAGTCTTTTAAGGGGGAAACCAGTCTAACACCAAACACCATTTCAGAGAAATAATTTTAGGGGTTCAATAATGAAAACAAATTGTGAAAAAATGATCTTTTGGAAAAAGTTTGATGGAAAAATCTCAACCAAGAGCATATTAAAATATGGCTGCCCACATTTAAACTTCATTTAGAAACTTGACCCTGTTTATTCAAGTACCAGGATAACAGAAGTAGAACTAATATTATTTTCTGACCAGAGCAAGAACACAGTCATTCCATTTGGTAATGATTAGATAATCACAATTAGATCAGGGTAGCAGTAGAAAAGCAAATCAGAAAGATTGTAGAAAACGCTCCAGCAAAGTTGTCTAGAAATCGAAAACCAGCAAGGAATCAGTTGGTTTTCTGCATATTCTTACTCCAGACTATGAGTATATGGAAGTCCCTTGAATTGTATTGGAAAAAGTAACATAATTCGCCAAATTGACTTTCATTACGCCAGTTATGGGATCTAAAGTTATGGAACACTTTAAAAGAAACAAAAACACTTTTCAGTACTAAAATTGCTGGCATGTAAAACACTCCTGAATATGACAGTGAAAAATATCTGCATTTTGACTGTATCTTGGCAAGAAAACTTGATAATCGTGGTGTGGAACCGTCCAGAACTGGCATAATGCTACAATGCTTGCAGTTAACTTTATTCAGTGCTGAGTTAATGCAGGCTCGCAAAACTCAAGGCTATACAGTCTATAAAATCCATTGAATAAAACTATTGATTTTCATGCTGCTAAGAGGACCGATGGCCAACTGCATGCTGCAAAGTTTCTAAATATAAATGCTGGATTCACTGCATGAGACAGAAATGAGGGGTCTCACTCCTGAGACCCAGAATAGAGGTTTTGACTCTGTAGAGGATATTGTATTTTAGTGAATTTTTCTGACAACATACACAGTTTTGTCTGGATATTCTTATGAAATATGATATTCTTGTAAAAATATCATTTTTATTACTCCCATTATTATACGCCCTTTTACATTACATATTGTCCTAAAAACACATTACTATGCAAATTAGTGTATAGATGCATTTCATAGAATGGAAATGGCATTTATGGCCATGTTCATCATTAATACTTGCTCAGTTTATTGATTTGTTTGGTTAACTTTAGATAAATATTTTATTTTTATACCGTGAAGTTCCCAAAATTGTGTTATGTATAAAATCTCAGCCCTAAAAATCGGCTGAACATATCGGCCATCGGCTGCCCCTGACCTCTAAAAATCGGCATTGGCTATAGAAAAACCCATAACAGTTGATCTCTACCTGGAACACTCTTTGTAAAGCCATACAATCAGGTTGTTAAGTCATATGTTTATTATAACAGAAATTCTTCTGCTGCTATGAAGCAATCTGTGTTGTAAAAAGCGCTATATAAATGCATGTGACTTGACTTGACATTGACAAGTATAAAGTTCTAAAGGTATAACACTTACATGGTGTTGTCGCCGAGCTCTTCATACAGATTGTTGGTGGCAGCACCTCCGGATTTGCCAGTGGGAAGCGCCATTTGGATCCTGGCTGTTTTTGCACATTCTGCCTGTCGTCTTTAGATAATGAAGTCAACAAGTTGAGCAAAATAAAAGCATCGACTTATATAATGAAATATTCCCTTTTAAACATTTATTAAGATTAAGATATGTATCATTTTTGGAGTTTCTCAGATAAAAACAATTAGATCAATGGTTCTCAACTTGTGGGTCACAGACAGCAATGTAATAATAATAATAAACAATACAATGCAAAAAATGCAAAATGCAGCTAAGAAATTTTGTATAGTTAGGAATGCACAATAAAATAAAATAAAAATTGTTGATGCCAAAAGTTGACAATTTAGATGGTATTTTGGCTAAAATGTATCTAAGCTAGTCATATTTTGGCAAATATTTTGCCATCATGGACAGGTTGCATGATGTGCCATCATCCTTGGAAAACTACACGAAATACAAGAAAACACATCCCAAACTACATTAAATATGTGTTGTAATGAGAATAAACATAATTTGTGCCAACATTGTACTTTGTGCCGTGAATTATGCACTGTCGGGAGCATAAACATTAAAAAAATTCAACAGACTATATTTTTATCTTAATACATTTCACTGTTGTTTTTCATTGACACATCATTGACTTTTGTATGACAAGCTATTTAAGAAGTGTTGGGCTGCTGTTTGTTATTTATTCATTGTAAAATCTGGGTCTTGAAGCAATACCATTTGAGAATCACTGAATTAAATAATGCTTAAGAAAGGAAAATGGTTATATATAACCAATATTTCATTACACATGCATGTCTCTGTACAATACTTACTCCTTGAATCTGAAGATGGTGCATTGTGAAAAGAACAAAACAAAAAAGAGAGAGATATTAGAAGACGACATTGCACAGCAGTATCAGCATCAGTAACAGCAATGCAAAAAAGATGGTAGATTTTAGCCACACAATGTATAAATCTGCTCTCTGTTTCCCACAAGTATGAATTATTTTCATCCCAAACTCAACCCTCAATGATTCCAGAATGATCCTTATATCTCTAGATCAGATCCTGTCATATCCCTGAATTCTCATCGTCAGGTCTGCCATATGGCACTGGCTCAGCTGGCACCACATGTAAAGCTCAGCCCTTAACCACAGACGGTTTCTCCTATTTACCTCTCATGGCCTTAATTAATCTTCTTTCGCACAGAATAAACACAAGACCAGACATTTCTCAAAGGTGTTACCATTGTGAAAAGAGAATGTATGTACGTATAAATGTTTCACAGAAATCCCAGTGGAGGGAAGCTGCCTGCTTAACACAGAATGTTTCTACCCTAATGAACTTTACATTATTATTAGTATTTTTTTTCAGGTTGCTAAGTGGAGAAATCTTCAGTCTGGGCAGTCTTACCACTGATTTGGATTTGAGATTTAAGGTGTTCTGGACTATAGTGGTGAAACTCACTGTCGGTAGGTGATGATGACGATGAGAATGGCTGGGATACAGCACATGATGATGATGACGGCCAGGGCCAGCAGGGCTCCTTCTGTGTATCCAACAGACTGAACCGCCTTCTTCACGCTCTCCACCACATCCGGTGTGCGGATCTCCAGGATGCGTCCTCCGCGACCTAGGTAGGGCTGGAACTCCTTATTGATGTCCAATAACTTCCCATCTAAAAACCTGTAGAAAACCACATGAACAGTCACATATGTGACCTTGCATATGCAATTCGATTAGTTCTGCAGTGCAAGCAACATCAATCTGACAATGGAGATCTCACTTGCTTTTCAGCCAATCAGTGGACGACTAAACAAATGCCATTAAATAAAAGTTTTTATTTTTTTTTTTTTTACTGTAAATACAATGTAATATGCTGATCTTATACTTTGGCTACCGTGAAAGCACAATTTCACAATCATTCACATTGCAGACAGCCAGACAAAACATTCACCAAAGAAGGAATGTTGTCTTTATTAGAACTGAAGGGTTTTAAAGCGCATTCGACAGCCTACAATTCACGATTTGCCCGTACAAGCGTTAGAAACAGTGCTGTCTGAGCAGGCTAATTACTGTGACAAGACAGACAATCTGGCTAAGGATTTAACCACAAGTCTCATTTTTATGAAAAATGAGAAAATGTCTAAACAAACATAAACACACACTCCATCTGCTTTATCGTGCTGTTTGGATAAAAAATGGGCAAACAAATGCACGCCGTAAGACTAACTAATGGCTAGGGGTGGGTGGTCTCTTAAATCATGCTATGAGTAATTTTAGATCACATTTATTGTGGAACCTGATGGATACAAAACAAAATAAATGATTATTCATAACAAATGAATATGTTAGATATCAGTGCAGACTGGTCCAAAATGAGCCAAGAGAGCCACACACACTCAACATGCTTCATCTTGCAGTTGGTAAAAATAAGTCATATTTCCACCTCCAGAAGCACAACCGGGGGACTATTTTTACACTTAGTGTAACATTTGTCCACTTGACCAACAACGTTGTGGCATTTTTGAGAAGCGTAGCACTCTGCATTTTCACATTACTCCATGTAAATAATAAAGCAGTCCTGGCCATTAATTCCAAAACAGCATGATGCCATAGACAAACCATTTTTGGTTGCCCAAATAACCTTTCAGCTTTTATAATTTATATGCAGAACCATTTAAAATATCTACGGAACCTTTTTCCAGAATAAAGAACCTTTTTTTTCTACAATGGAATGAGTCCATGGATGTTAAAAGGATAGATAAATCTCACGGTTAAGTGCACAGGTTTGAGGGAAAAGTCAGGAGGTTAAGGGGCCGTTTACACAACACGTTTTCAACTAAAAACGTGCATGTTTTTGAACAATGAATAATACCATTATTATACGAAAAAATGTATCTGTGACAATGGTGAAAGCATGCATGTATTGCGTGGCCGGTCTATAGACATGCACGTTTGGCTTGCGTGCTCTTTAAAATAATGCATATGTGTGCAGGCGCGTTGTCTTTCTTTATAAAGTGACATTGTCAACTACTGACCTGGCATGCATAAAAGCTTGTTCACACTGGGCGGTTATCACACACGTTTAACGCCTTGTGACTAAACAAATGGCGCCAATGTAAGTGTGCACATGACACACAAAACGGCAGGCGTAAGACGGCACTGGTTAATTTTTTAAGTTTGACGCTGAAACTGGCCAACCAATGAGATTGCTGTTTTTGTTCATGTGCCTGGAGCTGCTGAAGTTACATGATTTGGTGTTACTCAAGAACAAAACGATCTTGCCGAGCACACATTGATACCTACAAAGAAGACGATGAATAGGAAGTAAGAAGAAGATGCAACGAGGCAAGATGAATGTAGAGCTGCTGGTCTCTTTGGTGTCTAAACATTAAGAACAAAGAACGCCATAGTGACTATAGGATTTGATGGTGAGTTTGCAATCAAATAAAAAGCTACTGTCAGGGAATGAGTTTGCACATTCACTCCATGCATCGCCAGTAAAAATCGCTTGGGTATGAACACAAAGATGCGCCGAAAAAGTCTAGAAAAACGCTGGCGATAAGCACGTGCAATAATCGTTCCGGTATGCACAAGGCTTAACGCAGCGCTTTTAGTAGTTTTTGTGGATCTTTTTGTATGCCGTTGTTGTGAAAACTTACCCTAAGAGGGAGAAGAGCACAGCAGAAAAGCAGTTTGGGAGGACAGGTTGGATGCACTTACTTGAAGAGCTCCTGTCTTGAGAGGGCTCTGTTGGTCAAAGGGTCGATTGCATAAACCATCAGGTCAGATTTAGAGTAGTCCTCCTGTTCATAACCTTCGCCAAAACGTCGGGGCCCGATTGACTCCATGACTACTTTAGCTCCTGGTATCTGGTCCTGGACATAGCGCTCTAAAATCCTGAATTAAGAGATAGAGAAAATGAGAGCTCTACAACAGAACTTCCTGACATACAGAAGAGATTCTATTTACTATGTTTTGACAGTCTATTCATTTCTGGAACTCTCTACACAAACAGACCTGTAAAGAATGCCCTTTTCACACATGGCGTGTTCAAAACTAAACAGCCAAAGATGTTTGACTGGCACAGGTGTATATACACCAACAATTAAAAAATACTGCATATGGACTTCAAAAACATGAATATCCCCTTTGTCTGGAAATGAGAAAAATAAAAATAAAAGTTGTTACACACCAAAACTAACAATTCATGTAAGAACAACAACAAAAAGAAAAAATAGGTTATTTCGGTGTTAATTTGAGAGCCCCTAAACCATTAATTGGTGGGCATATATCAGAGAAAATAAACTGACAATCAACTTCCATACGATTGCAAACATGCACAACAAACACTAATTGCAGTAATCATCGTAACTGGAGAAATAAAACAGGAAAAATTACACAAGAGCAACAAATACACTGCCTAAATAAAACACAAGTACTGCAAACTCCTATATTATCCACGTTTGTCAGGATACACTGAGCGGGAGCTGTTTTGAACACAGAAGTGCATGGAGGACAAATACAAAGCAAGGGCTAAAATGAGCTGTGTAAGACAGCGTTGCTTCAAAGCTGGTGTCCTTGTCTCCCAGTAGGTTCCTTTATTACCCCTCAGCTCACATCTCAGAGCAGCCAGCCCTCCTCAGCCAATTACCTGCAGTGCCTCAGATATCCCCCCTTCACAGCTGCTGAGGTGAAATAAGAACATGGGACTAAAAAGAACAGAGGCTAGAATGATAACTCTACTTGGGGAAAAAAGGAACAAGAAGCAAGAGCAAACAGCCTGACAAGAGATGAGGAGGTGGTTTGGGAAAATTCATGCTGTGAGATCACCTGAGGCAGAAAATGTGTACTCAGGTCTGTGTATATAAGGAATATAAAGATGTGTTTATGTCTCCATATTAGCAATATAATATATCAGCACTTTCCTGTCTTTTTGTCATCCCAAAACCCAAAGATTTTCTGGTAACACTCTATTTTGATGGTCCCCCTTCTGTTGACAATAAGTAACGTTGCACCTAAATGTAAACTAACTCTCATTAGAGCATTAGTAGACTGTTAGGAGTAGGGACATGAACTTGCAAAGTTACTTATAGTAAGTAGACTATGTCTCAGGGATAATTAAAATAAAGTATTAGCAGATATTAAGCAGACGGTCTACTAATACTCTAATGAGAGTTAGTTGTCATGTAACATTACTGTAGTTAACATAATGCTTAAAAGGGACAATCAGAATTTCCTCCTTCTATGAAAGGAGATATTATTAAAAAAGTGCATGCTGCTCTTTTCCATTTGACATCCTAACACCGTGTCTACACCGAACACGACTGTTGACGCGCTGCAACAGCTGGAAGCTGTCTAAACTGGATGCAACAAAGCAACTGTTGCTAAGCATTTGTCTATCATGTCAGAACGTCATAATTAGAACGAGGCTTCAGGTTACTGTCAGGATTTGTTGTGTCGTGCCGCATCCAGTGTAGACAACATCACTGATTATAGTGGATTAAATTGTCTTTTGTCACATCGCCCTGCTCACGTCTAGTGTAGACACGTTTAAATGTATTAAAAAAGTGGTTTAAATGACTTTGAGCTCTATATTTTAAAGGTAAAAACATATACTCTTATAGTTCATCAAAGTTTATATTGCTTACCTTAATTCTACTTGTTTAATTTTTCTAGATGTAAACGAAGATGTAAAAACAAGTGTTTATAATATATGCATGCAAGTACCTGCACAAACAAAACCAAATACCATCCCTAAAATAAATTCTTACTCTGATGCTAAATTTGTATAAGAAAGAGACTGAAGTTATCTCAAATTTTACAAAATATGCCGTTTATGACAGATGAAAGTGTTTTCATATTGCACATCTGAATATACTTAAGCACAAAGCTGCAGCTGTGATTTCCAATAAATAGAAGAGCCGTCAATAAACCTTAGGGGACACACTTTTAAGACTCTGATGTACTTTTAAATTAAATTTTATTTTACTATTGTTTACTACAGCTGGTAAATACCTTTGAATTACTTATAGTCTGTAGTGATTACATAATATTTGGGATGTTTGCTAAGACTATACAACTGCTCAGGTACTTCAGTCCGCAAGTTTTGCCTCTTTGTCGCCATCTCTGTTTGAAACCTGCAATTGCAGCTATATGCAGACTTATCATTTTACATGGGTTGTGCATCAGCACGGCTCCTCAGCGCTGATGACTCAAATGTTTTGAGGAGTATGTGCAGTGACCGCACCGATGTGGATACTGTACTTCGGAATCAAAGATTTTACGTCTTGGGAAAATGACCAAAATAAGAATTTTCACTGGAAAATGTCATCTGAACAAATAAGTAACATGTCTGCCACTTTTGTTCTGAACAACTGAGAAAAAAATGGCGTTACAATAAATCACGCTACCAATGGTGATTAAATCTAATCACTGCTCATATCACATCAAACCATGCAAAAGATTATTATTGTTATACTTTGTTCTCAATGTTTTTATGTGAACAACAACAGCATTGTGTGAATATGTGTATTTAGTGTATATTAGTGTTAGGATTACCTGTAGAAGTAAATAATAAAATTTCTGTACAGTCTAATCTTTTGCTTTTGACTGGTGAATCTCCAGTTGTCACTGATGATTGTCGTTAGGACCTTTCTGGATTACAATCCGCCTTCAAAATGATACGTTTAATTATTCCAGCTTCTGTGAGAAACACTATAAATGATCCGCCGCCTGCAGAATCCTCACATGCGATAGCCTACTGACCGGACTCTTTATGTATATAGACGTGATGTAATGACACAAAGCCGAACGATGACATGCTCATATTTCCAGCAGAAAGCTACCAGTACCACTCAAATTATAACACATAATTACAAGCTTACTGTTTGTGATTCGGCTATGGTAAGGAGATTGTTTTGAACACTGGCTGATTATGTACTTGTAAAAATTTATTTTGGATATTTTTTAACTAAAAAAGTTAGGGACTGGAGCTGTAAGCATTTTAATCAATGATAAGTCCTATCCCATGGCTGACAAGGGAAAGTGGGGTTTCTGATTATTCTGCTCTTGACGCAGATGTTAAACAGTGTGGGTCCTGCTTTTATCTGAGAGGGGTTGACAGAATCAAGCAGCCCACTGATTTATCCCCAACATAAACATCTGCACCCGCAGGAGTCAAGTACTCATGCATACATTACAGCTTTAAGCACTCTGGCTGCTCCAAATGTTATGTTTGGGAGTATAACTGGGTGAAGAGTGTGTTAATATAGAATGAGTTACCCAATCAGCTGATCCTTGTTCTGTTCAACTACAGTGGGCGGCACATTGGAAACGACCACTTGCATGTCGAGCTGGTTAACCACTGACACCTGGGAGAAAGGACAAGAATAATCTCCAGTTATAAAAGGGAAAATGATGGTGTAGCATGAAGGTTCTGAGCTGTGTAACATTTCAAATACATATCGTTCCTGCGGTTGATGAAACTGGGAGACAGAAATCGGTACTTTATTAAGTAGTCTAAGGACATTCTTTTTGGCCAGGCTGTCATATAAAGAAATTATGAACAATGGGATATTAAAACCGGATTATGTTGTAGTCAATGTATGCTTTTTCCTGTGAGCTTTTTGTTGTTCTAGGCATTTTCTTGCATAGTAAAATAAAACCTAGCTGTACTTTGCCTTTTTTGCCTAATTGTTTTATCAGATAAATACATTAAAAGTTCAATTAAATGATCAAAGGACAAACAAAACACTAAACTTGGTTAGATTCATAAAAAACAAATATCTCCTCTGGACATTGATTATTATACTTGAAGTTTATTTTTATTTACAGTATACATTGGTGGCAAACATCCCCACTGGTATATTGATTCAAGTCTGTTAGATCTGAGAAAATCTCTAGCATGATTTGTTTGCTGATGCCAGTTGGTTTGATATTTTGAATGCAATGAAATTTAGACATTAAAAGAAACTTATCAGAAATGTGTCACCAAAAGTAGTACTGCTCAATGCATTGAGTAATAATGGTGAAGAATCTTCCTCAAAAGTACTACAATAATTAATTGTTAAGGACTCCCAACCTGAAAACCTGTTAAATATTTAAATCAAGCTCTATGCATGGAGCGGTCTAGCTGGTATAATCTAAATCCCCTTATGTCCGCATATTTGTTTAACTCACAGACCAAGTGCAGGTTCAAGATATTGAGTGCTATTGAGAGATTTATTTATGGGTTTAAATACTGCTGGAGCCCCTCAGCCCACAAAAAAAAAAAAAAATAATCGATGGCTCTTCGGCATCAGCTTTGGACGTTCTTCAAGCAAGCTTACAGGGACTGTATTTTTCTAATCAAAATCAGCTAACGGAGTTGCCACTGCTGTAAAATCAGATGATGGATTGCATCTCAGGACAGATTACTGCTTTAAACTTTAATCAATCCGTTCAAACTGCCTCGGATTGTGTATTTAAAGGCGATGTGTATCATTTCTATCCTTCTTGCAACAGCAGAATTGCACCTCAAAGGCAATTGCCCTGATTCTTAATAATTCTAGTTAATACTAAAATTCTTTATCTCTTTCCCTGCCATTGATGAGATTTTTCATTCATGAGACAAATATTCCCAGCTTTTTCCATGTTTTCACTGTTATACATTACACATCTAGTACAGCATCTCCGGATCCAAAAACAAGCAAATAAGAGAATCTGCGTAAACCAGAAGGAACGGATAGAAGATTGTTTATGCTCAATTAAGCTTTTTTTATTTGTCAATTAAGCCTACTCCACATCTATGTTTTGCTCATCGTTCTGAGTCTGATGCGATCAAAGTCTTTGACAAAAAGTTTTCAGTTTTTTGTTTAAAATGTTGTTTTTTAATGAAACTTACCCACATTCAAGTAAGCAATAAGGTGTATACTATATGCAATTGATTAGCACTGTCACTGTCAGGGTATGGGAAAAACCCCAGAACTGTTAAAAGGACTGGAGATTTTTATTATGAACATAAGACATACCAGAAGGAAAAATGCTACATCTGAATGCAGGTATACACTCGGTCACTCGATCTCTTCTGCATAATGCGGCAAGCTTCAATAAACAATATCAATGAGAACAAACATACATTTACATTGCTAATAGTGGTTGCTGTGTGAATAAAACACAGCTATTGAACAATCAGAATTAAGGACCGGAACTAACCGTTGATAAAAATGTTGATAAAACATGAATGAATGATTCTAAAATAATTCATTGTTTGATTAAAAGCAGAGACTCTGTTCTTTATTTTGATATATTGAATGTTTAAATATTCATACAACAAAATATTCTGGGGGCTGTGAAAGTTTTGTGAATATCATCCAAAATGCTGCCGTTGGCTGGTAACTTTTTTTTAGAAAATGCTGGCGGGAAAGAGTTACATTCTAAATATGTGCTAAACGATTTTGGCAAAACAAATTCTTAACCCAAGTACGATTTCTTAAAACAAAGACTACATGTCTTGAAAGTTCCACTCACTGAGTCAGATGTTACATTTAAAACAGATTTAGCGATTAAGGGACTTGTAATCAAACCATCTTTTTCAGTGATTTATTTAAAAGAACTGGTTCGTTAATGCTCAAATCTGATTTTGAATGAAAATGACAGAAACGCTCAACTTCATGCTTCCCTATCACATACGTACCACCACTTGAGCGCTGCTGCTGTGTCCCACCCCGTAGTCGTCTGTTGCGACCACGTCAAATTTGAAGTAGGAGCGCCGCATGTTCCTGTACATGATGGCCGTCTTAATTACGCCTGTGAGGGGCTCAATAACAAAGCCGTCTTTGCCGTCAGTAGTTGGGGGGATAATCAGCCTGTACATCATGGCACTGAAATTCCCTGTGTCCTTATCCAGAGCCTGTCAGAAACAATAGAGCAGACATGTCAAAGAGAGGAATAGCCACAAGCTACTTTTCACCTACATCACAGAGCTGCTCAACCTCTGCCATCACCCGCAGTTCCACCTTCGGGCCTTAGGAGGAGCTCTAAGCTCCAATTTCCCAGCACCAACGTCACTTTGGCTCGTCTCAGATGAACATTACAGCACTCCACTGCGGTGACAATGATTTATAATGGCTTTTTACAAGAGAGGGAAACAGGCAGCTCCACAGGCAGCAGGATGCCCCGGACCAGGCAGAGTCATTAACGCAAATGAGACTTTTTCCAATATGCCTGTGAGACCTGTTTCAATAAATAACGGTGTATTAAAGTCCCTTGCAAACAAAAGGTCTGTCTTTTAATTGCTCATTTAGTGTGGCTAAGCGTGGACGTGCAACTCGGCTGTGAAAACCTTCGATCGTCGCTGCGGTGTAGATCTTGAGATGAGACTGAATTCGTGGTTCTTTTTCTTTAGATTAAACTCGAGGAACATCAGTAAGTAAGGCAATGTTTTCTCAGAAGGCCGATAGATTGCTTAAACTAATTATCAGCTTCAGGAGGGAACAATGAATGCAGAGTCGGAAATCAGTGTCAATCAATCTCCGTGTCATTAGGGTTGGCAGAGTTTCCATTTTCTCGCCTTTTCTCCTCAGAACTATTTAAAGAGGGATTTCAAAGTAGATTAAAGTAGTCTAATCTATGAGCCACTGAGCTGTTTGGACAAAAATCTGTAGTAAGCAATTCCTGTGACACCTGATAAACTGACAAAAAGCATGACTGCGTATGTCAAAGCAGCATATTTGGCTTTTTGCCCGCTGAACTTAACATCTCAGATGTTTCTACAAGTAAACAGAAGACCTTGACGATGGTAATCTGTATTCCCAGTGAATGTGACCCTATAAAACCCTGGATTTCTGCTGTGTGGCTTAACACAGTCTGGGGTCTTGGCTAATAAGGTCTCCTTGAACGAATGCAGGACGCCGGCAATCTGATAGCATCACTGCCACTGTTCTTATAGTCGGCACATGAACTTAAGGCGGGGTGAAGCCATATGAAGGGAAACCCAGTGCAGTGGCAGCATGTGGCCTGCGTGTCTGATTAGAGTAACACGAATGTAATTAAATAGGCGACTTTTACAGGTTGTAGTTCTGAGGCCAGAAATTTAAATGCCTGTTGAATACATTGTCATTTTGATACCACCGTAAAAACGAAAATGCTATTAGAACTAATGAAATAATCAGTGCCTGTTTTCTTGGTATTAAAAATCCCTAATCAAATGTCAAATAAAATTATACTTACATAAAAAAAAAAAAATTGTTAAAATGAAGATGAATTTTTTTTCCTTTTCATCCTAGCTTTGTGGAGAAGTTTGAGTTAGAATAGTTTGCAAGCGCATGATTATAAACACAACATGGCTCTGAAAGCGGACTAGTGTGTAGATGAGTTTACCTGTTCGGCCTGATGAGGATTATGTCCATGCAAACATCTGTAGTCACATTTAGTCACTTTTTTATTTTTTATTATGGTAGCTAGCCATAAACATGCCAACATTTTAACTCACTTCAATGGAGAAACTTTTACACTGCCATGAAAGGATTTGACCTGATGACATTTTTTTTTGCAAACACTGATAATGTAATCTGTGTATTATAAACCACATTTGCACAAATCGAACTGGAAAAGCTTGAAGTGTCTGTTTATGTACTTGCATAGGGTAAATTTCAGGCTAATGGTTGACTTGTAGAATAAAGGATAGAAATGCAAAGTCTGTAAGAGAAAAGAACTTGCAGAGAGACAAAACAAAAAAATATTACAGAGAGAGAAAGAGGCTGGGAAAGGACATTTTCTCTCTGCTCTAAGAGAAAGCCTGGCTGATTTATGAGGATCTTTGATTCATTTTCTTTTCCAGAGAATGCGGTGTCCTTGTCTTTGCTATTGACAGTTGTGTTGAGATCTGTATCAGCGAGCCTCCGCAGCCATGGCATTTTATAAGCTGTCTCAAGATGATCCAATCTTTCAGACCCCAGCTGGTCAGACTTAAGCTCTTCAGCCGAGACCAGCAATCTGACCAATCAGAGAACAACACCTCACACAGACAAGGACACACTCCATGGCTTTTCCATCCCTTCATTAAAATGTGTCCAAACCAGATGCAATGTGATGAGAATACAACAACAAGCAATTGGTCTGACCACACCAGACGCGACACGAGTACAAGATGTGACAAAAAAAGAGCCAATCAAAAGACTGTGGGGGTGGAGCTATGTCTGCAAGCACACTGCACTAAGTACATAATCAAACTGATAAATATTACACCATTTTTGCACCTTAGAACCCCTTGTCGCTCGTTGTGTATCACTGTTGTGGCTGATTAAGTCGTAATAAGTAATAGCATACAATAGAAATTGAATAAAGTAATCTAATAAAATAACATTGCTGTATACGTTAAATATAGACTAATCCTTATTAAAACTACAGTTTAGTCATTGACTAAAAATAATGACTGCAGGAGATTTATTAGGCTACTGTCACTTTAAGAGCTAATGCACAGACCCAATATACTGTTACACACACACTCTTTCTCAGTGTTTACATTCACTTAAGACATACTTACTAAAACAGTATTTCTGCATATTTGTGTGTAGGCTATAAGACCGTATCTGAAGGCCACAGTATACTTATGCACGTTCCACCCCATCTTGGAGCGTGTGCACAGAAAGCTGCCAGGGAACAGTGTCTCTTTCACGGCTTAATACTTAATAAAGAGTTTCATATCAATCACGTCCCACAGTTTAGCAACAGTAAACTGCATTTTACATCACTCACTTATTCAGCTGATTTGAATGTCAAGTTTGGGCTTTTAGGGAGGAATGAAAGCGGCACCGGTGTGAAGGGAAGGAAAGGAATGGAATGTGGCAGTCGCACAATAATCGTTTCACGCGGATTTTCTTGAATTCATAATCATTGGAAGCTGAAATCGAAAAAATCAATTACAATTGATCGCACAGTCCTAACCAAACTCTGATTAACATAAAAAAAGACGCTTTTATCTGTTTAGGACACCGTGTTATAGTAATTTAAGAATCATTCCAATTCAGACCACTTCACTAATGAATCATTCAGGTGAAGTTGAGAACTGGTTCGACTGATTCACTGAAAAATAAATGACTCAACAGTATGAACTGCAAACAAATCAAACGGTTTTAAGTTTTCCTCCATACAAGGGCAAAATCAAACCACTAAAACCTTTGAAAAATGTATATTCACCACAGAAATGTCCATGACTTTTAAGATTTGATTAATATCCATGACTTTTCCAGGCCAGAAAAACACAATTTTAAAACTCCCTGATATTTCCAGGTCTTCCATGACCATGAAAATGGGTGATTTCCTTCTGTTGAAGAACTGAATTATTATTCATTGCTGTGCAGATTTGTTCTCTGAAATGCTTCCATTGGTGATTGGGCATCTTGTTATGCATGCGTAGCAACCAGCCAATCAGATTACAATTGGAGCCAGCCTTTGTCATTCTGATGAAATGTGCATCAGTTAGTAAACGGTTGTTGGCTTACTCGTGGGAGTGCTGCCTGCATGAGGCCTCATGGATACGGTTACAACCCTGCAGGGGAGAGACACTTTACCTGGACCTGTAAAACAGAGGTGAAGGTCTTGGCATCCTCTGCAACCCCACCGAGGTAAAATGGCTTAGTGAACTCCGGAGGATGGTCGTTCTCATCTTGCACATCGATGAAGACCTTTGCTGTGTTGCCTGAGAAAAAACACAACACAAAAAATATACATAAAAAAGTAATCATTAAAATAATATGAGGAAGTAAAAGGCCTACAGAACACCCGAGAATATGTTATAGCAAGGCGCTTTCCAGAGTACAAACCAGGGCCCGAAACTCTTTGGTTTTACATTTAATAAACAAGATAATATGTTCATTTTCTAATGGTTGTAATAGGGCTGCAAATGTAGCCAAAATTAAGCTGTCAGTATAAGCCACCTAATTTTGGACCAACTTTTAGATTATAGCTGTTAGGGTTATTTCACAATTTATTTTGACAACTTTATTTCTTCTTACAACAACTTGGGTAACAGTGTTGAATGTTTAATGTCATGATGTACTTAGTAGCACCAAATCTTTTTTTCTTTCACCAGAAAGTTATTTTAAGTTATTTCACTTTATAAAGTTTTAAAAATTGATATTTTGCTCATAAATACCCATCGATTTGCTTCAGAAGGCCTTTATTAAGCCTTTATTATTCAGAAGGCCCCGGAGCCATGTTGACTATGTTTATTATGGATGAATATTTATTAATATAAAACCCAAAACTGACTCAAAACCCGAGTCCAATCACAGTTGACAGCTACAGGGCCTTGAAATAAATGTTTTTGAAATAAATTCTGTTTTATATATCTTATTTGGATGATTTTAGCTAAATTAGTTTTTATATATAGCACAGATATATATTTATTTAATCTGTATTTCATTCCTCTTCAGTTATTTATTAAAATGATTTTTTTAATCTGTATTTTCAGCATTTGCATGCCAAATCACTAACACTCACAATGTTAAATGCTGACATAGCCACCCATAACATGCTATAGAAGTTTTTGCCTTAAAACATGCAGTCCTTTCACTTTATAGCAGTACATTATAAAAGTAGCCCAAAAAAACACAAGCCATTTTTCCCACAGCCTCATTTTCATTCAGGGAAATTGCCTCAAAGCAATCACAATCAAATTCAGTAAATCATCAAAACCCAGCTCACCACCCTCAGTTCTGCACATCTAGGCTTCTAAAGTATCTCTATACACAGCATTTCTTCATCAAGTCCTTCAAGACCATCATCTGTCACTTCTCAAAGTAAAAGGCAGAGTCATATTTTGTGGGGGTATGAGAGCAACAACACGGTTTATCATCTGACAGACTTCAGCGCTCATGCCAAGGGGTTTCCAGAGCCTTCTGCTCATTTCTGCACAGTCACTCCGAGTGGAGCACTGAAGTATCGCTGCACTGAGCAGAGTGACACGGCACAAGAGTATCGCTGACCACTGAAAAGCAATGAAATTCAGCGGCAATGAATAAAATGAGAAAATGGGCGACCTGAAAACACAAAGCAAGTGTTTTAAATTAACATGTATGATAGAAAAAACTATATGACATCTGAAGCTACATTTTGCAAGGCTTTCGTTTGCCACAATCATGCAACATCTTTGAATTTTCTCTTCATCAGCAGACATTGATATATGCAATAATATGCATATTTACTCCATCTAGATATTCCTGAGACCCATGAGGTCTTATTTAAAGCAAGGACCTGGCAGCTCTTTCAAGCACACTGACAAGATATAATTAATTAAAACTTGCTTTTAATAATCAATTAAACTCAGTAAGCTGACAGACTGATTAGACTCAACTAATCATTTGATTTTATCATCAGGTTTGCATACTTGGAATATTAAACTGGTTAATCAGATTCTGGTTAATCAAAAAAGCTTTTCTCAAATAATGATTTTCAATAATCACCTCCACATGGAAGGGATGGACAAGTAGCCCCCATCCCCCCACGTTCACGGAACGCTAGATGACAGGAAGTCATTTACGATTATATTTGTATTATATTGAGACAATCTGCACTGGCACGCTGGAAAGGTGCAAAGTGTTTTCTTCACTCTAAATTGAAATGAAAGCAACAACATCCTGAACAAGCTTTTAAGCCATCTAAAGTGTCCAAGGGTCAAAAGCAGACCCATGCGGAATGTTCTTTATTTTGGATCATTTGACTGATGTGTTCAGAGACTAAAATTGTGTTTAACACATTTGAACATTTAAATCCATTCTGAAGAATTTGAATTTAGCCAAATCTTTGGTTATAGGCCCTGAGTAAGGACCTGTTCACACCAAGAACAATACCAAGTGTTATTAGCATCTGTGATTATTATAAGCTAGTTATGTCATCTGCCACTTTAAGTACATCCGCTCTTTAAAACATGATGGATTCTCATTCACTTTCAGTATTATAGCTGGAAAACAATTATTCTGAAAGGGATTCTAATGCTACTGTTACTCTGTGTCATGTGAACTATTCTTTATTCTCATGGAATTTGAACAATTAGTAAAACTTTATAATTATACAAAAGTACTAAAGACACTAAGGGTGTGTTCAAACTTGTAGTTTGGTTTGTTTGGTCTGGATCAGAAATGTCTTTACAGTGGCATTTTAAAACCGAACCTAAAGGCATAGGAATAAGTTCACAACCTGATTGGTTGGCTTTTATTACATATATTTCGTAATGGAACTTACCGAACATCTAAACAATGCTGTGTGCTGGGATAAATGCCCTTGTTGTATGTGTGTTGGTATTTTGACCAGCTGAGAATTAATGAAGAGCTTATAAAATGTGTAAAGGAGTCAAAACAGCATCAGGAATCCCACCGTCACACACAAATGAAGATCTGCTTTGAGGAGAGACAGTTTTGACACCTGTACCGAATTGTGATGGACAACATTGCAACTATGACAAGAAAAACAGGTATGCTTGAGCATTCTGTCCTTTTTAGGGTTGCATCTTGTGACATGTCCTGTTTTTGGTTTGTTTATATGTCTTTGGTCTGTGTTGCAGTCCTATTTCATTCGAACTGCACCGGAGTTCGTTTGGAAGTGGACCGAGAGTCATCTTTTCAGCTGTCTCAGTCCACTTGTTTGGTACACACCAGGGTTCATATAGCAGCATTCACTTATTTAAATGAACTGCACTTACAGAGCAATCGCATCAGGGTTCCTTTTAATCTAACCAAACAAGCCAAGTGTGAACACACCCTAAAAGAATAGGCACTAAAAGAAGCCTCACTTTTGGATGGGGCTCGTAGGTTGGACGACACCACCCTCATGGAGTCGGCTTCCACACGGAGGACGTAACTGCTGTTGGTCTCATAGTCCAGCGGCTTGGCTGTGCTGATAACTCCAGTGATGTTATTCATGACGAATTTACCTGTCACAACGGGAGAGAAAAAAGCAGATATTTTCACATGCTACTTTATAACACCTTCAACCGTAAATTTCCAAAATAAAATAAAAAACTGGTAACACTACAGTAAAGTTACATTTTTCACATTAGAGATGAAAGGTATTTGGGGTCTAATAGAATATATTTTCATGCTTGCAATTTCAAAAAACTATTTTTTTTTCACACATATTTTACATTGTTGCAGCACCTGTCTTTCCAGTATGTCAGTAACACTCTGTTTAGTTCCTGTCTCTATGAAGTCCCTCCTTCTGAAAAGCACAGCACTCTGATTAAAAAAAAAACCCTTACCATAACTGCACCAGGCCCCACCTCTTTATGTTGCATATGCCTTGTGCGGAAATTGTTTAAATGAGGGATATTATGATATGTACGTTCCTGGAAGAAAACTCAAGACTACATGAAGGCGTTTCAGTGAGGTCCGAAACTGCACACTTATATAGAGAACATTTTTGTGAATTTGTGCTTTTTAACTTTGCAGACCTTTTTAATGCTCAAACAGAAACATTTCACACTAAGATGAAACTGTAAAAAAGCATAATATGTCCTCTTTAACTACATTAGTTGACATGAGCTAACAATGAAAGACACTTTTTTACACTTTATTTTAAGGTGTAATTGTTATGGTGTAATTATACATTTAAGTACAGAGTAATTATAGCCTGACGTGGTCGTACTGCTGCATTGGGCTGTGATTATTGGGGCGTGTTTCAACCGAACCAGGAAAGACCTCAATTGGATAGACCTACAACCAATCAGATCAATGCATAGTTGTCAACAAAACTGGTAACACTTTACAATAAGGTTGTATTAGTTAATGCATTAGTTAACATGAACTAATGATGAACTGCACTTATAAAGCATTTATTTATCTTTGTTAATGTTAATTTCAACATTTACTAATGCATGAATAAAATCTTGTTAACATTAGTTAATGCACTGTGAACTAACATGAACAGCTGTATTTTTATTAACTAACGTTAACAAAGATTAACTAATGCTGAACAGAGGTGTTTTTCATGGTTAGTTTATATTAACTAATGCATTAACTAATGTTAACTAATACAACCTTATTGTAAAGTGTTACCACAAAACTTAACTTCACTCACGCTGGAAGAAGTAGAAGAAGATGAGTGTAAACTATCTTTGCCGGTGTTGTAAAAAGAATTTAAGGATACACAGAGTACTTACCAACACAATTATCATTTTATAGTGAAATAGTAAAGGTGAAATATGAATAAGTTCTCCGTTTTGGATTGGAACGACGTGGTTTCTTTGGTGACGTGAATGCTTACGTTACTGTTTATCATCTGTAAATCATCTTCGTATAAAGCTCACCCAGACAATTTCATTGGTCCAAACAGCTCCTGCCCGGGCATAGATGCTCCACAACGGATCAAGTCCAAATCAAATTTCCCGAACTCAAACGTTGTGGTTAGGGCTAAATTCGGCTGGCATCCAGGCTAGAGTTATTAGGGATTAGGGTTTGATTTATTGTTAGTTGCATGTAATTATCATAGACTGTAAAAAAATCTGTAGGTGACTGAAGAGCATTTTTGAATTGTCAAGTCGGCCATTGCCATCTTGGCAGTGTGTCACAGCGCATTACTCACGGATAACTGAAAATGGGCAAAGAGGAGGGACTTGGGTGGAGCTGAGGTGACGTGATGGCTAACAGACAGCAGACAAACGACAATCCACCTGTCACTCAAAGTGGCCACGCCGTTAATTATGCAGAACTTTAAGGCTTAATATAATTCAAACTGATGAGTTTTAAAAAATCCACCCCCTCACAGCTGTCATGAATGGAAAAATTTGCCATATAGACCAAACCCACAATTTGTACCAGGCCGTTTTTTTCTGCTGTAAAGTTGGGCATTTTAACATGGGGCTCAATGAGATTCTGCTCCCTTCTAGAGCTCCCTCTCTAGTGGCCAGTCGGTGAATTGCAGTCTTAAGTCACTTCCGTATTGGCTTTTTAAAAATATAGGTTACACTTTATTTTGAGGTGTCATTGTTACAGTGTAATTATATATTTAAATACTTAGCAATATTTAGCAAATGCATGTACCTACTATAGGGTTAGGGTAGAATTAGGGTTTGGTATAGGACAGGGGTGTCCAAACTCGGTCATGAAGGGCCACTGTCCTCTGTGCCATTGTGAGTTTACCTCCAGCTTGCCTAAGCACACCTGCTGGAAGTTTCTAGTATGCCTAGTAAGACCTTAGCTTGTCCAGGTGTGTTTCATTGGGGTTTGAGCTAATCTCTGCAGGACAGTATGCCCTCCCGAAGCAGGATTGGACACCCCTAGTTTAGGGTTAGTTGCATGTAATTATACATAATTTACTGTTTTTATGGTAAGTACATGTAAAATATGTAATAAGGACTGAAGCTGTGAAATAAAATCTTACCAAAATGTACTAAAAAATATTAAAATCAAAATCTTAATGGATCTGTGTTAACATGAACTAACAATGAACAGCTGTATTTTTATTAACGAATGTTACCAAAGATTAATTGTATTGTTCATTGCTAGTTCATTCATTATTGTATGCTAACTAATTGGACATTACTGTAAAGTGTTACCAAATAATCAAGTGAGATAAAGTACCTTTAATTTTTAAAGCATTCACTGGATTTTATAAAAAAAGAAAAAAAGAAATAGGGATTACAGCATGGTTATTTACTATATATTTTTCCCCATTGCATTTACAGAAAAAAATAACTATATTGTTATCCATGACATAACTCATACTATGATGTAAGAATTTGCGCACAGTATCTAAGTCCAGGTCTTACAACTCATCCCTTAACCACTTCGGTACACTGTATCGGTAATGCACTTAGCTATATTGGGATTTCAGGCCCAGGATGCACTACCCACCTCTTATGACTGATTAACATTCATAAAGGATTAGCTCCGATCTTGGGTGATGTCATCGCATTAAACATCTTTGATCCAGACGGTTTGAAGGGTGGGATGATTACCTTATTCTTCCTCTTTTTTTCTAGTTTGCGCTAATGAAAACAGCCTTTTGATTACCTATCTACGCTCCTTGATTCAGTCTAATGAGAATGTACCGAAACGATTTCCCCTTCGCTCTAAACCAGCGCCAGATGTATTTAAATGTGATTTTGGCTGAACACATTTTGAACAGAGAGGATTTAATCAGGGACACCTCCCTCCTGCTTTCACTTGCTCTCCGGTGACACACGGCAACAGGAAGTACAAAAAACCTTCTTTGATAACTTGCAGCTGACAACCACCTAAGAAATGGCATCTAGGAGTGTGTGGGCTGTCATTATCCCATGCTTGATGTCTTACAAACTACAATTTATTACAATACAATAATATCCAGCTCATAAAAGACCAGTGTGACATTTCCCGCAATCTTGTCTTTTTTGCACTGAAGTTTCTGTTGAAGGAATAAACCATAGTCTGGTTGAAGTATACACTTGAAGGGCAAGCATGTATGAGAACTGCCAGTGACGGTTTAATTGCATGCCCTTTCTGCATCGTTTTAGCACTTGATTCACTAAACAAATTATGCAAATCCGATAAGTGCTCACCGCCTTCATTTCCTTCGATGATGGAGTAGACGATGGTCTGGTTTATGGCAGCTGCCAAGATGACTCCTGCGACCGTTCCCACAGGGGTGTTCTCGCTGACAGGGGAGAACCTGCACATACACAGTGAACTGCATTAATTATGTATCACAAATCAAACATAAGACGGTGGTCCTGGTGGGTTGTTCCGCTGCATTCGCATGAGTTTTAAAACTTGCTAATATAGCAAATGTGCCATATTATTTGAGAGGCTGTAGAGCCAATGGGTGGAGCTTGACCTAGTCCAGGTCCAGAGAGGATGCAGTAAGCAAAATGTGTCAATGTGTCAATTTTTCCATCATTTGAATTTCAACGATTTTGATTCTTCTTATCGATTTCTAATTTCAATGCAATAAGGCAAATAATACAAAATAATTTAGATAACGTAGATTTAGAGAACTTAGATTTATTCTAAGTCTTATATCAAAACATTTAATTGTAGCTGAATACCACACTGTAAAAAAAGTAGTCGGTTTAACTTAAAAAAAAAGTTAACTGGTTGCCTTAAAATTTTGAGTTCATTGAAATTAACAATTTTAAGTTAATACAATGAAGGCGTACAAGGAGTACAAGGATTTTTTTTGTAATACAATATTATTTTATCTGAACCACATTAAATATTTAAGTTGATTTGACAAAAGATAAAAAGTTAAAGAACACTTTTGCTTATGATTTAAAAATACCATAGCAAAAACAACTAGCCTAACAAATATGAATTTCAAGCATTATTAAAAGACAAGTAAACACTCACTCAGTCTTTAAAAAAAATACAAATGAGCAATTGCACAAATAAATACAACCGAACAAAGATACGATTGAAAAGGAACAGTACTAAACAGCGGGTACATTATCTGTCTTTTGGTGTTTGATTAACGTTAGACCGCAGCAGGTTTATTAGGCTGCTGTCACTTTAAGAGCTGCACAGATCCAATATACTGTTACATGTTTTCTGTGTCAACTGTTTACGTTCACCTAAGACATAACCAACTGTGTTTACGAGGATATATTGACGTATTTTTGTGTGCATTTGTCTGTTCAAGTGCAAAATGATGCGGAATAGAACCAGTACCAAGTTTAGTATCGAGCACTACACAGTATGAGAGGTGTCTTTCTGTGCGCAAAGAAAACAGTCTTCTTGGGATTGAATGGTTTAAAATCACATTAAAATGCGCACACAGGAAGTGTTAAGCGGAATCAAAATGCATGTTTCTTATCGAAATTTGGAACCGGTTCTAAAATGCAACCGATTCTTGATACCCATCCCTATTAATAATGTACACCACTGTGCAGATTAAAAAAAGTTATAAAAAATCATTTTATTCAGGAAGGATGCATTAAAATAAACAAATGTGACAAGTAAAGACACTGAACATTTTATTTTAAATAAATGCTGTTCTTTTGAATTTTCCATTTTTAAAAGAATCCAGGAAGAAATGTATCATGGTTTCCACACAAATATTATGTAAAAAAGGTTTTCAACATTGATAATATTCTGAAGGATCATGTGAAGACTGGAGTAATGATGCTGAACAAGGGCCGCCAATTTAAATGGTATAAACCAATTTCTGTATATCAGTATTTTAGCATTTCATTGGATTCAAACCAATGAAATTGGCCATGCTAATGCTTTACTGTACGGTTTGAGCTACAGGCAATGTTTGAAGGTACAGAAGAAAAGCCTGAGGCACACAGTGGTTGGGAAATGGTCATTCAAATGTGTGGCTTGCATTTCAAGAACTGCTAGAACTGCAAAACCGCATATTAAGGAAGCTACCGATAATCTAAATGGTGCACTTTTTTGCGCCTTGATATAAATGCACTGTAGGCTATTCCACACTATAAAACGGAATGAAATGTACACATATAGGGTGGACAGAAAATCAATTGCCAGTCAGCACAATTATTTCACCTTCTGAAATCAAGCGGACAGCATACAGTTTTATTTTATAAAACAAATTCAATTAATTTGAGCTGTAATAGATTTGGGTACATAATTACCGTGATATTCACAGGAATTTAATCAATCAAGAAGTTAACCAGATCACGGTGTTAATTGAGCATCCTAAACAGTTGCTAAACTAAGCAGAATAAAGAGTGTTAATGGAATGCGAGCGTGAGAGTGAACAGATCTTCACCTCAGATGAACCCAACAGCAGAACTGATTCATAATGAAACATATGTTTGCTATCAGCTGTTGCCTCACTACAAGTCATATTTCGGAGCCAGTGGGTGAGAAGAGCACAATTTGGACTATAGACAAAAATCATTATAAAAGACTTGGGAGTCAATGTGGCTATCAGAGACAGTGTGATCCCGTTGGTCTCTGTCTGTGTTAAAATTGGTTTCATTTGATTCGATCACAAGTAAGGAGTGTTTAAGTAGAGTAAGCGATTTTAATCAGTCATGGTGAGGGAGGAGAGAGAGTGAGCAAGAGGGATTTTTGAAGAAAGACTGTAGAAAGAGAGATGGCTGAAAAACATTACAAAAGAGAAAAGGTATGAGGAATATCTAAGGGAAAAGAAGGGTTATGATCCGGGCAAGCACTTTATGACCCACTTTATTATCGTGCATTTTGGGGTGTATCAAAAAAGTGAGGGGTGTGTTAGTTGATTTCAAATATCAACAGTGTTTCTTAGAAATCACTTATGGCACCTTTAAATACGAGTATAAACTTTTAAAATGATGCATGTAATCAAACTGTATTTGCACAAATGCATCCTGATGCTTCCCACATGGCCTATCTGTCAAATCAAGTCTGGGGTCAGTGAGATTTTGATTTAATTATTATTAACTCTTTCTCTGCCAGTGTTTTTGGTTATTTTAACAAACATTTCACGGCCCCCAGAATATTTTGAACATGTAAAATATCAAAAGAAAGAACAAAAGTATAATAAATAATACATTTGTTTTATATAGCTATCGTACAACAATGAAAACACAGAAAGACGGACATTTCCGTCAATGTCACTGAAAGAGTTAAGTTTGTTTTTGTAATAACATTTCTTCTCTCATTTGAGCATGGAAGTCTGAAAACCCGATGGCCTGAGTTCTACAGATAAAATAATTTAATTAAAAGCTCTCACAAGTTTTTGACATAGATTTGTTATAATATATCTTACAGAAAGACATACAATCTCGTCATTGGCAGGGCGTTTTCTCATAAAAGACAAGATAACTCATCAATGGAGGCGAAAGAGTTAAAGAAATGAACACTGTAAATGCTGTTCTTTCTATTGAGCAAACAACTCTCAGTAAAATGTATCAGATGCACTGCTTAATATTTTTTTGTGGAAACTGTTTTCTGAAGGATCATATGACACTGAAGACTGAAGTAATGATGCTGAAAATGTATAAAACTAGTATCAAATAAATGCAGCCTTGTTGAACTTCACGTTAACGTTCATTTTTAAATTGCTTATTAAAGCTACTAAAGTTAACCAGCCAAGGGTAGGAAGGGTTTTTATTCCTTTACATGTCAATATTGTTCTTAATATTCCTTAATTACCCATTTTGTATGTGTGTGCAATCTAAAAGGCCTCTGGTGAATGTAATTAGTAAATTCCATGTGCTGCCTTTTGTTTTACCCCAATATTAGTTATTAAAGCAGCATAAATTAGATTTTGGAATCTATTAGCTCCAGAAAGGCGCATGTTGGTGAATAATTGATGAATGACAATTAACAGTTCGTCAAATGCACCTGCATAATGTGGGCAAAATAGTGCATAATTTAACCAGCAGCTCCCATTAAAATGTAAAATATCGGTGACATACAGACTCACAAAGACAAACATTCTGTACATTTCTGTAAGTTTCACTGTTAACTGTTCACTGCTGGCATAGTGCTTATGTCTGTAGGGCAAACTGAAGAATGTCTCTCAAAGCTGCGGTCTTTCAAAACCTATAGCATGGAAACAGTGAGGTGAAGAACTCAGTCAGAACAGAAAGTGCTTTCTCTTATCAAATCCAACAACATGGACCAAAAACACTCAAGGACACTTTGAATACAAAAGCTAATAATCCTGTCACAGAATAGGCTGATCTGTGATTTTCACTCTTGTACACTGTTTCTCACGCTCAGCTTGGTGACAATTAAGGCAACCTTTATCCTCAGTTTGGAGTTTGTTGCACACAGGCTTACAGGGTGATTTGTCTCCCTTGTGCTGCGTGGAAGATACACAGGTTTTTGTTATTCAGAAAGACAACAAAGTACCTTTCATATAATCCCTCCATACATTCACCTTGTTTGGCAGCTCCTTCTTGTCTTGTGGACAGTGTGATGTGCTTGCAGAAAATAGAGGAAAAAAAAAGCCCTGTACTCCTTGTACGCTCTCTGTTCTGACAGTGCTCTAATGGTTGCTTCACACAAGCACATGCTCAAGTGTTTGACACTAATGAGGTCCACTGAGCCGGCAACCTAGCATACCCCCAACCTCCATTCCAATGCCATTATTTTATCAGACCAATTTTTGGAACTCAGGATGCTGCCTATGGCGTTCAATCAATCGAGACTGAACTGTGTTTAATCCAAAGATGAGGACGGGCCACAGGGCAGCTTCTAACTTCCTTTCCGTTTGCTTGACGTTAGATTTTCTGTTTGTTAGATTAAGATGTGATATCAAAATAGCAATTCAGAACCTTTGGCCTCTTCCCATCAGGACATAAAAATGATTGTGATATCAAAGATTGTGTTAATCAACAACAGATCACAAGCCTTTTCATGTAGATGTGCAGTGTTTTACTTTGATGACGTGAGACGCTGGAAACGGTCGAAGACTAATCCCTGTATCATGTTCTTTGATCTTGGTCTTTTATTAAATGAGTGAAAACCACAGGCCTCCACTGGCAATACATAACAGCTATCAGGACTTATTTAATCCCGCTATTTAATAAAACACACTTGTTATTTAAGGTATCTACATCAATCTGCAGGAATACAAATTCATTTAGAAGGTAAAAGGTTCTTTATGAAGCAAAGAAAATCTCTGTAACAAATTCCCAAACATAGGAGCTCTGGCAACACAAATGGATCTGATCTTAGTTGCATGACATTTTGGAATAACATATACATTTATTTGAATATAAATATACTTGTTTACATATATGGCTTCCTTGACTACAGTTTTATTTGAAAGGAATCTGGTTTCTTCAGGCATTTTTTATTATTTTTTGGCCAACGAAAAAGAACTACTGTATCGGCCTCTGATGATATCAATTTAGAAGGTTAAGCAGAACATCCCTAAAGCAACATGGCTTATACATAAGCAGAAAATCTGTCCCTTGTGAACACTGTGAATCGGAAAAAAATGTCTTTCTTGATTGAGAAACAAGGACATGTCTTTTCATATTTTATATCAACATGAAAGGCTCCATGAAATAGATTTGTGGCTCTTAGCCCATGTACATTAGCTTTGAGGCTAACATTTACATGAAAACTTTTTGTTGCCACCGACCCCCAAACATAGAAATATATAAACGAAAAGGCAGCCATAAACCTTATTCAGAGCAGTGCCATAACATGTATAAAAGCGAGGCTGTGAGGAATAGACTTACTGGGCCTTATCACAAAGTGTTTTTTTGGTAGTTTCAGCCTTTCAGCCTTTTTGGTAATTTTCACATCCAACCCCACGTTGTTTAAATAGCAAATGCACTCGCGGCCATCTGTTTGCCCATGGTCTGGTCTAAAAACGAGGTGTGTTCGGGCGCATTTGTTGGCGCGTTGCTATTTTGAGGCAACTGAAAACGACTGTGCCATTGACCAACAAAAACCTGCTCTAAAGTAATTTGTGCTGTATTTTTTTGTGTTATTTAAAGGGCACGTTAGTAATATGCGCCTATAGGCGGATGCACAACACACGTACACTCTGCTTATTACACACACAGGGACACGCAGCAGCACACAAAC
Source organism: Gobiocypris rarus (assembly GCA_023029165.1). NCBI lineage: Eukaryota > Metazoa > Chordata > Actinopteri > Cypriniformes > Gobionidae > Gobiocypris > Gobiocypris rarus. The sequence goes on from CM040920.1 coordinate 6,091,364, forward strand.
ATTTTTAAATAATACAAATAAAAGGATTCCTCTCTGGAGAATCGTTCAGTCTTTCCACCATGGTGCAAGCACAACTGGCTTTTAAAGAGAATGGGAGATGAGACTCTGATTGGTTTATTGCACGACATAACACAACCAAGACTCATTAAGATACTAGGTACAAACTTTTTGGACCATGCGCCTGGCGCGCTAATAATTTTTTCCATCATTAATATAGCAAAAGTGGATTTGGACACGCCCTAAGTGCACCTGCGCTTCAGACCATGTACTCAGATCATTAGAATATGGCCTACTGTGTTTTCAATGGCATCCGCTTTAAAAAGCTGTATAAAGCTCCTATATCACTTATAATTTTCCACAGCTTATATTGTCTGGAGTTTTTTGTCAACTAAAAATACATACTTTGAGAGCGCTCCACAAGATATGCTTGATTATACCATCTGGATGCTCCATATTGATCGGGTGAATGCACGTTTTAAACAGTTTATTGTACACATTAGTTAATCACCGTTGTAAACTAATGCGCTGCCCCTGCATTGCAACATGCCCACACACACACACACACATGCCCACACATGTTTGTTTTTGTGAAATGTGGGGACATTCCATTGGTGTAATGCATTTTATACTGTACAAACCGTATTTTCTATCCCCCTAAACTGCCCCTGCCCCTAAAACTACCCATCACAGGAGACTGCGCAGTTTACTTTCTGTGAAAAAACCTCATCCTGTGTGATTTATAAGCATTTTGAAAAGTGAGGACATGGGGAATGTCCTCATATTTCACCCTCTTTTTGTAATACCTATGTCATACCCATGTCATTATGCACATTTGTGTCCTGATATTTCACAAAAACATGCCCACACACACACACACACACACACACACACACACACACACACACACACACACACACACACACACACACACACACACACACACACACACACACACACACACACACACACACACTCATTCAGTAGCACAGAAATGTATTATCACTGTTCTGTGACTTATCAATAAAATAGCTGATAAACAGAAAAGTTCTAGCATATATTTCTTAGAAACTAAAACCCACAGCTTCACTATTAGGAGAGACGCCGCCATGTAGAATGAATTAATACGCAATCGCTTTCTCACTAATGCATTCATATAAATGTAATCTTTACTGTGCTGCTTTATCTATATCTGATTTAGAACTATAATGACCCAAAGACAAAAGAACTGATAGAAATAAGCTGTAAAGCAGGAGCAATAGCCCGTGGGCAGCGCTGTGTCATAAGCCATAGCTGAGCACAGGGCAACCCGCGTTCAGTCTCAGCTCAAGGTTCAGGCCTATTTGTTCATTAATGACGTCAGCTTGACTTTCATCACAGAAATTTCAACTTAAATCTGAAGTCATTCAACCCCTACTGTGAATAAGGTCTATAGAGAGACAGACTGGCTGATGGATGGATTGATAGATAGATATTTGTTAAATCAGCACTTAACACTAGACAAAAAACAAGCCTCTCTTCAAAACCACCAGCCTCTCTTCAAATTAGGGCTGAAACGATTCCTCGAGTAACTCGAGTTACTCGAATTGAAAAAATCCTCAAGGCAAAATCATCTGTCTCGATGCTTCGTTTAGTTCATTTAACTACACACGGATGTTGCAGAAATATTTTTTTTGTGTATAAGGACTCGGAGTATGCGCGGATTGCGGTTAAATCCGCGATTCAGGTGGGTAAACATCCCAAAAATTGCGGGTGGATGAGAGAAATCATTAATGTGTTGATTTTAATTAAGATGCGGAACTCATTTCACGGTAAAACGCAATGAATGTGTCGCTCTTTAACTTTCGTTTTTAGCTCATGTTGAGATCAAAGACCGCAATGCGAGAGAGACTGGCATCAGCACTGCTAATATCATTTAGACTCGCTATTTTTAAATGAAGACAACTGTGTGTTGAGCTTCAGGATACGACACTGAACATTTAGGTTTCATTTGCGGCAGTTCGCGCGGCAGCTGAGGAGATACGAGCAATATTTATAGCTACTAACTTAATAAAACAAGCTATGTTATAATGATGAATATGATTAGCTCAAAATGTAGATCTGTATGTGCGATGTAGGCTACTTTATCTGAATTAAACACAAACTCACACCTCGTTTGCGAGGTAATGTAGAGGTTGTCAACCCGTTTGGGTTATTTAAAACGTGTAATTTCGCCAAAGATTTGTTTTAAAGCAACCTACTTCAGTGTAGCTAAAATGTGACGGTAGCATCGCGCTTACACTGAGGATTTGAGTTTATGACGATCGGGTTCGGATGGATGGTTTTTAACAGCGGATTCGGTGACGTTAGAGCTCTATGCTACAGTATGACCATCTCTACTCTTGTTCTTATTTCAAGTTTCCTTCCTGTCCAATATTTTTTGCTTCTTACAAAAGCCTCACAGCATTCAGAAGACAGTAAAGGCTTGTCATGCCTGAACTGAAGCTGAAACTTTAAAGTTAAGCTTTAAACATACATGCAATGTTTAGGCATTATTGGTATTTATTATTTAGGTTTATTGGTTGTAGGTTTAGTTTTAGACTGAACTTTTTAAACTAATTTGAAATAGATTTTTATAATTTTAATTGAATGCATTAAAATTGGTTATTTTCACAGTTATTATGTATGCAATTTTTAGCAATAAAACTTTATTTTTCTAAAAAGAAAACAAATTAGATGTTAATTTTAAGATACCTGTCTTTTCTCTTATATATTTAGTATTGCTCTTTAATAAAGAAAAAAGTAATTATTATCAGATTACTCGATTAATCGATGGAATAAACGGTAGAATACTTGATTACTAAAAGAATCGATAGCTACAGCCCTACTTCAAATGTAAGAGCCTTTCTGCCGCTTTCAAAGGTTCTGCCTGTGGATTAACCACTGACCTTTTCAAACTATTTGCGATCAGTGCGTTTGGCAACCGCGTGACATACTGTGTCTGTCCTCTCTAAACAAGAGGCAAAGGGTAAAATTCCTCCTGCTGAACTTAAGGTAGAGAGGCTTGCTTGTTTTTTTCATCATTCAAAAACGACTTTCACTCCAGCAGAATATATGAATACTGAAATAGCCATGCATTACATGCACAACTAGTGTAAGACAAATGGGTTTGTTTGCTCCTGAATGGGTTTACAAAGGGCAAGTCTATGTTCCCCAGCATTTAGCACTTCACTTAGGAGATCCACACACCCTCAGCCTAAATATGGATTAGGGATGACAAAAGTGGAGGTAATTTGGTATCAAGTCAACTTAAATAGAAAAGTTCAACCCAGGCTCATTGGAAATACGTGACTCTGCCTACATTTTTGCAAACCCTGAAATATGTACCTCCAGGTACCTTTCCCTGCACTTTTCGGGTGAAACGTCCACTAGAGACGCTAAGTGGTATCAGTTTTTCTCAACCCCTTCCCTAAACCTAACCATTTGTGTATTATAAAAAAACAGGATATAACAGGCAGATACGACTGCAAGCACAATTTATCTAAAAAGTACAAATATTCCAAGTGTTTCGAGGCTAAACGATTGATTTTTGTGACGAAAATCCCCAAAAGCGATCAGTGTTGAGTCCACCCGCCGAAGATCATATTTGAAAATTGCCGCCGTAACATCAGCTTTGACAGCATTGGCTGTCGTATGTCTCGTGACCAATTGCGTCATTACGTCAGCTTTGATTGTAAAATGCCATTGGCACTTGTGTGTCTCGTGACCGACCGCGTCACACACAAGAGTTAAGAGTATTATTTGAATGAAATATGAACGAGACAACGAGTGGAGGGTGTTTACACGGAGTGGCCGATTGGATCATCATTTCAGCGATTAAAACATTAAGATCAACTCTGTTCTTCACATGAAGATATCGTATGACTTCAGAAGACTTGGAATGCAACATGAGTTAATACTTTTACACTGTTTTGGTCAGTTTTTGAAATAAATACCTGTGACTGTACTTTTATTTGTCTGTTATGTGTTTTATTGTTGAGAAGTGGTTAGGTTTAGGGAAGGAGTGGGGTTAGTTGCTCCAAAATATAAAAGTAGCCTTTAAATATTCATAAAATCATGTCTACTTTTACAAATGCAAAGAATTAAAAGTATTTCAATAGGAATTAAAATCCGTGCTTACACCACGTTTTTCTTGAATTGTGCAGGGAAACGTACCTGGAGGTACATATTTCAGGGTTTGCAAAAATGTAGGCAGAGTCACGTATTTCCAATGAGCCTGGGTTGGAAAAATTACAACAGAAGCACCGCATTGATAATACTAAAAACTAACATCTTAAAACAATATTTATCTACACATATTTAAAACAATGGGCCCTAATTTAATGATCCGAGCGCATGGCGCAGGTACACTTAGGGCTTGTCCGAATCCACTTTTGCTAGTTTAACGATGAAAAAAATTATTGCAGCACCCGCTGCATGGTCCAAAAGGGTTGTACCTAGTGTCTTAATGAGTCATGGGTGTGTTTTGGGCATAACGTGCAATAAACCAATCAGAGTCTCTTCTCCCATTCTCTTTAGAAGCCAGTTGTGCTTGCACCATGGCAGATTTGCTATTTAGATGGCAGAATTTGGCGGAAAGACTTAACGCTTCTCCAGAGAGGAATGTTTGTGTGCTGCTGCGCATCCCTGTGTGTGTAATAAGCAGAGTGTAAGCGCGTTGTGAACCAGCCTAGAGGCGCATATTACTAACGTGCCCTTTAAATAACAAAAAATACTGATAATTAATTAGCTGAAAAAGTGCATGAACATATGCTATGGAAATATGGAGGCGAATATTTTTCTGTGTCAATGTCATATAAAACAGCATTTTATCTTACATTTGAGATCATCAATAAGCAATTCAAATTATATTTATATAATTATTTTATAAACATTTTATTTCAATAAAACCAAAAAACACTTACATTCTAATCAAGTTATCTCTTTTTAAACAGTTTTTTAATATTCCATTCAATTTATTTTAGGAGGTACTGCTGCCCCCTTGCCTCATTTGAGATAACGCCCCTGTTATATTAATATTTCATTTAAAGAGTGTGTTCAGTAGCATATTAGTTTTAGCAGAGGTATTAAAATTAGTTTTGGGAATCGTGAAATTTCACTGGTATCGACTACTGAAATATTAGTATCGTTATAACCTTAATAAGGATATTAGGCTCGAGGGTCAATAGCAAAAACTGACAGCTGAAGACATGAGAGGAGAATAATAATGAGGGATGGTGCTTCTACATGATGTTGAAATGACATAAAAGCCAGTGAAGGCAAAGAGAGATGAATAGCTCCACTTGAAAGCTCGAGTAGCTATAAACTCTCAGCTGGTCTCGTTGAAAATGTCGGCCTCATTTACATACATAGCACACTTTCAGAAGTTTACTAATCACATGCACGAGTGTCCTAAAACAAGATAAGGGTGTACGAGAGATAAATTATTGAAAAAGCTATGAATATTTGATGAGCAGCCCAAGTGAAAGACACAGACAAAAGAAAATGCGGTAAAGCATCTCGGTTTGATTGACCCATTCTGGGGAAAAAAAGGGAACAAAAGCTCATTGAGATGATTAATGGGAAGAGGACCTCGTAGCTGCCTTCTATTCTCTCTCAAACGGGTGTCAGACAAACACAGCATGCACTCTAAACTAGACTGCAACAGGACACCGGAAAAAAAGAGAGATTATAGCCAGAACAGAACAGAACATCTTGAAGGGTTATATATTAAAGACATGAAACAGATTTGTTTATAAGACTTAAAGTGCTGCAAGGTCACAAAGTTTTAAGAGTCAATACAAATGCATCGTTTAGCTTTTTTATGGCTCTAATGGAAGCATAACTTTTAATTAAGGAGGAAGATTTATTTAAGTATTGCAGTATGGGGATGCTGACTTGAAAGGGAAATCGTATTTTTTGTTGACAATAGGTGTTGATAATTTATATATTTGTACCAAACTTTATATTGGGGAGATAGGTGGCAAATTATAAACAAGGAGATTTAAAATACCTGCTGGGTGAACAATTCATTAGCAATCGCATTCATCTCAATGGCGGTTGCTCGGCTGCCCCCCAAAAGGAGCCAGTTCGAATTTTGTCATCATTACTCATAGGAACCACAGGACGTTTCGGGCCAATCATCTGAGCTGTAAATACCATGTGACTTGTCATAGCCAATAGAAAAATACATTGTATCAACAGCAATTGGTTTATGGTACCATAAGAACACAAATAAATAACTTTTAAAAGTTCCGTCACTTGACTATCCTGAGTTCTAGCATCAAAAGCAGACAGTCCATTACTTTCAATATATATACTTTTACAAACCCTCAAAAACTAAGTAAATAAACAAACACATAAATACATTTGTCAAAATATTGACTACAATCTTTTTTATAGGTACATTGTATAACTTATGTATGCATGCGTTTTGGTTGTGTTTTGGCTCTGTGTGATGAATATGGTTATCCTACCAAATGAATATGGTTATCCTACTGCTCATTAAAACATTCACTAGGCTGATCAGATATAACTAGTTTAGATGCAAAGGATAAAGTTGAATAGCTGAAGACCTTACTGTAGCTATACCCATTAATAGATAGCGTGCTCCATGTCAACTTTTCTCGCTCATTGTGACAGTTAACCAATTCCACTCCCACACGTGTCAAAGTAGCCGGAGCAACTTTTCTCTATTTACATGTGACGAGACATGCACGGATGAGGGACGCGAGTACACAATTTCGCTTGAAAAGCATCCCACTTGGTCTAAAATATAAACAGGCTTGCCATAGTGAATCAGGGTAAGACAAAAACATGTTTTGTAGGAAGGATTGATGGTGTATTGACTCGCTATTTAAATGTAGTTAATTTTGAAAAAAAAGATAAGCTACATAGTGCACATTTAAAATTATGTATAAACTTAAATGAATACAAGGGCACATGAACAAATAAAATAATAATAATTATGTGCATAGATAAATAATTTTTAATAAACAGTCCATTTTGATTTAATGGTAATGTTAACTCTTATCCTGAAAACATCTTTTGTTGTATGGATAGCTGAGCTAACAATATATCAAAAGAAAGAACAGACCCTCTACTTAAAAAAACAACAAAAAAATGACTTTTTTTTATCAACGTGATGTCTATTCTCAGAACAATCATAAAACAAACACAACAGAATTACTGTATATAAAGGCTATTCACATGAGCATGTTTCAACTAAAGGGTTTATACTTTTATTAATTTGACATGCTTCTCCACATAGGAAGAACATACATGCCAACTAGCTACTGACTTGGGGTGTTTTTCCCGTATGATGTATCGTTGAAGAAATCAACTAGCTACTGACGACTGTTTCCCGAAACCGTATTGTCGCAAATTTGTCATTCAACCACGATGGTTAATGATGTCACGCGGGTGGAGTAATGACTTATTTTAACTAATCCGTTTAAGGTTAAATTAATACTAAATTATGAACATGGCATCTGAAGACATTCAAAATGTTTTTGCTTTATTTCTAGATTCAATCATTGGCTTGTCCTTGTGTACTAGAGCACTTACGCACATGCGCACGGTGCTTTAAAGGTCCCATGGCATGGCATTTTTCTATTATTTTATAATGTTTCCTGAGGTGTACTTATATTGTTAGTATGATTTTTATATAAAAAATTAATAATTTAGAAATAAAATGCATTTTTTCTATCCTGTTATTACCCCTCTGGCTGAATGCCCTGTTTCAACGGGTGTGTCTGCTGTGAGACTTCAGTGAAAACGCCCGCTGTTGTGATTGGCTGACATCTTTGCATTTGAAATGAGTGTTAGATTATGTTGCGGAGGGGGCGTGGTTTAGCGAGGCACTGCACGCACTGACTGCATGCATGACAGAGAGAGGCTGACTGCTGGGCACTCATGAATCATGGAGAGCTGGAGGAAGTTTTATTGTACCGAGTTATTAAAATAGCGCTGTGCTGTTAGCGTGAGCTTATTTGTATCTGAGAGTTCTGATCGCTCTCTGTAGTTGAATCACTTAATAAGGGATTTTTTTCATGCTACTAACAGAAACGATTGTTTTAGACACTGGCTTGATTCACTGATGCATTACACTTAGGGCATCAAGACGGCACTCAACGATCTAGAAAGTAAGTCTGAGTGAACTTGAATGATTAGCTACACATCAGAAATCACTGATCACAGATCAGGCATTAATGAACACTGTTACTCACTGTTTGTCGCGGTGCTGTTGAATCCATATCATAAAGCCTGTGCAGACATAAACTGAAAACATTTTCTCAGAATGCAATGGGAGGGCAAAGCAGAGGAAGGGGAGGTTACCTCTTCGGTGTTCACGTCATAACCGGAGAGCTTTCAGATCAGCTCATCTGGGCTGTCATTTTCTCAAAGGCAGAGAAAAACAGCCATAACTCGGTTTACACTGATCAAAATTTCTAGCCACTTGGGGACAATATTCAGGCTAGGGAAACTCATATTAATGTTCCAACCACGCAACCATTTTATGATGCTGTTTGTGACCGTTCGTTGGAACTATGGTTTCAGGAAACACCAACTCGCTGAACTATGCTGATAATGACGGAACTTGCGACCATAGTTGGCTAACGACGCTTTCTGGAAACACACCCCTGATGCAGACACAGCTGAAGTGTGATATTGCCTTGGCCTGGAGTGAGGTGTACGTGAGGTAACATCACGTGAAAATAAGCGGGGCAGCCAGAAATCTGCCCCAATCGTTTTCTATGAGAGTGCGCTGCAGTTCCATTTTCACCACAGATTTACACTGGACATTTATGGGGCGCTGTAGAGCTAGGGAGGGCTCAGAGAAAGGCTGCCCCGCTTAGTATCATGATCCATGACTGCCGAAACAATGCGCTTCATTTTAATATAGCCTGCTTAATTTACGACTTAAAATCTTTAAAAATTCTAGAAAATCAGAAAATATTTGTTGCAGAACGCTGAACACATTTATCATTTATTATTAATTCAGTGTATTGTATGCTAATGATGGTTTCTGCTTCTTCTTCACCTGTGTTTTGATCAGGAGATTCAGTACTCTTTAAGAAGATGTCATAACACCCCCTAATATGAAAACACAGAAAGGCGGAAATTTAAATCAATTCGTGGAAGCTTTGTCTCATAAATGACGGAAATTTCGTCAATGGCGGGGAAAAGGGCTACGCTTATTTTTGAAATTAACATTTTTCTCTCACTTGAGCATGGCTAAAGTTCTACATTAAAAGTTCTCAAAAGTTTTTGAAATATGAAATATAGACTTGTTATAAACAAATATCTTATGTAACACCGTGTTACTACACCAGACGTGACAGTTGACACGCCACGCCACAACAGCTGGAAGATGTCTACACTGGATGCGACAAAGCAACCGCTCCAAATCAATTCCTATGAGAAGTATCGCAAGTGCTTGGGATATGTCATAAATAGAATGAGGCAACAGTTTACTGTGAGGATTTGTTGTCTCGCGTTGCATCGCGCTGCACCAAGCCACATCCAGTGTAGACAACATGACTTATTATAATGCATTCTATTTTCTTTTCACAAGTTCACACTTACATATAATTTATAGAGAGTAAATTTAAATGCGTATTTGGCATGCTGTCCGAGGGGAGGGCTTCGGGCACGGACTTTGGCCCCAACCCAGAGTACCCTCCGTGTATGTAAGTGGTTAGAACTAAAAGTGTGGAGAAGGGGTGGTGGAGGGATGCTGATAAGCTGTCAACAAGCGGAGGTAAGACTGCTACATATTATTGTTGATTAGCTGAGTGCTCTCAACTCGTGTCAATTATCTGAATATGCTCCTCCCGAGCCTTGTTAATAAAACATAATTTGTCGCATCACGGCGCTCGAGTCCAGTGTAATTAAATGACTTCTGATGATTCTTTTAAATAGATTTTAAAAGAAAATGGATCATTGCGCATCATCCAGGTATCAAACCACGGAATTAAGCATAAACTTTTGAACGGGATCATTTTTATTAATTCAGCAATATTTTTTTAATTTGTGGACTATACAGAATGTAAACCTTATGTGAAATAACTTATTATGGATGATAACAGATGGCAGAAATAGAATAGAAAACATGCTATTTATTATTCTTGTTTATTAAAATTATAAACATTTTGCAAACAAGATTTCACTATAAAAGTAATTAAAACTTGTGTTTGGTTATGAGCAGGCATTAGCTAGCGTAGGTTGTAGCATACTGTATGTCAACAACACCTGAACAGAAAAACTGCCAGTATTCACCAATGCAAATATTATATCCACTAAAGCAACTACCAAACATTAAAATGATCGTTTTGGGATGATGATAGATAATCCAACAAAAGAACAAACAGAATTTACCAAATGAAATGTCCTAAATTACTTGTTTGTAGAAGTGTACGCTAACTACATCATGATGATACATCATCACACAACCACAGAATCAAAACATCTCAGTTACATTCATTATCAAGTCTAACACCAGCATGCCAGTGTGTTGGTCTGCTTTACATTTTAATAAGGAGCGCAGTGCTAATGGTGTGGTTGTTTGTCTGACCCTGAGCTGGTGGGACAGCACAAATGGACCACCAGTGTCTGCATACTAATCCTGCAGGTGCAGCAGGGATGGGGACTCCCGCGCAGGCCAAGCGGTTTCATTACCTCCGCAAGACTGGAGGCGAAGACGACAGGGCATAAGAAAAGAGCTCCACATGTGGCTAATTGGAGTCCCGACGCTGCAATTACAACGTTTCAGCTCACATGAAAAAGACACACTGTACAACGACCTGACAGCGTAACAGCACTTCAGACCAAGGCATGCAATCGTCAGTCGGCACTCCAAACTAAACTAGTCTCAAAACTTGCTGTGAATGACTCGCTCTCCACCTGCGAGCCAAGCGCTTGTGGGTATTGTTCGTAATCTTCAACAACAAAAAAAGATACTTGAAGAAGAAGATCAAAGTCAGTTTCTGTCAAGAGAGGAACTCTACTGCTGTCCACATGACTTCACCCACAGAAACTAATCATACTTCGGCTCAGGCGACGGCTCAAGTGCTGCTCATTCACTGCCAAATGAAGCTGCGTAAAGAGGATCCCAATCTGCACTCCAGCATCTGAGGTGATGGAGGAAGAACCGCAGCCGTATGATCAACGGTCTCATCACATATCCAGTGTATTCTTGCCACAAAGAGACACACTAGTGTACAGGACCCCGAACCTTTGAAAAGGCCAAAAATTCAGCATTGATAAATACATTTAAACTGGAATAGCTTTTGTGGGAATGATTTATCACACACCTGAAAACTGAACATTGATTCTAGCACACAGCAGGCAGAAATGCATGTCAAATTTCGCAGAGCACCAAATGGCACAAAAACCCAGAAAACCGAACAGTAATAGGCCAAAAAAAAGAATGAAAGCTCACTCAAAAATATAAATTCTGTTTTATCACTCTGATGTACTTTCGTTGAACTTCAAAACACTAATGAAGATATTTGTATTGCAATCTTTCTGTCCCTCCATTGAAAGTCTATTTCCCCAAATATCTGATGATTAAAACACTTATGAAAAAAAGTTTATTCAAGTGTACTATTAGTATATACTTAAATAATACTTTTATATACTAAAAAGTGGGCCAATTTAGTCCCAAGCAGTATTGAAAGTGCAATAACAAGTTTACTATTAGTACATTGATATAAGTATAATTACTCCATAAAGAATGCTTAAAAATATACTTGAAATGTACTTACGTATACTTCATAAAATGAACTTGAAATACACTTTTTTTTCCCTGCAGGGGAAAAGTTCATAAAGAGTCATATAAATCCATATAAATCAACCATATAAATTTCATTTGGACTGTTATTCACATATACACATTTATAAGTTAATGCAGATTTGGTCACAGAAGATCAAGGATGAGAGCAAGTGAGGCTTGTTCTCATGTTTCACACTAACACATTTGAGCTTCCATTGAGGTTTGTTCTTGTGCATCAAGCAAGTACGGTTAGGGTAAAGTTGAGCTTCCGTTTACCATATTGAAGTGTAATGGAGGGGGAAAAAATCTCTCTGATTTCATTAAAATATCTTCATTTGTGTTTCGAGGATGAACAAACGTCTTATGGGGTTGAAAGTATATTACTATGAGTGATGAATGACAGAATTTTAATTTTGGGGTGAACTATCTCTTTAACAGTTTTCGAGTCACATGACTGGAGTATGAGACCTAGAGGGCAAAACACCAATAGAACTCCAGGAAATGTCTGACAATTTTTCCATTTGTTTCAAGCAATTATTATTTAGATCTCACAAAGATATGTGTATTTCAATCACTAAAGTCAGCAGAAATTCTAAAATGCTTAACGTGGCTTAATGTACAAAGAATGTACTTCTGTATAGACCTTATTGATGATGATGCAGATGTTGAGCAGATGAGCCAAGAATATGAATGAAATGCGCTAAATGCATGGTTAGCATTTTCTATTGGAAAACAGTTGCGTTCATATTCTTGGTTCATCTGCTTGTATGTTTTGTACAAATTTGGTCCTCCAATATCACTGTCTTAAAGCATTAAACCACATTAAGCATTTTCTTCAAAATGGTTTTCTATGGGAAAATTCTCAATGTGATACACGTTTTCATATGGGTGTTTTATATGGGTGTGATGTGATGGCATGGGCGTCGGAAGCAAAAAAAAAGTGGATGGGTCCTCTCTCAGAAAAGTTTTACTGGAGTAGATTCCATTTACATTAAGTACAAATATACTGCATTGTTTAGTAAACATCTGGTTGGGCAAGACAAAATTACAGAAATCACTAAACCATTTAGAGTGGCAATAGTGTAGGGGTAAGACGCATGGCATCAAGTTTTGACGCAAATCGACCCGAGGTTCGAATTCACCTTTTGCCGAACTCGCACTACTCCCATCACATTCCAATAGAAAAGGCATTTCTTTTCAATAAAAATGAAGAAAATATTAGAAAAGTGGAATTAAAGTGTCCAACGTGTTTAATAAGTGTTTATCGGTTAGGGCTAAGTAAACAGACATGTGCTTAATTAGAGACGATAAAAGTGAGTGGGTCTAATATCATTGGTCATTAAAAGTGGGTGGGTCTTGTTCTACCCACATACAATGGTCCCGACGCCCATGTGTGATGGTAAATTTATGAATGGGAACATAAAAGAGGGTTGCAGATTGACCTAAATTACACCTGCTATAAACTTTCACGCATGCATGGTTAATGTGGGGGAAACCTTGAGCCCAGAACCTAAAGCATGACACTCTGGATATGTAACATCTAATTTAAACATTTGCGAAGCAACCTGTAATTATCTATGGCCCTTCTGCACCACTAAACAACACATGCTAATTAAACTCATTCTTGCAGGCCCTTAGGCTCGAAGGGTGCTTTCATGATGTCCTCGTCACATAATTACTAATCATTTCCAATTTCAGTGCTCTTCTACCATACATGTCCATGTCATTCAATTTCAAACTCTTCTATCATTCAAACTATTAGCTATAGGTAGATTATTGACAGACATTACGGATTCAGGTTTATTTTGAGAAGCTCTGGTGTGATATGATAAGATTTAATCAATATAAGTTAATGCATTGCACCATTTAAACAGTGTTAAGTCCATCTTAAAGAGAATGTGAAACGCCTCCAACAATCGATTTTACTTGTGTAAAATTGTAATCTGATGTATTTTGGAGCAAAATTTAACAAATCAATGACATTTTTTCTATCTTTATATCAGACATGATTGGGCCATCAGAATTGCGAGTTATAAAGTCAGAATTGAGTGATAGGAAGTCAGAATTGAGTGATATGAAGTTAGAATTGAGTGATATTAAGTCAGAATTGAGTGATAGGAAGTCAGAATTGAGTGATATGAAGTTAGAATTGAGTGATATTAAGTTAGAATTGAGTGATATGAAGTTAGAATTGAGTGATATTAAGTTAGAATTGAGTGATATGAAGTTAGAATTGAGTGATATGAAGTTAGAATTGTGAGTTATAAAGTCAGAATTGAGTGATGTGATTGATTTCTTGATTTAATCCGAAAGAATAGAAGTGAAGTGTGACAACATGCCCCATATTTTGGTACATTGTAACATGACCAAATGACAGCTTAAATTGTTATCTGATATTATCAAAAAATATCCAAAACAAACTAAAATATTTTGTCAATAAAATAATTATTAACTTTTAAAATAAAATAGTGGCTTTTTTATCAATAAAAATACAAAAAAATAAATAAATATTTTGACAAATATTTTTAACAATAGAGCATTGTTAAAAACATAATAATAATGAATAATTTCTGAATATTGACTCTCTGTCATTATTTACCTATTTATCATGGTTTCTCAAAATAATTCATAAACGTATAGAATATAATAGTGTAGTTCTAACAGGGGCTCATTGTAACCCAGTGTTACATTGCACCCCATCTGCTCAACTGGGTTTTAAACCGCGGCTGGTATCTTCTGCTGGTTAGATCAGCATTAAAGAACGATCTCAACTGTTAAATAACAGATATAAAATTACAATAATATCATATTTGTCTTATTTTAAATAAACACAAAAAACAGAGATGAAAAAAATAAACTTAAGAAAGAAATGTACTTTTGCTATGGTTAAATAAATGTTCAGTGATATCTTCCAAAGATTTTTTAGTTTTGGCTAATTTTTTTCTCTATATAGTGTTGATATGGCAACTAGTAAATACGCAAAGTTTCGTCATCCTGGCATGTGTGGAAAGTGTTAAAACCTGCGTTACTATTAACCCCGCATTAGGTGCCCCGCACTCCCCTACATTAGAAAAGCCAAACATATGGAGTGTATGTGAATATCAAAATGTATTGGTTTACAAATCATGCGCAGTTGCAAAAGTGTTTTGAGGTCATAACAGTAATGTGCAAGTAACCAGGCAAAAAATTGCTGGTACGTTTTTGGAGTTTTACAGAAATGTATGTAAAGGCACACTTCTCCAATGAGCCTCGGTTGCAAATGCAAATGCATACATGTAAATGTAAATGTAAAACCATCAAACTAAACTACCCCTAAGATGCGTTTTGGTCGATTGGATCACAAGTGGATGACGCTAAATACAGGTGTCTGATCAGCCACAAAAGACCGCCTAATCTCTGACCTAATAGTAAACGTTACGGGAATCACGCTAGCCAGATGGGATGTAAACTTTGTCGGGTGAAGACCCAAATGAAGTTTGAAGACGAAAAGCGTAACAACCAAGCGCTATGTTCTCTCACCATTCCTGATTTCTAATACACATTCTCAGCGTTCGCCAAGGTCTCTGAAACGAAAGTTGCTGCTCTTCGGATATTATTCTATTGTCTGTGTGCGTTCTTATTTTGTCCATTAGGTCTGAAAAATCCCATACATTTACCCGTCCATAGACCCTCCACTCAAAAAAATTTGGACAGAAATGGTTGAAAGTGGACAAAAGAGACATGTACCTGGTGTAAACAAGTTTGTCTACTTGTGATCCGATCGACCAAAACACATCTTAATACCATGTGTAAACAGGGCATAAGTGTTGCAAAACAGGTTGGAGGACAGTTAAGACAAGTAAACCACTTTAGTTTGGTTTTCAGCAGGAATGCCTCAGTCTATTAGACTGGGTAAACCCAGCGATTTGATTTCGCCCTGTCTGGAAACCTGTACATTAATTTCTACTGCATCTGTTACACTTTTGCAGGAACCAATCACAGACCGGCTTATCCACTTGGCATGCTATTGGCGGGTTTAACACGATGACAGACAGAGAAGCGATGGGTTGGGCCTGTTGATCACTCCTCTTGTGGTCTGATTGGTTGAAGGACTATCCAATTGCATACAGAGTCATATCGAATAATGCTCATTTATCATGCCTCTTGTGCAGTAGAAAATACATAGCAGACTCCCCAGAACAATGTTCAATCTGAAATTGAGCTTGGTCTGGTTATAGCCAGACAATCAGTCTATTGCATTTTTCCCTATTTTAAAGTGAAAAAAGAAAAATGCTTGAAAACTAATGTCTCGCCCTTTAGACAATGAACAGAATGCATCTCAACAAGTACCATGATATGAGGTATCATTTCTATAGAATTAGCAATAGAAATAGTGACGCTTACTCTAGCAAGCAATTTCTCACACAATTGAATGTAAATTACTAGAAGACTGTGCTGTAAGTAGGTAATTATGGAGGCAGGGTTATATCTAGTCCACCTCTAGATGATCCCCCAGAGCAGTTTCCTGAACCAGCAAAGCCAGGCAGATCAGACAAACTCTATCCAGCCCTGTGCTCACCACACAGGGGCAACAGACACCTGGCTCATGTGTCCGCTGGCAGCAATCAAGAGCTGGCGAAAGGCTGCATCTCAAAGCTATTGTTATTCTCTCTGTGCAGCAGAGCTACTATCAACTATGACCTTTCTGCAGCTCTGTAGGACACAACATAATTCAGACCTTCGGCCAAGTCTTTTCATCTCCATGTTTCTGTCTCTGTAGCCCTGATTAATCAATGGATAAGGATGTTATCAAGGCTATTTTAACCCCATTTGTCATCAAAGCCAGCGTACAACAACCACTTCACTATAAAGCTATTAATACAATTTTTGATCGCAGATATATTTGCACAGACAGTGCTGTCTTCTTCTGAACATACAGATGAATATACTGTGATAAATTCAGCAAAATAAGCTTCAATGTTTTTAGTTTTAAATCAATTTAGGCAAGCCAGTGCAAGTGTTATTGCCTCAGAACTGTGTGAGCTGAACTGATTACCCCTTGTGTCAAACATATTAAATATGTAATTTAATAAAGCAGTCATAATGCATTCGAATGGAGGGCAAATGTCCTTTGAGGAAACACCAGTGTGTATAAAACATTACATTGCACCTTTGCAGCACACTTTACCTTGCAGCTATTATTCATATTCATAAAGTCTATGATTAAATCTGTGCTGACGGTTTTGACTGTATACTGAATAAAGCTACCTAAAACTGCTTCTTTTCATAGTGCTTAAGCTAATGACCCTGTTTACTTTCAACAAACACGTTTCTGGTCTTATTGTGCATGATCTACATATGAAATATTATACATATGATCTATATATGAAATCATAATCGATTTTGATTGATTTTGATTGATTTTGGATTAGCTCCACCTCTGCTTTTTGGCTTAAGACCATACATTCCATTTTAAGTCAAAACAAATGATGTGGCTATAAAAATGAAACATACTTTAAAAACAAACTTATCTAGACTATTTAATCTAACTAAACATGCATTTGTGTTAAATATTTCAAACACATGACCATCAGAAAACAGCAAATGATATGTTTAATATACAGATTCTATAAAAGCCATAAATAAACTGCTATATTTTGTACTGCTGACTGCTAATATCAAACTTTCTACTCAACTTATATTACTCATAATTAAAGATGTTTTGGAAGCTTACAGCAGGTTCAGAACAATATATACATACAGTTATGTGAAAAAGAAAGTGCACCCTTTTGAAATCTATGGTTTTACGTATAAGGACATAATAATAATAATAATAATAATAATAATAATAATAAAATGATCTGGTCTTTAGCAGGTCTTAAAATGAGGTACATGAACAACACCTTGACATATTACACTGTGTTATTATTAATTCAACAAAAACTACGCCACAATGGAGAAGCCATGTGTGGCAAACTAAGTACACACTTAAAGCTTCCATAGGAATCAAGAGGGTAAGTAACATTCCGGCATGGCTAATCAAATGCCTTTGATTAATTGATCATCAGCAAGTGTGACCAACTCTATGAAAGCAGAAGTTTTGGCAGTTTGCTGGTCTAGAGCATTCAGGTGTGTGTTAACATAATGCCAAGGAAAGCCATCAGCAATGCTCTTGTAGAAACAATTGTTGCTTCCCATCAATCTGGGAAGGGTTACAAGGCCATTTCCAAAAAAATCAGAAGTCCATCAATCTACAGTGAGAAAGATTATTCACAAGTGGAAAACATTCAAGACACAAGATCCAGGGGGTGAGGTTAGATCCGGATTCAACTCCGCTCACTTTACATATCCCTCAACCTACACGTCTCCACCCCCTGATCCCTTAATCTACCCATCTCAACCCCTGGATCTGGATTCAACTCTTCCCACTTTACATATCCCTCAACATACACGTCTCCAACCCCTGACCCCTTAACCTACCTATCTCCACTCTTTGGGACCTAGATCTAACTCCTTCCACTTTACATATCCCTTAAGCTACCTGTCTCCACCCCTGATCCCTTAACCTACCCATCTCTACCCCCTGGATCTAGATCCAACTCCTCCCACTTTACATATACCTCAACCTACCTGTCTCCATTCCCTGATCCCTTAACCTACCCATCTCCAACCCTTGGACCTGGATCTAACTCCTACCACTTTACATATACCTTCAGCTAAATGTCCCCACCCCCTGATCCCTTAACCTACCCATCTCCACCCCCTGGATCTAGATCCAACTCATCCCACTGTAAATATCCCTCAACCTACCTGTCTTAACCCCGCAATCACTTAACCTACCGATCTCCACCCCCTGGATCTGGATCCAATCCTCCCACTTTACATATCCCTAAACCTAACCGTCTCCACCCTCTGGCTCTGGATCCTGGATCTCGTGTTCTGCAGTGAGGAGCTACTGAATCGTCCCAGGACTGGAAGTTCCAGCAAATTCACCCCAAGGTCAGACCGTGGACTACTCAGAGAAAAAAACAAAAGCTACATTTAAAGCTGAAAGTATACATAATTTCTGAACGCATATGCACAGAGTTGAATGCACAGCCTAGCAAAGTATCCTTCTTTTGATTTATACGTGTACACAGGCATTCGACATGAGCAGTTTGGTCTCTCACCATGAGTTACAACCCATGTAATTACTGCAAAAAATGAAATGCGCATGTGCAACCTGCTTGCAAAGGACTCTTCTGCACGTACTCTTCTGATGAAAAAAATTGCATCACGCACACTGTGTGCTGACCCTCGCGTGCATGTAAAAAGTATACTTTGGCCTTCAGACAATGATCCCCCCTGCAACGTATTCTAAAGAGAAATGTGAAGCCATCTGTCCAACAGCTTAAGATTAGCCGATATTGCAATGACCCAGTCAAAATCCAGACCCGATTGAAACATTGTGGCAGGACCTTAAGAAAGCTGTGCATAAACAGATGCCTACAAACCTCAAGAATACCTGAAGAATACAACGTTCCTCCACAACGATGTGAGAGACTGATCAACTCATAGAGAAAATTATTACTTCAAGTTATTGCTGCTAAAGGTGATTCTACAAGCAATTAAATCATAGGGTGTATTTACTTTGTCACATGCGGGTTTTCCATTTTGGCTTTATTTTGTTACATACATAATGGCACAGTGTAATATGTCATGTGTTGTTGTTCATCTGAGGTTGTATTTACCTATTTTTAAGACCTGCTAAAGATCATAAGATTTGTAATCATGTCCTGAATCCTTATATGTAAAACCATGTAATTCAAAAGGGTGTACGTTCTTTTCCACATTGTATATTTTATTTCCACAAGCGTTTGCTCACCTGTACTCCTCCTGTGTGAACACAGGAATGATGGATGGCTGCAGGACAGTGATCTCAACCAGAGTCTTATTGAACTTCATCGGCTCCCCATCGTCATATGCAATAACCGCCAACTGTTTGGGAACAAGAAAAATATAATGCTTACAGAAAAAAAAAAAAAAAAAACAACCCACGTAATTTAACGATTGACTACTTAAACCATTTAATTTTCTAGACATTTATATAGCATCTAACACAGGTCCAGTGGTGTAAAATATTAGATTGAATGTACCGTTACTGCTACATCTTTATACTTTATTATATTTTTGGTTACTTTGTACTTTGACTGAGTATCAAAGATATTAGCAATTAGTCTCTACTTGACTACATTTTACATTTAATAAGTATATGTAATATTTACTCCAATGCATGTAACATTTTTCATGGCACCTAACTTTTTCTGCAGCAGTTTATTTCTGCTATAAAATAAGTGATATCACCATCTACAGGGCATTGAAGGTACTACATCTTTTGCGTTTTGCCCTTACTCACCCAAACCCAAAGACAGCAAGACTATGGTTATGTCTGAAAACCTAGGCAGCTGACTCATTGCCTCGCTGCCTTACGCCGGTTTCACACTGCACGCGTAAGCAGGGCGTAAGCAGCGCGTATTTTTTTCGGCGCTCATGTTAACAGATTAGTGCATCCACAGCAGAGGCAGCAGAGGCAGCGCAGCGGCGCGTAGCAGGAGCAGAGCAGAAGCGTCAGTGCCGCGATCGTTTCGGCGCCGGGTCTATTTTTGACGCGCTGCTCACGCTGAATTAAAGCCACAGTGCACTGTTCTGATCAAAACTGACCTGATTAACATGCAAAATATCTAATTTCACCTTGAAATCATGTAGTGAAGTGTTCTGTGTGTTTCACAAACACCATATGACATCCGGCGCTGTGAAAAACAACAACAAAAAAACTCGAGAACACATCACTGCCAGAAGTTTTTGCTCAAACTTCAAAATAAAATACTCGAAAACACACTGCCCGTTTTTGCTCAAACTTCAAAGGCCTGTTTAAATGGTTTAAACTAGAGGCTTATTTTAACTTGAAGGTTACTTTTATCACGTAAATTACCTTTATACAGCATGTTATATGCATGTGTTTGGGACAGAGGGGAACACAGTCGCATTTGCAGCAGATATATGTTGCCCATCATAAATCAAAGCAGTTGGAGGAGAACACCGGGAAAGTGACAGAATGGACGATATTCGTCTGTATTTGCAATATACGAGCGGTTCAGCTGCGCGAGACAAACGCAGCCAGTGTGAAAGCACTACTGGCGGCGGCTCCGCTCTCCATACGCACCGCTTCTGCCCTGCCAACGCACTGCTAGCGCGTGCGGTGTGAAGCCGGCGTTATCAGTAATGACTTGTAAGGCAGCGTTCGTGCATGAAGGCACCTCACAAAACAAATTTCGGACATACTTCTTAGGCAGTGTAACAGTTTAATTATCTACAGCAAAATAGAGAGAGCTTTGGTGAGAACTAAACAAATAATTACTACATTAGTAATTTCTCGCTAGAAATGACATCAGAAGTGGAAAATGTTGGTAAAAAAACATATATAATAGTCTTTGACTATTTAATTTGAGTTAACACTATTTTATTTATCTGTTATATTGAAGAGACCTTTTTAAAGGATATTGGATTTCTTATGCCCTTTCTGGGCACTTGAGCTTAACTGAGACTTGAGTGTTTGTAGACATTTAAGAGGCTGTTGTGTTGGCCATGATTTATTGCCAAAGGTGTTCGGTTTTATTTAGTTTTTAGAAAATAAACATGTGATTTCTTTCCTCACAAACCAACTGTGTCAAGATTTTCACTGCCATGTCTCTTAGGTGATGTCTCTTAGGTGTTGAGGACTAGTGCATCTTTGACTCTTCATTCAGTTTGAGTAAAATACTTACATACTGTTAAAATCAGATACTCTAAGACTTAACTTTTTATTTATAGGAAGTGGTATTTGAGTAATTGGTGACTTTTAAAAGTTATAAATGGTCCACTTTAGATATTTTACTAACAATAGGTAACTTTGCAACTGCATGTTGACTAACTGTCATTAGAGTATTAGTAGACTGTTAGGTTAAGGTTAGAATAAGTTGACATGTAGTTGCAAAGTTACTTATTGTCAGTAGAATGTCTGTTGCGGGACCATCAAAATTCAGTGTTAGCAGATATTAAGCTTATAGTCTACTAATGGCGCTTTTCCATTACCAGTACCAGCTCAACTAGACTCGCCTCGACTCGGCTCAGCTCGGCTCGCTTTTCGCTCCGTTTTCCATTACAGATAGTGGGTGCATCTCAATCAACTCCCTAGTTCAGTAGTCAGGGCACTGATCAGGGAGTCAGCCCATTGACTTATGTCCTGATCAGTACCCTGACTACTGAACTAGGGAGCTGATTGAGATGCACGCAGTACCTCCACAATAGTACCTGGTCGTCATAGCGACGCCGCAGGAAACTGCCATGACGTAATCTTCTCTCGCTGGATCCTCTCTTCGGCAACCAAACAAAGGAAAGTCTGCACCTCCTCGTTTGACCACGGCGTATTCTTCCGAGTTGTCATAATAGTAAATAACACGCAATCTCTGAACAAACTATTTTAAAATGTCGCGGTTATTCAGGATACTCGGTCTGGCACGTGCAATGATGGCTTGCAATATTATGGCTACCGTAGTCAGTAAACACCGGTACTGTGCTTTCGGATAATGACGAGAGGGAGCCGGGCAGGTCGGATGCCTTAGTCGCCCAACTGTTCAATTCGGACACTGAAGAAGAAGAATTCGAGGCATTCGTGGACGGGGAATGAACTGAAAAAGTGAGCTTTACGTGTTATACGTAACTGAACAATGTGGAGTTATGCACTAACGTTTGATTTAGTAGTATCCGACTGTTTCTTTTACTAGGCTATGTGTTTACTGAATTAAGGAAAAGTTCCCCTCCATGTTTGGGAGAAAAGCTAGCAAGGCTGGGAGATATTGTTTATATGCACATCAATGTTTGAACAACGTTACCATGGGAGTGAACGGAGTTGTCAGAAAACGCTTAATAAAGTTGGACTTTATCTGACTGTTTTGTTGACATTCCCTTTAGCACAGAGCTCCATCTAGTGGATGCATAACGCAAACCCAGTCAATCGTTTGATTGCAGTATCTTCTATTATATGCGCCTTATAATCCGGTGCGCCCTATATATGAAAACAGTTCTAAAACAGGCCATTTATTGAAGGTGCGCCTTATAATCGGGTGCGCCTTATAGTGCGGAAAATACGGTAAATGGATTCCCACCCCATGCATTAGCTCTGCAAACTAGATATATTTATGAATATATTTAAAAATCCCACCCTGTACAGCTATCATCAGCTGTTCATCCATTTTGGCTGAGCTTTCAATGTTGTTACGGAAAGGGTGAAGCTGGTTCTTGACCTCCTGTGTGCTTGTAGAATTCTGAAAATATTTTTTCATCTTGCTGCAGCGTAGACGCCACAGTGTCAATCTAAGAGAACACTTAAAATAATGAACTTGAGAATGCAAAAGGCCCTTAGAAAAGATCTGTTCTCTTTTTGTATGACAATATCATCCCATATAAGACAAAACACGACTGTCTAAAGCAAAACTTTATATACATTTGTATAAATTGTATAATATATTTAATCTTTTTCTTAAAGGGTTAGTTCACCCATAAATGAAAATTATACAGCCACCCTAGGTGTATATGACTTTGAGCCAAACACAATCAGAGTTATATTAGAAAATATCCTGGCTCTTCCACGCTTTACAATGGGAGTGAATAGTAACTTGGATTTTGATGCTTAAAAAGCACATCCATCCATCCTAAAAGTACTCCATACCGCTCCAGGGGGTTAAGAAAGGCCTTCAGAAGCAAAATGATGCGTTTTTGTAAGAATGTCCATATTTATACCTTTATAAATTATAATCTTCTAGTAACTGCTGCATGCGAGTCGAGTTCTGGCAGAAGAGTTAAATCTGACCTTAGCTTAGGTAAGAGTAGACGCTTCTCATGGTTCAAACAAATAGGGCCATGCAAACAAACTCAAGCATGTTTTGTTTTTGCTCTATCCTCTGTGCTTCCACGTTCATTTCAGGGTGAACTATCCCTTTAATGCATCTAATCTTATGATTTCCTTGCAAAGTTCCAATTCAATGAGAAAAGTGAACATTTTTGGGCCATTAAAGTATTTTGAACTTGGGCATAAATGGAGCTAGTGCAACTGACAGATGATGAGAGGAGATGATGATTGCTGAGGGCAGAACTGACTTGATATGATGTTAAATGTCCAAGAATGTGATTGTGCACATGTTCTGCTGCATCAACTGCTGTGGCTCATCTGTTTTTACAGATATGTGTATATACATCTGATAAGGAACATTGTGTTGGGTCATGCATGGGGAAACTATGTCCATAAAAGCTTAAATCCTGTCATAATTGGTACTATTATAATGAGTGTTTCTAAACTCATTGAGTTAATTTTGCTCAGACAGCATCAGGCAGTACAGCAATCTAAATCAATCTGTGGGATGCATACAAACGATTGACGGGCCAGTTATGGCCTGTAGGTTGCTAGTTAACAAGCCCTGTATTAAGAAAAGACCGTTGTGCACTTACACTGAATTTAGTGTTGGGCTCCTCATTCAGATTGACCCTGGTGAGCACACTCCCCGAGTTCTCCTCCACGCCGAAGATACTAGTGCTGTAAGGAAACTGCTCCAAATCCACTTTATAGTGAACTCGACTGGCCGCTGTACCCTGAAAGATAATAAAAACAACAATTAAAAATATAACTCCTATACTATATATATCCTATATCTGTAACTATAGAAATATTTTGTATTAAAGGGATAGTTCACCCAGAAATGCACACATAATTTGAGGTAAATGGAAGCTCAAGCTTGTTCGCTTCACGTGCGAGGACCAGTGAGATTGATTCTTGTATGTTACGCAGCCAATTTGAGCTTCGGCAAGAACCAATGAGGTTCATTCTCGTGTTACACAGCACGTTTGAGCTTCGGCAAGGACAAATGAGGTTCATTCTCGTGTTACACAGCACATTTGAGCTTCGGCAAGAAACAATGAGGTTAATTCTTGTGTTACGCAACACATTTGCACTTCAGCAAGAACCAATGAGGTTCATTCTCGTGTTATGTAGCACGTTTGAGCTTCAGCAAGAACCAATGAGATTCATGCTGGTTTTACGTAGCACGTTTGAGCTTCGGCAAGAACCAATGAGGTTCATTCTGGTGTTACGTAGCACTTTTGAGCTTCAGCAAGAACCAATGAGGTTCATTCTCGTGTTACGTAGCACGTTTGAGCTTCAGCAAGAACCAATGAGGTTCATTCTCATGTTACACAGCAAGTTTGAGTGTCCGCAAGAACCAATGAGGTTAATTCTCATGTTACGTAGCACTTTTGAGCTTCGGCAAGAACCAATGAGGTTCATTCTCGTGTTACGTAGCACGTTTGAGCTTCAGCAAGAACCAATGAGGATCATTCTCATGTTACGCATCATGTTTGAGCTTCTGCAAGAATCAAAGAGGTTAATTCTCGTGTTACGTAGCACTTTTGAGCTTCGGCAAGAACCAATGAGGTTCATTCTCATGTTACACAGCAAGTTTGAGCTTCTGCAAGAACCATTGAGGTTCATTCTCATGTGTTACGCAGCACATTTGAGCTTCAGCAAGAATCAACAAGGTTCATTCTCGTGTGTAACGCAGCACATTTGAGCTTCAGCAAGAACCAATGAGGTTTATCACACCTCAAGCAAGTTGGGTTGAACTTCTGCCATGTCCACTGATCAATGTTTAAATGAAATAAGTTCATCATGTAAAGTAATTGTTTGTCTTCAGAAAATTTGGACTTAACCTGCTCAATTCATATGGATTAGTTTTACGACACAACTCTTTATGAATTTCTTTATAAAGTGGTAGTTGTCAATGGAGGGACAAAGCTCTCAGATTTAATCAAAAATATCTATATTTGTGTTCCGAAGATGAACAGAAGTCTTATGGGTTTGGAACGACATAAGGGTGAGTAATTAATGACAGAAATGTAATTTAATATTAAAATACGAAATAAAACGTTTTCCAATTGAGAGAATGTGGTCTTTATATTAGGAGTATTTGACAGTGACAGTTGAATTATTAAATAAACCCTAGAGGAGATGCAAAGCATGGTATATTTGTGGTTATTTTGCAGTGATTGACTGTGTGAAGTTCTGTTGGGGTTGGAAACATTACACAAGTCATCTGAACAGATTTAAAAACATTAATTCACTTGTCAACTGTAATTGGTTACAGATATGAGCATCATACACTAAACGAGAAGTTGTTCTGAACACAACAAACTCAAGGAATGAGCCTTGATGTTAGGAAACACATGACAAATAAACACAATGTCTTCAAAAATCGGCAAAAAATTTCAAACATAAATTATATCCTCCAAATGGATGGGATAATAGTACAAATCTAAATATGTGCCCATCGTACACTTTTCTGTGAAGTCTGTCCACTCTGACTGGAAAAAATCTGCAGATTGGCTCTGACTGTTTTTTGACATGTTCAGACTGCAAATCTGGGCAGAAATCTGTGCAAAAGTCATGTGCTGTATTCTAGCCTGTAGAGGTATAAATCAAGATACAAGACATCAAATCTGGGTGTAAAGTTGCAAGCATGTTTAAACTAAAATCTTTCAATCAATGGTCAACTTGAATTCTTCTGTGAAGCGCTCTTAGTGTGATTCAAATCAATCTGACAGACTCAATTTGTTCACTTTATTCTGTTCTTCTAAAGTCACGCCTCCCGCTGCGAGTTCCATAAGTTATGAGTCTGTGAGAGCTGATGTGTAGCATTGGCCCCGGGGACAAAAGGGTTTGTAACCCCGCTGAGATGGAGATAATTACGAGGGTGATGCCGGGTGAGAAATGGAGCCTGCGGGTGGGCCTGTCCTCGCGAGAACGAGCTGAAAAACCCATCCATCCACCCACGGGTGGGGACAGCACCACACATAGTGCCAGTCGGGGCATGCGTTGTGGTGTGAAATCAGACTACAAATGATTTTTTCAGCTCACTCCTGTGTCTTTAGGGCATATGGTGAGGATTGGGGTCATGGGGCTTTCGAAAGCACGAGGAGTTCTGCCACACTGTGTTTTATCATACATTACATTTCCTCGCTGCTCTCCTAAAATCATGAGGAGTTTGATTAACATCACTCTCATATCTTCACAACCTTTTTTTTTTTTTCCTCCAGTCACTTTGCTTTAATATTTATGTCTTTATTCTGAAGAGACTATATAATTGCAGATATGATTGCATCGTGCCCAGAAAGAGTCAGAGCTTCTTTTTTCACAAGGTAGGCGTGCCAAAGACAGTGCTCGGGTTTAATTCTATTTATTTCTGTGTGGTTGAGGATGGCTAATGAATTAAACACGCTGATGGGCATGAGAAGACATCAGATGCCAGTATACTGAAATGCCATCTGACAGATGCTAAGAGAATAGGGAAAGAAGAGAGTTGCCAGAACCACATTAATAGACAGCAAGACACACCCGGTCACCAGCGGGCTGAAGAGATGCTGTAAATAGGAGCTGTTGTTTGTGGAAAACAAAATCATTATGTGCCAGTACAAATAACCCTTAAAAATGGTGTTGCTTAGTGGGTTTGATTTTTTTTTTTCAATCCATGTGTTTAATTTGCCAAGAGAATATGCAAAAGGCCATCAACAAGATGTAAGTAATTTATGGGTAATAAAAGCTTCTTTGGATGTGGTCAGGGTGATGATTTCTGCCTGAATATCTGCAAAAGGCTCTATCAGCTGTGTTTTAACAGGCTGGGAAGTTATATGTTATCAATAGTTTTAAAATATTATAATATAATATTATTATCATATTATTAGATACACTTAATTGTAGGTTTAAAACATATGGCACATTTATTGTCCAACAACAAATATTTTAGAAATATGTTTATTTTAGTCGGAATTACTCTATTGAATTATATTCTTTATGTCTGTTTGGCGTGCATGCGCGCGGCAGGGCTCGTTCATGGAAGTTTGTGACGTTTAGCAGAGATTCACTCCGGACAGCAAAATGGAAATAGTTTCTAACATTTATAGATGGAGAATATACCTGTGAAAAGTAAGTCATGCACTGAAGAAAGCACTACAACTCAAATAACTTCAGATTTTTTTAAGTTGACATTTCTGTGATGAAAGTCAAGCTGACGTTGACTGTTCGCTGATGACGTCATTAATGAACAAATAGGCCTGAACCTTGAGCTGAGACTGAACACGGGTTGCCCTGTGCTCAGCTATGGCTTATGACACAGCGCTGCCCACGGGCTATTGCTCCTGCTTTACAGCTTATTTCTATCAGTTCTTTTGTCTTTGGGTCATTATAGTTCTCACAGATGTCTGCTCGTTCTAAATCAGATATAGATAAAGCAGCACAGTAAAGATTCCCAAACATTTGCCCATACATTTCTGCACTACTGAATATTTGTGCGCGCAATCTGCACATGGTGTGCGAGCTGTGTGTGCATTACAATGCATGAGCAGCTTTAGAACACGTGTACAACAAGCTGTTTAAAACATGCATTCACCCGATCAATAAGGAGCATCCAGATGGTATAATCAAACATATCTTGGAGTATGCAATTTTTGTGTCATTTTAATTGTTTGGAAATGGGGTGTAAAAGTGGACTTATCCTGTTGTGCCCTCTATAATAGGCCATGACCAGCGACTAGTAGACGTCAAGCTTAAAGGGGACATATTATGCAAATTTTAACATAGATCTTGGTCAACTGTGTGTGTAAACAACCAGCCTATAATAGTAAAAATCCATCCAATATTTTTATTTATTTTTATAATTCCCATCAATCATTATCAATCTCTCATAACGTGCGGTTTCATATTTCCCCCTACTCCTACGTGAGAGTAGGGAAACTCCACCCATGACTGTTGATGATTGGCCCTTTTAGAATAGACACACCCCTGAGTGAGAAGCACAGGGACACCTGTTTACTCGCTGTATCAATGCCAGAGTATTACAATGCCTGTGCCAAAAACATTACAATTGTTCTGTTGTTGGATGTACCAACGAACATACGAGTCTCAATAGACTCCCGGCATGAATTTCATTTTTGAAGGAAATGTAATGTCTGTAAAATTTTATATATTTGCGCAAATCATTTTACGCATGACTGCTTTACCAACGAGGGTCAGTACAATGCTGGATTCGTGGAAAAGTTGTTTCTGAAAGATGGGTCAATACCAACGCTTTGTGCTCTAACTTCAAATCCAGAACAAGTAAGGATGGCACTTCATATTTTGTGAATGTTTGTAAATTTCCTTTCTGAATGAGTTTTCTAGAATGCCGTACAGTTAACATGGCTAAAGTTACAATAGTCTCTGAATGTATTCACAGAGACTAGAGCTATGTCTTTAGTTTTATCCTGTAAACGCTGACCGTCTGCATAATTCATAAACACACATTTATTATGCATTGTATAGTCAGGTGACAGACGCGTTCCCACGTCGTTACGTTCCCACACGAGCAACAATTTATAGGTTAACATGACGGTACACGCTAGTTGATGAGTTGAAATACCTTAACTCCACAACAACTAAACTTACATAAATGTATCTGTAATGACGTTCTTAGTTGTGGGAAGGAAGGAGGCGGGAACCGGCGAACATTCAAAGACTTTAATAATAAATCAATAAACAAAACGAAAGTAAACCGTAAACAAACACACACATAACAAAACGTAAACAAAACACAACGTAAATCCAGGCCTAGTCCTCTCTCGTCCTTAACTGGTATTGCACGTTCTTATATGCCTCCGAGCTCCCTCATGAGAGGACTTCGAGACAGGTGTGCCTCACTGCAAGTGACGCTCATTATCAGTCACGCACCGGTCTCCACTCGCTCAGCCCATGTCACTTATTCATCCACCTCGCCACAGTATCCACTAACCATTCACAAATGTCCAGGGGCAGTCTAAAAGTTGCAACCTCTTCCTGAGTCTCTCATCTGTGTCCAACTCCGGATCAAACATGCAAGGCTGCACTCCACAACTGGTTATTTCTGACATTTTGGCTGAGTGAGATTCACCTGTTTTGTTGTTGACGGAGTATCCGAAGCTCAAAGGATTTGCCCTCTTCTGGAAGGGGGGTGGGGAGCAGCATCTCATTTGCATTTAAAGAAACACAGAGTGTTTTTGCTCACACCCAAATAGGGGCAAATTTGACAAGCTAAAATACATTATCTGGGAGGTATTTTGATCAGAAACTTCACAGACACATTCTGGGGACACCAGAGATTTGTATTACATCTTGTGAAAAGGGACATAACATGTCCCCTTTAAAGTGTCAGGGCAGAGCATTAAAGTCAACTAGTTGATTAGTCAACTAGTCTGTGCAACTCCTACTTCAAACACATTAAACAGTGCAAATATCTATCTGTCAGCATATGTACCGGACAGAGTATCAGGGCAAGTCTCTTTAAACTATGTGGGTTATACCATACCAGTTATTTTGATGCCCTCAAGATAAAGCATGTCTGATGTTTAGAACAAAGTGGATGATGCACTTTCCCCACAGCATCTCACTCTGTGCCCTCCGCTCAGATGCACTCGTATCAAACTACTGTTAGTAGCTAGTGCTAAAGGATAACAAAGTGTTTCATGAGGTCAAATATGCCAAATTAGAATTTAACTATCTAACTCACTGAGTCCCTCAGATGCAATCTGAATTTTTTGAGGAAACAAACTGGGATTGAATTATGGATAGTGTCAGTAATATAAGTTCTTAGACTGGTTAAAGGCCTCCAAAGCCTCAGGGTGCATGGCCTGAGACAAAAAAAAAATTGAAGCAGTGCCTTTGGCTTATAATCTGCAGGCTAACCATTAGGGCCCATCAGGTGCCTAAGAATTTATAGTGCAAACTGACCAACAAGCCTCTAAGGCCCTAGGGCCATTCTGCCTTTATAGCACAAGCTGACCACTAGGGCTCCAGAGATCTTAAATGTATACAGTGTGAGCTGATTGCTATGGTTTTTGGGGCGATGGGTTCTTTTGCCACTAAGGCTCCCAAGCCTCTCAGAATAATCAGTGTGATCTGACCAATAGGGCTCTAGATCCCCTGGGCCCCCTGCCTTTACAGCATGAGCTGATCGCTAGGGCTCCAGGACACCTGGAACTACCTCAATCACCATCTGCTACAGTAGACCACAGGGACAAGGGGCACACAAATATACCTGCATCTGGACAAATGTAGAGCCAACACAGGTACAAATCCAGACTCACACAATCACAACAATGACAAACACATACAGAGCATCCTATAAGAAAAGGCACAATCCACTGAGGAATACATATACCCAGAGGCTCATGAAAGGGCTCACAATTAAAATTGTCCACAACAACACGTGACTGTAGACCAAATCAGTCATATTAATGGGGAAATGTCTTTCACTCTTGGATGCATACCACTTCAGTGAATGATTACCACACAAGCTGTTTATAGGATTTTGTTAATTGCACATCACATTGAAAACATTATTAGGCAAGATGGTAAATTGGAATAGTAATTGAACTCTTGATACTGAAAGCCCAGTAGACTGTGATTACACTGCCCTCATTAAGAAATGCAACTTTCTAATGATACCAACATTTCTGGATGCGTAATGAGCAATCACAAGTAGTCTAAGCCTTGAATTACATACACATTTTTTTTTTTTAAATAAAGAGGGAAAAGGACACTTTCTGATACAAAGTCTTGGAAACTTTTTGTTCAGGTTTTCATTCAGCTACTCCAATCCGATCAAGCATCAGTTTGACCATACATTAAAAATAAATGATTTTCTCTCTTTCTGACCAATGAATTTCACAAATTTTCACAGACTTTTCCATTAGTTTGTCATGAGGATTTTATAATAATCCCTAAAACCAGTGCTCAAAATGGACAGGTATGCACCTGTACACAGTACCGGAACATCTCTATTTTAATCAGTACAATCAAAAGTGAGCATTCCCTCACTTTTTCTTGCATACTGGCACTTCACACATGGTGCCAGTGCTCTGAGTGCCCACACCGAAACATAGAGGCAACTATTAATCAATTGTATACATTGCGCTCTGGGTTTTTATAAGCTGTGAGAACTGAACGGATCAATTGTCTGTGCAAAATGACTATGACTGAAGCTGAAATGTTTCATTTTGCATGAGTGGTGCGCAAATCACCGTAGGTGCGTTCAGCAGCACGCTCCAAAACTGTTAAGACTTGCATGAGCCGTTCCTGATGCTGACGATAAATTTGCAACTTATTTGAATTATATTGAGAATGTAGAATGCTACAGAGAAAGTCAAACATAATCTGAAATAGCCACTAAAGTGACTGATAAAAACATAATCCTTCAAGCTTTTTAAATTCATGAAGACCACAATTACTAGAATTTATCACGTTCTATTGTATTTATTGTGGTACATGTTGACTAGTTGTAGAATTTAATAGATAATCTGTTAAGGGAATACATTTTTCACTAAATATTTATTTTACAAACTGTGGCATGTTGTAGGTATAGTTTCTATTTTTCATAACAAATGCTATAGATAAAAAAAGAAAGGAAAAAGTTAACATTGTCCTAAGCATGGTAATGAGGATACATGAATGGTCTTGTAATTAAATTATTATTGTAACAAATGCTATAGTTAAACAATTACAATAACTTATGTATGCTACTTTTACGGCTTAGAAAGTGCTTTAAAATATGGATCTTCCTAAATTGTTGACTAAACAAAGCCATTTCAATTACATTTAAAGCACTGCTTAAAACAAGCCAATAAATACAAGAACCAGGAATTACTGGAAACACTGATGTTGACTACAAATTTCGACAATTTGTTTTTAATTACAGATTTTTATTATCAAGAGTTTTCCAGACCTGTAAATCACATATATGACAATGAAAATCCTGCAAATAAAAATGTAAGTCACAATTCGCAGTTTGTTACTGAGAGTTTGCAAGAGACAAGGTGACAACCTGTGAATGAAGTCATGAAATTGCAGACTGAAAAGCTTTCATTAAGTTGCTTTAAATCTCAAATGACTGCTTTCAAGTAGCAAGAATATTCTAAATATGTCTGAAACACATTTCAAGTATAAAGCGATTCAAAACCGAGCACTCCTCAGTAGTGCTTTCCTGCTGAAATTGACCCATTGAAATGTCATTTATGGTGGGAACTGAGAGGTTGTAGCATCTAGACTCTGACTCATGCTTAAAAATAATATCTGGCATTCAACAACCACAATTTGCAACAAAATGCTCTAGCTCCTATGAATGATAACCACTTTCTGCATGATCAGATACAGTGAAGATGATAAGTATCCCTCAGTTTCAAAGACAGATAAACAGTGTCGCTTACAAAAATTTACCTCACTCCTGTGAATGCAACAGGCTGACATTTCGTACTGTGCCATTTATCAGAACGCTCACTAATAAAGTCCTTGTGTATCGCTCAAGTTGACATCGGAGTCAGAAATTCAATTTAGGTTTAGCGCCACAACAGATGTATGCTCAAATAATTATTTGTTCAAATCACTCATGTAGTCCCAGTGTTAAGTAGCTAACCACAAGCAGTGATGCTACTAACCTAACTTCATTTTTCAGTCATGTGACAGCAGCTCAGGATGACAAAATGCAACATGTTTTAATGTCACATTATATGGCATCAATTCAGGGCTACATTTCACATGCTGCTGTTGAGCAAGCAGGGGCCTAAGAGCAATGGCGATTCTCTCAAGCAACTTTGCCCAAAAAAACGATTCATTTGGATTAGTGTTAATTTCATTAAAATCAATGTTCCATAGATGTTCCATGACTAAGATGAGACGATGATGAGATGACACCATCAATAAATAATAATTGTGACTATATCTACCACTGTTGACAAAAAAAGACGAGACTAAAAATGTAGTTTTAAAATAAAAACTTTGCAAAAACTTCTCTTTGTTTTTGTTGAGAGAAGAAAAGCGGAGACAAAACATTACAGTCTGTTTTTAACAAGCCTCTACAAGCGTTTAAGTTTGAGGTTGCCAGATGTCAAGATTTTAAAACCCCCAATCAGAGCTTTTCTCTCAAAAGAGAGGCTTTCACAGTGGGCAGTTCCAGGAACATAGTTCTTGGACCTAACCACCAGGGTGGCTCTCCGAGAACTTAAAGTTCCCCTAGGGACATTTTCCTGATTTCATTCGTACCACCAGTAGGATCTCTGAAGTGACATAAGCAGCGCTTGTTGTTGTGACTTTTATTTTGATGGTTTGTCAGACCTTTATTTTTACAGCACAAGAACGGCAGAGTCTTTGCACACTGCTCTCACATTCTCCGTCTTCATTAGTTTGCGATCTGTCCTGACTCCTGTCTAATACATTATTAGATAGATGGTCCCCTCAAAGTTGCATTGGATTTTCTCCTTAGCACAAAGGTTGAGATATCCATCTATCACTGTTTTCCATGTTTGTAGAGTTAGTTCATGGAGTAAATATATAGGCTAGTATATGTGTGTTTACACAGCTTTTTTAAAATATTTTTTATTGTGAGTGCTGGTGTTTTGTGTGCGTTCGGCCAATCAGCGTACAGTTGAAGTTTGTTTATGGATGTTTATATATGAGAACTTTGCAACAAGATGGTGAGAGCTTCACAACAAACTTTGACTTGACAGAGATGCCGTGCTTTATTAGACATGTGAGCAAATGTACTTAAAATGAATCAATGTTATGTAGCTCAACACGATGAAATATCAAAATATCATCAGTATGATGTTCTAATGTTGATGCAGCTTTCTGCTAGTCTCATACAACCAACAAACTAACACACAGAATAACATTATAACTTTCAAAACACTCAAATGTAGTTTATATAGTGTTTACCAAGTGAAACAGCATTGCGTTTTCTCACAATTTTAAATTTGTCAAATAAACTGACCTGTATGAGTAGTAATTCAGCACTTGCGGGTAGTTTGGTTGAATGAAATGTCATCATTTCTTTATATCCGCCGGGACTCAATGTGGCGCTGATATCTGTCTCTTATTAGTAATCTGCTTCATACCACAGTCATGTTAAAAAACATGAACGTATTCACTCATCCATAAACAAGTAGAAAGTGTTCCTACTGTGTTGGGTTAGACCTGACTATTACTTCCCCCAAAAGGTGTTCCTAGAACTAAAACTATTCCCAGTTCCTGTGGTGCGAACATGCCAAAAAGCGTGTATTTCTGCCATTAGTTCAAGGAACTATGAAAGGGTTCCTCCTGTGCAAAAGCCCCTAAGGATAAATTTTCTGCCAAGTGTTTAATTTAATCTTTGCAATCTGGCAACCATGCACACAGACTCTCTTTACATTGCAGAAACACAGACAAACAAGTAAGCTTGAGTTTAGCGATCTCCAGTGAGATATTATATTCAAACGAAAGAGTCATACAGCCAGCCTGCACTCTACACAAAAATTGTGCACTTAAATTGGTTAATTGGTTTGTAATCATAGGTGAACCACTTTAAGTGCTATATAGCACCTATCTTATACAGCACCTTTGTCAAATGGTGCTATGTAGAACCACCCCATTCTCCTCCTTAGATTTTTTTCTTACTCCACTCTCATATGCTTGCTATAAATGGGAATATAATACAATGGCAAAAGCTAATTTAAAATCACTTTTTTTATGCATTAATGAGGTCAATAAGTCTCATGTGGGGGCCCTGGAATATTTCCATAAGGGGGCCTTGGGGGAATACACTGTACTTTAATGTGATTTATTTTTTATCCTTTCCCCAACTAAACTAAGAGACTAAGGGCGAGTTAGAGAACCTTTAAAGAACAGATTCTTGGCAGTCATGATATAAAGCTAGCCTGGCTCCGCCCTCCGATGTACTTCGGCTCAATTTTCAATTTCCGTTAGTACTCTGTCCGGGATTGCGGTATATTCTCTGGTTTTCTCAGGTTAAATTTAAACCGGTCCAATTAGCGAACAGATGTAGTGGCTGAGAACGATGTCATGATGTTGTGCGCTAGTTTGAGATGACATATGTGACGACCAAACGTTAGTGAATTGTTAAGGCAGATCCAGAGTGGCTCTGGGCAGATCCAATAGTTTTAAACTTCAACAGAGTACCCACTTTCAAGGAAATTAACACTTGTCAATGGAAAGTGGCCAGACTCTCTGTACAAATGAAATGTACGAGAGTCTGGTAGGACCAGGCTAATATATAGCACCTCAACCACCCAAAGCACCACTGAAGAACAATTTTTGTGTGTGTGTGTGTTCAAAACAACTGTTCCAGACATGCATGGATCTTGACTATACTGTTTGTTTTTCTGGTTGTGCTTTTATGCAAACTCTGTGTGTGACTCTTTATTTTTTTTAGATAAATGTCTTGTTTTACCAGTTTTCATAATGTAGAGTATTTGTTCATTTTAATGATAAATAGCCAATAATAAATCAGGAAACTAGATGAGGTAAAATGAACCATGCATATTAATTGACATTTTCTTGACAAAAATCGTTGTGATTATAATTTTGAGCAAAATAATCATGATTATCGATTTAACCATTATGCAGCATGACGAAACTGCGACATGTTTTCATTTAATAAAACTAAAGCCCAGACATTCAGCTGAGTAAACTTAACTAAACAAAAACAGGACAAGGTTCACTAAATATTATAAAAACTAAAAAACTTTTTTTTAAAAGCTGACGAAATGAACCCTAATTGGTTTTAATTAACTGGATTGGTATTGTTATGGTGTTCCCGCTCTGTATTTTGTGTTCATTTTTGAATTTGAAAAATAAAATATTTAGCTTCAGTTTTTCAATTTGATCGAATGTGGTGTGTTGTTCCAGTTTGATAATGTTATTTTAATGAATATCCATATTGTGTTTTTTTGTCAGATATTGTTCTTTTATACCAATACATTATTTATTATAACATAAAATAGATAAATGTAATATTTATTAGCTTCAATAAGTGGCTTCATTTTTTTTTTAAGTAGTTTGCAGCTTGAAGCACAACTTATTTCTGTAATCATGAGCAGATCGCAGCTTAGAAAGCAACAGTAGTTTACAGTTCACCAATGAAAACAGCATTTTCCATTCTTTCCATTAACCTAATGTTTAACAGCAATGTACAATGTGGCAATTGCTTATTCTTATAGGGATGTGGTGAACTAGAAATCTCAAGCAGTGTTTTATACTACAACTGATGACATGCAACCATGACTGTCAGGTTAAATTCAATTTCCAGCCACAGCTGGGGCTGTTGGCCTGCTTTGCCCCTGACCAGTCTTGGCATGTGCGCTGAGTTATGGGAATAGAGAAGTACAATTGATCTTTTTAAGGTTGAGGATTCTGACAAGGTGAGGGCATAGAGAACCATTTCATCTGCAGACCTCCACAAGAATATGCATTTGGATTGAAAAAGTAAGATAACAGAACGCATGAAAGAGCAAGTAAGAGGAAAGAGCAATCGAAGCCAAATCGAAGACAAGTAGAATAAAGGTTGTTTGTGTGGTTGCTATGTGGGATTTGTGGAACTGACAGTTATTAACATAAATTAAAAAGAGCAGTATAAATGTATACATGACTAAAATAAAAATAAATATATAATAAATGTTATATGATCAATTATTTTATTTCCAAATACTATCAGTGTGTGTGCCCAGTTCGTCAGGTGTCTGATTGACATGTTTAACATATATGTGATGTTTAGGGGTATGTCAATCTAAAGAATGGGAAGAATTTAGCCTAAAAACCATGCTAGTATGTCATCAGCTTCAGTATAAAACATTACTGAGGTTTTATGGTTCCCTAGAACCCTATTAGACTAAACAATTGTCATATTATACTGTCTTGTTAAGTTGATTCAAATTTACCAAAGCAAAACTCTTAAATATAATTCAAAGATTACATGAAATGGACCTTGCAAATCTAAAAAAAAAAAAAAAAACCTATGTTACTGTTTTTACAGCTAAATGACACAGAAATGGCACATTTATAACCTACAATGTATCAGTAATTCAATACGGTAATTCAAAAAGACATAATTTAAAAAAAGAAAAAACTAAACAAAAAGCAAAATAAAAACTAGTAGCAAAATAAAACTGAATAAAAAGAAAAAAAAAGAAAAAAAAGAAAGTAGCGTAGGGTGGGCATTTTCAAAGCGGCTAGCAATAGCAAGCTAGCTTTGAAAGCATGAGATCCCACCCTCCCTTCATAGCGTCTCCAAAGCCACGTCTCCTTTCAAACACATGAACGCACACACCAGAGTTTGCAAAGCGTGAAGAGACAAGAGACATCATTAAACTACCTCATGTCTCAGAGCACATTACATTAAAATAATAATGAACATAAACAACTTCAAGAGCACTGACCTGTACCACCTGACTGCTGCAGTTTAATTTCAGCGTTGACAGTGTTACCACTAAAATGCATACATTCAAGTGACAAACCACTCCAAATAGTACACCACAGGTTTCAATCTCTTTCAAATTACAGTAGTTATGGTGTGAATGCAGCATAAGCTCATTGTTTAGGTTCAAATGGAACTGTAAAAGGTGGCTGCTGTTTTGGTTTCGGTGCTTGTAGCTCTGCATGTAATGAAAGACGCTGATGGCGTGTGTTGTCTGCGTGAGCATTGTGTGCCGAGGTATGGAAAATACATGAGTTGACAGTCAGGTAGGACATTGTTCCATTGCATTCGGTCTGAATGCAATGATTGGACGTGCATTTAATGGTCCTACGCCTTCCAGACGATATATATATATATATACAGCTTCTGGTAAAAAATAAGAGACCACTTAACATTGAGAACTCTGTAAAAGAGATGAGAACCTTCCAGAAGAATAACCACCTCTAGAGCACTCTACCTATCAGGCCTGTATGGTAGAGAGGCTAGACAGAAGCCACTCCTCAGTAAAAGGCACATGACAGCCCGCCTGGAGTTTGCCAAAAGGCACCTGAAGGACTCTCATACCATGAGATACAAAATTCTCTGGGGTCTGATGAAACTGAATGACAAGCGTCATGTCTGGAGGAAACCAGGCACCATACCATCCTCTTCAGCATGGTGGTGGCAGCATCATGCTGTGGGGATGCTTTTCAGCAGCAGGAATTGGGAGACTAGTCAGAATCAAGGGAAAGATGAATGCAGCGATGTACAGAGACATCCTTGATGAAAACCTGCTCCAGGGTGCTCTAGATCTCCATCAGGGGAGAAAGGTTCATCCTCCAACAGGACAACGACCCTAAGCAGACAAAGGAAAACAAAGGGTGGCTACGGGACAACTCTGTGAATGTCCTAGAGTGGCTCAGCCAGAGCCCAGATTCGAACCGGATTGAACATATTTGGAGAGATCTGAAAATAGCTGTGCACCGATGCTCCCCATCCAACTTGATGGAGCTTGAGAGGTCCTGCAAAGAAGAATGGGAGAAACTGCCCAAGAAATAGGTGTACCAACCTTGTAGCATCATACACAAAAAGACTTGAGGCTGTAATTGGTGCCAAAGGTGCTTTAACAAAGTATTGAGAAAAGGCTGTGAATACTTATGTACATGTGATTTTTTAAGTTTTTTATTTTTAATAAATAAATAAAAACGCTTTAATGCTGTCATTATGGGGTATTGTTTGTAGAATTTTGAAGACAATAATGAAATTAATCAATTTTGGAATAAGTCTGTAACATAACAAAATGTGGAAAAAGTGAAGTGTTGAGAATACTTTCCGGATGCACTGTATATAAATAAATTTAGACCACTTAACTTAGTGATTGCTATCAGGACGTGAAGAGACTTTCAACCAGCATAACAACAACAAAAAAAAACCCTGCTTTTAAGGCCTAGAAAAAGCTGTGGCTTTAGAAATACCTCTGTTCATGTGTACAAGGGATACAACTAAACTGAAAACCAAAATACAAAACATATATATATATATATATATATATATATATATATATATATATATATATATATATATATAATTTTATTTTATTTAATTTTATTTATTTAATGGCAGTGGACTGTGGCTGCGTAAAGTATATAGTGTTGTGTGAGGCTGGTTTTGCCTGTGGAGGATAGAGTCTGGGGCTTTTATGACGTGCCAGGTGTTACTCACCGGTTGAACTGTAGCTGCCTCTTCAGTTAAACACACATACAGCTTTGAGTCTTTTGCTGAGGATTTCTTTCCTCTTATCTTTGTTTTATTGTGCTTAGCCCTTTGAAGTCATGCCACATAGCACACATTCGCTCATTGCACACCGACCGCAGTCAGACCTATTAACAGTCACATCAGGCAACGACCAATAAAGCCTGTCAATGACACTCAAGCTTAATCATAAGAGACTTGATGCTACACTCGATATATCTTCAGTCACAATTTGCAAAAAGAAAAAGAAAAAAAGATGGGACTACTGGGATGAAGTTTCATGTGTTCCTATAGCTACTAAGCATCTGTGCATGATGTGGGTATGAAACAATTGAAAGATGAAATACCTTAGTGATGAAGGAACACACACAATCAAGCCAACTCACCGGTGGGTCCAGGTCCTCGGCATGCACTGTGGTCACTAAGGTCCCCTTGATTGCGTTGGGTGCCACCATTCCCCGGTACAGCATTTGACTGAACACTGGTGGGAAGTCGTTCATGTCCTGTCCAGACACAGAACATCAAACTCTGATTAGTGCCTCAATTCCTGATCTCTTCTTCTGCCTTTACTCTTTTGCAACTGTCAGACTGTGCTAGCTCAGGCCCCATTAGCTAGCCCCGAACACTAAAACACTAAGCAAAAATGGCATTTATTCAATAGTAGATCATGCAGTGCATTAAGGATGTGTCACAGTGCTATGTGCCCAGGGACTTTTTGAGGAAAAAGTTGGGTGAGACATAATTATAGCCGCTGAGAGACTGCAAAAGGCAGATAAAAAGGTTACTAGAGAGAATAAAGAGGCAAAGCTGAAAAAGGGGTGCAAATATAGTGCAACAGTAGGGTTCGGGAGCTAAAATGTATTCATTTTATACATATAGAAATGTATTCTTAACTATAACATATACCATGCACTCTCAGGAGTTCGTAAAAGTGGTAATATGCTTATAAGCTTCTTTCAGTAAAAAAACTACATTACCCATCATTCTAAACAGATATCAACCAATCAAAGAAGTCGCCGTTCTAGTAATGACAATCACCGCAAAAAATATCAGTAGCAACGGTCCACTCCCATAAATATATATCTACAACATTTTTATTAAGTCTTACAACACTACAGTCACTGATATATTTATAAATATACTTAAATTTAACAGCTGACGGCTGATTGGTTGATTGTAATCCATTACATACCTTTCTATCAAAGTTATCTGACATTATCAAGATTAATTTGTCCTGAGACAGTTTAACTCTGAGTTCATACTGAGTGTCATATTTTATTACCATTTTCGAAACTACAGCGAATAAACTGCAATAATGTGAGAAAATGTTGAAGGTGTCTGAATACATTTTGGTTTATACTAATGCAATACTAATATGATCTACGATCACACTAGGCATTCAAAGCTATTTAAAGCTTCTGGAGCTCATTACTAAAACATTTCTATGTAATATACTAAAATGTTATGTTTACTAGTTAATATAAAATGTATTATATTATAATATAGCGTAATTATTTCTGATCTACAGTTATATATATAAAAAAGTTTGCTACTATCACAGATATTTTAGAGGAAATATGTAGGCAGTCGGCATGCATAGTCCATTGTGTCATTTGCAATACCTTA
The DNA here is from genome assembly GCA_023029165.1 of Gobiocypris rarus. Lineage (NCBI taxonomy): Eukaryota > Metazoa > Chordata > Actinopteri > Cypriniformes > Gobionidae > Gobiocypris > Gobiocypris rarus. The sequence continues at coordinate 6,132,860 of CM040920.1, forward strand.
TGGGAATTACCCCTCCAATTTTAAATGCTTTTTATTCTTTAAACTGACATGTTTATTGTTGTTGAATTAAATGTTTGGTTCATGGTTTTAAACTCTTTGAACTTTGAAATAGTGCGCTCTCACTTCGCAGAGGGCATTACCTTTTCCCCAAAAAGTTATATATGTGAAAGATACAGCGAAGAGGAAAAGTGCAGTTGGCTCCCATGAATGCTGATGACACAGGTGATTCCGGAGATGCAAGCGACGCGATGCGACCTAATACACTCAATAGAGCAGCCGTCTCCGAGTCCAAGGAGAGGCCAGGCGGGTTCAGGTATCCAAATTACACCTCCCTCCCCTGTTAATCCCCCCACCCTTTGTCCTTCCTGTGAGAATGCGCTTATTCAAGGATGCCCTTGAGTCTTGAGTACCGACTAATAAAACTTTGCTATTGCTCACATGCCCAAAATAAAAGGTCTTGAGGAAAGTACTTTGGAGTGAAATTGGTATTTTTTTTTTCTCTCTTATTTTCCAATCCAACACATTTCTGTGTCTTCTCTTTCTCCCCAGATGAAAAATAAAATCTGTCAAGCCTTAGAGTAAATCTGCAAAGTGTAGTGAGTTCACGACGGTGCTCTTAGTCGCACTGGGACCGTTTTCTCCATCAGGACGGTGCCTTGGGGCCTCTATCCCATCATAATCACTCTGAAATCCCGAGTCTCCATGCATCAGGTAGCACACTCGTTACCACCGCTCACTTCTGCTTTTTCTTTTTCCACAGCAACAAATTTTCAATTAGCCACACCGTGCACAGAAGGAAAATTAATAAATAATCCCAACACAGAAACAATTAAGGGTTCTTGGGAGACTGTAGAGGATGTAATAAGCTGTGTGTTTCCTTGCATGAAAATGCTTTTGCTTAAACTCTTTATCTTTGAAGCTGAAGCTGATCAAACTGCAGGTGCTTTGCTAACTGAAATATAACATAAAAAAATAAAAATAATAATAAAAAAACAACTGGTTAAATGTCTAACAATGCCCTAGCCGAAAGCCCTAGCTCTCTTGTTGAAGCCTGATCAGAGAGGAATATAACAGTCTATATGAATAGCAAGACATTTTGAAACTGAAGGTTAACAAACTACAAGTTACTCATAATGCAGTTTACTTGTAGTCAAATTATCATTTTAAAGATGTCCATAACAATAAATAACTAACTTAATTGAAGCTATGTCTTTTTAAATGAAAAACTATCAGATTATATACATTTAGCATTGAGAACGGAATTCATCTGGCACAAAAACCATGAGTATTTTAAAAAATGGCGACAGTTTAGTCTAAATGCAACTAATAAAACTAAAATAAATAAATTAAACACCATTTATATAACAGAGTTAAACATGATTAACAACAGCATTAAACTAAACACTTCACTTAAGAAACACCTTAAATCGCTGAATTGTTTTTGTGAACTTGTTTTTATTTAAACTGGCAGATACACTACAATTCACTAAATGTGCTAAATAACTCAGAGGACAATATTTATTATCAATATTTATTACGTCAAGTCACTTTACTGTAATGCTGTGTGTGAGCAGATAGTGAAAAAAATGGCAATGTAGCACTTTGAAATACTACTCTGCTATTGTTGGAAACAAAATGCATAACAAAATACTGTACCAACACAACCATCTCTTCTGCCCACTTAACCGACAGCAGCATTTCCAGCGAGAGCTAATTGGCATTCGTCCAGTGTGTAGAACTTAATCTTCTGAGACCTCACAAATCAGCTATTACACAACAGAGTTCTTGTGGACCTAATGAGCATTTCAGACAAAATACAAATCGCTAGCTGTCAGTGTCCACTGTGCTTAGCAGTGGCTATGGAGAACAATCATAGGATGGTGACAGTTTGGGATATCCCCTGCTGAAAAGACCAGCTTAGACCAGTATGCATATCTGGCCACACTTTAGTTTAGGGTCCAGTTCTTACTATTAACTAACTAATAACTATGACTTTTGCCTAAATAAACTCCTAATTACTTCTCATTAATAGTTAATAAGGTTAAGTTTTGGTATTGGGTAGGATTCGGGATTAAGGGATGTAGAATATGATCATGCAGAATAAGGCATTAATATGTGCTTTATAAGTACTAATAAACAGCCAATATCCTAGTATATGCATGCTAAAATGTAACTAGTTAATAGTGAGAACTGGACCCTGAACTAATGTGTCACTGAATCTACTTGGATGCCAGGTTTGAACATTAGGCATAAATGAGTTTGGATGGATACAGATAAGGGCTTTTCACAATGGCTTTAACCCTGGGTAGTCGTTGCTCCAAACCACACCTTTAACACAGGGTAAAGGAACATTTCACGCATGTAATTTAAAATTAGGGTTAGCATCACTTTTGCAGTGTCAATCGTGTACAGAATGCACCATGCAACAATGTGCATGGTGTTAGAATGTTACGGCTAGATTTCTTTGCAACCAATAGTCAATCACATGCTTTGGACTGTTACAGAAACGTAGGGCCCTATCTGGTGCTGGGTGATATACCGGTTCATACCGAATCCCGGTATTTATTTTTCTTATGATATGAATTTTGAATATACCGCAATACTGGTATATGACGCTTAAACAACGTTCGGAATGCGGCACAGCGCAACATTGTTTGAAGGGTCCCTTTTCACTGTTGCACTGTTGTGAGAGCACACTCGCATTACAGCCTATGGCTGAATCCGAAATCGCCCCCTAAAGCCTCATTCATTATTCCCTACGTTATCCATATAACGTTAGTTCACTTGAAGAAGTGAATGAAAACGAGTGAGAGAATTCGGACAGCCGTTGTGTGCAGGCTACTTAGGCTAAACTCGTTATTGCAATGCAATGTGAGATTGAATGAGTGGACTCAATAACGTCCACTAGGGTTTTGGACATCACTACAAATAGCTGGTTATAGGGGATGATTTCGCATTCAGCCATTGATTACAACGGATAATTCAAACTACACGAGGCGAGAGAGAGAGAGAGAGAGAGAGAGAGAGAGAGAGAGAGAGAGAGAGAGAGAGAGAGAGAGAGAGAGAGAGAGGTTTCTGTTTTTTTTGTAATATAGGATTATATTTTTAAAATGCTTAAGGTGCTTTCAAATTTTCTCTCAGTGGTTGTAATATTCATGTGTCTGTAATGAGTGTGCAGGTCTGTGTTTTATTGGTTGTTCTCTCCCCACAACATCATTTTGTGGGGTTTTGCAAACCTGTATTAACTCTAGTGTGGATTTTTTCTAAAATATTTACTCATAATGACAAAAGTTCTAGTCAATCTACTGCAGTATTTCCTCTCTTAATCAGTAGAAAGTGTTGTTAACACCTGGTCATGCATATGGGAAAAAATACCGTCATATACCGCTAAACCGATATAATTTAGAAAAATACTGTGGTATAAATTTTTGGTCATATCGCCCAGCACTAGCCCTATCATACACCCACAGCAATGCGGTGCCATGATTATTCCATGAATGGCATAGTAAAGTAGTCATTGGACAAAAAACTGTCAGAGAATTGAGGGACATAAATAAGACTCTCTTACCAATACAGTGACGGTAACAGAGGCCAACCCCGGGGGCATTTTGCCGCTTCCGCCATCCACAGCCTCTACCACAAAGGTGTGTGTTGTCCCATTAGGTAAGAGCTTCTCGAAATCAAGTGAGCGAAGCACCATCAGCTCTCCAGTGAGGGGGTTCACTGCGAACAGCTCTCTGGCCTCCTCTGTCCTGATATGGTATGTAACGTTCGCGTCCAGATCAGGGTCCAGTGCCTGCATTAAAGAATCATTAGAATCAAAACACGGGTGAGTAATTCTACTCTGAGCATTAATTAAACTCTTAAACTTTTTCTGAATAAACCAAATGACCGGGTTACATTAATGATTGAAACGAATCCTGTAGTGACCCTGAAGCAATGAGTAAATTAGAACTGGCAGCAAGGCACAGAGCAGCGGGAACTTACAAATTCACCATCAAGTCAAACTGAACAACAACCCAGGGCTTTGGATATATCTATGATGCAGAGTGTAGGTTCTGAGGGCAAAATTATGTCTGGTCTTGTACTGTAACACAGTGGTTATGAAATGATGGGTAGAAACTGCAAAAGCAGGCAGCAGATCTTTTCTGATTGAGTCACAGATAGCAGCGAAAAACATTGGTAAATGCACATGATAAAACGCAACTAACCATACAGTCCAACATTTCTGCCAAATATTACATTGCTTCTTGCATGTTTTGTGACACTTTTAAAGTGATATGTTTTGATTTATTGGTTGCAGAATCCATGAAACATATGAAGAGCTCTTTTCCAAAACGCGATAAACGCCAAATTAAAAGAAAATGAGTTTGAAGATGAAGATGCAGTTTTTTTCCAAAGCGCCAAGCCTGTTTTTAGCCTAAACGCGATATATCCTCTCGTACCGTCTCAATCCACTGCCCCTTTGAAAGTGAAAGTGCCCTTTTCGATCGCTGCGGTGTTCCGCAACGCGTTCCGGCGGAACAAAATCCCGTCTGGAGCGCAATTCTTACCGGCAATCTCGACACCCCTGTCACGGAACCACGATTAGCAATCTCGACACCCCTCCCACGGGAACGCGATTCTTACGGCAATATATGACGCAACCAGCGGTTGTAATGTATGTCGTTTTGACCCCTGATGTTATATGCTTAATGTGACATGAGTTGCGTTGTTGTTTTTGTTGTTGCTTTTACAGACATAAACCAACTACATATAAAAAAAGGATGGATTTGTAGCGTTTTGAAACAAAAAAATAATGACTTTGAATTTATAATCAACAATACTGTTGTTTCATTTAACAATCATTGTTTAACATGTTCAGACTGAGCCAATAGACCATTTTAACAGGATAAATCGAATATTTAAAAAATGTATGGGTGTAGGTAAAAAAGTGATCTTTTCATGAAAACTATTAAAATGGATTTATAGCGTTTTGGAAAAGAGCTCCTCATATACACTATATTGCCAAAAGTATCCAGATCATTGAATTCAGGTGTTCAAATCCCTTTCATGGCCACAGTTGTATAAAATCAAGCTCCTAGGCATGCAGACTGCTTCTACAAAACCTTTGTGAAAGAATGAGTCGCTCTCAGGAGCTCGTGGTACCATGATAGGTTGCCACCTATGCACCAATGCATTCATAAAAGTTCCTCACTACTAAATATTCCATGGTCAACTGTTAATGGTATTGGAAGTGGAAGAAATTGGGAACAACAGCAAATCAGCTACTCAGCTCACAACAAACAAACACGTATGTTGACTACTGCGCAATAGTAGGAACTTAAGTTACTAGATGCATTGAAAAGAAGGGGAAAACCCACAATAAGTGAATTTAGGCCATTTTCTGTTTACTTTAATGTGATAAACATTTTTGGTTCTGTGCTACTAAATGTCTAAAGTAAAATCTAGGTCCTGAAGCAAATCTGGTTGAGAACTATTACTGGTGTAATGTGCATATGAGGTGCTGACCAATTATCAGAGAAAACTGCTGAAGGTAGAGCAAAAGAGAAAGACATTCACATCTGATAGTACATTCTAGCAAGTATCCTGCAAACCAGTCTAAAGGATAGTTAAAAGACTCTCAAAAATAAAGACTCTCATCATTTTATCATCCTTATGTATTTCTAGTTGTAAAACAATATGCATTAACTAATGCATGAAGTAATTATTTCCATATAAGTACTATATTTCAAAGTAAGATAAAGTGTACTACTAAAGTGTTTTTTTTTATATATATACAAGTGTATGCAAACCAGCACTAATTAGCAATAAACACACTTGCATCAGCATAAAAAAATGGTCTAAGCTAGTGTTGTAGGCAAGCTACAAACATGCTTTCATAAAGGTCATATTCCAAATAAATTAACTTCCAGCCAAGAACACCTTTACAAATGTAAAACATGTCTGACTTGTCAAGTTAAAACATAACATTACCAAATGAATGTTTTCCAGAGGCTAATTTCAAGGAGTCATGCTTTTTATCTGGCCGTTTGTGCAGTATATGCATGTGTGGTGTGTGTTTGTGTTTGCCTGTGTGTAACTTACACTGATATTGAGGATGACCATGCCCACTGGGCTGTTTTCTGGCAGTGTGACGTGATAGGCAGGCTGGGAGAAGACTGGGCTGTTGTCATCCACATCCAGCACTTTGATGGAGAGTGCAATGGTGGTTCTGCGAGGGTCCTTGGCCCCATCCGAAGCCTGCACAACCAAATCATACTGAGCCCTCTCCTCACGGTCCAGAGGCACAGCTGTGAAGATGCTGCCGTCAGTGCTGATCCTGAAGAGATCTGTGTGACTGACCAGTCGGTAACGGACCTGCCCGTTAATGCCCAGGTCCAGATCAGTGGCCTGGATGAGGACACACACACAGATACATATATAAAAATTATATATATATATATATATATATATATATATATATATATATATATATATATATATATATATATATATATATATATATATATATATATATATATATATATATATATATATATATATATATATATATATATATATATATATATATATAAATTATTTATATATAAATATATAAATATTTTTTTTTTTAAGATTCTTTGACAGGTTAAATAAACATTTCAAAAGAACAGCATTTATTTGAAATCTAAATATTTTATGACATTATACATTTTTATTGACATTTTCGATCAATTTATACATTTTCCTTGCTGAAGTATAATTATTTTAAATGTTTTGAAGTGTAGTCTGTTTTAGATTTTGGTGACACTTTAGGTTCAATATGGTAAATTTACTAATAACTTATAAATGAACAATACTTTTACAGCACTTTATGTTTTTACTAGTACATGTTAACATTTCATAATAAATAAACAAAAAATTTAATTATGAACAAAAAATAATTTAATGATGTTATGAAGTAACAGTTAATATTACAATTAAACATGAATTAGAAATAGCAATAGAACATTAGATCAATTTTAGATGCAAATATTAATTGCTAGCTCAAAATAAAAGATTCCCAACATAATTTTTTTATTGATCCTTAAAGTATAGTGTTACCAAAATTCCTAGTTTTCCATTACATTTTTTTTCAGGTTTCCCTTGACTGTGGGATTCCTACCACACACAGAGAGAAATAACCTGTCCATATGGCTGTGAAAATATAACCTTAATTTATAATTTCAAAACGTCACCACGCAGAGTCACCGAACCACACACACCCCTAGAGACACCTGCTTCATCAGCGGGGTGATGAGACAATCAACAAAAACACCAGCAAGATTTGTGACTCCCTGCAGTGGCGCAGACAGGTGCATGGTGTTGTTCTTTGACATTCTCATGCCAATTATCCCCACTCAGCTCACAGACACCAATACAAAGTCATAAAGAAATAGTTCACCCAAAAACCATGCAGTGGTGGAATAAGTACTCAAATCAAGTACTTAAAAGTACAGAATCCTTTAATAAAATATGATCCATTATCTACATTATTATAATATCCAGTATTAAGTACTCCTCTTTAATTTTACTTGAGTTAAAGTACAAAAGTACTTGATTAATGTACTTAAGTATTATAAACAGACATCGCATAGGCATGATGTGTTAACGTTTTAAGAAGAACGCTGTGCAAACATACTCGTTTTATATCATTTGAAACTGCTACAACAACGAGGGAAGATGCATGGGCATTCATTTGCGTTATTTTAACATTATGTTAAATTTTTACTTATAAGATCTACCCTGTTCAGATGGTAATATAGGCTACACATGTGGATATGTCCTCATTCAAGCATTTAATATAATTGGCTTGAAAAGCTCTTCTTTTACAGCATATTTACTTTACAACTGGCAGTCAAGACCCAAATATGATTTTCATTTATAAAAATAAAAAATAAATCCTAAAATACGGCATTAGTAACTTGTGTTTCAACTTACGCATGCACACTCAAGTTACGAGGAGTTCCTGTTATTGGCTAATTATGATGATGATGTTCGGGGGGTTGTCAGGACCCACCCCATCTGCCCGGGACCCCTTTTAAAAATACACATTGCATTAAAAAACAACATTGTGTATTGTAAATAATATAATTATATATACTTAAAATAAATTGAGTCCACACTCACAGTGGTTTGGTCCACCACACACTTCACCTACACATACACAAGTCCAGTGGAAGAGAATACATGTGCTGGTCGTATAATTAGAATATCATCAAACATTTTATTGATTTATTTCACTAATTCCATTCAAAAATGAAACTTGTATATTATATTCATTTATTATACACAGACTGATATATTTCAAATGGTTATTACATTTAATTTTGATGATTATAATTAAGGAAACCAAGGAAAATCCCAAATACTGTATCTCAGAAAATTAGAATATTGTGAAAAGGTTCAATATTGAACACAGCTGATGCCACACTATAATCAGTTAATTAACTCAAAACACCTGCAAAGGCCTTCAAATGGTCTCTCTGTCTAGTTCTGTAGGCTACACAATCATGGGGAAGACTGCTGACTTGACAGTTGTCTAAAAGACGACCAATGACACCTCGCACAAGGAGGGCAAGACACAAAAGGTCATTGCAAAATAGGCTGGCTGTTCACAGAGCTCGTGCCCAAGCACATAAATAGAGAGGTGAAGGGAGGAAAAGATGTGGTAGAAAAAAAGTGTACAAGCAATAGGGATAACCACTCCCTGGATAGGATTGTGAAACAAAACCCATTAAAAAATGTGGGGCTGGAGCTGGAGTCCGTGCTTCAAGAACCACTGCGCACAGATGTATGCAAGACATGGGTTTCAGCTGTCACATTCCTTGTGTCAAACCACTCTTGAACAACACACAGCGTCAGAAGCGTGTCGCCTGGGCTAAAGACAAAAAGGACTGGGCTGCTGTTAAGTGGTCCAAAGTTATGCTCTCTGTTGAAAGTAACCTTTGGAAATCAGGGTCCCAGAGTCTGGAGGATAAGAGGAGAGGCACACAATCCACGTTGTTTGAGGTCCAGTGGGCTTTGTATTGGTCTTAAGTAATAATCAAATTTTCTGAGATACTGAATTTGGGATTTTCCTTAGTTGTCAGTTATAATCATCAAAATTAAAATAAATAAACATTTGAAATCTATCAGACTCTGTGTAATAAATAATATACAAGTTTCACTTTTTGAATGGAATTGGTGAAATAAATCAACTTTTTGATGATATTCTAATTATATGACCAGCAACTGTATTTATAATATGGAAAAGAGCAGCTCAGATTTTGTTCAAAAACGGTCCTTTTGTGTTTCATAGAAGAAAGAAAGTCATATGGAATGCCATGACAAATGGACCATCAATAAAGTGTCTCTTCCCCTCTGTGGCTACTCGAGTTTCTCCATTTAGACAAGTCTTAAAAATGTCATCAAACAAACTCCCAACTCCCCTATCAGCTTCTTATCCGTGCAGCACTTGTGCATGAAAGCACCTCATTGACACTCAGGCAAAGTGCTTTTGTTTTTGATAAGGCCTGAAACAAAGCACTCAAAGACCGGCTGTGATAAATTTTACAGACATAGATAGAGCGAGCGCTGTCCTTCGCCAAAGGGTCGGACCCAAACTCATTTACTACCGTCAAAGCTGAAACCCAGAGGAGGCTAAGATGGCAATGGCACAGTCAATGACAGACTCAACCCTTTGACAGACAGGTCTTTGAAGAGCCACATTTTCCATGTCTAAAGGAAAATAATCAGAAGAATCAAGCTCTATGATATGTATTAGTGAAGAGATATACACTTCATGCAATGCTTGCTTGAAATGGTACTTTCATTTTTTCCTCCATTCATGTGTATTACAGAGATGTCTTCTATTATTTGAGGTGTTTCATATATAATTAAGAGATAAATGCTTATAGAAAATGTCAACGACATAGACAGTTCAGAGAAAGATGTAGCATGTATAACTGAAGTGGTGGTGAGAATAAGCTTTTAAAAGCCCACCAAGCTTGTCCAAAGTAACAATGAAAGTGAAAGTTCGACCTGTTTATTCAATTAAAAAAAAATAAGCCAATATCGAATACAAAATAAGACACTTTTTCTGGTATTTGAAAAGATTACATCAGCAAATAGCTGCCACTTTCATGGGTATACAATGACTGCTATATGAATAAAACTACTGTTATGATTACAGTATTAAAATACTTTCTCCAATCCCAGTTGAATATGCAGAGATTATACCATGAATCAGCTGGTTTCACATATGTTCTTGAGCTAATCTGAAGGCCACACGAAGTTTGGAGGTCTGTAGCTATTGATTCTGCAGAAAGTTAACAGAAACAGTTAACCGTGGAATATTTAGTAATGTGGGGAAATTTCACGACTGGACTTGCAAAGGTAGGTATTAGGGGTGTAATGGTAGACAGAAGAAATTGTGCGGTGGTCTCTTTTCCAGAGCTGTATGCATGTATGCATATACACCGATCAGGCATAACATTATGACCACCATCCTAATATTGTGTCCCTAGTCCCTTTTGCTGCCAAAACAACCATGGACTCCACTAACCCCTGAAGGTGTGATTGGATTGGATACTTGATTGGATTGAGATCTGGGGATTTTGGATCCCAAGTCAACACCTCAAACTCATTGTTGTGTTTCTCAAACCATTCCTGAACCATTTTTGCTTTGTGGAAGAGCGCATTATCCTGCTGAAAGAGGCCACAGCCACCAGGGAATACCGTTTCCATGAATGTACATGGTCTGCAACAATCCTTAGGTAGGTGGTGCGTGTCAAAGTAACATGGCAGGACCCTAGGTTTCCCAGCAGAACATTGCCTTTGTACCGAAGTGCATCCTGGTGCCATGTGTTCCTCAGGTAAGTGACAAACACGCACCCGACCATCCACGTGATGTAAAAGAAAACGTGATTAATCAGACCAGGCTACCTTCTTCCATAGCTCTGTGGTCCAGTTCTGATGCTCACGTGCCCACTGTTGGCACTTTCGGCTGTGGACAGAGGTCAGCATGGGCACCCTGACTGGTATGCAGCTATGCAGCCCCTTTCTTCACCTGTCAGTGGTCAAAATGTTACGCCTGATCGGTGTATATACAGTATATATAGAAGCACCTTTATTATAGGCTGTTAGCTATGGTGTCTTTAAGTCAAAAAATATTTTTTTTTCTTCTGCTGCTCTAAATGGATGTCAAATTGATTATTTGGTAACATTTAGGTTAGCTGCTCTCTGGAAAAAAAAGGCAGAAAAATTGGTAGGAAAACAAACATGAAATAAAGATAGCATTAAGGAGATGGCAGAACTTCCTGTTCGTTCTTTATCGCATGCTAAGGTAAGCAAAAGCCGGTAATGGAAGCATTCATCTTCTCAGTAATCAATTGAAAGTTAATTAAACTTGAATATAGGGCACAGCAGAAATGCCACACGATGCTTGCTCATGTTTGAGTGCGTGTTGTGATGCTTGCCTTGTAAAAACACAGAAGGAAGTGATAAAGCATGCGAATTTCTAATTAACGTTGCTGTTTTCTATGGAGTACCACACTGAAATTAGTGTTTTTACATTTATCAGCTGTCTCTGTCACGGTCCAAGACAATAAACATGTTACTATTGTTTTGGCAATCAGAAAACTTTGCATTGACCACTACATGAAACTAGTGAAGCAAACTACCCTGGTTGTGGGCTCACTAACTTTGAAGAAGGACGACTCTCAAAAATTTTCAAGTTTGTTCATTTACTTAAGCTCTTTAAAGTCAACATGACATCACATTTATTTTGTATTTCTCTGATATGTTAATTCATCTTTCTGGTCTTTCATCAAAATTTAATAACTTGGTCTACTAAACAACTTTCGTTTTTGCCTGAAATCACGGATTCCTCTTACTTTTCAGTCTTTTCCTTCCAAACACCTGACTCCATTCAGGTATCTAATTGTGTGCTGTACAAATATTCACATTGTGTTACTTGCTGTAGTTTACTCGCAGGATAACTTTGTTTTTGCATCACTCACATGAATAAAAACATTGTGCAATGAAACCATTTTTTCCGTTATCAAACCTGTTGGAGGTATCTCAATGTGTTGCTACTCTGAACCAGTTGTGGAATGTCACTGTTTTTTCCATAAACTGTGCCTGGATGACAGCCGCTTCCAGCCTCACTTGAGGATGATGAGTGCCCAGTTTGATAACCTGTCAAATCGGACTTGTCAATAAGCTCTTTTACTGATTGGCTTGCGTGACAACGGGTCATGCAAATTTTCTTCTCGAGTTGAATGCGTTTGAGGCTAATATCACACATTCGCTGAAAACGCATCGCCCACTTCGCATTGTGCGAATTAGCATATATTCGCATCTTTGCATTGCACACACCATTAGGCCTACTTTTCACAATCCAATAAATTTAAACAAAATCAAGTTTAGCCCTACATTTGGTTCTTGTTGAATAAACTTGGAAAAACTTAGATTTTACAAAAATATGCAATTAAGTAGGTTGTGAAAGGCATTTCACATTGACTTTAAGAAGTATGATTGCGTTACTGGGCAGATAATGGCAGAAAGACAGGTTCTCGCTATCTTTTCTAATTAGCACTCATACTTCACACTGATTTGTAGCACCTCTGATAACAACAGTAGCTAACTTATTTATCTCACAGTGGCTTTGAGTTTAAATCATTAATAGTGGGACTGACGGAATGCAGACAAGCACATCAAAGAGAAGACCGGCAGAAAATTAAGGTGTCTGCTTCTGCCCACATCAAAATGGAAAGTACATAAAAGTTCATAAAAAGCTTTTTGATGAAAAAACAAGCACAAGAGTCTAGACAGAAAGTCAACTGACAAGCTCTCCAACCACAAACACTGAGGCTGGACTATCTGGCCTGAACTTAACTGACTTCAAACAAGTTTAAATTCCCCATGGTGTGGCTTATTTGGAGTCATTTGAAATGAGCACGCTGGTCAGGTGTAATATCTACAGCGATGCAGGCTCTGCTGTGATAGCGCTGATAGAGCTCTGTGGGCATTTCTCTAATGATATGGAAACCTCTGCAGCTCCATGGTAGCCGTGGGGGATATTTAGCTAGCGTTAAGCTTTGGACCATATCCAACATGCCTCGCTGGGAGACGTGTGAGGAGCGCCAAATGAATTCAAGACAAGTGAGGGTTTGTAAATTAAGCTTGTCGTACTGCGGTGTGCACATAACTACCAACTTGTCAAGAAGTGAACAATTAGCTAAAGCACTGGTGTTGTGCCAAGATGGTTTATGCCTGTGACAGTAGAAAAGTGTAGAGATTTTGCTATACCATTTATACAGCAGTATAAATATTGGCATGAATATCAGAGGGCAGGACTTCTTTGTGTTAATTACGCCCAATTCAAGATGTAAAAGTCAGTTAAAGGGATAGTTCACCCACAAATGAAAATTAGCACATGATTTACTCACCCTCAAGTCATTCTAGGTGTATATGACATTCTTTATATATATATATATATATATATATATATATATATATATATATATATATATATGGCTCTTCCAACCTTTATAATGGCAGTGAATTGCTATTTCTGTCCATAAAAGTGCATGTATCCATCATAAAAGTGGCTCTGATGGTTGATAAAGGCCTTCTGAAGAGAAGTCATGCATTTGTGTAAGAAAAATATCCATATTTAAAACTTTACAAACTTTTTAATTTCTGAACAATACAGTAAATGGTTTATAAATGCTACTTCTTCTCATTTGATTATTTTCCATTTTATTTGGGACTTAATTGAATGCAAAACCAAAATAAGCTTATGTGTAAATGTTATGACTAAGTCTGGCATTAGTGCTGAAACAGCTTCATATTATAAATAAAGAGAGATAAAACAGTGAAGCTAATATTATAAAACAGGCTGGATATCTGTTGTTTTTGATTCTCTTCCAAGCTTTATAATGGCAGTGAATGGCTGTTTCTGTTTTGAAGTCCATTAAAGTGCATGTGTCTACCATAAAAGTGGTCCACGACAGTTAGAGGAATTTACAGTTTGTAAAGTATGGATATTTGTCATACACAAACGCATGGCTTCTTTTCAGAAGGCCTTTATTAATTTAAAGGCACATGGACCACTTTTATGGTAGACACATGCACTTTAATGGACTTCAAAACAGAAACAGCCATTCACTGCCATTATAAAGCTTGGAAGAGAATCAAAAACAACAGATTTCAATATCCAGCCTGTTTTATAATATTAGCTTCACTGTTTTATCTCTCTTTATTTATAATATGAAGCTGTTTCAGCACTAATGCCAGACTTAGTCATAACATTTACACATAATCTTATTTTGGTTTTGCATTCAATCAAGTCCAAAAATAAAATGGAAAATAATCAAATGAGATGAAGTAGCATTTGTAAACCATTTACTGTATTGTTCAGAATATAAAACAATGTTTTTTGTTGTTGTTTTTTTCTTGGAAATACATCAGAAAAAAATAGGTTGTCTTGTATTTGGTGTTTAAACTGACAGGCAAGTGTGTCAGTACATAGCCGAAAAAATAAATGAGGGGCTGCCCACAACACAGAGCCATTACCCGGCTGAAGCCACTGGAAATTGCCAGAGAGCTGAACTTACCCACCAGCGAGGCCCATCATTTTTTATTTTGGTTACGTACTGACACACTTGCCTGTCAATATCCTCGAAGCAGTCGCTTTCATGCGGCATAAGAATGATGTGGTGCTGAATGATTAGCAATCGCGCTCTGACTTCAGGAAAAAACTGGTGTCTTCAGATGTGATCGGCCTAAAGAAAGATAGGTAATGCGGACAGAAAAACACCAGTTTTTTTCCATGAAATCAGTCATAGTGAAATCTACTAAATGAGAACATTGGGTTATTTTTCATGGTAGCTATGCCATAAAGTGTTGATTTCTGAATGTGATAGTTGTTGATACATTTTACCAGTTTTTACCATACTTTAAATAAAAAAATGAAATTAACGATATGCAATATGCGATATGCAAATGAAATATGCAATATATATATAACGTTTTTCTTTTAAAGACAAGATTTGGTCTTCAAAAAGCCTTTTCCAAAAGGTACATCTTGTAAGGGGGGATCATCTTATATTCGGAACAATACGGTACTTAACTGGATTATCCAAAAATGAAATGTAAAGGCGCAGTATGTAAGTTTCACTGCTAGAGGTTGCATATTCAAATCAAAGGCGTAGCTTGATGGTGCAGCGAATGAGTGTCGAACCATGGGAGTTGTAGTCTTGTTGACTCCACCTCCACAGCCAGTGGAAAGGAATCCAACGAACTCGGGCAGAAATCATATTCATGAATGAGCAAATGTATTAAAGTTTTATTAGTTACGTTACGGTGGTTGAAGAAGGGCGGGCCGAGAGCCCTTGGGAGCGAGTGCTAATGAGAGAGACCTGTGCGAAACACCGGCCTCTGAGCTTTTATAATGGTTATGCTGCAGTCGCTTTAGCTTTAGCTCTAGCTCTTTCGTTGCATATGTGGGGTAACGCAGTGTTGTTTTGCATGGTTAAAACAATCATACTAAACACATTTGAGTTTGTTGAAAGTTGTATTATAACATTACTCTGTGCGTTTGCTCAGTGGCTGGTATGAGAGACTTTGTTGCACTTTGCAAGAAATCTAGATCATATTAATAAAAACATGATGACTAAATTACATGCAATTACTTTTAAAATACATTGTAAGAAGGAGAAAGCTTTTAACTAGACAGCGGGAATTAAAAGCCCTTGGAACATGGCATCTGTCAAACTTATGAGGTGTAATGTATATTTATCAGACACAAAATAGACATGTTTAAGGAACGCTCTGCTAATAAACAGTCTGCCAGCATTAGCCTGTGATTATTCTGATGACAAAGTGCGGCTCTATTAATCTAGACCACTAATTACAACTCTTCGCAGCTTTAACAGCGCCCAACAAAGCTGCTCATTACAGGACGTCCCTGAAGGTAACAAATTATTTAAATTACATTTCTTTAATTGGAAAATCATAAACAGTGGAACGGGCAGGGACTTTGGCGGATAGGCTGCGGGTGTATGCCAGCTGGGCGATGGGAAGAGAGTGAGATGAGGGCTCAAGAGGGCAGAGGAAGACACTCCAGCTGCTGGCGTCACGCCCACACCCCAGCAGGCACTGATTAACACCGCTCATATGAGACTGCGGAAGGGATTGAAATCCTCAAATAGAACTGGACAAAAGAACATTCATGTTCAGTGCAAGTAACTATGACAGATAGGAGAAAGGGACAAGCACATGATTTAAGATTTCATGTCTGTAACCCAAATGCTGTGAAAGGAATTACATGCAGGTAAGGAATTACTTAGGGTTAGGAGTTTATTCAAATCCCCAGATATACTTTAAGTGAATCTGAAGAACAAACTGTTGTGATTTTGAACAAAATCAGGCCAAAATGAAGTTTGTTTCTGCAGTTCAAAACTTCCGGAAAAGTTAGTTCTGGTTTGTAAACACATTCGAACGGACCATTGGTCAGTGGTAATAACAAAATAGGTAAAGAGTTCCACCTTCTTCTTAAAACCTTTTCTGGTTTAAAAAAACTGCTTTATAGTAGAAATTGGAAAGAGACATTGATACTGATTTTGTGTTTAATCCTGTAAAACAGGTTTTTTTGTTTTAAAGCAATCTAATCTATAAAGTCTAATCTATAAATAAACGTGATGTGACTGGACTGCAGAATTGTAGACCTTATTCACAGCACTGTTGTGAAAAGTTTCTTTTAAAAGTAATGCATTACAATATTGTGTTAATTCCTAAAAAAATGTAACTAATTTCTTTACTGGTGTTACACTCACTCGCTCCAGCTCAGAGACCCACTCGGACAACTTTACTGCATACAAACTGCACAATGGTATCGCTCTTTATAAAGTCGGACACATTACGGTAATTAATATGATTAGCCATTTGCTTGACAGCTAATAATGTGTTGCTAATTTTACACAAACCATGTTCTCAGTCTGCCTTCCAAAAGTATCTTTAGAAATGCTAAACATCATAGAATGTCAGTAGAGAAAGGCATATAGTTCATCATTACATCTTAATAGACATCATATACATAATTCACCCGCTACATTGCTAAATGTACACGATTTTCATATCAACAGAAAAATATACTGGAATAACCTGACTTCTCGAGACTCCCCTGATTTGCAGCATAGTTAATGATATGCTAAAGTCCACCCGCATGTTGATATGATTGGTTACAAGGTAGTTTGTGATGTCAGAAACACCAGTTATTTTTAAACCACGTTTTTGAGATTGAGTGTTTGGTTCACTACAGTTTTAAAGAGAAAATGCTCAGCAATGATGTTTACTTATGAACTTTCACATGGTTTGTCTGAAAGCATATTAAAACATTAAAAACCTGATTTACACCACATGGAGTCTTTAACACTTTTCACCCATACTCCAGTGTCTTCTGAAGTCATAGAACACCTTTTTGAGGAGAACAGATTTAAATTTACACAATTATTCACTGAGAACCTTGACTTCCACCTGAGCTTCTTTAGATTGGTTTATGAGATAATTAGTGTAGTATAATTCAACGAAAGCAATACGGGTTTGGAGAGACACGAGGGTGAGAAACTTTAAATCAACTATAAGAAATCAGAAAAGTGTAACCACAAAGTTAAACTCTAAAGAGTAAACTTGGAGAGATTCATGATTTCCATCTGCGGCGACTCCAGTGTGCAGAAAACAGCTGCAGAGCAAATAGTTCGGAGATCAAACAGTGAGGAGCACAAGTATAAAGAATTTTGAATGTCGTTGCGGCCTTACCTTTACTTGACCCACAAAAGCATTTGCCTCTTCTTCTTGAACTGTGAGATTACGGGCCAGCAGAGGATCAAACTCAGGGTCGTTATCATTGACATCAGTCACCACTATATTCACCGTAGCAGTTGAGGTCTGAAAACAAGAACCTTCAGGTTACTCCAATCTTTACATTGACACCTCAAAATAAAAAACTTCCACAGTATCAGTCAGTAATTCAAAGACCTTCGAGTGCCTCTGTGTGATTTTGTTTCTGTCTGGTAATAGACAGTGCTGTCTTTCACACACACAATTATCCATTTCCCCTGATTAATTTGCACAGAACTTGCAAAATTGCTAACATATTTGCATTCATCATCAAGCTATGAATGGGGTCTAATGAAAAATATCCACAGCTGTTGAGCGGATTAGTGTTTCAGAGTATAGATCGCCTCAACAAATTGATGGATGCAACCAAATTAACATGCTGGCAGGGAAAATTCCGTCTACTCAGTAACAACAATTAACTGTCTACATTTCCACTACTTCACAAAGTGTCTCATTTTGAAAGATGAGTAATGAAAACAAAATTTGGACATTTATGCATGCGCAGCAAACATATAATTAACATTTATCTACTGTCACTTATTTAACTTGCATACATATGATAATCTTAGGGTTGGGGAACATTGGCAAATGAGTGAATTGCACTAAAACTGCCAAGAACATATCAAATTTCACTCCATTTTTTAATTTTAATTTTTTTTAGAAAAGAGAGAAATGAGAAATTGTCGCTCTCACTTTATATTAGGTGGCCTTAACTACTATGTACTTACATAATAAAATAAGTACAATGTACTTATTGTGCTCATATTGTATTGCAAAACACTTTTGCTGATATTGATGTGGTATACGGTTAAAGTTAGGGACAGGTGTGGTGGCATGGGTAAGTTTAAGGGTAAAGTTAGGGACAGCTTTGGTGGTATGGGTAAGTTAAAGGGTAAAGTTAAGGACAGCTGTGGTGGCATGGGTAAGTTTAAGGGTAAAGTTAGAGACAGCTGTGGTGGTATGGGTAAGTTTAATGGTAGGGTTAGGGACATGTATGGTGGTATGGGTAAGTTTAAGGGTAAAGTTAGGGACAGGTGTGGTGGTATGGGTAAGTTTAAGGGTAAAGTTAGGGACAGGTGTGGTGGTATGGGTAAGTTTAAAAGTAGGGTTATGGACAAGTGTGCTGGTATGGGTAAGTTTAAGGGTAAAGTTAGGGACAGATGTGGTGGTATGGGTAAGTTTAAGGGTAAAGTTAGGGACAGGTGTGGTGGTATGGGTAAGTTTAAGGGTAAAGTTAGGGACATGTGTGGTGGTATGGGTGAGTTTAAGGGTAAAGTTAGGGACAGGTGTGGTGGTATGGGTGAGTTTAAGGGTAAAGTTAGGGACAGGTGTGGTTGTATGGGTAAGTTTAAGGGTAAAGTTAGGGACAGGTGGGGTTGTATGGGTAAGTTTAAGGGTTAAGTTAGGGAGAGGTGTGGTGGTATGGGTAAGTTTAAGGGTAGTGTTAGGTACAGGTGTGGTGGTATGGGTAAGTTTAAGGGTAAAGTTAGGGACAGGTGTGGTGGTATGGGTAAGTTTAAGGGTAGAGTTAGAGACAGGTGTGGTGGTATGGGTAAGTTTAAGGGTAAAGTTAGGGACAGGTGTGGTGGTATGGGTAAGTTTAAGGGTAGAGTTAGAGACAGGTGTGGTGGAATGGGTAAGTTTAAGGGTAAAGTTAGGGACAGGTGGGGTTGTATGGGTAAGTTTAAGGGTAGAGTTAGAGACAGGTGTGGTGGTATGGGTAAGTTTAAGGGTAAAGTTAGGGAGAGGTGGGGTTGTATGGGTAAGTTTAAGGGTAGAGTTAGAGACAGGTATGGTGGTATGGGTAAGTTTAAGTGTAGGGTTAGGGACAGGTGTGGTGGTATGGATAAGTTTAAGGGTAGAGTTAGAGACAGGTGTGGTGGTATGGGTAAGTTTAAGGGTAAAGTTAGGGACAGGTGGGGTTGTATGGGTAAGTTTAAGGGTAGAGTTAGAGACAGGTGGGGTTGTATGGGTAAGTTTAAGGGTAGAGTTAGAGACAGGTGTGGTGGTATGGGTAAGTTTAAGGGTAAAGTTAGGGACAGGTGGGGTTGTATGGGTAAGTTTAAGGGTAGAGTTAGAGACAGGTGTGGTGGTATGGGTAAGTTTAAGGGTAGGGTTAGGGACAGGTGTGGTGGTATGGGTAAGTTAAAGGGTTAAGTTAGGGACATGTATGGTGGTATGGGTAAGTTTAAGGGTAAAGTTAGGGACAGGTGTGGTGGTATGGGTAAGTTTAAGGGTAAAGTTAGGGACAGGTGTGATGGTATGGGTAAGTTTAAAAGTAGGGTTATGGACAAGTGTGGTGGTATGGGTAAGTTTAAGGGTAAAGTTAGGGACAGATGTGGTGGTATGGGTAAGTTTAAGGGTAAAGTTAGGGACAGGTGTGGTGGTATGGGTGAGTTTAAGGGTAAAGTTATGGACAGGTGTGGTGGTATGGGTGAGTTTAAGGGTAAAGTTAGGGACAGCTGTGGTTGTATGGGTAAGTTTAAGGGTAAAGTTAGGGACAGGTGGGGTTGTATGGGTAAGTTTAAGGGTTAAGTTAGGGAGAGGTGTGGTGGTATGGGTAAGTTTAAGGGTAAAGTTAGGGACAGGTGTGGTGGTATGGGTACGTTTAAGGGTAAAGTTAGGGACAGGTGTGGTGGTATGGGTAAGTTTAAGGGTAGAGTTAGAGACAGGTGTGGTGGTATGGGTAAGTTTAAGGGTAAAGTTAGGGACAGGTGTGGTGGTATGGGTAAGTTTAAGGGTAGAGTTAGAGACAGGTGTGGTGGTATGGGTAAGTTTAAGGGTAAAGTTAGGGACAGGGGTTGTATGGGTAAGTTTAAGGGTAGAGTTAGAGACAGGTGTGGTGGTATGGGTAAGTTTAAGGGTAAAGTTAGGGACAGGTGGGGTTGTATGGGTAAGTTTAAGGGTAGAGTTAGAGACAGGTGTGGTGGTATGGGTAAGTTTAAGGGTAGGGTTAGGGACAGGTGTGGTGGTATGGGTAAGTTTAAGGGTAAAGTTAGGGACAGGTGTGATGGTATGGGTAAGTTTAATGGTAAAGTTAGGGACAGGTGTGGTGGTATGGGTAAGGGTAGGGCTAGGTGTAAGGAAAGTGTCAGCAGTGTAATTATAAAGGTAATTGCATAAATTAATTATAGATGTAATTACATGCAGGACATTTTAAAAATATAAGTACAATGTAAAAACAAGTATGTACACAATAAGTGCATTGTATTAATTTAAATGTAGTACATAGTAGTTAAGGCCACTTAATATAAAGTGGGTCCTACATTTTTGTATAAACAGTAGTACTTTAAAATTTCAGTAATAACTAAAATGTTACAGTAAATGTACTAATTAAATTCATCATGAAAATAATGCAATAATCCAAAATATAATAAATCGGTCTCATTGAACATTAATGCTATAGAATAGATAATGAATTATTTTCTTTTGATTTTGGGGTGAAATAAAAACATAGTATATTTATTGACTCCTCCTATCAGGGAGTTGAAAATCCGTGTTTCCCAACGACAGCCCCAAAACATCACCGCTCTAAAGGAGATCTCCATGGAGGAATGGGCCAAACTACAAGCAACAGCGTGTAAAAACCTTGTGGAGACTTACAGAAAATAAGCCTCTGTTTGACCTCTGTCATTGCCAACAAAGGGTATATAACAAAGTATTGAGATGAACTTTTGTTATTGACCAAATACTTATTTTCCACCATAATCTGTAAATAAATTATTTTAAAATCAGACATTTTTTTTAATTCTGTCTCTCATAGTTGAAGTGCACCTATGATGAAAATTACAGTGGGAGAACTTGCACAATTGGTGGCTGACTAAATACTTTTTTGCCCCACTGTATTTCTGTGTTTCGACTTTACAGTTCTTTGCAGTAGACTTTACATCATATAATTTGTGTGTGTGCATTTTGTTGTTTTATAGTACAAATGTGTTGTTGTTGTTGTTGTTGTTTTCTTTTTAAAAATGTAGTGTAAAATCAGCTGGCTATGTTTGAAGCAGCAGTCAATTCAAATTAGTGCTGCATAGTCTACAGGGTGAAAGTTGTGTCTGAGAACATTTCATACAAATGATTGCTTCTCCTCCTAACAAGTCTTCTAATCTAGATGCTCTTACCAGACTCCACAAATGACAATTATATAAAAATATATACTAATACTAATACTACTACTACTACTACTAATAATAATAATAATATAGCAGTCCAAAACCTTGCAGTCAAAAACCATCAGAAAACCATCAGAAAACCAGGAATTAGGGAAGTGAGAGTGTTTCCCCTGTTGCTTAGTCTCTTGTTAGATCATTCTGCATTAATTTAGAGTCAATCTTGTGTTTTTCCCAGAAACAAAAAACATTGGAGGGAAATCCCAGACGGGCCAGCGAGGAAACCAATATTCCATAAATTATCTTTTTTTTTTTTTGTTCTTTCCCTGCTGCTTAAGACTTATTTGTTAAAGGTTTAAATGCTGGAGTATTTGGCAGATCGGCCCTGTAAATTTTTCATGTGCCGGCAATAAAGCCTGCTGAGTTTGCACTACGCTGTGGGGGTAACATAAGGTAAACTGATCTTGAGCTGAGGCAAATGCACACAAGCTGCTTTCATTTGTCAACAAACACAGGTTCACGTCTTCTAATTAGGAATGGCAATGATACAAGCTTGTTTTGGAGGGAGGGAGGGAGGGACAGACAGATGGACCGAAGGGATGGGCGATATGAACTTTACACTATATCATGATACTGATATAGTATCAACCAGTATCCAGTATCAACATGTGTCTTGTTTACAAATTATTATCTTGCTATCTTTGGCATGTTTAGGCCATGTGTCCACCAAAGTGTTTTAGCTAGCTGAAAACGCTAGGCGCTCTGCTGAAAACGCCTCCCTGTGGGTGCTTGCGAGCGTTTTGGCAGGGCAGCGTTTTTTTTTCATTTGAGACTCTTTGCTTGTTATGATACGGAATACTAGTATCTCATCTCACAGATAGTTTGTTTCTGTATTGATTCTATATAAAAATGCTGATACAATGTAAAGTATTTGCTTTGGCTCTTGTTTTAAATTATTTCGTTCCGTTATTATGCTGCTTGTTTTCATCTGTGGATGTTGTACCAGCAGAATGTCAGTGTTGTGTTCGTCCCGCCCCTCCTCCACTGTGATTGGATGGCTGGTGAAAAGTGAAAGTGATGAGCGCTGCATTTTATTCAAAGTTGAACATTCTTCAACTCTTCACGACCAGTAAAAAACGCTCAACGCTCAGCGCTCGAGTGTGAAATACTCGCTCAGCGCCTCGTTACGCTCATGGCGTTCTAAAAACCCGGCACTCCCATTGAAAACAATTGAATATGCCAGCCAACCGCATGAAAAAACGCTTTGGTGGACACACGCCCTTATTGCTCAGTAACGCGATTAGCTCCGTTTAGCACAGTTTAGCTCGGTGGGCGGGGCGTACACATTTATCTGTAGAGGAGGCGTTTCACCCTCCTATGATGTCATTGATCAGTATATATCTGAGAGCTGTCGGGCCTGGTGTCAATAAAAGCTTTTCTTTGACTAACAAGGAATTTTTCAGCTCCGAAACTTAGCTGTATTCTTAAGTCTCAAGAGAAAGTTGATTTCTCAATTCATCACCCCTTTAATGCAAATTTTTCATTTTAACTTAAAGGGGTACTTCAGCGCTGGGAAGATGAATCTGTATTTAAACTGGGTCATTAATGTAGTAGAAATGTGAAATTATTTTTGAATGTGGTGCCTTCTAGACTGAGAAAACACAGAAAATGTATTTTTGTCTCATGGGGATGAAAGACAACAATTCCCAGAACGCACTGCTTCACTGCCCTACTCTAGGCACAGCTAGTCGGCTACTGGATCACTGGATCACTTGCCCACCATGTTCATTTTTAGAAAATCAGTTCAGTTAGAGACACCACAATTAAAAACTGAACGTGTCTGTTCGATATAATGCGAGTGAGGCGATTGAGCGCCACCGCACAAACGCAGCAGGATCGGATTACATTCATCACATGAACTGAGGTAAGCGCGGGATTCGCCTCTGCATTCACAGCGCGTGATCAGTCTGGCTAGTGTTCAGTTCATGTCTTTGGAAACTCTCAACAATTGGTACTGCATAGCAAACGATAAGATATTGCCAATCCCTATTAGATCGATAGATAGATAGACAGACAGACAGAAAGGCAGACAGACAGGCAGGCAGGCAGACAGACGGATAGACAGACAGACAGGCAGACAGATGGATAGACAGACAGACAGACAAGCAGACAGACAGGCAGACAGACAGACAGACAGACAGACAGGCAGAAAGAGAGACAAGTTTTCAAATCTGAATTCTGCCCATCCCTTCAAAGCCAACAAGAAAACCTTTAAGCCAATAGTCAAAAGTCTATGTACACAAGACATACGGCTGTGTATGTTCCTCTAACCACAGTTTGGGGATGAAAAAGTCTCTCTTGTGGACTTTGTCTCTGTGAATCGGTCTGGCTCACACCGCTTCTACTCCCTGAGCAAAGCAAAGAGCAGCCTGAGTGACCACAGCAGGCACAGAGGTCAAAAGCTGAGTTTCTCCCAGGGCCTTTAGAAAGGGACCCATTTTCCCAACTCACCTCTTCAAAAAAAGGACTATTTATTAAATTGGCTAATGACCAGGTGGTTTAGCAAAGGTCACTGAATTTTAAAAACCTCCCAGACTGCACAAGCTCCCCAGCCTTATGTCTCAACTTCATCCTTGGTTCTTAGCCGCAAGTGAAGCAGAAAGGTCAGGGAGGGACACTCCTGGGTAAAGGGGAAGATGGGAATTAAAACCGTCTGCACTGTTTTCTCATCTTACATTCATGAGCAAAGCACACAGGGACGTCTTTCTCAAGAATTCTGCCAAATAAGATGTGCTTTGAATTATTCTAGGGGTTATAAAAGTATTGTAATCGCCTTCATTTGTTTGTAAAGGCTACGCTAACGTGACAGTGAAGGCAAAGACATGCCACTCTGATGTAACATAATTCCACCATCTGACAACCACCGTGGCAGTTTGGATATAAATGGACACCATTGTGCTTAAAGTCGAATATTTATGCACTTTCTTCCAGAGGAAGGCAAGTGATTATCCTTGAGTTTGGAGGAGAACACATCACATGTCCTTGAAGCTGTTGTAAATCCAGGCATCTCTTTTATTGATGAATATTAAGTGAGATTTTCTCTGTTGGTTCATCCAGTCAGGAATATAGGCTCAATGAGAGATTGGAGTGAAAGAAGGTGCTTCATAATTAAAAAGCCTGTTTGGCTCATTTATCTCCATCATAACAGCATAATCACTCTATTGTAAGATGCACCTCATTTTCCTCTGTGTAGATCAATCCCTATCAGCCCTTTGTGAGAGTGGAGTGCACAGGAGAGACCAGTCAATGGTGACTGCTAGGAAACTTACCCCATTGAAAGGAAATCAAATCATTTAGCAAAGAACAAACAAACGACAATCAGTGAGTGACAGAGTCATTTGTTTGATTGACTCACGTTGTTGACTGATTTGTTACATTAATGAATCAATGTTAGACTTCTCTTTACTTTGATTCTGATTTAAAATGTTTTTCCCTTTTCATAAGTATATTTATATAGTACTTTATGATTAGCATACAAACAAACACCTTTGCATGAAAGGAATGAATACACAAACAGCAGTCAGTTTGATTGATCGATTGATTGATTGATTGGTGAGTGATTGACTGACTGAATGAATGAAACAATAGCTATGCTTCCATCCACCAATTTTTATGCGCATTTTGGGATATTGCATCAAAAAATGCTGAATGGAAACAGCAAGATGCTCATAAATTCTAAAAATGTGCATAGAAAACGCATGAGTTTGAGTCGGATACATTTTCTCTTTTTTTTGTAGTAGTTTGTCAGGAAGTGACGATTATGTTATCTTCAATCTAAATTCGCAAATGCTTTATGCGATATTGCAATTATGCAAACAAGTTACATTCGCCACTTTGGATGGAAACATAGCTACTGGATGGCTTCTCTTCCTATTTCTTATCAACGTAATGCCATAGATAAAATACAATTAATTCTTTAAAATTTCTACTAGTGCTGCAACGAAATTCTGGCAATTGAAAATCTTCAACTGAATTTGTGATTTTCAGTTTCCGACTAAGTGGTTTTGAAGGGCTAAAAACAATACAATGATTGAGCAATTCCATGTGACATTATACGTATTTCCGTAAGATGAACTCTATCTTTTAACACAGTTTCAGATGCTCATTCATGTTTATTTCGCGCTGTAACTGGTATTAAAGCGGATGAGTTCACGTGAGCTCCGCGCTGCCACTTCTCTGTGCCAGAGTGATCTCACGCCACAGTGCCAAAACAGTATTTATGTTTTTGAATTTCATAATAAAATGGACATAATTTGAAATCTGAGACTTTGTTTCATATCAATAGTAACAAAGCACAAAGATTATTGTGATTTATTGGATGGGTGGTGCGGTACAATGCTTTGTTCATTCGTTTCATAAAAATGAGAATCGATTAAAATCGAGAAATCTCTATTTTTTTTTACCAAGCCGAGTTTATACAACAGTCTGACAGTACAAGTGTGTAAATAAATCAGAAACAACAACAGAGTGTCTTTAATATCTCTTTTTTGCACACTTCTGCCACAGATTCAAATCTCAAGTTGACAGTTGAGCCCAAGCCTCCGTTATTAAGTCTAAAACGTCACTTTAGATTTATTTAAAAAAAATTATTTAAATCGATATGTCATCCTCAAAACAACCTGTTGTCGCCAATCTTTCGAATATTACACTTTAGTAATTGTTTAATCAATACGGCATCCTCAATAAAACCTGTCTCCGGCGTAATGACTCCGATATTTCAAATGATTTATTTTTAATATTTATTTAATCGATACATCATCCTCAATAAACCCGTCTCCGGCGTGTTGCCTCGGATCTCCGAATATTCAGATCTATTATGACCTTTGACCTGTAAAATTGCCAGAATAATAATAATACGCTGCTTGCTGATTGGCTAGAGGAGAACTGGCACCCTGACTGAGCCTGGTTTCTCCCAAGGTTTATTTTTCTCCATTAGGTCTCCTGATGAGGTTTTGGTTTCCTTGCCACTGTCGCCTCTGGCTTGGCTTGCTCAGTTGGGGAAAAACAAATTTTCAAATACATTTCCAAATAAATCTAATTATTAAACTAAATTAACCATATAGACCAAATTACGGATCTAATTACTGATCCAAAGCCCACATTGTCACTGTATGATAATCAAAATATATTCTGTTGCATTATTTTCCTGTTTAACACTGTGACGCTGCTTTGAAACAATCTGCATTGTTAAAAGCGCTATATAAATAAAGTTGACTTGACTTGACTTTAGAACTAGTACCAAAGGAACATTGAGTCATTTCATTGAAGCTTATTGTATTATGTAGAGCAGAGTATTATATTATAAGAGAGAGAGATTGACTTAACGTGTGTATTACTTGCATCTGATATAGCATTCATTCTTCAGGTCGATGTCCATACTGTTATATCCATTAAAAAATCAGTTTGAATGTCTGCTGAGGATAGCAATATCTTTGTCCTTTTAAAAGATTAACAGCACTGAAACAACTTCATTGTTTCCATCCAGTCACTCATAAAGACAGTCATTGGTCATCGAATGGTTTAATAACGTAACTGTCAATGAAGTCGACTATTGCAATCACTGACGGACCCCTTTTCAATACCAAATACGGCATATTTATAGAAAGTCATGTTTATTTTAACAACAATAGGCATTATAAAAGACAATAGGTAATAAAACACAAGCAAACAATGCAGTCAAACGTTGTTAATTATAGCCTAAGTTATAAAACTTAATTTCCCCCTTAACCAAAATCGATTTGTTTAGGAACATGTAATAGATTAATAAGACCAAGGATTGCTCTTTTGTTATTGCCCATAATTATATCTGTTTAACCACTATCTACATAAGAGACAGTGGAAAATTCCTGAAGGACTGGCCGAGGTAAGGCTGTTGAATGGGTACATGAGCACTGAACGGCCACTGACGTCTGACATCTGCAAAATTGTCTAAAACAAAATGTAAAAACGTAAATGTAAAAATATGGTCATTTGGTATAGGTGTAAAGGGTCGATATTGTCCCAGCACCACATCTCCGCGGTTTATATATGAATCACATATTTGAGGTCAAAATAACAACATTCTCGCCTAAAAAAAACCCGGTTAAAACTACATTTTGTGACAAAAACAGTAGTATTTTTAAAACTTATGGTGGGTTTGCTTGATCGCCATGACAGTTGCCGCAGGCAGAGTGATACAAACGGTGAAACAGTTTGATTGATGAGCCAATCAGATTCGAGAACCAGCCAGTATTGTATAATAGTACATAAATGCACAATACAAGAACTAATAAAACAATTACAAAATGCTGTAAAATAATGTTCAATAATCATTGAACATTATTGTACGAAAGTGTTATTGAAAATATATTTATATTGCAGTTATACTAAATCAAATACTTTGCAAATACGAGTGACACAATAATTAATAACTGACTGACTATACAAATTTTGTACTGACACTAAATTTCTCCGTCAATTCCAATAGCCGATACCGATAGAATGATTTCTGCCGATACCGATAGTTTTATCATTTCTAACTTCTGTGTCTGCACTTCTTTGCTTTAACATGATTGATTCCGCTAGACTCTGCTTGACATGTTGTACTGTGTACTGTGATGTCTGTTTAGTGGACATGTGATGTCTGCAGAAGATTCAATTACGATCTTTTGAACTACAATGTTTCGTCTTCAATGGAGTGTGATTGATTGACAGACTTCAGTCTTACCCCATCTGGTTTTCCATCGGAGGCTGTGACCGTCAGCGTGTAGTGATCCATGATCTCTCTGTCCAGTGTCTTCGCCAGCAACAACAGCCCAGACCTGAAAGCACAGATTATGTTGAAAACCTGAGGAAAAGCACGAGTGGAACAGGGTGTTAAAATTCACACCATGTGCTAAGAATACAGAACTGGAAAATGTCATACGCACAACAGGCCACAGCCAAAATCCAGACAAAGTGAATCATTTTCGGCTGAAATTAGTTCATCAAATATAGGCTGGATGGAATTATGTGCTGCTGAATTGCATGGCTAGCCAATATGTTCATTCCTTGCAAAACTCTGTGAAAGGCTGAGGATATTTCACGTGTGCCTGGGGACGATTAGGACTGAATTAATTGTCAGGCAACAGCAGCCATAAGTGAAAAATTGTGGCCCATTCAAATGAGTTCTAGTACACAGTGCATTTGTTCACACATTCGCCTTTGTTTACATGGCAATGCAAGTTTAATTGAGAACTCGTGAAGCAGTGAGTGAGCCGTACAGCAAACTGTGGATCGTGAAAGTTGGGGGATTGTTTGGTGGCCGGATTACTTAGCATTGTTATGCTACAAATACCAATACTAACTAACTAACTAACTAACTACACACTTTAAAGTAGATGTTATGGCATTTATGGCACTAATAGAGGTTATAAGTGTGTTGAATTAAATGAAATAGTTGGGAAGAGGACAATTTTACTGTGCTCAATGTGGCATATATATATATATATATATATATATATATATATATATATATATATATATATACATATATATAATCTTTAATTAGCAACAATTTTGCATCCAATTACTGAGACCCGTGGAGGGACTAAATAACCCATTTCAAATTGGGCAATATCTTGGGAATCTTTGAGAGTTTTGCTAATCAAAACTCAGGCCCGGCACCAGACGTACAGGATGGACATCCCTGTGCCCCCCCTCTGGACCGAGGGAGACGGAGTTGATATTGGTAATTTTCTCACTCAAACCACTGCGTGCTGCTAAAAATAGTTGCCAAACGATCCAGTGTGTATCTGTGTTTGCGCTCTGAAAAGTGTCAAATGATTCAATTTCTAAAGAGTTTTTGCTTTGGTGAGCAATGTAGCCAATTACAGATATGTTTGTTGATGTCTCAAATGCACTTGCCAATCACAGGTGTTTACATTTGTCCCTGTTATGTTTATTTGTGTTTGATTATAAGACGTTACAGCTCGCAGTGCATATCAGAGCAAATGAGAATCATGAGGTCAAAGGAACTGCCTGAAGAGCTCAGAGACAGAATTATGTCAAGGCACAAATAGGTTCTTATCGGCCAAGTCCGAGTCGAGTCCGCCCGAGTCCAGAGTGTAATTAAATTGAAAAAAAGATTAGATATTGCTATTGTAAATTTGTATCTTCTATTAATATTTCAACCTTTCAACCCATTAAAACAGTGGTTCTCAACCTTTTTTCAGTGATGTACCCCCTGTTTTTCAGCCAAGTACCCCCTAACCAGCAACTTGTGGACGTAAATCCAATTAAAACATAATCTTAAAGATACTGGTTTGGCCTTCTTTGCCACTTGTCCCTCCGTGTTTTCAAAATAATTGCCGCTACGCTTCAACCACGACTCCATTGTTGTTCCAAGTGATTGACAGGTGCGTATGACTTTGCTCGCAATGAGCGCTGTTAGAATTTAATGAATTAAATAAGTATTTCTCTGCCACCTAGGTCCGACAAAGTGCATTAATAAAGCCGTTTGATTCCGTGAAATACGAAATTTTAATACATTTTACAGTTCCAATATTTTGTATAGGATAATAAATATACTGCCCTAACGAAATTCATGTTTTGATCATTTTTACTGTACCAATGTTTGTACTGAACCCTTAAACTTATGTATGACAATGCACACTCACGGCACAATGCTTTAAAGTAGACATAAGACCATGATACCGCCCTAACAAAAGTCATTCCTTCATAATTGTGTTAATACAATTAATAATATTTATTAATTCATGTGCATCCTTACTTGTTTTCTTCATTTAATTAATTTCTTAATTCTTTATTAGGCAAATTCATCCATACGCTCATTTTCTTCATACTCTAATTTTCTTCATAAGAAAATGACAGCTAGGATGTGCATGAATTAATAAATATATTTTTAGGGCAATATATTGTCCCCAACTGTAAACTGTAAACTGGCAAGTAAAATGTCGTATTTTGCTAGATCAAAAGCCCCTTTATTAAATCACTTTGTTAGAAATCATCCCTAGAGGTGGCCTACCAACGAATAAGTAGCAGATTCATCCTCGTACTAGACGAACTGCTTCATACTGTCAGTTTCTTTATGACGCACAATTGAAATTAGTTAGCCTATTCATAAACCGGAAATTCTAAAGCGTGAGCTCGCAATAGTTTCGCATGCATACGAAGTACGCAATCGCAAGTCTGTATATTTTTATTTTTGCAAAGGTCCCTTTAGGGGCTCCGTAGATTTTTGCACGGATTCTCCTTTTTAAATGTATATTTTAATATCTCACGTACCCCATGGAGTGCCTTCACGTACCCCCATTTGAGAACCAGTGCATTAAACAAATGGCAATATAAAATTTAACAAAAATACCACTATTACATCTAGCCATTGCCATTTAACATTATTATTTTGTCAACTGATCAACTAGTTTCCAATCAAAAATGGTTTCAAATAATAGAATGGACATAGATATATGTAGAACTTTCATTATTACAAGTGCAAGAAAAATACGATGTCAATGGCTCCCATCAACTGTCTGGTATTCAACTGTCTGTGTTCAACAGAAGAAATTAATACAGGTTTTGTCACATGCCTGTCCTGTCTTGTGTGCACATGTGGGTTTTGTCTTGTTGAGCATGTGCTCCTGTCATTGTCTGATCCCTCCCCCTTGTTATCTGATTATTGGTTAATTTGCCCCACCTGTGTTCCCTGATTCCCCGCTTGATTTCTCCCCTTTATTTACTCCTTGTGTCTTGTCTTTGTCGGATCGTTGTCGGAAGTTTATGTATTTTGATTATGTGTTTTTCCCCCTGTCCCTTTTTGTTTTGAGTTTATGTTTTATTTTTAAATAAATCCTTAATCTGCACTTGTGAACGTAACAGAACGATCCGACCATCAGAGGACTCAGAAGAATGGGAATCTTCCTATTCCCATCTCCCTGCCCTTCCGCTCCATCAGGGGAAGTACGACTAAGCAGACTCCTTTCCCTCAGGCAGGAGGAAACCAGCATTAAGGAGTTTGCTTACCGGTTCCTGTTTGCAGCGGAGGGGCTCAACATCAGTCAGGCTGAACTTAAGGACATTTTTAACAACCGCCTCAATGATCCTATCATCGCCTGGGAGATGGGAAAGCTGGGGACGCTATCATTTTGGGAGTTTGTGGGGTATGTGTACGATCGTAATGGGGGCGGAGTGCCCTGGAGGGGCACTTTTTTTCCCACAGACTGCCAAGTCCCCAGTCCTCCAATGACTCCTTCGGAGAGAGGGAGGAGGAAGAACGGACTCACCGTTCTGGTGGTCCCTTTGCCGTTGGACTCTGTGCCGTTGGACTCTGTGCCGATGGACTCTGTTCCGGTGGTCAAGGTTCCGGTGGTCCTTAAGCGGAGGAGGATAAGGAAGCACACTCCGTGACGGTTCCGGTGGTCGCTGTTCCAGTGGATTGTGTTCTGGTGGTCCCAGGACCGGTGGTCCCAGTGCCGGTGGATGGTGTTCCGGTGGTCCCAGTTCCGGTGGATCGAGTTCCGGTGGTCCCAGTTCCGGTGGATCGTGTTCCGGTGGTCCCAGTTCTGGTGATCCCAGTTCCGATGGATCGTGTTCCGGTAATCCCATTTCCGGTGGATTGTGTTCCGGGGGTCCCAGTTCTGGTGGATCGTGTTCTGGTGGATCGTGTTCCGGTGGATCGTGTTACAGTGAATCGTGTTCCGTGATCCCAGTTCAGGTGGATCGTGTTCTGGTGGTCCCAGTTCCGGTGGATCGTGTTCCGGTGGTCCCAGTGCCGGTGAATCGTGTTCCGGTGGTCCTAGTTCCGGTGGATCGTGTTCCGGTGGTCCCAGTTCAGGTGGTCCCTGTTCCGGTGGTCCCTGTTCCGGTGGTCCCAGTTCCGGTGGATCGAGTTCCGGTGGATCGTGTTCCGGTGGATCGAGTTCCGGGGGTCCCAGTTCCGGTGGTCCAAGTTCCGGTGGATCGCGTTCCAGTGGTCCCAGTTCCGGTGGATCGTGTTCCGGTGCTCCCAGTGCCGGTGGACTCCGTGCTGGGTGTGCCGCCCCGGCGCCCTGCTCTTCCCGCGCCGCCCCGGCGCCTTGAACTTTCAGCGCCGCCACGGCGCTCTGCTCTGCCCCGGCCGCCTGAACTCTGTTGGCCGACCTGGTCGCCTGAACTTTGCGGGCTGCCCCAGCCTCCTGAACTCTGCTGGCTGCCCCGGCCGCCGGAACTCTGCTGACCGCCCCGGCCGCCGGAACTCTGTTGGCTGCCCCGGCCGCCTGAACTCTGCTGGCTGACCCAGCCGCCTGAACTCTTTTTTTCCCGTCCCTCCCTTGTTTTCCCCTTCCTTGTCTGTCCCGCCCCGGTCTGTCCCGCCCTGGTCTGTCCCCCATCCCGCCCTGGTCTGCCCCTCCCGTGCCGACCTGGTCTGTCCCTCCCGTCTCTAGTGGAGCATCTGGTAGCCGCTCCTTAAGCAGGGGGTAATGTCACATGCCTGTCCTGTCTTGTGTGCACATGTGGGTTTTGTCTTGTTGAGCATGTGTCATTGTCACTGATTATTGCTTCATTTACCCCACCTGTGTTCCCTGATTCCCTGCTTGATTTCTCCCCTTTATATACTCCTTGTATTTGTCAGTCTTTGTCGGATCGTTGTTTTGTCTACGTCTCCCGTCTCCTGTTTTCTCCGGTTTGATATGTTTAAGTTTATGTATTTTGTGTATGTGTTTTT
This sequence comes from Gobiocypris rarus, assembly GCA_023029165.1. Classification (NCBI taxonomy): domain Eukaryota; kingdom Metazoa; phylum Chordata; class Actinopteri; order Cypriniformes; family Gobionidae; genus Gobiocypris; species Gobiocypris rarus. The sequence goes on from CM040920.1 coordinate 6,166,613, forward strand.
TCCCCTCGAGGGTTTTTGTTTTGATTTTGTTTTATTTTTTAAATAAATCCTTAATCTGCACTTGAGTCCTCGCACCCGTTTGTCTTTTGTGTGAACGTGACAAAATAATTACATCATTTTAGAGGTGAACTGTCCCTTTAAGGACAAGCGCCAGCATGTTCACTAGTCTGTGCTTCTTTTATCGTAAGACCTGCACACATCTAATATACAGACACACGCCAATTTTACTTTCACTTTAGACATAACAGATTGTGTTTATACTAACCTTGTGTGTATTTGACAGTATTAGCTCAATAAGACTACTTAGTCCAGTAATCACGTGTGTTTGACAGGCTTTTAGTACTCAGTGCATGTTAACACAGTGCATAAATAAACTAAGACAAATATTTAAAATGGAGAAAAATAAAAAATAATTAAGTGCGAAGAAGAAAAACGCAATCCACAAGTTTTTATTCAACCATGAATGCAGAACGGTTCAATGTTATATTAGGAATTGTGGCATCTATGCACACAAAAATCGGACATATATCGTCATATCACCCAGCCATATCACATATTAAAAGTTATAATAAGCAACTTACATTTCTCTAGGTTTTCTTTGAACATGTCGGTAGAAAGTTGTGCCAGACACATCAGTAAGAGTTGATTTGCAATCCGCAGAGTGCTTCTTTGTACCAGATTTCTTGCAAATAAGTTATGATTTTCAAAAGCAAAATACATTATTTTTGACTTTGAAGACATTGTCCTAGCCACACATTGCGATCCAGTGTGTGATGTGTGTATTGTCTGCAAGCATAAGATGATGCTACTGCTGCCTGCCGATGTGGTGCAGTAAAATCACAGGCAGGGAGACGTTAATTAATGTCTTTTCCTATTTTTATGGCGGTTTTGTTGTTACACGTGATGCGGACTCGACTGCACTCAGGATATTTTCCGAGTACAAATTCACCCGAGTGCGTGACAAGTCCGAGTTCATTCAAAATTGGACTCGAGTCAGAGTTAATGAGGAACGCAAAATCGGAAACGCTAAAATATCGATTCTGCTCGGAGTGAACCGGAGTGTTTTTTTTTTTTTTTAGTTTTTAAGCCCTGATTATGAGAAAATGAACGTTTTTTTTTTTTGTTTTGTTCTTTGCACAATGTCTAGGCATAATACCTAATATATTCAGAATTTGAATAAAACATTTATTTTCCATGCTTCAAAACACAGGCCCATCCACATATAATTGTGGGATTCACTCTCAAAATTGCAATTACTGACATAAGCTATAATCATAAGCTATAGTAAAGCAAAGGATAAGAAACACCCTCAGTAATTAACCCTAACTAAGAAAGACACTTTAATAACAAATCATTTATCTGGAGTGTTTATGCTGTGACGTGTAGGTTGTTGCAAGCGACACATAACTTGAAACTATATCATGGAAATCTATAACACCATAACACAGTCATCCCCCCTGGTGCCAGGCCTGTCAAAACCCCAATGTGAAGTACAAAAAGACAATTGTAGTCCTTATTGCAGTGTGGTGCCTCCACATGATTTAAATTATGAAATAGAGATTTTAATAAGCATAAAATGGGAATGCTTCACGGTGGTTCAACTAGGATCTTATGGGTCCCAGTGCAAAACACTTGATGATCAAAATGTGATGAAAATTAAGTCATCATTTACTCACCCTGGTGTTTATGCCGTATGCCCTTTCTTTTATAGACCACAAAAGAAATAAAAAAACAGGATCACAGAATGATTCTTATGCCATATATTCTCAGTATTCTAGGTGTATAAAATAGGGTTTCTGCATGGATAAATACATGGTGTGTGTTATGGTATTTATGGCACTATTAGAGGTTGTTATTAGTGCATTGAATTAACTTAAATGATTAGGAAGGATCATTTAACTGTGCTCAAAAAAAACAAAAAAATCTATAATAAAATGTTTTTCAATAAACAATTAATTTTGGATAAAAAAAACATTATCCAAAAGTGTATTAATTTAATTTTTTCAGCAATTTCAAGCTAAACATGGAAAGTGTCTCGTTGTGTGAGACTTTCCTCATAAAAAACGATTACAGAGAAAGGTTTTTTTTTTTGCATACAAATGTATTGCCATTATCAAAAGTGGCTCTATTATCTTTAAAATGTAAAAAAGTAACCATTTTAGTCCTGTGGGGGCCTAAAGAATCCATTTCAAACTGTACAATATTTAAATATATCTCAAGTTAAATATCACTGGAATGGAACTCCTGTTGTATGATGACAGTCAGACTGACAGATGAGAGATGTGAACGTAATGACTTCTTGTTACGACGAACACAACGGATATATTCACCACAGAGAAGAAAGTACATGGATTGCATTTCATGTCATGTCATTTTGGAAAAAACAGAGTGATGCTAATAAAGTCTCATGGACGTGCACAGAAGACCAACAGCCAACGTCAGGATTTTCACTAAATAAAAACAAATATTCAAATTAGTTTTTCACCAAATCCTATCGTACACTCCCGGAACACTTGGAAAAGAATGGCTTGTTTCAGATCATTCTGTGATAGTTGTGTGTCTTAAAAAAAAGAAAAAAAGCTTGATGCTGGTCACTATTCACTGTCATTATATGGACTAAAAACTTATCCTTTTGTGGTTCATAAATAGAAAGAACTGCACACTGCATTATAGAACAACATCAGGGTGACAAAATTGTAGTCATTTTAGGGTGAACTGTCCCTTTAAGAGTTTTGTATATAAAAAAAAAAAGTCCCCAGGATAAGATATATGTGTATGAAGTAGATACTGTATAAATAGAGCAGATTGAGAGATTCAAATTATAATGAATAGTGGGTCTCATTTATCAATATAACGTAGAAACGAGTGCAGAAATCATCTTACGACAGGGTTCACGTGTGATTCATCAAACAATCGTATGCCGTCAGTCCCACTGTACGAACAATCGTACATTGATAAATGTGGCGGCTGAAAACAATCGTCATTTATATATCACACCCCTAAAAATTCACGATTTAGAAGCCTCGCCCCTAGAGTTTACGGCATGGACAAACGTAACCCGGCCAAGAAGACGAAGCAATCTTATGAATGAGAATTTAATCTTACTCCAAAAACACCCGGTAACTTTGTAATTGCAAACAATTACATTAATTTATGTGTATATTTAATACCAGTAATTAACATTTACAAACATTATAGAAACACTATAGCGCTATTTAATTTCCCCTTACTCCACAACAAATCCTTTAAATGTAATGGCTTTCAGAACAGTACACGAATGAAAAATAAGTAGCTATATACATATATAGCTACATTTGAGGTCGGGAAGTTCGGTCTGGACTTGATCCGTTATGCTCGAACCAGAGCAGTTTGGACCAATCAAATTGTCAGAGCGGGCTTTATACGATGATGGACAGATGATCAATAGTAACGTAATCATCCACATCACCAAAGAGCGCTTGGGTTGAATTAGTTTACAACAAAGTTCTAATTCTAAACAGGGAACTTGTTTGTATATGCATTCATTTACTATTTCTCTCAAAAATGATGATCATGTTGGTAAGTACTCTGTGTATTCTTAAATTCTTTTTACAACACCGAGAACGATCGTTTACACGCAGTTGAGTTCTGTTGACAACTTTGCGTCGCTCACCATTTACTCCGTTGCTCTGATTGGTTGTAGGTCTATCCAATTGAGTGCAGAGGTATTTTATTTTCTGGTTCTGTTGAAACATGCCCTATAATCACAGCCCAATGGAGCAGTATCAGGCTCATATTCTGACTAGAATCTGAGTATGACATCAGGCTAGGTAATCTCTCTCATCAACCAATGCTACAACTGATATGTGTGTGCGCGTATGTGCGCGTGTAAGCCGCCTGCATGCGCGATCAGATACGTTAGAGTGTTACAAAAACAAGCATCGCACAGCTTTTTTCTTTTCTTAATATGTTATTTCAGTGTAATTTATTTTGTGTAGTCCTATTTATTTTATTCCTTTATATGGGTCATTTTATCCAGTTTTTCTCCATTCACAGAAGTTCTGCAGGTGCGTGATGTGACGATGTAAATCCTCATGTTCTGTTGTTAACGCTGCCAGATCACGCTAACTCAAAAACGTATGTACACGAGTTGAGACCTGACATGAGATTCGATCGTAGCCACCGCTCAGAGGCCCATTGTGTCTTATTGTTGGAATGTACTGTATTGCATCACAACACATCCTATAAATGTATTACTTTTGCAGTTAAATTTATTTATTTATTTTTTTACTATCAAGTTATAAAAATAAGAGCTATAGTACTAATTTCATCACACTTTTATGCAATCGATTTTGTTCAATTAGTGAATTCGCCATTTCATGTTTTCAAACAGCCAATCATTTTGTATTGACGCAATATGTCCCTTAAAACCCCACAGGATCTGTGAAGAGGGTGGACACAACCACAGTCATGCTTTCTCCAAATGAAATAAACTAATTCAAAGCGGCATCTTTAAGGCTCCAGAGGATCTTATATATATTCATCACGCATTCACGGCAAAGCATTGTCTGCACATGTCTAAAAGCATGCATGCACACTAAATTACCTCCCTACTGAACAGCATCAATAGTAATGATAATCAGAGAATACAGATTTTATTATTGTTATTATAGGCTGCAGCTGCAAACCAGACGAGCTTATTATGGAAATGCATTTATATCTGGGATTTTATGAATAACTGAAAGTGAACTGTATGATATTTTTATTATTGTCACACAACTTCAAATTTGTTGTGATTTGCACATGATTAGGGGTCATGAATCAAATTTTCTTCTAGCTTTTTAATTTTTTTTATTAAAGAGTTTGGTGTCCTTAAAAAAAAAAACGTTTAGAGCTCATCAATCAAAACTAAAGTTGAAAAAGAGACTTTTGCAACTCTCTTACGTCAAGCAGAATACATTTGAATAAATGCAACTAAATGCAAGATTCCAAGAGTCACATTGCCCCTTCAGTCACGATGAGGTAAAATAAATGACATGTCGAACACCACATACAATATACAGAAATATCTGCTAAACATTTGTGCTACTCCTAGCCTTCTGAGGAATCCCAATGTTCGAAATGATTGAATTAAGATTCATTTGTAAACAATGTCTATGATTATTTCAGTCATCTTGCGAAAGTTTGAATGTAACATTTCAGTCCAGATTGTTTTATAATTGTCACAATGTAATTCAGCCGTCAAAAAGTTCTCTAAAGGCGCAGCAAAAAAAAAACAGCACTCGGATTAACTCTTTCCCCACTAGTTTTATCAATTACCCTTTACAAAAAAGGGTAAGTGATAAAATGGCAAAAGATGGTGCTAATAATAATAACAAAGTCTCTATTTACACCAAGTGCAAATAGCATACCTTGTTGGCAAGCACTATTTGCACCAGCTCCGCCCCACAATGCCTGGTAGGGCCACTCACGATTAAAAAAGACACATGTATTTCAACGTCTTCAGTGGTGTAGTCAGAAGAGCGTAAGGCTCATGGAACTTGGTTTGACGCGATTGAGTTCAAATCCACCTTTTGCCGAGCTCGCTCTTCTCCTTTTCCCCATCAAATATCACATCAGAAAGGCATTTACTTTCTATAAAAATTGGTGTTGAAAATCTACTGTCAGGATTTACTAAATATGTGCAGTGAATAAATAAGCACTGAAAAGGCATGGACAGAGTTTTTTTTGCGACCGAACTTATTGCATATGCATTTGTAGGAGTTTCCCTTTCAGATGCAAGATTTATGGGAGGTGAGTATTTAAATGAATCATACATGGTGATTTAAGGTTTGTGCTTGTCAATTTACTGGTGTTTGCGCAATTATTTACCATCCAAAAAAGTATCTTAAACCAGACGCTAACGGGTTGTGTTGGTCATTATGAAAATGATCCGGCTGCGTCTGTGTTCTTTAATTTGCGTGTCGACAGTTGCTCACACGCAGAACTTTCCACTCCCATCTGTGCTTTTTTGGAATTGCCCTTTCACGTTAATGTTCCCTGTTTAACAAATCTGGCCCTAAGTGTTTTGAGCCCAAAGACACAAAGCTAAAAGACCTAATCTATCGTGCTTCATGTACAAGTTATCAGACATATCTGTTTTCCAAAATAAAGTAGGTGAGTTGGAACTTTAGCCTAAGCTAAGTTGAGAATATCTAAAATCCATTTAGCTCTTGCATCCCTTCTGCTTGAAAATCTATCACAGTCATTTGGAACTTTCCTGAATAATTCCACTTTTTAAATTCCATTTCGCTTACTTTATGAAAGGATAACCCCACACTTTCAACCCCATGGAAATGCTTTTTAAACATATACTTTATATTATCATATTCACCCTCCAGCCAGACTTTTCCAGACTCCACAGTTGCACAATCCCTTCTAACAGACAGCTCTATCGTAAACTCTGCAGGGAGCAGAAGGCATTGTGGGAAGGAGGAGAGGAAGGGAAGGGGCTGTAAGCGTAAGCACAGGTAGTTCAAGAAATAAAGCCACATTTGTTCTGTTCTTCATCTACTGCTTATTGAAAGGACAGCAGCAGTTCATAAGAAGTGTATTCTGGCTGCAATATCTTGCTTAAATAACTGGAGAACAGGATCAAAAACTTTGCTCTGGGCTATGATTAAAATGCCCTTTGGTACCCTGCACACTACGGAGTATAACATGCTTTACTAAATGCATTACCAAAGAAAGAGAGTGTGAGATATCAGCCACTATCCTCACCTAATGTTGTTTACTCCTTTTACTGAGTGCTAAATCAAATAAAATGCATCAGGGGATTTGCTCTCAAAACATTTAGGGTCTATCGGTCCTTCACTGCAAGCAAAAGCTGAAAAGTCTTAAGCTGCTATTTGAAAGGGAATTAATATTTTCATCGGTTGTTATTAATTATGCATCATGTTTGTGTCAGAATATAATCTGCATCCAGTGCATGTCAGGACGTGGCTAACCAAAATGCACAAATACTTCACAGAAAAGATGCTTTTGTTTCTCTGCATTTTTCTGTGTGAGAGCAAAATAAAGACAGTGCCTGTATCACAATTAAGACATCCATTTTTGCTAATTCAAAGCCAAAAACTAAGGATTTTGGCAGAGCAGCCTTCTTCCGGCCTTTCAACGCCAGCTTACGTTTGGGAGACTTCAAAGACGTTGTTTGGATCTCCTCTCAGGATGGTATACGTAATGGGATCTCTTTCACGGTCGGTTGCCTGCAAATGACAGAAAGCGCTTTTGTGTTACACTAATTCAATTATGCTCAGAAAGACTCAGCCTCCATACTTTGTCATCACGAATCCTCTGACAGAAAAACACAAAATATGTACTGTATTTGGGCATACAGCATAAATATACAGTATATAAGTGGATATATTTATATAAATTGCAGATTTTTTTCTCTTTTTTTACGTTTTAACATACATCCTTAGTATGCTCACAAAATTTTTTTGATAAAAATACAGCGAAAAAGCAATACTGTGAAACATTACAATTCAAAAGAACCATTTTCTATTTTATTATAAAATGTAATTTATTCCATGAGATGAATTTGACATATTTACTCCAGTCTTCAGTGTCACATGATCCTTCATAAATTATTCTAATATGCTGATTTGCTGCTCAATAAATATTTTTTTATCATTTTAAAGGTTACAAAGGATTTATGTTTCAAATAAATGTTCTTTTGAGCTTTCTATTTATCAGAGAATCATGAAGAAATAAATGTATCAAAAATATTCAGCAAAAACAAAAGAAATCAACATTGATAATAAGAAGATCCAATATTAATAATTGAGCAGCAAATGTGACTGAAAATCCAGCTTTGCCATTACAGGAAAAAAATACATTTTAAAATATTTTCAAAACAGAAAAAAAGTTTAAATTGTAATAACATTTCACAATATTATTTGTTTTTGTATTTTTGTATCAATTAATTTCAGCCTTGGTGAGCAGAAGAGACTTTTCAGAAACATTTAAAAAAACATTATTATGAACCTTGATGGATTAGTGTATACATTTATACATACAATATTAATGTTAATAATGTTCAGGGCTTGACATCAACGCCCGCCAACCCCTGCGTGTGTATTTCAGCTGTGGCGTGTAAACACTTTTTGGCATCTAAACAGTAGACTTTGGCAGTTTCATTTTATTGTAGTCTTCTCAAAAGTAATATGCGCATTATAACCAATAACGTGACACTTTCGAACCTATGAATGCAATGTCTAATAATCAGAAGAGTTCAAATTTTTGTTCAGAGTTTTGTTCAAAGCGTGCTCACTGAAACAGCTCTTCGCTGAAATCTGCACTCTCATCATAAACAAAAAAGCAGAGATGTACGTGTGATGTGTGTATAGAGATTCATTCATTCATGATACAGTGATTGACTGTTTCTGTTCTATTTAAGCAGCAAAAATAGATTCAAACTAAGATCACAGCAGAACCATCTGATGTGACTGCCATAAAGTTGGCTTGATGTTGGATGTTCAATAATTGCGAATTTAGGTTGTCCAATTTATTTCAGCCAAGCAACTGTTAGGGTTTGATTAAGAAGCTTTACACACAACCTTATCAGAGCTAAATAGGCCTATTTGATGATATTATATTTCTTGTAGACTTGATATGTGGCCAATAACAAATTTCCCAGCAACAAAATGTTGGCCTGTGAAAATGCTGAGTGGCTAGTGGCTTTGGAAAACCATGTAGCCACAGTGACTGTTGAGCAAAAAAGTTAATGTCAAGCCCTGATAATGTTTAATACATTTTTGTTTGAAAAAGATCCTAATGAGAGTATCTGAATCACTAATGGAGCTGATGGCTAAGTCACCTGTATGTTGAGCAGTGTGGCTCCAGTCCTTATGGCCTCATTGATCTCCAGGCTATATATGAGCTGAGGGAAACGGGGAGGGCTCTGGTTGTTGGGGGGCAGCACTTCAATATACACTGTAGTGATGGAACTTCTGAAGAAACAAAAGGAACACAGTTTATATACCTTTATTTGACAAGCATATTAAGTGTCTCACTCAAGTCAAGTCAGTCACTATTGTGGCTCTTGAAACCAGGGGAGTGAGGTTTACCTGCACAGCTCTTTACTAGCTGGCCTCTGTTATAGTCACTCCCCTGAACCTCACTCCCATCCGGGTCACGGCACCAATGTTACCCCTCCAGTTCTTCTCTCACCGCTCCGAGCGGGATTCAAACCCGTGTGTGGATGCCAAAGACCACAGTCTATAGTGTCAGTCGCCAGTGTGCCTCTTGAGGCCAGGGAAGTGTGGTTTCCTCAGCTTTTCCTAGCTGGTCTCCATTACATTTTACCCCATTTTCACAGACAAAGCTTAAAGTGTTAGTTCACCCAAAAATGAAAATTATGTCATTAGTTCCTCACCCTCATGTCGTTCCAAACCCGCAAGACCTTTGTTCATCTTCGGATCACAAATGAAGACATTTTTGATGAATTCCGAGAGCTCTCTGACCCCTCCATAGACAGCTATTTAATTAACAAGTATTCTTGTCGCTTCAATTAAGGTTGAACCAATGAAGTCACATGGACTTTTTTAACGATGTCTTTCCTACCTTTTTGGGCCTTTGAAAGTGTCAATTAAATAGCTGTCTATGGAGGGATCAAAGAGCTCATCAAAGAGCTCGGATTTCATCAAAATCTTAATTTGTGTTCTGAAGATGAACGAAGGTCTTGCGGGTTTGGAATGACATGAGGGTGAGTAATTAATGACAGATTTTTTTTTTTGGTGAACTAACCCTTTAAGCTAGTTCCAGACTAAAATGCATGTTTGATCTGTTTTAACTCAAAGCAACTTGCACTGACAGCTTAAAATATGCCTATGTCATTGTTTTGTGTCAAGATGCACATCAGTAATGTTATTTCTTTTCTTTTTTTCTAATGTACATTTATAAAAGCTACCTAAATGCTCTAATTCATCTAAGCCCTAATCCTGGCTTAGTCTAAGCCCTGTCTGTGAAACCGGGCCATAGGCATTTATTTGAGTTCCAGCATTTTGATGATAATATTTATAAATGCATCATAGAAATGTTTTTGACTTACCTTGCTCCCTAGACCTCCATTAGTACATTACTGTAAACATTGTTTTCGCTTGGTTTCAGTTTTACAACGCTGAAGGACAATTCAAACCTACAGTAATCAAGAGATGTAATCAGATGCTGTCGATTGAGCAAATGTAGCATTTCTCATTTGTGCTCTGATATAGATTTTCTGTCTTTTGACAAAATAAATCACCATTAAGTTTCTTCCCAGTAAGTCTAGCTAACAATCACAGTCCAATTGCTTATGTTGTTTCCTGGATGTTTAGTGAAAACTTAACCTGGTATTGTCATTGTTTTACGACATATTGTATCAAGGCATTCATCAACGTGTATGGAGCTGTGGTTGAAGCAAATTGTATTGGGGAGTATTCTGTTTGGAAACATTCTAATATGGTGGATTTGATGCCAGCATGCTCATACAATTTTAAAATGGGAAAATAAGAGATGAAAGTAACTATCTGGTTCTTGCAGGCTCAACCGCCATCTGTCCAACACATATCTGCTGCATTTAACCATAAACTTCTCCATACTCCAAAAATATACAGTATTTAAGTTTCATATATTTCAATAGTATATAAAAAGTCCATCCGTTTATCTATCGAAAATCTCTTTTTACATATTGTGATTGTGTTATTAATTTATTTCAGTTTATAATGCAGTTTATAATTACCTTCCAATTTCCAATAATTTATGTCATTTCGCCATCATTTTATCCTATTATTTGTGACGTACTGATGCATAGGAATGCTGTTTTGAAACTAAGCCAGAGAAGGTTTACTTCTTTGTTAATAGAATATAACAATCATTTAATTATTTCAACTATTCACCCTGGTCTTTAAACTAATTTCTGGAGGTTTGTCAGTTTGTTAATGCATTAACACCATAGACCTAGACTCTCTGTGTTCTATTTCAAGGGAACTCGAGCTGCGTCGAAATGCTTGTGAGAAAGCCCCTGTGAGTTTGCGTCATGGAATCAGTCCAATGGGGTGGCGGAACATCATAGGCGGGTGACGTCATTGACCAGGAACTATAAAGCACACCTAAACCAAACAGCATTAGCTTCTGTGCCTTCAGAAAGCGCTCCATTTGAAATCTGTTTTTATCTGTCTTCTAGTTCTGGCTAAGCAGGAATTTTTCACTTAAAAAAGAAAAAGAAACTAAAATATGGGTGTGTTCTGTTTGGGAGAGGAGCATGCTCAGTCAGCTCTCGAGGGAGCTGAATGTGAGCACTGCGAGCGTCTCCCTCTCAGAACACTAGGCTCACGCTGCGCACTCTTCGAGGAGGGTGCTTCGGTTCGCGTTCCTCACGGCTCGGGTCCCGCTTCTGCCTAGGCAGAGTGCTGACTTTAGTTGTGGGGTTTGCAAATGGATCTAACAGCAGGGTTTGAGACATGCTTTGCCTTATCTCAGCCTCTGTTAGGTCCAGTGCCTCAGTTCAGAGTTCAGAAGCACTCATTGCGGTTTCTTACACTCCGAATAAGCAATCAATTTCGAGAGACGACACGCTGTCAAACTTGGTTCTCCCCAACGCATTCCAGCTCCTTCGAGACTGGATGTTATGTTACAGGCATGGCTGAGGCAACATCTGTATGAATTTTCCCCCCGATTGCGAGTTTGGTCACAACTTTTTCAACTAATACAAACTCTTACAAAAAATAATTGACAAAAAACACAAATTAAGATATTTTTGAATAAATCCGAGAGCTTTCTGACAACGTAATTTAAACTTTCAAGTCCCAGAAGGTAGTAAAGACATTGTTAAAATAGTCCATGTGAATACAGTGGTCCAACCTTAATGTTATGAAGCTGTGAGAAAAATTTTTGTGCTCACCCTATGCTATTCACGTAAGCAACACAACCCATGCATGAACGATGAACGAAGGTCTTATGGGTCTAGAATGACAGTAATTAAGTAATTAGTAATTAATGGTATAATTTTAACTTTTGGGTGCACTTACCCTTTAAGTGCAATTTTAACTAAATTTCTGATAAGTATATAAAAACTAGACTGAAAGTATACTTTTAGTTTAAAAGAAGTATACGCAACTTTTATATGCAACTCAAATAAATAAATCTTAATTTTATTTTTGTGTGCCTTGATAAAGTGGGTACACAGTTCCAACCAAGTATAGCTCTGTGGAGAAGAATTTCAAATTTAGGTTCTGTTGATTTGTTGTGTATATTAGAGGCTCTTAAACTAGTTCCCGAACAGCAAAGCGAAACAATCCATTTCCTGAACTTTGCTTGCCCTCGTTCTATTTCTACTTCATTCTGCTTTATTGATCCAGCAGTCAGCAAGAATTACAGAGGGCAGCAGCTGGTATGAATTGGACAGGAGGGGAAGTAGTGGCAATTAGAGTGAAAAGCCCTTAATTTCCGTGTCAGATGGACAAGAGCAGGGGCCAATATCGGCAGAGTGTTCTCAGAGATATTTCCGAAGCAAAATCTGTCACCATGTGGCATTGTATTGATCTAAAACTGGACATGTGAGGTTGAGTCTTCTGTTAGAGAGTGAGAGGGACACTTTTTTCAACCCTCATTGGGTTTTCAGTTGATTTACCTTCTCTGGGACACAGGGCCGTTGTCGGAGGCCCTAACGGTGAGGGCGTAGGAGCGGCCCACCGTCAGGTTGACACCGGGTGGCACAGTGATCACTCCTGTACAGTCATTGATGGTGAAGTGTCCCTGATCTCCCGCCAAGATTTTGTAGCTCACCAACCCATTGGAACCCTCATCAGCGTCCACTGCTGTCAGCTAAAGAAAAATTTAAAAAAAAAATGAAGCAAAGGTGCTTATTCACATTCATCCCTGTCCAAGCTTCTGATTCATGAAACCTGTCAAATATGTCCGGGACCAAGTCATGTTTCATTAAAATATTCAGATTTACTATTTCAGCACATTCAGCACCTGGCTACACTGGATAGTTGGTGGCTTGTGAATAATAACAGTGTTTTTTTTTGTTTTGTTTTTTGTACTGAAGTTCACTCTTTAGTGACTGATTGATTGATTGATTGATTGATTGATTCATATAATCCTAAACAAAATGCCTGTACATGCACATGAACTTTAATGACATTCCATTCTTAATCCATAGGGTTTAATATGGAGTTGGCCCACTCTTTGCAGCTATAACAGCTTAAACTCTTCTGAGAAGGCTTTGCACAAGTATCATGTTTATTATTATTATTATTATTATTATTATTATTATAATTATGTTTATTTGTTATTTTTGACCATTCTTCTAGAAGTGCATTTGTGAGGTCAAACACTGATGTTGGACGAGAAGGCCTGGCTTGTAGTCTCCACTCTAATTCATCCCAAAGGTGTTCTTTCAGGTTAAGGCCAGAATTCTGTGCAGGCCAGGCAAGTTCTTTATGGACCCTGCTTTCATGTTGGAACAGCAATGGGCCATCCCCAAACTGTTCCCACAAAGTTGGGTGCATGAAATTGTCCAAAATGTCTTGGCATGCTGAAGCATTAAGAGTCCCTTTTACTTGAACTAAGGGGCCAAGCCCAACCCCTGAAAAATAACCCCACACTATAATCCCTCCTCCACCAAATTTTACACTTTACAATGCAGTAAGGCAAGTACCGCTCTCCTAGAAACTGCCAAACCCAGATTTGTCCATCAGATTACCAGACAGAGAAGCGTGATTTGTCACTCTAGAGCAGTGGTTTTCAAACCTGTCCTGGAGGCACCCTAGCCCTGGACATTTTGTGTGTCTGTCTCATTTATCACACCTGATTCAACTCATCAGCTCATTAGTAGAGACTGCAAAAACTCAATTGGGTGTGTCTGATAAGGGAGAAATACAAAATGTGCAGGACAGAGGTGCCTCCAAGACAGGTTTGAAAACCACTGCTCTAGAGTCCAGTGGCGGTGTGCTTTACACCACTGCGCCCTTTTACTCGTTTCAGGCCCAATCATTTTGGCAATATAGTGTATATTATGATATAAGTTGTTTTTAAATATTAATTATTTTTTTACATGAGAGTGGTATATGGACATATATATTAAATATTGTTTGCTTAACATATTTTAACCATGTTCTTACTATTTAACTGAATATATTGAAATTAAGCTCTAGTGCTAGTCCTGCAGGAAGATTCAATGTTACGTCACTAATTACATCCAGACCTAACCAATCATGTTCTAATTCTCAGAGTATAAAAGACCGGTACTGTCACGCCTGAGTTCTCAGATGCTGTTGCCAACATTACCTCCATCCTCTCCACCACAGCACCACCACTGTCTATACCTCCCAGGGGGTCGGCTGCACTCCTGTCTTCTTCTTAAGGCAGGAAATGCAGAGTCCGTTACCCACAAGATGAGAGCTACGGATGGGGTCTACGCCAAAGAACCTCTAATTATAATACTTGCTGGTCTGTTAATAAACTTGCTATTTTATCGTATATCATCTGGCCTCTCGAGTCTTTCTGGTAGGATTATTATCACACTTAAAAGATTCAAGTAGATTCTAAACAATTTGAAAAAAAAAACCAAATAGGTGCAAATAGTTATGCAAAAACTAATATTTTATGACATGAATTATATTTAAGTATTTAAATGTAATATTTATGCCTCAGGCTTAATATTTAATTTAATATTAATTTAAATTAGTCTTTAATTTATACCGTCTAATAAACAATTAACAAAAACGTAAATACTTGGTACACAGTTGGTACTACAAGTAATAATAATATTAATAATAGTAAAATTACTGTAATGCAGTACAATTCTTTTTAAAAATTCTAATATAAAAAACCCTTATGCTTTGTAATATTTATGCAGAAATTACTTTTTTTAATATAATGTAAAAATGTAACTCAGACATGTTTTGTGAAAATTACACTCATAATATGTAGCATCAATGTTTTCGGACTCACTGACTCTACAGATAGAGAGATAATTATTTATTTCAGAACCTTTATAAAGTGACAACTACCAGCATACAATGGAGAAGTTAACCTTTTAGATGATATAACTTGCACTTTTTAATTTTGACTTCTGGGGTCAATATTTCAGTATGTCACAGCAAATCTGCGCTCTGCTCTTGTCCTGATTGCAAAGAGATCAGTTATGCACACATTTCAAAAGAAAATTCTGGTTAAGACAAAGATTAAACAGAGATCTGAGCAATTATTTCAGCAATAAGCCCCTCGTAAATGTGGGAACTACAGCTATTAATTCAAATAAGTGGATTAAGGGTGATAAGCTCAGCAAAAAAAAAAAAAAAGTCTTTTTTCTAGGAAAGACATCTAAACATTACAAATGCAACATCAATGTAGAAGCTAAATTGTGTAAAATATTAAGATTATGGATATTTTCCGAGAATATATATATATATATATATATATATATATATATATATATATATATATATATATATATATATATATATATAGGCAACTTGGTCCTGGCAACACACCTGATCAATGTCTTCAGGGTTACTAGAAAGCTGCAGACAGGCGAGTTTTTATCAGGGTTGGAGCTAAACTCTGCAGGACAAGTCAAAGTTGCCTATCCCTGATTTAGAGGATGCTTAGAAGTCTTCCATGGAAAACCAGAAAAAATGCTAATAAAGAAAAAAAGTGATTTTATTGCAGTAAAAGCGTAGCTCATTGATTACCTGTAAGACTGTATCCCCAGGCTGCATGTCTGTGTAAACATTCACACTGTAGGAGACGTTGTGAAAGGTGGGTGTGTTGTCATTGGCATCAATCACAGTAATATTAACAGTGACTGGAGAGCTCTCCTGAACTCCATCTGAAGCAGTCATCTACAGACAAAAGGAAGTATTAAACTGTGAATATCAGACCGTGAGGTAGAGAAAGGTATTTGCTGCTTAATTTCATAATTGCACATAGTGCACAGATGAATCACTGTAAATCAGACATTTTAGAAAGAGAAAGCTAAAGGCAAAATTTGAATACTGCTGATAGCTACACATCAGCAAACAGATATGTGATATAAAAGGCAGATCCTCACATTTTCCCTTTGATTATTGTGATAGCGTAGGCCTAGCCAAATTATTCAAATGAATGCTCTTGCGTGGCGAGAACAGTCCATTGGCGGTACTCCCAACTGCCTCACTAGCTGTCAACTAGACTAATGGGATATCACAGAGAGGTTGTGGACTGTGTTGTGAGAAGGGCGAAGTGTTTCTGTCAACCTCCACATGGAATACAAAAGCTGAAGCTCGAGCACAGAAGGAGGTGGTCAAGTCAAATATTATGAATAAAAGACAGCACAAATGAAAACATGTTGATTATTGGTAGTTGACTATTTGTTTTTGTTTTTGATGGCCAATATCAATGCCAATATATACTTATGTGATATTACAGTATTTTATTGAAATATAGTAAATAACATTTCTGCAGTTAAATGCATTTTACATCATATTTACACAAATTGAGGTTGATTATTTTTTTTTAAAATCATATAACAGTATTATTCACATATATAGAAGTTAGTAACACTGGAAGTAAATAAGGACTAAGAATCAAACTTTCTCAAAGACAAGGTAATCCTATTACGTACAGTACATAGTGAATATGTCATAGCAGTAAACTGGGAAGTGTAGTATAACATTATGGTTTTAAAGTGCCCCTGTTATGCTATTTTAAAGGTTCCTACTTTTGTTTTGAAGGTTTACATGGATCCATGGTTAAAAAACACTTTTATTTTCTCATAATATACATTGCGGCATCACCTCTTTTCTCACAGTATCTGAAATGGTTTAGTAAAGGATTTGGTCTTTCTAAAACCCCTCCTACCCGAGAGCCTATGTTGCTCTGATTGGTCAGATAGACCAGTCTGTTGTGATTGGTCTACCACTTACAGCGCATGCTGGAAGCAAAACGGCCATTATCATATCTGAATGTCAGGCCCGAGACTTCCTCAGCACTTGTATACACAGTGATGCAAATAGTAACGCTTGCGTTGGTTTGCGGCATGATCCACGTGACTGCGCGCGCCGCCGGAAGATGAATGCATGTCGCAACTCTGTTTTTCATCGGCTTTAACTGTTATGCCACATTAAGTGCACCGAAATGCTATTTATTGTTAGAATTTCATATTAAAACTTTCAAAAATTTGACTTTGTTTCATATCAAAAGCAGGTTTGGTAATTTGGCGAGTGATTTATTTGGGCAGATTGAGAGCGTGAGACAGAGCCTGAAAGCATGTGTTGGCAACCCTGCATTCAAAGGCTTTGCCTTCAACAAAACAAAGCATACTTTGGCCTAAAGCAGCCACCATCAACACCACCCAACAACACTTTAGCAAACACATTGTCACAAGCCACTAAGAACTTTCATTACAGCAAGCTACGACTTAGCATTTTGGCAGCTAGTTTTGCATTTTTTCTTCACAAATTACATAGAAACATAGTTTCTCTTTTTGATAACAGTAGTTACTGATTACACTATCGGTGTAATGATCACCGCAGTACATTTTATTTTGAAGCATTAGTCAAGGATGAAGGACCTAGAAAAAAATAAGCTCCAACTGCAATACTTTGTGTTATTTCAGGGAATACTTTCCTCCAAATTAACTGCATCATGGGTATATCAACATGGCCCTACAGACTAATTTAAACGAGTGAAAACTATGCTTATTGGCTACAAAGACAGGACAAATGAGATACTTGATATTCCACAGCTCCGGCAAACAAAGTTCATCTTGTCGCAGAACAGATAATGGCACCTCTAAGCAGCCATTTGAATGTGACACACTAGCCTAACACGGCACAGTAACATCACCGGCGGGACCCACACTCTTCTGTTCCCTTAGACGAGACCAGCTGGTTTCAGTTTCTGAATGAACCAGCACTCGGCAGGAGTGAGGTGGAGTGCAGTGAATGTTAAGTCCCACAGCATACGTCCCATGAGCAAACCTAGACACACGTCTGACTGAGAATCAGCATTCAGTCGCTGCCCCCTCCACAATTTAGTCTTCTTATTCCATAATTATTATACTCTCCTATAGAATCAGGCACAAGGGTCTTTTCAACAGTGAAAGCATGTTGAGAAATGTGTATTGATAAGCTCATTGTATACTTTTAGATGCTTTTTACACACTGTACACATCTAAAATCTCAATTGCTTGATTACTATATCGTCAAAAAAAAATTAAAATGGAAATACATTATCACCCAGAAATACATTAACAGTTGGATATATAGTACATCCTACTTTACCTGCATACATTCCGTATACTTATGTGAAGCCATAAATAATATACAGCAAATCTCAGCTGGAAAATCCCATTGCAAAATGTAAAAATTGCAATACAATTGCAATAATATATATATATATATATATATATATATATATATATATATATATATATATATATATATATATATATATATATATATATATACTGTATGCATACATACTTTATCCACATACATGCAGTATACTCATCTAGAGCGGCATAATATATAGCATATCTCTTAAGGCATGAAGATATTTTAAATAATAACATCAGGATTTTCTGTAAATCTTCTTTGAAATATTGTGTATTGTGACAAGCGCTTCACAAACAAATCTGATTTGACATGAATTTCATCAGCATGTTTTTTCACAAATTAGTTTGTCCATAAGGCTGTTGTTTCACAGTCGAAAAAGAAACAGTTTTTTTTATCTCTCATATGATTTGGAGAGAAATAGCACACACACTGGACAAGGATGAATCTTCCTGCACACATTTGTTGACCACCTGCACACACGCTATCAAATGTATTATGCTTTACAGGCTGTATCAAATGTGGTATGCTGTACATGTGCTCGTCTGCGCAAAACTAAGGTATGTCAAGGAAAATTTGATCAATCTACCGTTTTAATCCAACTGTTAATCCTGTTTTGAGGACATAGAGTGTTTCAACTAAGTTTAATGGTGCAACACAAATATTTAGTAGTGTGTAAGAGGAAACTAGAGTGTAGTCACACTAGGCACAAGAGCTGCACGATTCTGAATAAATTGAGAATCACGATTTTTGTGTGTAAAATGGAGATTGCGATTCTCCCACGATACTGAAGGAAAAAAATAAATACAAAAATAACATGCAAACTAGAGGAGCTGATGTTCATTGCTTTAGTCTTTAAAATATATATTAATTTTGAAAGACAAAAAAAAAATTGGAGTCAGTGTCACATTCATAAAGACTTAAATGTAAAATACTTCAAATAAATATTTTAAATGAATGATTCAATGACAAACAATTTTTTCAACAACAAACAACTTGTCGCCACCTGGCGTAACGATTAGCAATACAATACAAGTGTTGAAAAATATGATTTACTCTTATTTTGATACCAATACCATGCATGTTTACCCAAATTATAAACTTTATCACAGTTTACTTTTCCCCCTGTTCACACTCAGCGGACGCTTGCAATGTGAAAAATGAATAAAAGACAGTAGAGTCATGGTCATTTAGGAATCGAGATTGCAATCTTTTAACGATTAATCATGCAGCTCAACCAGGCACGGTTTCCTTGTACGCACCCTTTATGTTGCAATTAGGCTAAGTTATAACTACAGCTGGTGCAACAGGCATCTGGCAGTCAGGGTTTGGCTAAAAAAGAGTATGAGCCGCTCCCATCAATGTTGTTTTCTGTGAGTCTGTCACAGAGACAGACATCATTGCACAGTTCACGTACTGTATTTCAGTGACATCTGTCAGGTTGTGCCTGTGCACTTGACATGTCAGGCACTCTTGTGGTAGAAGCGAGTTTGCATCTGGAAGGGGGAATGCAATTATCTGGACCCACTCCTCTATTCCCTCGCAATTCCCTGCCTCCTCTTCGCTGCATAAGTCTAATAATGAAGCTGAATCTTCTGATAAAAAAATTAAAATAAATAAATAAATAAAATCTGCAGGGGAAAAAAATAACACCAAAGCATCATTTGCCAAAGCGCAACTTAACTTTAGGCTCGAACTAGTGAATTTAGGAGTTCATCAGCAAATGGCAAGAACTTCTGGACTCCATAGCAGCTTTCATTGGCCAAGGACTGCACCATGAGGCTGTCTGACTGACATGTAAAGCAACCAATCATAGTTAATTTTGTTCGGCATCATGTTTAGGGATGTGGAAATCTAAAGTCGATGATCCTACAATAACAGACAGGCGTGTAAAACTCTTGGGATTCTTTTAAAGACTCTACTGTGAACTTCACATACTTTCGAAAACCCAGCACTTAGTTGATTCTGATAAGCACTCATTGTTATAGCTGTGAACATGATGGCTTTCTTCTTCAATGATGGAATTTGGTGTCACAGCAGCTTTGTTTCCAGGCAGAACAATTTAAGAAAGTGACACACACATCTCCTGGAACTCAGATGATCACTTCAACACTTTATGAATCAGATGTTCAGCCAACGGTCCGTGGGCCGTGCATTGAAGCGTGTTAAAACTCGGATGCGCAAGCTGTTGCTGTGGTAATGCACATCAATGCCTTGACGAGTTGATTTATGTTGGCTAACTTTTATTTGAGGAATTCTGTTTATAATGGGCTATTGATTTTGTACTTACTGTACTTATCACTTTTGTGAGGGCTGGTGAAAAGGTAACACCATCTGCCGGAACCACCTCACCTGGCCTGCTATCAGCAGTACAGGACTGGGAGCAAATAAACTCGTTAAGGCCAGATATGGTGCTGATCTCAGAAGTCTCCAAGCAGATTATCCTCTTAGAACTTACAGTCCCCTGGGAGGACTGTATCGAGGAGGCCAATGAGAGGAAGAGTACATTGAGCTGTTACAAGAGAGCTGAAGTAAAGTCTAGAATGCAATGTGTGAGCCATTGAGGTGGAATGCAGAGGGTTCACAGCCCAGTCTCTCTGCAGGGCCTATAACATGCTGGGCATCAAAGGGGCAAGTAGGCAAAGGGACATTAAGTCGGCCACTAAGGCAGCGGAACTTGCTTCGAGGTGTCTGTGGATTAAGTGAATGCTTACAGTTGTGGTCAGAATTATTGGCACCCTTGGTAAATATGATCAAAGATGGCTATAAACATACATCTGCGATGTTTATCATTTTGATCTTCATTAAGAAAAAACAAAAAGACATTTGAATTCATCAAGACATCAAGAAATAAATGTTTTTTTCTACAAAACACGCTGGCCACAATTATTGGCACCCCTAGAATTGTTTGAGTAAAACATATCTGAAGTATATTCCAAGAAGTATCTATATATTCCTGTGAAACAAGTTACAGCTAGACAATTCCATGTTCCTGGTCACCAGGAACATGGAAATGTCTAGCTATAACTTCTTGTTTATATATATATATATATATATATATATATATATATATATATATATATATATATATATATATATATATATATATATATATATATATATATATATATATATATATATATATATATATATATATATATATATATATATATATATATATATACACACACAAATTATGTAAAACTAGCATGTTTCCATTGAGTTCTTCTTAAAACGTTACCACATTTTGCCTCAACCAATCACATGGCAGTTGCTTCAATGCATTTAGGGGTGTGGTCCTGGTAAAGACAATCTCCTGAACTCCAAACTGAATGTCAGAATGGGAAAGAAAGGTGATTTAAGGAATTTTGAGTGTGGCATGGTTGTTGGTGCCAGACGGGCCGGTCTGAGTATTCCACAATCTGCTCAGTTACTGGGATTTTCAGATGGTAGAGTTAGAATTTGGCGTAAACAGAATGAGAACATGGATCCATCATGCCTTGTTACCACTGTGCAGGCTGGTGGTGGTGGTGTAATGGTGTGGGGGATGTTTACTTGGCACACTTTAGGCCCCTTAGTGCCAATTGGGCATCGTTTAAATGCCACGGCCTACCTGAGCATTGTTTCTGACCATGTCCATCCCTTTATGACCACCATGTAGCCATCCTCTCTCTATATATATATATATATATATATATATATATATATATATATACCTTCTAAAAAAATTGCATATTGTGATAAAAGTTCATTATTTTCTATAATGTAATGATAAAATTAAACTTTCATATATTTTAGAGTCATTGCACACCAACTGAAATATTTCAGGTCTTTTATTTTTAAAGCTACACTGTGTGATATTTTCCCCCATCTAGCGGTGAAAAGGTATATGACCATCCAGTGAATATTAGTTTCTGTTCCTCTCAATTCCGATTTCATTTTAATTCCTACGGTGGCTGATTTAGTCCAAGATTAATATGGCTTCCATTGTAGGCTATATCAGTCTCAAGCAATCCCCCTCTTCACATTCGACACAGTGCCATCGAGTGTTAAAACGCGAAAGGCGAAGCTTGAATTTACGGGTATGTCCCTCTTTGGCTAATGTACTTTCAAGATGGAGGGGCAACATGGTGACGAGCATTCTAACCCCTCACCCGTATGAATTTTCAATGGCATATTATACACTTACGAGAATACTTTATTACTTGAAAGAAGTTAATATACATTAATGAGCACATATATTTTTGAAAGAACTACGTGTTTTTAGCTAAGAATAAACTAAAAAAGTTACACAGTGTAGCTTTAATACTGATGATTTTGGCATACAGCTCATGAAAACCCCAAATTCCTATTTTAAAAAATTAGCATATCATGAAAAGGTTCTCTAAACGAGCTATTAATCTAATCATCTGAATCAACTAATTAACTCTAAACACCTGCAAAAGATTCCTGAGGCTTTTAAAAACTCCCAGCCTGGTTCATTAGTCAAAACCGCAATCATGAGTAAGACTGCCGACCTGACTGCTGTCCAGAAGGCCATCATTGACACCCTCAAGCGAGAGGGTAAGACACAGAAAGACATTTCTGAACGAATAGGCTGTTCCCGAACCCGAACCCTAGGCTTGCACTATGTGCGCCCCACTGGTCGAACATAATGACGCCGCCATTGAAAGTGAAAATGGAACTCATGAACTGAAAACGTGGCAGTAGGCTACTTTAAGTTAAAAAAAGTCGAGCTACATGTTCAATTTGCAATGCCGATTTGTCTCGTGATGACAAGGACCTTAAACAATTAGCCGCTGTTATATCATTTGCGTATGAAACATCCGAGAGAATACGAGTTGTGCAGCCTCGGGAAGCGCCTTTCATTTGCTTTAAGGAGCTGTCAGGAGCTTGTACTACTGCTGTATTTTTCTGTGGAAATGGTCCCATACAGTAAGCTTTTCCATTGCTTCATTTTGCGAGATATATCTGGTTTGTGGTTGCACATGTCGACGCACTCCGTGAGTGAACAAATAACGCTATACAGCATATTTTTCTTAACCATGCATAAAAAAACAAACAAACAAAAAAGTGTTAAAAACATTTAAACCGTTTAACTGGTAGTACTTATCGGTCAAAGTTCTTACTTTCGGTTAACGGTTAAATGGTCAATAGCATCCCTAACGTTACACTGCTGTGGACGTTGTTTACTTCGTTAATGTGTTTACTTTGATGATGGGAGAAGGATTCGGTATTCGGTTTCAGATTCGGCCGAATCTTAACCAGTATATTCAGTATTCGGCCGAACCCCAAAAATCTGGATTCGGTGCATCCCTAGTATTCAGACACCATCAACGGTTTCTCACATTATCACAGTTTATTCGCTATAGTTTAGAAAATGGTAATAAAATATGCCAAGAACTCAACAAATTCATCTTGATAATGTCAGATAACTTTGATAGAAAGGGATGTAATGGATTGCAATCAACCAATCAGCTGTCAGCTGTTAAATTTAAGTACACAATTAGATAATACCAATTCAATACCAAGTCAACCAATGACCAAGCCATGCTTAATTTTGTTCAGTCTGTGGTGTAAAAGGTCACATTAGCAATTAAAGAAAAAACACTGAAGCGAAACACGGTCAGGTCAAAGTGTCTGAATAATAATAATAATGGTCCCAAATTTGTATTTATTTAACTGATGATGCACTGTATGAAGAATTGTTGGGTATAATTTGTCTCAGGTAAATTTATTTTGTTATTCTCACTTACATAAATGAACTATAGTGTTCTGCACCCACTAGTAAGAAATGATATCTGGTGTCTGAATAATTTTTGGTTTGATTGTACATACTATTTTTTGACTAGCTTTTTTTTTTATACTAGTTGACTAGTCAACTACAAAATGCCTATTTAAAAATGATTGAAATTAGATATGGTGCACATCCCTAATTAAGAGTGCACTGCACAAAAAAGAATGCAATTGGAAGTTGCTGTTGCCAACATGACAGTGAAGGGGAAATCAATCATACAGTCATGACATCATCTCAGCGAGGTGCTTCAAAAGCTGAGCTTATCACATGTGCATCACAAGTTTGCCATGTCAAACTAGAAAGCTCAGACATCTAGTTATCTCCAGGGTGCCGCTTAGGTAGAGTCATGTCGGCTCCCTCTGCTCAAAAATAAATTCAAGGACTTATTTATGTATATCCAGTAAATGTAAGCTAGCTACATTTTTGAAAGGCATCACACCAAAAGTGAAATTGCATCTGTATATGCCACTACTACTGTCATGAAAATTTAGCTTTTTTCGGGTTCATTCAGTGCTATACAATTGCGAGCATACACCTGCATTCATTTACATTTCCAGGACATTTCTGGAATTCCTCCATTACAGTAATGTCCTGATATTTAAATAAATGCAGGTGTGTTCTTCTTCTTTTATTGGATCTGGTTTGGATCCAATCTGGAGGGATAAACATTTTTGTATGGAGTGGTGTTTGGTGCTACACTGTTCATCTCATTGTTAACTTTATAAAACAAAATGAAATAAAAGCTAATTCACTAAACTCCATCAAACTCAGCTACTGAATTAGACTACATGTTTTTTTAAATTGCATACATAACAGAATGCAGCTGGCCAAAAACAAAGATGCCATTTGTATCAAGAGCCCCCTACACCACATGTATAATGAGAAGTACATAATAAAACACATTATATATTCTGGCTGCATAGAAAATGCTGCTAAAAAAAAGCGTGTATTGACAAGTAAGTGCGCCAACATTCACAATTGCAGCCAACATGTTTCCATTAACCAGGGAGATGCAGTTGTGTATCCTTTGTGTAGGTCATAATAGTATGACCCATACTACCATTATTGCCTGGTCCTAAAAATACCATTGTTCTCTCTCATTAACAAGCAACAAGGGCTAAAACTCCACTCCACTGTATCACTGTAATATATGTAAAGAGACTAAAATAACTATGGACATGCTTAGCAGAGTTAATACAAATCCATTCACCACCAAGCAAAAAATGTATGGAAAACAGCAACCTCCATGTTACCAAACTGAGATTTGCATATATCCATAATACAGTTTGAAAAACAGTGAAATATGGTGCTTTGTGTGAATTGAATAGCAGGAACCTGAGAGAATTAGCTGATGGCACCACAATGGCCTGTATTTTCCATGTGACCTGATGCAGCGTTGGGATATTCAGCATTGTTGGAGAGTAACTAGCTAAAAGTACCTTAACGAGTTTGTTTGCCCATAAAATTTAAAGATATGAAAGCTTCAACATAAGTTCTGCTGGGAAGACTCAGTTACTATGTCACTTATTGCCTTCACTCCAATTAAATTATATTCGCATGCTCACTGTATAAAAGCTCGGTACTTACACATGTTTGAGTTTGCAGATACTGAAGAGACGATTACGTCTCGCTCACCTGCTAAACCGCCATGTCCACTGACACGCCCGCCGTGTGTGAGTAACAAATAACGACAAATAACAAGTAACGACAAATTTGTTCCGCCTTCTCCTCTTCCAACACGACGCAGCTCGCGCATCAATGCCGTGGCTCGCCTTGGGCAAGCTGGCCTTCGGAGGACATTACCATAGCCGTGGAAGCTGCCGGTATTCCCATCAGCCGAGGTTTATCCAGATAAGATTTACTGCTACTGGCTTTTAATACTCTGGGCAATCCACCAGAACCTGATCCTCACAAACAAACAAAAAGATCTATGCAGCATTCTGGATCACTGGATCCATCCGAGCCCGCAGAAGTTAACTTCCAAATTCTCCAAGCCGTCCAAAGTCTCTCTCAAACCGTTAAGACCTTGGAATCTAAGATGTTGAAGTTCGAACACTCACTTAACAACTCCAATAGCTCGGTCTGCAACCTCCAAGCTTCCTCTGCCAGCCATCGGATTAAGCCATTTATCGAACGTGCCTTCTACTTTAGCCGTCCCAACTTGTCTACAGCTGATAGAGCCAACATTTCAGGAGGCCTCTGTCACACCCGAAACATCCTCCTTTAACCTCTCTTCAGCAGTTCCAGCTCTCCCCTCTTATTAGAGCGAACATTGTCCAAGGTAAGGACATTAACTTGGCTTCACTTCTGCTTCCCTCGCCTGCCGTTGACAGGAAAATGGTAGACTGTGGTGACGTGGCAGTCAAAACTTCCGATCCCAGATTAAACCGTAATCTTTCATTTGGCGAATTCGTCATCGCATTCAGCCTTTACAGAGACATATTGTGCCAGATTTTTCCGGATCAGAGGGAAGAGTTAGATCTGTATCTAGCTTTAATGGCTGACTTTAACCAAAGGTACGGGGGAACCTTATTTTATGAATATCACAAATCTTTCTCAGCCAAATCTGCTTCTTTCATCTCGCTCTAAAACTCCAGACTAGACTGGTCCGTTACCGACACGGAATTGCTTGTTCGCCACTTCGGTGGTCAAAAAAGTGTTCACATCGGTTGCAGAAGTAGCCCCCATATTTTTAATAGCCTCTCTGAAGCATTGTGCTGGATTCTGCTGAACGTCTGCAAGCTTCCATTCGTTTAACATCTACTCGATGATTTTCTGCTGATCGATTTTCCGTCTCAACAATCTTCGATATACTCAAACAGATTTTTGGTGACGTCGGCGTTCCCCTCTCCGCGGAAAAAAACATGGGTCCCTCTACCTCGTTAGAATTCCTAGGAAATTCCCTCGACACAGTTTTAATGCAAGCTTCTCTTCCCTCCGAAAAGCTCGTAAGAATTAGATCTTTCCTTGTATCTTTTTCTTCTCTACAAACCGTCTCTAAGCGCAACATGCTCTCGTTACTCGGCCACCTTAATTTCGACATGAGCATCATTCCTCAAGGCATTCATTTCACGATTGCTTACCCTGGCCCATTCTGTCGAAAAACGAAGCGACCAAATTCATCTAGATGGAGGGTGTCTGTCTGACATAAAATTTTGGCAGCGCTTGTTAAAAGAATGGAACGGTATCTCTTTTTTCTACCACGACATTTTTGAATCTTCGATCGAATTTCAATTATTCACAGACGCTGCCCCTTGCCTTCGTTACATGTTCGTTATCATATAATCTTAAAAAATAAATAAATAAATAAATAAATAATTTAGTGCGATATAATGTTCTATGTGGTCCATTGTGACCGTGTAGCCTATGTGGCTGTTCCTTGTCTTAAGGCCATTAAG
Organism: Gobiocypris rarus; assembly: GCA_023029165.1. Taxonomy (NCBI): domain Eukaryota; kingdom Metazoa; phylum Chordata; class Actinopteri; order Cypriniformes; family Gobionidae; genus Gobiocypris; species Gobiocypris rarus. The sequence goes on from CM040920.1 coordinate 6,194,128, forward strand.
AATGGCATGTTCTGTGTGGCTCTGTCTCGTTGGCTTTGTTTAGAGTGGCTTAGCAGCCTTGTGGCCCGGTGGGCCTCGTCTCTGTGTCGGTCTCATGGTTTGTGGTACAATGTTGGCTTGTTCCATGTTCGGCCTTCAAGGCCGCAGACTTTATGGCCTCGTTTCGTGTGGCTTAGTGGCCATTGTCTGTACGTCTCGTCTAAGTGTGGGATTATGGTTTAGGAACATTCTATGTTCTGTGTGGTCTACTGTGACCATGTAGCCTAATGTGGCCTTGTCTCGTGGTCTTGTGGCCTTCATGGCATGGTTAAACGTGGCCTAGTGGCCTTGTATTCAAGTATGTCTGTCTATGTGTGGCATTAGCGGCCTTGTGGCCATGTGGGCCTTGTGTTCATGTGGGGCTTGGTGCCTTGTGGCATATGTTTGCCTTGTCCTTTAAAAAGATGCCTGATCGGCCAGTGGACCCTCCGGGGCATATGTTTAATGTGGCTTAGATGCAGTAGTCTTGCGTGGTTTGTCTATATGTGGCACTAGCGGGTTAGTCTTGTCCATAAAAGATGCCAATGGTGGCCAGTCGCCCACTGGGGCTTAGGTTTTGTGTGGTCTTTAAGGCCAGTAGCATTTTATATATTAAAAAAATATATATATATATATATATATATATATATATATATATAAAAATCTAGCCAAGTGGCTTGCTTTGCCCAGTCTTACCTTGTCTCTTTGTGGCATTAGCGGCCGTTGTGGCTCTTAGAAGCCTTGTCTCTGTGGTCTATATAGGCCGTGTGGCTCATCAAGGCCTCGTCTCTGTGGTCTATAAAGGCTGTGTGGTCCAATGAGGCCAGAGTCTGTGTTGTTTATGTACGGCCCTAGGTGGCCTGCTATATGTGGTCCAATGCGGCCGTTTCATTATAGCCATGCGGCTCTGTCCGTGTGGTCTAATGAGGCCTGTTTTATTATTTTTGCCAAGCGGCTGTCTGCATGGTCCAATGAGGCCTTGTCTCTGTGTTTTCCTAGGAGTGAACTGGCAATAGTCTAAATATATATATATATATATATATATATATATATATATATATATATATATATATATATATATATATATATATATATATATAAAAAGTCTATCATGCAAGGACTTGTCTTTCTTTTATATTAAGCTATAAGCACGCCGTATCTTTTCACATCTTAATTCTACCATATAGTAACTTCCTTCTCTATTTTCAGGAACCCCAGGATCCTAGACCGGTGGGTATACTCAGTTACCAACTTTTGGGGGTTGGCGGGCCCCGTCCCGGAGTATCCATACTCCACCTATTTTTGGGGGTCGGCTACGCCCCTGCCCTCGTCTTCGGAAGGAATGGCAGATCCGATACCCTCGGATTATTCACTACGGACGGGGCCAACGCCAAATGACTTTATATATTATTAGCTTGCTGAGCTATTAATAAATACGCTTTTGTCTAAATAATTCTCCCGAGTCTTTCCTGTAGAAATGAAAGCTTTAGCATAAGTTCTGCTGGGAAGACTCAATTACTGCGTCACTTATTGCCTTAACTCCAATTCAATTATATTTGCATGCTCACTGTATAAAAGCTCAGTACTTACACATGTTTGAGTTCGCAGATACTGAGGTGACAATTACCCCCATCCTCCCCACTACCACCAGGATGGCCCTGTCCATACCTCCCGGGGGGTCCGCTATGCCCTGCCCTCGCTCTCAGCAGGAATGGCAGATCCGATACCCTCGGATTATTCACCACGGACGGGGCCTATGCCAAATGACTTTGTATATTATCAGCTTGCTGAGCTATTAATAAATACGCTTTTGTCTAAATAATTCTCCAGAGTCTTTCCTGTAGAAATTAGGTTAAAAATATGGACGACGCGACTTCATTCGCTTCCGCTGAGGAAAGTGAAGCCTCCGGAGGTCCGAATATGGCGCTGACATCCTGAGCAGATTTGGGACCGAGCCTGCGCAGTAGAGAGCAGGAAGTTGAGGCGTGATATCAAAAGCCCGCCCACACTATCGCAGATGCAGGACAATTCATCATGTTAATGTGAAATAAACAGTTATGGAAATGTAGAAATTAAAGTTAAAGCTCAAATCTCCTCCCGAAAATCCCCCAAAAAAGTATGTTGGTGCCTCAGTGACAACTTCACTCTCAGCTGTCAATTATGACATCACACACCCCATTTTTATAACACCAAATAACTAACTAAAACCAAAATTATTTAAAAACGAACACTTTAAATGAAATCATCGTGATAAAAACTACATCAAATGACAGAGAAACCAACTTTGGGAAAAAAATGTATGAAGTGTAATTTGATTGTTTAGTTTATCTCACGGCCATTAGAATCAACAGATGGGTGGGGGCTATGAGCTATACTGGGACCAACCACCTGGGGGAGATCAAGGCACGTAGGCTTCAGTTATTTACACGAGTGCTGCAGGCTTGGTTAAACCATGGGGGTAATCCAGCCCCTGGAAAGCGTACCTTCCATAGGGGCAGCCATTGTAAACAAGCCATTTCATTGACTCCCATTCATTTTGGCATCAGTTTGACTACTAATATGAGGCAATCGGGAGGAAGTGGAGGCATAAAGTTCGATAAAGTCAAGGGAGAAGCATGAGGAGAAGCCCATAGAGAGCCAAAAGCAATGGGACAAAACATTTAAATAACGTGATTCAGATTTCACTTTCCACAACTACTAAAGACTTACAACTGCCAGACAGGTTGCTCACGTCACGTCTACGCCATCAAGCTCAGTTTGAGTCTGCGCATTACGCTTAGCCATCAGGAAGTGAGTGCTTCTAACTGACTTCGGTTTTCACCGTTGAAGTCTTTTGGGTTGCTGTGTCCATTTATTTTACTGTCTATGGGTTAAACTTACTTGGCTTGCTGTCCACTGATGAGGGGCTCGATGAAGCAGCTTCAACTCAAGCTCTAATATAACCCCCACAGTGACTAAAAATAGGATATGATTATGTAGGACAAGGTACCTAAGATAAAGGTGGAGTTTGGGGAGGTGGTGGGATGCTGGAACAGCTGAGACTGCGGAGAGGTAAGCAGCTGCTTATATACTCTGGCTGTTGGCTGTTGATTGGAAGATTAGATGGGCTTGGTCCTCACTAAATTACGTTTCGGAATTTCAATAAGTAACAAAAAGCAGCAACACTATTAAAAACTCCAATACAGAAGAATCAAGTTTTTACTTTTTACTATGGTGGCATCATGGTTTCACACATTAGTCTTTTTTTTTGTGTGTGTGTGTGTGTGTATGTTTCAGCTTGAAAAAGGTCTACAAAGTTACAAAGCACAAAGTCACTCCAAAGAAAGTTCTCAACAATTTGCCTTGATTGTGGTCTTGAGGTGAGGTTAGGTTGAGTTTGGTTGGTAGTGTGTTGAAATTCACGATTATGGTGAGTGGCATGACATTTGGCCAAGCAGGTGACCAATCACAACAAACTGATCCAGCTGACCAATCAGAGCACATTGCACTTTTCAGAAGGAGGGCCTTCGGACCAGAACTAGACAGAGAGTTACTGAAAAAGAGAGGTGCTGCAACAATGTATCATATGTGAAAAATAAGGTGTTTGAACATTCAAGCATTGAAACCTATTCTAGCAGAGCCCAAAAACAAAATCTAGATAATCAAGGCATAATAGTCCCCTTTAGATTCAAACTTTTATTTATAATAAATAGTATAAATTGGTATAAACCAACCTTATGAAAACATCATGAATACAAAGTGTGCATTTCTACTGTATTGGAGGTTGTGAATTTTCATTGACCCACATCACATACTTAAAGGCCAACTGAAGTGCCTTAAAACACGCAGCATTATTCAGTGTGTTAACGCAATTTACACTGAAACAGTAAGACAGGACGGGACATATCAGCTCCTCCCCTTTTTTTAAAAAGCCAGTAGTGTTTAATTTATATCACAGCTCAGCAAGAGCCATTGAGCTTGGTAAAGCAACAGTTTCCTCCCAATCTCTAAGTGTTTATTCTCTAAATCTCCTCCATATATCCCTTTAAAATATAGCATTCTGTGCATTTAAATGGGTCTGATGTGTTTTCTCCTCTGACTCATATATATGATTCCCTTCTGTGCTACTGTGTCTCTGAACCGGAGCAGACTGTGTGTGCCCTGTGGCGGTTCATGTGACACTGCCGCAAAACCAGACTTTATTCAGCTCAATGGAAAACATATTTACACTGTCTGAATTGTGTGCACTATGTGCCATTCACCATGTAGGAAATAGTACTGAACTTGTGTGAACAAGTGACCGATTTTAGCCACAGCTTTAGTGTCTATTTGTAGTGTAGGGGACAGGACGCTTCAGGTTCTAGAAAGCATTTGATTGGACAGGAAATCTGATGAAAAGCTGAAATGCAGTGTGATGTCATCAAAATCATTGATTTTAATAGCTTATATCTTTTAAATGTGAATTTTGTCATTGTTTTGGAGCACACTAGCTTACAGATAGCAGTAGGGCTAACATATTCTTAATAAAAGAAAAAAAATTGATTCCATGGCAACTTTAAGAAGTTCCACTTGCATTAAGAATCTATACAACCACGTGACTTGCAGTTGATCAGAATTCCTGTAGTGCAGTTTTAAAAAGAACCCGAGAGCAAAAAAATCGAGTAATGCGTGGAGAAGCGAGTTTAGACAAAGTCCCTGACATGAAAGCCGCGAGCCCCAGTGACAGAGACAGAGCTAAGCAGGCTTGTCAAGGAAAGGTGCCACAGAGCCCTTACCGTGAAGGCATAACTCGGCTGCTCTTCATGGTCCACGGGCCTCAGTAGTGTCAGGTAGCGTGCTATCCCACTGGGCGTCACTGCAAAGATGCTGTTGAAGTTGTCCAGAGAGATACGCACCATGGGATCTTTAGTCTGCAGTGAAAATAAATTCTTGTGTCAGATGGGAGAGACATCAGAAGATAGAGCATGCTGGCAATATGGCTACACAAATTGCCATGAAAAGGAAAAACATAGACTCATAGACCTAGTGTATTAGAGAAACACAATGTATTAAAGAGAACTCAAGAAAACTAGTCAAAAGAAAGATAAACCACTCAAAATCTTTTGAAAGAAAGTGCAGGAGCCAGTATCTGCAATATCAAAGTAAATTACAGGGTATAGTTCAACCAAAAATGCTATTTACCCTATGATTTACTCACCCTCAAACCATCCTAGATGTATATGACTTTCTTCTTTCAGACGAATACAATCAGAGTTACATTAAAAAATGCTTCCATTGCTTCCAAGCCCAAAATTTGAAGCCCAAAAAAGTGCATTCATCCATTATAAAAGTAATCCACACGGCTCCGGGGGGTTAATAAAGTATTTCTGAAGTGAACTACACTTTCACCGCAAGTTGAATACGGAAGGCAGCCCGCCTGAAGCTAGATATTTCACTTTGTAAGATTTTAAATATGGATATTTTCTTTACTAACCTATCATTTGACTTTAGAAGGCCTTTATTAACCCCTCACATTTTTTGGGCTTTAAATTTTGGGCTGCCATTCACTGCATTTTTTAATATAACTCCGATAGTATTTGTCTAAAAGAAGAATGTCCTATACACCTAGGATGACTTGAGGGTGAGTAAATTATGGGATACATTTCATTTTTGGGTGAACTATCCCTTTAAAGGATTAGTTCACTTTAAAAAAAAAACGTTTGCCTATAATTTACTCACCCACATGTCACATGTCATCTTTCTTTAGTCAGTAATAGACTTAATGGCCCCAAACGGTTCAAGGTCCAAATGACAGTTTCAGTGCAGCTTCAAAGGGCTTTAAACGATACCAGACGATGAATAAGGGTCTTATCTAACGAATTGATCGGTCATTTAAAAAAAAAAATCAAAAGTTTTATAAGAACAAATGTTGGCCTTGCTCTGTTCTTTGATATGTGTATGTGATATCACGTGATCCTCCTTCCGCTCATTTGTAAACACTGACTCGGTATTTCCTCCTACGGCAAGCGTGACCTTTTCAACGTAACTGCGTATCACGTGACGTCACATACACATATCACAGAACAGAGCAAGCCGAACATTTGTGCTTATAAAACTTAAACTTTTGATTTTTTTTTTTTTTAATGACCGATTGTTTCATTAGATAAGACCCTTATTCATCATCTGGTATCGTCTGGTATGGTTTAAAGCCCTTTGAAGCTGCACTGAAACAGCTGGAGCTTGAACCGTTTGGGGTCCATTGACTCCATTATAAGGAGAAATGTTTGCATCAAAAACCTTAATTTATTTTCGACTGCAGAAAGAAAGACATGGACATCTTTGATAACATGGGGGTGAGTAAATTATCAGCAAAAGTTTTTTTTAAAAGTGAAATAATCCTTTAAGGAACATAAATACAGTCTCTAAAGTTTTTACAAGAGCACTTCAAGAGCCGCTAAAAAACACTTTCACATTTACAGAATTTGCTAAAATAGTGTTGTATGGGCACAGAGGAAAAACATTATATATGATCTAACAATATTTTATTGAAATATTTGCTTTAACAAAGATACTCCACACTAAAATCTAGTGTAAAGTCTTACTGAAATCTCACTAGGAATTTTCCATCTATATGAATGCTGGTATTTCACGTGGTGCTCTCCCTCCCACCAACCATTATCTAAAAGAGCAGATTGCGGTTTATACCGGTAATTCCTGCCGGACCCTAGAATGTCTGCAGTACTACAATCTATGGAGACTATTAATTCAGCCATTATGCCCTTGCAGTACATACATTTTTCATGGCACACAGTGCATTATGTGAGCTGAGTGCAGATATGGCTGCAGACCTCTTAAGAAGTGCACAATACACATCTTTTAATTGCAAAATATAGTGCAAACATATGTGACCCTGGTGTGAAATCCTGGGTAAAGTGGAAGAATCTAATCATGAGATTAAGAGCATCGAAGTAGCCATAAATAAATGACAAAAATAGGTAATGTATGTTTATTGCTGTACATGATAGATTATACAAAGGGATTCGAAATACAGTTCTCAAATCTCCATTTATATCATGATAAATGCTGAAATTAATGATTTTATTGAAACTACATTTAATTTTTTGCACCAAAAAATACCGGATACTGGCTTCCTAAACATTGATTTCAATCATCTCTGGGTTTACGTTTGAGGCAGAAACACCTGCTGATTCATGTATAATTCGGTTCAGGAACCGTATTTCAACTATTAGAAATCATAGACTTCAGATTTAACACTGATGTTGTTTGCAATTCTTCATTATGCTCTGCATTTTTTCAGCTCAGTGCAGTCCTCCGAATTTACAGATTTATTAATGAGATACATTAGATCATTTGCCAGTCCGCTCAAAATTGTAAATGAAAATCAATAAACAAGACGTAGGGCAGTAATCATGCAGAGCATTAAGCAAATTGAACAATACAAAAAGACAGCACAGCAAAAATGAGAAAGAGAGAGAAGGCAAACAAAGGCTTTTTCACTCTTCACATCTCACACTAGTTTCATTAATACCTACAGGCACATCACTGGGATTCAGCTTTAGATGGGAGACAAAACATATGCTTGACATTAGAGTGTGTTCCATCTCTAAGACTTATGGGATTAAAGAGATAACTCACCCATAAATGAAAATTCAGTCATTTACTCAGACTCATTTCATTCCAAACATGTGTGACTTTAAAAAATGTCCACACTTTATTCTAATCCTTAGAATAAACTGGTATGACGTAATTTTTAACATAATCAGGCCAAACGAAGTTTGTTTCAGGAGTACAGCTTGCCAAAGCGAACTTTCCAGAAAAGTAAACACCTTTGAACTTCCATTGGCCAATGGTGATTGCGTAATGAGTAGGGGTGTCTCTGAGGCTCCACCTTTTTTGATATGGAAATCTTCTCTGGTTAATTTCTGGTTGTTCCCAGATGTGAGTAAAAACATGAATACACTGGACAGCTGCTTTACAGGAGAAATTTTAATTTGTATTCTAACTAAAAGTGACAGTGACAGTTTTTTTTCTTGTTTAATAGTAAAGCTGGTTGCTTTTCAGCAATATATTGTATAATGTATATAATGAATAAAGGTGACTTGATTTATGAGAGAAGAAGCAGGGAAAAAACCAATGTGAACATTCTTCAAAATATCTTCATTTGTATTCAGCTGATTTAGAATGACATGAGTGAGTAAATTACTTTTCATTTATGTGTGAACTGTCCCTTTCAGTTAGGAGATGTTTGTCAGAAATCGCTATGTTCTAAATACTTTGCAATCTATAAAGCAGAGATAATTGCAAAGAAAGAACATTAGCGCACTAAGCGCCACCCCGGTAAGTCTCTAAGTGCAAGCTTCTGAGACCGAATCTCTGATGCTGTTTTCAATTTTAATTTGCTTTTCTAAATGCTCCATAGAGCAGGAGCTTTGGTTAACATCTGAGGAAAATTTCTATACACACACACACAGACACACACATATCCCTCAGGACATGTGAAAATGATTGCCGTCTGAGCACAAGCACAGAAAGAGAGTCCTCACCTCCTCGATGTCGTTATCCAGGGCGATAATGGCGAGGGGGGTGGAGAGATTGGCACTGCTCGAGATAGTTGTGCCCAGCGGAGCAGACTCCGAGATGAATCCATGATAAGTGGCCACCTGGAAGTACGGCGCCTGATTGTTCTCATCAAGCACCTCGATGTGGAGATTAGCGAACGCTGGGAGAGGGTGTCCGTTATCCTGCTCTGCCTAGAGAAAAGGATGTCATGAGTTGAGAGATCCTAACCTTAAGATGGAATACTATGGTGTGAAACCATGGCTTTTTTGGATTACATGCTGCATATATAAGAAGGGCAATGTGATAATCCTCTATAGGCATACAAGGGCTTAACACTATCTACAGACTTGCCCAGCTAAATTAAATAAAGACCATGGCTGATTAATTCAGGTCATTCTCAAACTTAATTCTCCCTGAGCCTGGCATGCACCCAAGTGCCCTGAGCATCGGAATATTTAGTGTAGTAACTATTGCTCATATTCCTACCTCACCAGTAGCACCTTTATGAAACTAATCTAAAATATCAATGACTAAAAATCCTGAACTGAGTTATTTGGATTACTTGGTCATGCAGTGATTTTGAAATGTCAAAACTGCATGTTTTACGGTCACCGTGTAGATATAAAGAAATGTTTTGTACTGTTAAATTACACACTTTCTAAAGCAGACTGAATGTTAAGGCTGCAAGATTTAGGAGGAAACATCAAATTGCTAAATTTTGAGGTTAAATGGATAGTTCTACTACTGTTATGATTGGTCACGTCGGAAGCTAAACACCCGTTATCATAACTGTACTTCATCTCAGGGGGCTTCCTCAGTCCTCAGGAATCTTCAGTGCGATATCCATATCAATCCGAGCACGATTCCGACGATGAAACATTGGAAGATCTAGTAATTAAACCTGAACCTCGATTGCAAGGAAGACATGAGCAGGACTTTTCTCAGTGATACACTATTCAGTACATTATGAGAAGTGTTATGTCCATCAACAAATGTGTGTATATTTCTAATTTATTGTGGTAGTGAGGACAGACTGAGAATCAACAAGAGTTAACAAAATGGATAAATATGTAAATATGAATGAATATCTAGCATCCAGTTTGATGAACACTTCACTCATCAGAATATGAAGTTTATTGCATCAGCTAGATTACCTCTCATGCTTAAATTGAAACCTTGCAGGCATTTTTATTTTGGAAAGCATGGAAATTTAAAATGAAATGATGTATGATATTTTGGTGGTGTGATGTATACTGGCTTACAGCGAGATATTATTAAAAAGATAATTAAAGCTACAGAAAGAGATTATATTTCTGTCAATAAAGCTAGTCTCAGTCTAGTGAATGCCTATGGTTCACCCACAGATTGTTGACTGTCAGTCTGAGAAATACTGGACAAAAATGTTGCTGAAACACTGAGTTGGATCTATTGCAATTTTAAATGTTAAAAAATATTTTTGGGAGCCACTGTATATAATGCATACTACAGAATCCAGCTGGCAGATATGTGTAAACCAATGGATTCTGGGATTCTTGTAGAGTACTGACTATGTGGTTGGGTTTTGAGGGGGCTCAGTCTTGCTGCTTTTGCTTTGAAACTGGGATCTTGACTGGCAGGATGACATGCTGTTGTCACAATAGGACTGATTTTATCTGTGTGGTACTAGAACTGAAATTCCCTGAGGAAAAACTAAGAGTTACTCTGTTGCTGATCTTACACTGATTTGCAGAGGCAAAACTACTGTACCTTGTAGTCTGTGATACTTTGAGAAGTATATCATTCATTTGATCTTGTGAATGACAGCAGTACATTCATGAATATATTCAACCCAACTAACATTTCATTTTGGTTGTGGGAACATTAAAAAGTATATAATAAACAAAATGTTATTTAAAAGTTAGAATTCTCCTTCCACGTGGAACAGGACAATGTCCCACCAGTCCTTGTTTCAGACAATCATCCACAGATGCCTAGTTTGAATTAATTCCGACTGAGACAAAAGGTGTCCATGTAAACGCATCTACTGTTTACGCTTCGGTCAAGCTCCAAAAAGGACATAAAAGCAACAAATAGACAACTTCTGAAATTGTACAGTAGCTCTATGTGATGAACAGACCAATAGGTACTGTAAATCTGAGCATTTTAGCACATGAGATTCAAGCTCCTTTTGTTTTCCACATCAGAAAGAATATGGATTTGAAATGAGAGTAAGTAAATATTTTGTACAAGACCGATTCCAAAAAAGGTAGGACACTGTATAAATTGTGAATGAAAGCATTTTTTTTTTTATTCAGAATACAACATAGATGACATATCAAATGTTTAAACTGAGAAAATGTATCATATTATGGGAAAAATTATATGGTTTTAAATTTCATGGCATCAACAGATCTCAAAAAAGTTGGGACAAGGCCATGTTCACCACTGTGTGGCATCCCCTATTCTTTTTATAACAGCCTGCAAACATCTGGGGACCGAGGAGACAAGTTCCTCAAGTTTAGGAATAGGAATGTTGTCCCATTATTGTCTAATACAAGCTTCTAGTTGCTCAACTGCCTTAGGTCTTCTTTGTTGCATCTTCCTCTTTATGATGTGCCAAATGTTTTCTATGGGTGAAAGATCTGGACTGCAGGCTGGCCATTTCAGTACCTGGATCCTTCTTCTCCACACCCAAGATGTTGCAATTGAATTAATGCAGTGTGTGGTCTGGCATTGTCATGTTGGAAAATGCAAGGTCTTCACTGAAAAAGACGACGTCTGGATGGAGCATATGTTGTTCTAGAACTTGGATATACCTTTCAGCATTGATGATGCCCTCATGCAACCCCATACCATCAGAGATGCAGGCTTCTGAACTGAGCGCTAATAACAATTTGGGTTGTCCTTGTCCTCTTTAGTCTAGATGACATGGTGTCCCAGTTTTCCAAAAAGAACTTCAAATTTTGATTTGTCTGACCACAGAACAGTTTTCCACTCTGCCACAGTCCATTTTAAATGAGCCTTGGACCAGAGAAAACGCCTGCGCTTCTGGATCATGTTTAGATATCGCTTCTTATTTTACCTATAGAGTTTTAGATTGCAAATGGCATGGTGGATTGTGTTCACCAGCAATGTTTTCTGGAAGTATTCCTGCGCCGATGTTGTGATTTCCATTACAGTAGCATTCCTGTATGTGATGCAGTCCCGTCTAAGGGCCCAAAGATCACAGGCATCCAGTATGGTTTTCCGGCCTTGACCCTTATGAACAGAGATTGTTCCAGATTCTCTGAATCTTTGGATAATATTATTATGCACTGTAGATGATGATAACTTCAAACTCTTTGCAATTTTTCTTTGAGAAACTCCTTTCTGATGTTACTCCACTATTTTTTGCCGCACCATCGGGGGAATTGGTTATCCTCTGCCCATCTTGACTTCTGAGAGACACTGCCACTCTGAGAGGCTCTTTTTATACCCAATCATGTTGCCAATTGACCTAATAAGTTGCACATTGGTCCTCCAGCTGTTCCTTATAAGTACATTTAACTCTTCCGGCCTCTTATTGCTACCTGTCCCAACTTTTTTGGAATGTGTAGCTCTCATGGAATCCAAAATTTGCCAATATTTGGCATGACATTTCAAAACGTCTCACTTTCAACATTTTATATGTAATCTATATTCTATTGTGAATAAAATATAAGTTTATAAAATGTGTTAATTATTGCATTCCTTTTTTATTTACAATTTATACAGTGTCCCCAAACTTTTTTGGAATCGGGTTTGTAGTAAATTAGCCTTGAATCTATTCAAACTCATGGACCAATAGCGGTATTGCTGTATGCATCTAGTCTTGTTCTCTTCACTCATTTTGGCATTTAATTTCACTGATGCTCCAGACATTTATATATGTATCTATGTGTGCATGTATGTATTTATTTATTTATCCAAAAAGATAAGATTTCCATATTTTTTAAATAATAAATTTCGCTGATTTTCAAGGCAGTCATTCATTGATTTGCTCACTCACTCACTCACTCACACATTTTGTTGTCAAAGTTGTCATTATTACCTTGATTACCAAGTCGAAATGTTGGTACTGTTCCCTGCTGATGGGTTTCAGGAGCTGGAGCTCCGCTGAGGTTCGATTCAAGGAGAAATACTCTGCATATGCCGTTGGTTTCCTACAAAAACAGAATAATGGGGGCGAAATGGAGGGATGCATAAGACTAACGACTTATATTGAAATTCTTGCCATTGAACATAATAACTCATTGGGGCACCATGACTTTGAAACATAGTGTATTCATTTTCATAGCCATACTTCATACAGAAAAAAAATCATTAATGCACTTCCTCTATAAATAGCCACACTCAATAGTGAGTGCTTTGTTGATAGTTAAAAGCATGACGCTGCTGTCAGATTGAGCCGGCACAGCTATGGCCTACAATATGTTCTGAAATATCTCTGACTGGAGGTCTAACCGTTCCGGCAGAGCACTTTAGTTCCTCGGCTCAGGTCATGAGCAGCATGGTTTCCTGAGCCCGCTGCTCCGCTTCCAGGTTTCATCTCAAAGCACAGTTGGTGGGTGCACCTTGCCTGCGGCATAAACGCATTTGACTCCCACTGAATTTCCGACCTGCCGCTCTGCTCTGCCTTTCCTTGGAAAACCACTGTTTCCTACACAGTAAGGCCTTGCATGCCGGTAGCGACTCATTATAGAGTACAGAGAGCCTGACGGAGACCTACCGATGAGAATGGAGTACAGGATTCCCGGGCGTTCTGATGGAGGCTGGATGTTTCTGTCTTGATCCACAGCTTGAATGGGAGGAGTCACATTGACAGGGTTTACTCGGCTCTGGAAAAGAGACAGAGAAAATGATGGCATTATTTACACACCAATAAATTCTTTCTAAAATCTAGTTTTATATATTTTTAGAAAAATGAATGTGAAATGTTCTAAATGTAATAACCCTGATAGGTCACAGTGATTTTGGCAATTAAGACATGTTCCTGGATCAACATATTTTTTTGATCTTGGAACAACATTCCTGTCTGAACATTTAGTCCTAACCATATCCCTACCCTTAAACCTAACCCAACCAATAAGTTATCCCTAAAATCAGAGGGAAATGATAAGTGAATAACATTGACATAGAAGCACCTAACCCTGGTTGTAAGACTATGTATGACAGTTGCACTACATGATTTCAAATACTTTTTTAGTTTTTAAAATATATTACCCAAAATGGCTTCACTGCTTATTTTTCAATCAATCAATCAATCAATCTGCCAATGAACCAAGCAACCACAAAAAAAGATTATGCCAAACTACTTAATGAATTCTTAAAAAAAAAAAAAAATCCTCATTAACACATCAAGACATTTTTTCATTTCATACCCCCCCAAAAACTGGATTTCATGATTATCATAGAAAAGGTTTATTCAACTAAATGTATATATGTAATATATTAAGATGTGTAAAGAAGCTCTATTTTCAATGTCCTGAAATTGCATATTTTTTCTTTCCTAAAATGTCTTTGCTAGGTGACCATAAAAGCAAGTAGTAGTCTTCTGACATGTGATCACAGACTAATCAAAGGTAGCCAATCTTTTCTTAATATATTTTGGACAACAAAATTACCATCCAATCACAATTTGTTATTGATTAACTTGAAGATCTGAAGTAATTTGTCATATTGCTTTTGTTATTTACAAAGAAAAGTACAAAAAAAAGTAAAATAACTACAGTGGTGGTCAGAATTATATGCACCCCTGGTACTTATTATCAAATATGGCTGTAAAAAATAAATCTGGTTTGTTTATCCTTTTGATGTTTTATTTTAAAAATTCACAAAAAAATCTAACCTTTCATTGAAGTAAAATAATTGAAAGTGGGGGGTAAATCACATCATGAAAGAAATGCTTTTCTCCAAAACACATTGGCCACAATTATTGGCACCCTTTTATTAAATGCTTTTTGCAACCTCCTTTTGCCAAGACAACAGCTCTGAGTCTTCTCCTACAATGCATGATGGGTTTGGGGAACACCTGACAAGAGATCAGAGACCATTCCTCCATACTGAATCTTTCCAGTATTTAGTATGGAGGAATGCTTCTTCTCTTCAGTTCACCCCACTCATTTTCTATAGGGTTCAGGTCAGGGGACTGGGATGGTCATGGCTGAAAGCTTCATTTTGTGCTCAGTGACACATTTTTGTGTTGTTTTTGATGTTTGTTTTGGATCATTGTCCTGATGGAAGATCCAAACACGGCCCAATATAAGATTTCTAGAAGAGGCGTTCAGGTTTAGATTTTTTTATCTGTTGGTATTTGATAGAATCCATGATTCCACGTATCTGAACAAGATATCCAGGACCTCCAGCAAAAAATAAAAAATAAATAATAATAATAATTACATTAAACATGTAATAATAATAACAACATTAAAGATCCTGCTGTATTTTTAACCATGGACATGGGGCTTTTTTATCCCTGTTTGCACCAAACCCATCTGGTGGATTTGCTGCCAAAAAGTTTCATCTGACCACAGAACCAGGTCCCTTTTGAATTTCCAGTCAGGTCTGACAACTGAATATGCTAGAGTTTGTTTCTGAATGAGCAAGAAGGATTTTTCTTGAATCCCTCCCAAAATGTGGTGATGAAGGGGTTGATTGATTTGTTTTTTAGTTTTTTTTAGGCTTTCTGACCAAAGACTCAAATAATCTGTTTTCAACTAAACAATTCTCCATCTGTGATTCTCCATTCCTCCTCGCCGTGCACTAAGACAATATAGACACGCGTCCTCTTCCAGTCAGATTCATAACATCTTTAGCTGATTGGATCTTCTTAATTATTTCCCTGATGGTGGAAATGGGGTTTTTCAATGCGCTAGCTATTTTCCTACAGCCACTTTCTATTTTGTGAAGCTCGACAATCTTTTTCTGCACATCAGAACTATATTCTGTGGTTTTACTTATTGTGATGAATGATAAAGGGAATTTGGCCTTTGTGCTTCCTTATATTTATACTTCTGTGAAACAAGACGTCATAGCTGGACAATTTCATGTTCCTCGTCACCCTGGTGTGCTAAAAATTGTAAATATTAATGGGAATATACTTCAGAGATATTTTACTCATAACATTTTTAGGGGTGCCAACAATTGTGGCCAACGTGTTTTGGAGAAAAGCATTTATTACATAATGTGATTTACCCCCCATTTTCAATTATTTCACTTCAATGAAAGGCTAGATTTTTGTGAATATTTTTAATAAAAGATCAAAAGGATAAACAATGCAGATTTATTTCTTACAGCCATATTTGATCATATTAATCAGGGGTGCCTGGCGGTAGCTGGCAACTGCCAAAAAAAAAAAAAAAACTGGCACTGAAAGAATTCTAAAACTATTTTTAAAATCTAAAAGTATTAAGACACTTAAAGGTGCACTATGCCTATTCAAAACAAAGGTGTAGTTTGATGACGCCAAGGTTGAGTGCAGCATCTTGGGACATGTGGTCTTCACCTCACAGCCGGTGGAAAAGAATCAGGACAGGACTCGGGCAGAAATCATGTTCATGGATGCAATTATTAACGTTACTGTAGTATGAAGCAGAGCAGGACCGAGTGTTGTGGGAGCTGAGCAAGGCCGGAGCGATTGTTACTCAACAGGCGGCTCGCGAGCAGTGGGACTTTTATTATGACAGTTATTATGACTTTTACACAGTCGCTGGCGCCATTTCCGCTTTTTGGTCACGAGTATGAGGTAATGCAGCTTTGTTTATCATATTAGATACATTTGAGTGTGTTGAAAATTATGTTATGACGTTACACTGTGCGTTCGCTCGACGGCTGTTGTGACACTTGTTCACACTGCAGTAAGAGTAAAGCGTTTCTGCCAAATCAAACCGGAAACCGAGGGTAACGCAGATATGACAATTGACAGGCGACTCCCTCACACCCGTCCCGGTCCTTGGTTAAAATAGCAATTTTCTCACAATTTACAAATAGTTTGAAACATTTGGGATATTGTAAGTACTCAACTGAACAAAATATATAACACTGGTCTAGTGGTTACATAGTGCACCTTTAAGACACAAATTAACTGGATGTTGTTCAATTGGACTAACTTTTACTAGAAAACAAGATTTTGGCATTACGAGCAGCATACTTGCAAATACAGAGGAAAGTAGATGGTAAGGAGAGATTGACGCTACATACATTTGTCAGGGAACAAAACGACAATACAATGATCACATGTGAGAATCAGCATAAACATTCCTGTCACTTGCTGCAAATGTCACTAGCTGCAGATGTTTGTCCGAAAAAATCAAGGCCGTGTTTCCCCCCTCTCGTTTATGAGCTCTGTAGACTCGTCTTCCACGTTTCCTGAGCCTGAGGGATAAGTAAATCTCCCTCTGCCTTTCTCTCTGTCTCGGCCATAATATCGCCAGTCAGTAAATATGCTCATCTATAATTCAAGCCGCCTCTGGAAAATGACAGTGTTACAGTGAGTGGCATGAGTGAACCCTGAGACGACCGGGTAAAAATGAAGCTGCCAGAAAATAATAAATAAATATTTAGAAAACTGCTCTGCAAGTCAGCAAAGAGCAGGGAGAAACTAATCCTCAAGTCAGCTGTGCCAAAACCCTGTTCCGAAAAACTATTTGTCCAATTGGGTGGCAGGATCTTGAGATAGATACTTTTAGCAAAGTGCCTGACATTGAAGTTGAAGTAACGGCAGATATTTTCTTCCATATTGTGACATACACTCACCTAAAGGATTATTAGGAACACCATACTAATACTGTGTTTGACCCCCTTTCGCCTTCAGAACTGCCTTAATTATACGTGGCATTGATTCAAGGTGCTGAAAGCATTCTTTAGAAATGTTGGCCCATATTGATAGGATAGTATCTTGCAGTTGATGGAGATTTGTGGGATGCACATCCAGGGCACGAAGCTCACGTTCCCCCACATCCCACAGATGCTCTATTGGGTTGAGATCTGGTGACTGTGGGGCCCATTTTAGTAAAGTGAACTCATTGTCATGTTCAAGAAACCAATTTGAAATGATTCGAGCTTTGTGACATGGTGTTTTATCCTGCTGGAAGTAGCCATCTGAGGATGGGTACATGGTGGTCAAAAAGGGATGGACATGGTCAGAAACAATGCTCAGGTAGGCCATGGCATTTAAACGATGCCCAATTGGCACTAAGGGGCCTAAAATGTGCCAAGAAAACATCCCCCACACCATTACACCACCACCACCAGCCTGCACAGTGGTAACAAGGCATGATGGATCCATGTTCTCATTCTGTTTACGCCAAATTCTGACTCTACCATCTGAATGTCTCAACTGAAATCGAGACTCATCAGACCAGGATTCATAAGAGTTAACAGACTATATAAAAAGAAAATCATGTGATTTGGGCTATTGGAATATAGGATGTTTACATGAGAAATTCTAAGTTGGGGTAGCAATTAGCTTATTCTAAAATAGTACAAACAACACATTTCTGCCTCATGTTATGACAAAATCCCACATTAGATTGCAATCGGAAGTTATTACAAAAACTCAATGGTAGTTTACAGCGAGTTTTGAGCAAAGGTCTAGCATTAATCTCATAAATTGTCATGTGTGGCTTGACGATAATTGTAGCTTTAATTCACCTGTTACCCAGACACGATTATGTTTCAAATGATGTATGTTCTCAAAGGAATTCATGTAAGGTCGTAAGAAAATGTTTAGTTATCTAGAAAGATTTTTGATAATTGGAGATTTTTGATAACTTAATTTTGACAACAGTGTTCTTGTTATCATTTCTCCCATCAATGCAATTGGCTACGGCCGTCATCTGACCTCACAGGCAGGACAATAAAAAGAGCGCCTGCATAAAACATCAAAACATCTTCGATTTATCTGAAGAAAGACGCGCAGGTATGGGTAAATTAGGGCGAAGGACGAAACCAGGGCAGCTAGGAGGAAGGATTTCTCCTTCTCCTTTATCCCCAAGAGACACCGGCACACACCAAAACAAATGGCCCCATAGCTTCAACAAATGAAGCAGTATCTCATTGCCTTCTCAGGGAATCGGATTAAATATGTAACCCTAAGACGCTAATTTAACCCTGCAATTTACGGTGTGTTCAAGTCTTCCTAGGAAGTTTGTATTTATGAGGTAGGAAGTCACTTTCACCATGTGCGTTCAAATCACTTTTGGAGTAAGATGGTGGAGTACTTTCTCTTAATTAATTAGACAAAAATACAGCAAGGTCCTGAAAATCTACTTCCAGAACAAATTAAGAACAAGGAATGTGCATAAAGGTGTTTTAATTAATTTATGAAGCCATTAAACTTTATAGTTACATATTATAGTAATAGACAGTATCTATATCATAAATGCCATCACTGTAAATAGAAATGCCTGACAATATCACTGCTAAATACCTTTAATTATTGTGGTATTCCGCCATGTTTCTCACTGACATGCCCCCAACTTGTAAATATTGGGGCTTAAAGAAAATCCAGAGCTTCCCACTTGTTAAATATCTGTTGTTTTCATTGTGTTTTTGGTTAAAGTTCCTGTGACCTAGTTTCCCCCAGTCTGTCTAATTAGTTATGTTATTCACCTGTGTCTTGTTAATCACTTTATTACCAACTCATTTGCTCTGTGTATTTAGCCTTCAGTTATCCCTCAGTGTGTGTCTACGTCAGTGGTTCCCAACCACGTTTCTGGAGGCCCACCAACAGTGCACATTTTGCATTTGGTCTCCTTTGTCTGACACACCCACAACTAATGAGCTGATGACTTGAATCAGGTGTGTTTGATCAAGGAGACATACAAAATGTGCACTGGTCTACGTAAATGTTAACCTGGTTTTTGTGCTGTCTATGCCAGTTTTCTGAGTTTCTGTTATTAAAGTTATTGATTCCAGTTCTTCCTCGTCTTTGTGAGTTTTCCCCACCATGTTACATAACACCACTGGTATTTACGACTTTATGGTGGCATTCATGTGCATTCAACTCAATAAATAGTCGCATTTACGACATTCATTTCATGTCGTAAATGCGTTCCTTGCGACATGACACCATTAATCAATGGATTTGCTTCTGAAAAATTGTTTTGCTACTGAAACTACATGATTTAAAAATGAAACCACATGCTACAAAATGTGTGATGTTTCAATAGCATTAATACTATCGGAAAATATTAAGACATCTTAAACGGTCGTAGACTTTACCTCACCTTCCAAAATAATTTAGCATTAAATGTATGTCTCCCATAATTTCTTTTGTTTATAATCAAAACGAGCAATGTTCAATTAATGTTCTTTTGAGTCATTTTTGTCTAAGAATGGGTCAAATGACTTCAAATAAGCACTCAAGCACTGTATCATTTGGAGTGTTTTCTCAGTCTGTAAAATAAAAGTAAGAGCACTAGACTAGATAAATTGGTTATTTCTCTCAAATTAATTGAAATCAAACCTTTCAGAGATGAAGAAGTTCTTTATTGAGTTCAACATCTGCACAAGCAGCTTTATGAATGACTTTCCAATCGAAAGAGTGTTAAAACACAACACAAGAAGTGATTACCGTTGCTTGGACATGTAACCTGGTCTTCTTTAGAGTGCATTGAATACATGAAACAAGTAAATAGTTTAGAGTGAAAAACTCACTAGAAGGTCTCTCATTCTGTTTATTGGATCCCATTTTAATGTAAAATAGCAGTACAAAAGACTGCATTCCAGTGTTGTTATATTAATTACAGTGCCCTTCACTAATATTGGCACCCATGGTAAATATGAGCAAAGGCAATTATGAAAATAAATCTGCATTGTTTATCCTTTCATCCTTCAGCCTAATCTTTCATTAAATTCACAAAATTCTACTTTTTCATTGAAGTAAAAGAATTGAAAGTGGAAACTCAAATTATGAAATGAATGATTTTTCTCCAATGCATTTTAGCCTCAATTATTGGCACCCCTAGAAATTCTTATGAGCAAAATATCTCTGAGGTATGTTGCTGAATATTTTTTTAGCACATCAGGGTGACTAGAAGCATGAAAATTGAATAGATCAATTGAGTCTTGGGGTCAGAAAGCCTAAAAAATATAAACATTATCAAACAGCACCTACATCACCAAGTTGTTTGGAAGGGTTTCAAGAAAAATCCTCCTTGCTCATCCAAAAACAAACTCCAGCATATTCAGTTGTCAGACACGACTGGAACTTCAAAAGGGACATACTTCTATGGTAAAACAAACAATAAAAAAGACGTGTTTGGTGCAAATAAGGGGGGAAAAAGTAACCCATGCCCACAGTTAAATATTCTGCTGGATCTTTAAAGGTGTCATGAACTGGCTTTTTTATTTTTTAATACTGTTTTCTGAGGTCAACTAATGACGTTTGTGTGGTTTTTACATTCAAAAACATCATAATGAATAAGTAATAGGCTATTTTCTACACTGGTTTTGAGGCTTTCTCCTGAACGATGGGTTTTGATGGGCGTGCCGCACTGGAGACTTAGAAGTAAACGCCCACAGCTAGGATTGGATAAGATTTGCATGTTTAATAAGCTTCAGCTCCTCTGTCAGTTCAGTTCACATTAGGGAGGGCAACCGAATGATTCTCTCAATCACAGGGCTCAGAACGCCTTTTATCAAACAAACACAAAGATTTATTTCTCATCCACCCGAGATTGATTGGAATATTATATCTGTATTACATAGCCCGCCCGATCGGTCGATAAGCACGAACTGCACACACAGACACACGTGAGCGCGTGCTCAGATCAAGAAAGGAATATTATTTCACTATTCGAGATTCATAGGCCTGCCGACCATTACATATAAAAAGACGTTTTACTCACATAAGTTCTGTCGAATCCAATATAGAAGCCACAACACTGTGTCTGCAAATCCAGCACCTGAGACTTGTTTACAAACGATGCCGCAGTGAAATGAAGAACACACGTACATGTCTTCCCCACGTGAGCTGGAACTTCATTAAAAATAAAGTTCAACCACTCATTCCTAATAGTAGCATCTGAAGGAAGCTTATGCAGTGATTGTGTTCTTCCACAACCTGGCACAGAGCAATATACTACTTTGCTCGCCATGATCACTGCTCTGTAAAACTGTAGCTCCACGACTCTGTGGGCGGGGCTTCAGAAGCACACATACATATTCATCAGTTGAGTTGCATTTCTTCTTCCCATGACGTCATTGGATTCCAGCTCTCGTCTTCTGGACCTGGTGTCAATAAAAGCGTATTATATCGCAATGAACTTTGATATATCAAAGCCTCAAGGGAAAGTTGGTTTCTCAATTCATCACCCCTTTAATGTTGTGGTGGGCATATTTGCTGGAGGTCCTGGACATCTTGTTCAGATACATGGAATCATGGATTCCATAATGGATAATGGACTGTGGTTGGATCAGGACAATGATCCAAAACAAACATCAAAATCAATACAAAAATGCTTCACTGAGCACAAAGTGAAGCTTCTGTCATGACCGTGCCAGTCCCCTGACCAGAACCCTATAGAAAATGAGTGGGCTGAACTGAAGAGAAGAAGCACCAACATGGAGCTGAGAATCTGAAGGATCTGGAGAGGTTCTGTATGGAGGAATGGTCTCTGATCTCTTGTCAGGTGTTCTCCAAAATCAGGCATTATTGAAGAAGACTCAGATGTTCCCTTTCAAGGGAACTCGCGCTGCATTGATTGACGGTGTGGGTATACTCTGCGTGATTGCGTTCCCATAGCGTCAATCAACGCAGCGTCTCGTTTCCTCTTCAGGGAACCAAGGTTACCTTCGTAACCGAGGCGTTATCTTGGGAAAAGGACATTGCGATAATTAGGTGTGCCAATAATTGTGACCAAAAACATTTATTTCATAGTGTGAAACAATTTATTTTTACATTCATAAAATAAATGAGTATTTTCACAGCCGTTTACTCATATTTACCAGGGGTGCCAATATTAGTGGAGGGCACTGTATATACAATTTATTACTTAATATTTTCAATCAAATCGTTTTTTTTTTTGTTTGTTTTTTTACATTTTCATTTTATATAATGGTTTATTAATTTCACTGTGCTTTTATCTTTTGGGGGGGATTTCCAACCCTTTTTTTAATGTCCACCAGGTAAAAATCGAAATTTGGGTTTGCTTAGAAAATTGCACAGCTCTTCTCAACAAGCCACAGAAAAATTGCACAACTGGGATTGTTGGGATTGTTCAATAGTGATAGTGATGTGTACCTTAAAGAAAAAAGAAAAAGAAAAACACTACTGATTTAAAATGAAATGAAACCTGACTTAGAGTGTAGAGATAGGCTTATATAACCTTATAGCATACAGGCATGAAGCACTATATATAAAATCCACCCGCAGATCACAAATGCCAAACACAAGGAGAGCATTACAATCTCAAAGTTCATTTCTCATTTCAAAAGAACCAAAGACATCATCCGGTCTCGGCTATGCTGCATAAAAATGGTAAGTGGACACACAAACACATGTATTCCTTCTAGACTTAATAAGCAGCAGCAGAAAATCAGCATGGTTAAGATTTATCTCTCATGGTTGCCCTGTAATTCCCAGCCCCTGCAATTATAATGCCTCTGACAGCCGTAAATCACAAGCTTGTGGGGTCTTCGCTCGGTGTGATTACCCATAATACTCTCTCAGTCATCCATTATGCACACAAATGCTGCATTTGTACAGTCCTGGGAGAAAATACACAAGGGAAAATGACTTATTTACAGTAATATATTTGATATTACTTATGCTAGACATCGTAAGCTGATGTAGCTCACAATTCTCAGTGTGCTTGTTTCATATTAGCTAGAGCAATGCTTGTCTGCACGAACATGAATATGTTTGGTTGGTATTCTTGCTTTTCCATATCAATATTTTAAAATACATAAAGGCTGTGTGCCCACCAAAGTTATTAGGTTGCATGGCAACAGCATGCATATTTAAATTAGTGAACTATACTAGCATGTGGAATAACTGATTATTAATAAAAAGGTAGTGCTGTCAGAATTACCACGTTAACAATTATTATTTTATTTTATTTTTTCATTTTTTTTTTTCAATTTAAAGTGTTAAAAATATTTAACGCAATTAACGCACCCATTTTTCTATCATCCACTGGTTAGCGGTACATTATATGATCGTGCTCTTATTCATGTAAATACTTTTAAACCATTTAATCTATATTTAATTTATAATTGATACAGTTAAGAAAGGCTTTTGATAATTGTATTCAATTTCTGTATATGTCTAACAGGTAGAAAGGCCACAGGTAAATATGACATAATGGGTTTAAGTGAAGATTATTTTAGGTTCACTTAAATTGAAAGTTTTTTTAAGCCTAATAAATGCTGAAATTGATAGCTTTCAATTATACTGTAATGTTGAATCTATCATTAATGCTAAAGAGTACTTCAGTATTAGTATCAGTGATACTGGCCTTCATTCATTAAAAACAATGTCATTACAACAAATATTTAAAATATACTGTCTTTAAGTTGTTTCTGCATTAATTTGGAGAGTAACTGTGAAATTATTACAATATTAAAGTATCAAAAATTATATATATTTTTTTATTTTATTGATTGACAGCACTAATAAAAAGTAATTATTTATTGAATAGTTCTGTTGCCAACAGTTTTCTACATTAATTCTCTCAGATACTGTTGTATGATTGAACATAATCAAAGATATTTGAAATTGAACAAAGGCATTTGCTTTACAGTATCAGTGTGGCCAGCTGCCATTTCACCCTATTGCTCAAGACTGGTTTCCCACTGAAGCTAAGCAGGGCTGAGCCTGGTCAGTACCTGGATAGGAGACCTCCTGGGAAAACCAGGAAGCTGCTGGAAGGGGTGTTAGTGAGGCCAGCAGTGAGGTGCTCACCCTGTGGTCTGTGTGGGTCCTAACACCCAGGTATAGTGGTGGGGACACTACAGTCCCTGACAAAAGTCGTGTCGTTTATCTATTTTGTAGAAACACCTGCTATTAATCTGATTTTTAATTCATCAATTGGTGTTAGAAATAGCTCATATGAAAAGCTAAAACCCTGCCAAATGATGTTTAATGCACTGAAATAAATTAGTTTTACTGAAAAAGATTTTTCATTTAATCAAGACAGAAAGGTCATATTTTGGCAAGACAAAAGTTTTGTCGCCTATACAGAAATTGAACAAATTTACTGCAAATACAATGTCTTTGAGTGCCTAGAAAAGCCCTATATAAATGTAATTTATGTTGAAAATGTTATTATTATTATCAACCCCCACAAGGGCCATTTGAAATTCCTGAAGACAAAGAGATGTTGAAAGGCCTGTAGATGTGTGTCACACCTTTAGTACAGGGGGAGAAGTTGAAATTATCTGATTGGTCAGTTTGAATGTCTCACATTTGGGTTTCAGTCACATGGTCAAGAAAGGGATAAAAGAAGATTGCAACTGTTGCTTTGTCTCAGTTATTCTCTGGCTCTCTCTCTTCTTGGGGCCTGATCTTTGGTTCTTCTATTTCTTAGCATTTGCTTTTCTTTGTCTCTTTCTCTCTACACTCTACACCTGTTTCTACAATCTTGCTGATAACATTTCTTTAGGTATTCGGCAACCTTGTAGCCTGGACCACTGTAGGCGGACCACCCTTACACTGTATGTGGTCAAAATGCCTTTTTTGTCTGTCTTCTTGCACCCAAACAGAATTGGAGTTTAGTCTCACTCAACAGCTACACAATAGCCCTAGTTTCTGCAATTTTTCCTAACCTCAGGAAAGAATATTAGTGATTGACAGCAAAACTACAACCCCCGAAGAGAGCGCTTATGCCACATGTATGTCAGTGACATGACAGGCAGCTAATTGTCAACTGTGGTTCTGTTAATACAGCACTTACCAACTGAACACAATCCAAACATTTAGTCATGACCCATGCAAATTGCAGGTTGTCACATATGAACAGCACCCTATTTAGCTTATCAAACAGTACTGACAACTGTATGATGCTGTTGTTTGAATGAAGCCCAAGGCACGTGATATACCCAAGTATGTGAGAGCAAACACTTCTCGCTATGCAAACTAATGAAACATTGGACCCTATTATACACCCGGCGCAATGTGTCGCCAGGTGCAATGCAAGTGTTTTTTGCTAGTTTCAGCCCAACGCAGTCATCCTTTTCACGTCCAGCACCATGTTGTTTAAATAGAAAAAGCACTCTGGCCCATCTGTTCACCCATGCACATTGTTGGTGCGCTGCTATTTTGAAACAACTGAAAACGACTGCACCATTGACCAACAAAAACCTGCTCTAAAGTCAATGGCACAGTATTGTTTGTGTTATTTAAAGGGCGTATTAATAATATGCGCTTATAGGCGGTGCACAACACACATACACTGCTTAATTACACACAGGGACATGCAGCAGCACACAAAAAATTTTAAATATTAAAAATAAAAGGATTCCTAAAAATAAAAGGATTCCTCTCTGGAGGAGCGTTTAGTCTTTCCGCTCGCAAATTCCACCATGTAAATAGCGAATCCACAATGGTGCAAGTGCAACTGGCTTTTAAGGGGAATGGGAGATGAGACCCTGATCAGTTTGTTGCACGTTATGCCCAAAACACAACCATGGCTCATTAAGAGACTAGGTACAACACTTTTGGACCACGCAACAGGTGCGTTGACAGTTTTTATTTTTTTAGGTCGTTAAACTAGCAAAAGTGGATTTGGACACGCCCTAATTGCACCTGCGCCATGCGCTTCAGACCATGTGCTAAGATCGTTAAAATAGGGTCCATTGTGTCACAATGCAATTCATAATGCAATGCAATTCTCAGCGTTACCACAAGGGGTGCTATAGTGGACATTAACAAAAACATTCCAATTTCTATTCAGCATCATTACTCCAGTCTTCGGTGTTTGATGATTGCTCAAAACACATTTCTTATTATTATTAGTGTTCTGCTGCTTAATATTTTTGTGGAAATCCAGATTTTTTTGAAGAATATAAAGTTGAAAAGAACAGCAATTATTGCAAATAGAAATATTCTGTAACATTACACATTTCTTTACTGTCATGTTTAATCAATTGAAGGCATCCTTGCCGAATAAAAGTATTACTTTCTTAGAAAAACTAACTTACTGACTTTGTGCATTTGTGGTCATTATGGTCATATTAACGGCATCACAGTTTGGGATGACCCAATTCTGAAACCTGGCTTATGATCCCTTCCAGTCACTTACTTTTCTCTCTTTCCTACTTCCTGTCCACATCCCACACTGTCCTATCTGAATAAAGGCAAAGCAGCAAAAAATAAATCTTGCCCAAAAAATGTATTTATGACTGCAATGAGTATGTTTCTGGCCTAAGTGTTCAGGGAGTTGAAATGAGATCGGTCCACACGGGATCTTTGAACCCGGTCTTTTATTACAGTAATTAATGAGGAACGTGACTCATTACTGGTGTTTTATTAACCTCCCACCAAGAGCTCCCAACAGTAGGCCGCTGAAGCAATAAACTGGCCAAATAACCAAATTAGAGAATCAAAAAGTGTGTCATCGTGTTTGCTGCCCTTTAGATATAACTGGACTGACTTCAAGACTGCTTTCCACAGAGAGTCCACATGCAGAGAGTCTCCAAAATAACACATTCAGACCCCTGGTGGGATAAAAAGAACTTATTAAATCTGTTTAAAAGATTTAATAATCTGTCTGTTGACTGACAAATATTTAATAATATTTAACATTTTAGTTATTTTAAGGTGCAGTGTGTAATACTTGTGAGGATCTATTAACAGAAATGCAATATAATATACAGTACAGAAGTATGTTTTCAGTGGTGTGTAAAGATCTTACATTATGAACCGTTATGTTTTTAGTACCTTAGAATGAGCCATTTCTATCTACATACTGTACATCACAGTTCCCCTTACAGTGAAGATGCCATTTTGCATCGCCATTTTTTTTCTACAGTAGCCCTAAACGGACAAACTTCTCTACAGAGTGCTACATACTCTCTGCTGTCTCAGAAGACAACATCTTTGTTCTTTGTCGGCGACCGTAGTTTCTCTATGTGCTTCGAAAGGGAGGGGTGAGTTAGATGCCGCTAAAATTTACACAGTGCACCTTTTATTCTTGTTTTGTTTTATCACAGGAAATTCAAGATCAATTTGCTAACGTTCATAATCATAATCTAGAGATGCACCGATTGACCAGCTAGGGATCAGAATCGGAGGATTTTCCAGCCGGTCAGTCTTTCTGATTAAGAAAATCACTCTCTGCTCTTGACTGAATATTTTTGAATTTATATTGTAAGTATTTTAAATAACTTTAATTGTAATCATTAATCTGTATTGCATCACCAATGAGATCTGACAACCACTGTCTTATAAATTTGGTTTCTAAACACCTGGACAAAGGTGTATCATAATGGCGTCTCAGAACACTTCTTGTTTCTATAGCAACCGGAGCTTCTAACGGCAGCTGCAATGACATGAGGATTTTACTAATCAACGATTGGCTGTATCATAATCATATTATCCAGCAGATGTGAGGGTATATGAATGAACTGAATTACTCTATTCAAAAAATAATTAGATTTTGCACTCCTAACATAAATTAAGAAATGAATGTCACTGCAACCTAGTTTTATCATAAACAGTGGTCAAATATCCAAGCTGGAGTCTTTATGTCACATGCCTGTCCTGTCTTGTGTGCACATGTGGGGTTTGTTATGTTGAGCATGTGCTCCTGTCATTGTCTGATCCCTCCCCCTTGTAGTCTGATTGTTGGTTTAATTTGCCCCACCTGTGTTCCCTGATTCCCTGCATGATTTGTTCCCTTTGTATACTCCTTGTGTTTGTCAGTCTTGGTCGGATCATTGTATTGTCTACGTCTCCTGATTCCTTGTGTTGGTATGTTCTCAGTTTTATGTATTCTAGTTTATGTTTTTTCCCCCTCGTGGGTTTTTGTTTTCTGTTTATGTTTCTTTGTTTAATAAACTCTGTGAAATCTCTGCACTTGAGTCCTCACCTTTTTCACCTCCCGTAACGACAGAATGATCCGACCATGAGAGGACTCAGCAGGAGTTTTTGTTGTTTTGGTTTATGTTTCCAGTGACCATGGAGCTTAGCAGACACGTACAGGTGATGCGGTCTTCAACCTCTGCCTGGATATGCCGCTCAGTCCCACTGAGATTGAGAGAATGGGGACCTCAGACTTTTGGGAGTTTTGTGGACCGGCTGGACTCCTAACCACCTTGGACCAGTGTCCAGATAGCTCCGTGGGTCCAGGTTCTGGTGGTCTCAAAGCGGAGAAGGATGGCTCTGCTCGTCCCAGTTCCAGTGGACACTGCTCCGGTGGTCCCAGTTCCGGTGGTCCCTGTTCCGGTGGATCGTATTCCAGGTGGTCCCATTTCCAGTGGATCGTGTTCCGGTGGTCCCAGTTCCGTGGATAGTGTTCCTGTGGTCCCAGTTCCGGTGGATAGTGTTCCAGTGG
Source organism: Gobiocypris rarus (assembly GCA_023029165.1). NCBI lineage: Eukaryota > Metazoa > Chordata > Actinopteri > Cypriniformes > Gobionidae > Gobiocypris > Gobiocypris rarus. The sequence continues at coordinate 6,223,179 of CM040920.1, forward strand.
TCCTAGTTCCGGTGGACTCTGTTCCGGTGTTCCCAGTTCCGTTGGATCGTGTTCCGGTGGATTGTGTTCCGGTGGTCCCAGTTCCGGTGGATCGTGTTTCTAGTGGATCGTGTTCCGGTGGTCCCCTGTTCCAGTGGATCATGTTCCGGTGGTCCCGAGTCCAGACACGGCATGGAGGGCTGTGATGGGATGCTTCATGGTGGCAGTCCTGCATGCTTGGGAAAAGCACAGGGCCTTACCCAAAACCCTGGTGGTCCCAGTTCCGGTGGATTGTTTTCCGGTGGATTGTGTGCTGGTGGATCATGTTCCGGTGGATCATGTTCCCGTAGTCCCAGTTCCGGTGGATCGTGTTCCGGTGGTCCCAGTTCAGGTGGATTGTGTTCCGGTGGTCCCAGTTCCGATGGATCGAGTTCCGGTGGTCCCAGTTCCGTGGATCGAGTTCCGGTGGTCCCAATGCCGGTGGTCCCAGTGCCGGTGGATCGTGTTCCGGTAGTACCTGTTCCGGTGGTCCCGAGTCCGGACACGGCCTGGAGGGCTGTGATGGGATGCTTCATGGTGGCAGTCCTGCATGCTTGGGAGAAGTACAGGGCCTTACCCAAAACTCCGGAGGCTGTTCCGGTGGACCGTGTGCCAGTGGTCCCAGTGCCGGTGGATCGGGTTCCGGTGGATTGTGTGCCGATGGTCCCAGTGCCGGTGGATAGTGTGCCAGTGGATCGTGTGCCGGCGGTCCCTATGCCGGCGGTCCCTGTGCCGGCCGAATTCTGCTGGCCGCAATGGCCTCCTAAACTTTTTGTTTGCCCAGTCCCTCTCTTGTTTTCCCTCCCTTGTCTGTTCCTCCCTGGTCTTTCCCCCCGTCCCGCCCTGGTCTGTCCCGCCTTGGTCTGTCCCCTCCGTCCCGCCTTGGTCTGTCCCCTCCGTCCTGCCTTGGTCTGTGCCCCGCCCCGCCTTGGTCTGTCTTTCCCGCCCCGCCTTGGGCTTATGGAGCATCTGGTAGCCGCTCCGTAGGGAGGGGGTAGTGTCACATGCCTGTCCTGTCTTGTGTGCACATGTGAGTTTTGTTATGTTGAGCATGTGCTCCTGTCATTGTCTGATCCCTCCCCCTTGTTATCTGATTATTGGTTTCATTTGCCCCACCTGTGTTCCCTGATTCCCTGCTTGATTTGTTCCCTTTATTTACTCATTGTGTTTGTCAGTCTTGGTCGGATCGTTGTATTGTCTATGTCTCCTGATTCCTTGTGTTGGTATGTTCTCAGTTTTATGTATTCTAGTTTATGTTTTTTCCCCCTCGTGGGTTTTTGTTTTTTGTTTCTGTTTATTTGTTTAATAAACTCTGTTAAATCTCTGCACTTGAGTCCTCACCTTTTTCACCTCCCGTAACGTGACACTTTAATCTTTCTAATGATACTCGGTTTGTCCAGAACAAGAAAGAGTGTGATGTTTTAACGAGCCATCTGCGATCTTTGCCTGTAAAGGGGTTAAATAAAAAATTATGTTTAACTAGAAAATTCAGTTAAAAATAGAAGTTTTCCGAGTTTAAAACCATAGACTGTATCACCTCTATGACAGTGATACAGTAATGGATGCCCTCAACTCATGAAACGCACATGGCAAAAGCAGAAGATTACCTAATCATCACCATTACAGAATTTATAAAACAGCACCTGGATCACAACGGCTGCTGCATTTTCTCACTCATCCTTTCAGCTGTCTGTTGAAATGGGGAAAAGCCATTACAGCGAATCCTGTGTGTATATGCTCAATAATCATCCCTATGTGGGAACAGGAGAGGACTTCAAATAGCAGCCCTAGCTCAGCCAAAATGGGCAGTAGACTCTGAAAAAAGCTATTAATTTCTTCAGTGCTGGATCCCCCAAATGTGACATTTACACTCATTGGATTCCCCAAATATATTTGACTTGGTAGCTGCGGTATCTATTTCAGATGGCCTATGCAGGGGAAAGATGGCAAACGTGAGGTGGTCACCACTTGAGGCTGGCTTTGCTTGACCTTTCATGTTGTGTTAGGAGTGGAGAGGAACCGAATAAAACACCTGTCAGACATGATCAGTTTGTCTAGGTGAAAGCGTCTGCAATCATCGTACCTTCCACACGCTATTCTTCTGTGCAGGAGAGCAACAGATGTGTCTCTCTTCTGCTGATTTGCTGAGAGAAATGTCTCTTAAAGGAAAAAGCTTTTTTTTCTGCGAAAACAAATAGAGGATTGAAAGGATGAGGTAAGGTGTGTATTCGTGTGTGTACAAGGTAGGCAAGCTGTATGAATTTTTAATTTAAAATGTTTTGAGAAGCTAGTGCTGGGTGATAAGAAGGCACTTTGCAGAAAATATTTGTTAATCAGTACTGTTGTCTTGTTTTCCAGAGAATACATATATCCTTAAAACCACTATTAAAGAAAAAGGTGCTAGGCTAAAATACAAGCATTTATAGTTAATATAATTTATAAATATATAGTCATACATTTTTAAAAGTCTTGTGTTTTATCTCTGAAAGGTAAAGCAAATATGTATAATATCAATTAGTTAATTAATATCATGCATACTTACTTTATCTTTCAAAGACAAAATTATTGTGTTTTTATAAATAACTGTATGTATGTAACACAGTAGGTACGGAAAGTATTCAGACCCCCTTTAATTTTTCACTCTTTGTTATATTGCAGCCATTTGCTAAAATCATTTAAGTTCATTTTTTTCTCATTAATGTACACACAGCACCCCATATTGACAGAAAAACACATAATTGTTGACATTTTTGCAGATTTATTAAAAAAGAAAAACTGAAATATATCACATGGTCCTAAATATTTAGACCCTTTGCTCAGTATTTAGTAGAAGCACCCTTATGATCTAATTCAGCCACGAGTCTTTTTGGGAAAGCTGCAACAAGTTTGTTACACCTGGATTTGGGGATCCTCTGCCATTCCTCCTTGCAGATCCTCTCAAGTTCTGTCAGGTTGGATGGTAAACATTGGTGGACAGCCATTTTCAGGTCTCTCCATTATGTGATGAAAGTCGAGTTGATGTCGACTAGTCGCTGATGACGTCATTAATGAAAAAATAAGCCTGAACCTTGAGCTGAGATGCAAACACGGATTTGCTTGTGCACAGGACAGCTATGGCATATGACACAGCACTGCCCATAAGGTTATTGGTCCTACATAACAGCTTTTGTATCAGTTCTTATGCTCATTAGCCTATATTTCTCACAGATTTCTCCTTGTTCTGAATAAGATATAGATAAAGTAGCACAATAAAGATGACATGTATATATGAATGCATTAGTGAGTGATTGCGTGTGAATTAATTTTCCCTGCCAGTGTCTCTCTACTAATAGTGAAGTTGTGGGTTTAAGTTATCAAGAAATATATGCTAGACCTTTTCAGTTTCTAAGCTATTTTATTGATAAATCACAGAACAGTGTTGACAATACATTCTGCGCTACTGAATGGTTTTGTGTGAGGCGCGTGCGATCTCCGCGTAATCTGCGATCGTCTATGTGTGTGCGCTGCAATGATCAACTTACGTGTACAATAAGCGTGCATTCTCCCGATCAATTTTGAGCATCATGGTATACATGTCTTGTGGACAGCTCTCGAAGTATGCATTTATTTGTCATTTTTAACGGTTGAAAACAGAGCCTGCGCGTCATGAAATGGCTTATCCTGTTGCACCCTCTATAGGCCAGCGACTAGTCGACGTCAAGCTTAAAGCATCATGGCAGAGCATTAAAGTCGGCTAGTCGATTAGTCGGTGCAACCCCTAGTGCTTAGGTTCATTGTCTTGTTAGAAGGTGAACCGTCGGCCCAGTCTGAGGTCTTGGGCACTCTGGAGAAGGTTTTTGTCCAGGATATCCCTGTACTTGGCCACATTAATCTTTCCCTCGATTGCAACCAGTTGTGCTGTCCCCCACAGCATGATGCTGCCACCACCATGCTTCACTGTTGGGATTGTATTGGACAGGTGATGAGCAGTGCCTGGTTTTCTCCACACATACCGCTTAGAATTAAGGCCAAAAGCTCTATCTTGGTCTCATCAGACATAAAATCTTATCTCTCACCATCTTAGCAAACTCCTTGCTGGCTTTCATGTGTCTTGCACTGAGGAGAGGCTTGCATCGGGCCACTCTGCCATAAAGCCCTGACTGGTGGAGGGCTGCAGTGATGGTTGACTTTCTACAACTTTCTCCCATCTCCCGACTGCATCTCTGGAGCTCAGCCACAGTGATCTTTGGGTTCTTCTTTACCTCTCTCACCAAGGCTCTTCTCCCCCGATAGCTCAGTTTGGCCAGACAACCAGCTCTAGGAAGGGTTCTGGTCATCTCAAACGTCTTCCATTTAAGAATTATGGAGGCCACTTTGCTCTCAGGAACCTTAAGTGCAGCAGATTTTTTTTGTAACCTTGGCCAGATCTGTGCCTTGCCACAATTCTGTCTCTGAGCTGTTCAGGCAGTTCCTTTGATTCTCATTTGCTCTGACATGCACTGTAAGCTGTAAGGTCTTATATAGACAGGTGTGTGGCTTTCATAATCAAGTCCAATCAGTATAATCAAACACAGCTGGGCTCTAATGAAGGTGTAGAACCATCTCAAGGATGATCAGAAGAAATGGACAGCACCTGAGTTAAATATAGTGTCACAGCAAAGGGTCTGAATACTTAGGACCATGTGATATTTCAGTTTTTCTTTTTTAATACATCTGCAAAAATGTCAAAATGAAACATTTAAGGGGGCCTGAATACTTTACTGTATATATATATATATATATATATATATATATATATATATATATATATATATATATATATATATATATATATATATATATATATATTAGGGGGACTTTAACGCGTTAATTAAGATTAATTAACTGCGTGACTTTAACGCGTTAATTAAGATTATTACACAAAAAATAGATAACAATTTTAACTTATTTTTGCACCGCGGAACGTTTTTTATGAATGAGTTTCGACGGACCGATTATACTGGAACACCAACTAGCGTTCTTGACTTCTGAACACAACAAACCACAGTGAACATTAACGAAGAAGCTGGCGAGACTGCTTTGCTTGGCCCTGTGGATGGGGAATTTTGTTTTAAAAAACGAAAGGATGGAAGCGTCGACAAGAGCATGTTTGTGTGGAAGCTATGCAACAAGGAATTTGCGTATCGAGCCTCAAATATCACCTCAACGCAAAACGCTGGACATAAATAAATAAACAAAATTTTGTTGATTAAGCTTATGTATTCAGTCATTATTCAATGGTATACTAAAAATCCATGTGAAAAAAATTACTTCTCACTGTTCTCAGGTCAAATATTTATATGCAATTAAAATGTGATTAATTTCGATTAATTAATTACAAAGTCTATAATTAATTAGATTATTTTTTTTTAATCGAGTCCTGCCCTAATATATATATATATATATATATATATATATATATATATATATATATATATATATATATATATATATATATATATATATATACATATATATACCAACACACAACAATTCTTTCTGAGTTTTTTTTTCTTTAGGCGAGAATGTATTTATTTAGACCTCAAATATGCGACTCATATACAGACATAGCGCCTGTTTTACAATTCTTTTTTAAAAGCTTTTGCAGATGTGAGCTCCAGGCCGTCAGTGGCCATTCAGGACTCATGTACCCGCAAAGAATCGCTTCATCTTAGCCAGTCCTGGGGGAATTTGCTGCTGGCTCTTACTGTATATAGATAATGATTAAACATAAGATATAATTCATTTGGGCTATATCTAACAGGCAATCTTTGGTCTTGGTAATCTGTTACTTGCTCCAGAGCAAACAGATTTGGGTTAAGGGGAAAATTAAGTTTCATAACTTTATATTTAGGCTATATTTATTGTGAATACTGTAGCCTACTAGAGTGCTGCTTTTGTATGTTTGACTGAATTGTTTGCTTGTGTTAATTTCCAATTATATTTTATTATGGCTGTTGTTGTTGATTTAAATACAATTGTTCAATAAATGTTATTATAATATGCTGTATTTGGGATTGAGAAAGGGTCTGTTAGTGATTGTGATTTTAAATTCAGTGAAAGTTACATTATTACACCACTAGATCGGGGCAAAGACAAGGAAGTTGCTTTAGTGCTGTCATGGGAAATCTTTTAAAAGGACAAAGGCAAAGGTCGCTTTCCCCAGCGAACATTCAAAATGATTTTTTATAATGGATATAATATTATGGACATCGATCTGAAGAATGAATACTATATCAGATGCAGGTAATACAATTGTTTAGTCGATCCCTCTCTTATAATACCATAATAATCTACTTAATACAATAAGCTTCAATGAAGCTTCAACGTTCTTTCGTAATTAATTCTAAAGTGAGAAATAGTAATGGAGGCCTGGGCTCAACTATTAAACTGTCAACTTTTAAATACATGATGGAAGAAAGTATTTCTCCACAAAAGAGATTTTAATGTTTCTTATTCATTCACTTGTGCCGTCGAGCTGTTGTATAAATGCAATATCACACTCATAGCCGTGAGATATGGCTGTATATCAGCAAGCTGTGATTACCTACAGTCTTGCTACGAGTGTGATATGTAAGAAATAATTAACGACGAGCCGTTGAATTATTAGAAAAAAATGCACTTCCCATGTGGTAATACGGCCACAATGCGAAGGAATATTTTTCAATAATTAAATGGCCCAGAGTCAATTATTCCGTTACCAAACCATTTGTCAGGTCTTGTGTCTAGGACTAATTTCTTACTCATCTCATCCCAAGCCTCCATTGCTAATTCCAAAACGTCATTTTAGAGCTAGTAACGGAGACTTGAGCCACGGATAGCAGATTAATGCAGTAATTACAGAGAGAGAGAGAGAGAGAGAGAGAGAGAGAGAGAGAGAGAGAGAGAGAGAAAGAGAGAAAGAGAGAGAGATTAAGTGTGTGTATCTGTCTGTATGTCTCATTACTAATAGCGAAACTGTACGTTTATCTACTCAAGAACAGCACTAAATTTACCTCGCTCTTGAGAAATGACGTTTAGCTTTTAAGTTGTTAAACTCTTTTACTGATAAAATTTGTCAGAGCAACACTGACAACACATTTCTGCGAGTGTGCGTCGGCATTGTATGTGTGTGAGTTTGAGTGGGAGACAGAGCAAGAGAAACCGCACATTAGCCTAATAAAATGTAATTTTGTGGCGAAAAAAAAAAACATGAAAATGATTTGTTTTTATTATAATTCTTAATTTGTTACATACAGGTCCTTCTCAAAAAATTAGCATATTCTGATAAAAGTTAATTATTTTCCATAATGTAATGATACAAATTTAACTTTCATATATTTTAGATTCATTGCACACCAACTGAAATATTTCAGGTCTTTTATTGTTTTAATACTGATGATTCTGGCATACAGCTCATGAAAACCCAAAATTCCTATCTCAAAAAATTAGCATATCATGAAAAGGTTCTCTAAACGAGCTATTAACCTAATCATCTGAATCAACTAATTAACTCTAAACACCTGCAAAAGATTCCTGAGGCTTTTAAAAACTCCCAGCCTGGTTCATTACTCAAAACCGCAATCATGGGTAAGACTGCCGACCTGACTGCTGTCCAGAAGGCCATCATTGACACCCTCAAGCGAGAGGGTAAGACACAGAAAGACATTTCTGAACGAATAGGCTGTTCCCAGAGTGCTGTATCAAGGCATCTCAGTGGGAAGTCTGTGGGAAGGAAAAAGTGTGGCAAAAACGCTGCGAGAAGAGGTGACCGGACCCTGAGGAAGATTGTGGAGAAGGACCGATTCCAGACCTTGGGGGACCTGTGGAGGCAGTGGACTGAGTCTGGAGTAGAAACATCCAGAGCCACCATGCACAGGCGTGTGCAGGAAATGGGCTACAGGTGCCGCATTCCCAGGTCAAGCCACTTTTGAACCAGAAACAGCGGCAGAAGCGCCTGACCTGGGCTACAGAGAAGCAGCTCTGGACTGTCGCTCAAATTTTGCATGTCATTCGGAAATCAAGGTGTCAGAGTCTGGAGGAAGACTGGGGAGAAGGAAATGCCAAAATGCCTGAAGTCCAGTGTCAAGTACCCACAGTCAGTGATGGTCTGGGGTGCCATGTCAGCTGCTGGTGTTGGTCCACTGTGTTTTATCAAGGGCAGGGTCATTGCAGCTAGCTATCAGGAGATTTTGGAGCACTTCATGCTTCCATCTGCTGAAAAGCTTTATGGAGATGAAGATTTAGTTTTTCAGCACGACCTGGCACCTGCTCACAGTGCCAAAACCACTGGTAAATGGTTTACTGACCATGGTATTACTGTGCTCAATTGGCCTGCCAACTCTCCTGACCTGAACCCCATAGAGAATCTGTGGGATATTGTGGAGAGAAAGTTGAGAGACGCAAGACCCAACACTCTGGATGAGCTTAAGGCCGCTATCGAAGCATCCTGGGCCTCCATAACACCTCAGCAGTGCCACAGGCTGATTGCCTCCATGCCACGCCGTATTGAAGCAGTCATTTCTGCAAAAGGATTCCCGACCAAGTATTGAGTGCATAACTGACCAATTATTTGAAGGTTGACTTTTTTTGTATTAAAAACACTTAAACACACTAAAAAACACAGGAATTTTGGGTTTTCATGAGCTGTATGCCAAAATCATCAGTATTAAAACAATAAAAGACCTGAAATATTTCAGTTGGTGTGCAATGAATCTAAAATATATGAAAGTTTATTTTTTTTCATTACATTATGGAAAATAATGAACTTTTATCACAATATGCTAATTTTTTGAGAAGGACCTGTATATAGCACTCTTCTGGGTACTCAAAGTGCTTTATATGAAAGGGGGAATCTGATCAGCCACCACTAATATGCAGCATCCACCTAGATTATGTGACAGCAGCCATATTGCCCCAGAATGCCCACCACACATCTTATTGGTGGAGAGGCTGAGTGAGGAAGCCAATCTGTATATGGGGATTATTAGGAGGCCATGATGGACAAAGACCAATGGACAAAATTGGCCAGGATGCTGGGGTTACACCCCTGAGCTCTTTTTCCGAAGGACATCCTGGGATTTTTAATGACCACAGAGAGTCAGGACCTCGGTTTAACGTCTCATCCGAAGGATGGAGCTTATTATACCTCTACCAGCAGCTACCTGGTTTTCCCAGGAAGTCTCCCATCCAGGTACTGACTAGGCTCAATCCTGCTTAGCTTCAGTGGGAAACCAGTGTTGGGCTACAGGGTAATGGCTGCTGACCGTTATTCTATTGTTTACTATATTTATTTGCTTGGTGAGTGTCGTTGTGGGTTTTGGTTCTTTTGCTGTTGTCGGCTGTAAAGTCCTTTGAAATAACTAAAATAATTTGCCGAAGTGATAGGGAACTGTGATGTAGTCAAAACCTGCCAGGAACTACTTTAGCCTTGCATTTCCTTGAAAATAATTGAACAACTTTGAATGTTCATTCACAAATCAGATTCAAGCATTCAACAGCCCCATAGTATATTGGTCATTAATATAATTTAATAATAATAATAATTTTAGGATATATTTAGTATAATATATTATTTTAAACATACATACATATATAGAGAGAGAGCATACATATACATATATACATACATATATATATATATATATATATATATATATATATATATATATATATATATATATATATATATATATATATATATATATATATATATATATATATATTAGGCTGGACTTTAACGCGTTAATTAAGATTAATTAATTGCGTGACTTTAAGCGTTAATTAAGATTAATTACACAAAAAAATAGATAACAATTTTAACTTATTTTTGCACCGCGGAACGTTTTTTATGAATGAGTTTCGACGGACCGATTATACTGGAACACCAACTAGCGTTCTTGACTTCTGAACACAACAAACCACAGTGAACATTAACGAAGAAGCTGGCGAGACTGCTTTGCTTGGCCCTGTGGATGGGGAATTTTGTTTTAAAAAATGAAAAGATGGAAGTGTCGACAAGAGCATGTTTGTGTGGAAGCTATGCAACAAGGAATTTGCGTATCGAGCCTCAAATATCACCTCAACGCAAAACGCTGGACATAAATAAATAAACAAAATTTTGTTGATTAAGCTTATGTATTCAGTCATTATTCAATGGTATACTAAAAATCCATGTGAAAAAAATTACTTCTCACTGTTCTCAGGTCAAATATTTATATGCAATTAAAATGTGATTAATTTCGATTAATTAATTACAAAGCCTCTAATTAATTAGATTCATTTCTTTAATCGAGTCCAGCCCTAATATATATATATATATATATATATATATATATATATATATATATATATATATATATATATATATATATATATATAGAGAGAGAGAGAGAGAGAGAGAGAGAGAGAGAGAGAGAGAGAGAGAGAGAGAGAGAGATTTTATATCCACACACTAACCCCGGTTTCCATGATAAAAAAATTACTTTACAATGAATCACGCGTATGTTCTTTCCTTCATTTAAGTCTATACTCTGAAGATGACATTTTTTTAATCTAGCAAGAACATGAGCTAAATAATTAAGTACATGAAGTACTTCAATTGTGCTGTAGCAAAGGTACTGATATACTCCAGGAAGCACATCATGAGCGCAAGAGGCTGTAGGGAAAAAGGGGGAGAAACACGACGAAGAGGGTACAGACAGAGGGAAACACATTGAAGTAAAAAGCGGCTAGCTGTGGAGTGAACAGACCACCTGAGTAATGGCGCACAGAGCAGAGTGCAGCTCTTCTGACAGCTGATAAAGGCGACTGGGCTTTAGAATACCTAATCATTGGCCACGCACAACACAGTTCCTCTAAAATGTGTCCTTGGATGCATCTGCTGGCCCGGAGTCAAATGGCACCAAATGTTAAAGTAAACATGATTTAGAGCACCTCTTTGCTCACTCTGGCTGTCAGACAAGCAAGGATAAGGCAAATGGGCTGAAAGAGCTAAAGCGCTAATGTACTAACACTCCCACAATGAACAAAAAGCTTTTAGGTTGCTTTTACTACGGCTGGGGAAAAGAAAATGTGATTCAAAACTTGTGTGTTTTATGCAACTTTTTCTAGGAAGAAAAATTTTAGAAGGAGAAGCGTCCAGGTCCGTGAAGAGCCGCGAGCCGTATGTAAGTGTTTTTGTAAATACTCCGTTTTGTTGTATTACTTAGTGTATTGCGTGCTAGAAGAAGGATACATTTCGATTTTGCACTTATCTATTTTGTCATAATTGTACTGTGTTAGCATATTGCATTTGAATTATAACCAGGGCTGTTTTTGCGCGCGCGCAGTCAAGCGTTATTGTTATTATTATTGGTGGCTTTTAGCACAGGTAGTGAGTCATACTTTTCGTTTGATTCGAGCCATTGACAGGCTTTTGACTTGATCCTTTGGGCTAATTACAAGGCGGACTGTACATATATAAGTCAGGTCAGTCACTTGCTCATTAGGAGAAGCGTCCAGGTCCGTGAAGAGCCGAGCCGTATGTAAGTGTTTTTGTAAATACTCCGTTTTGTTGTATTACTTAGTGTATTGCGTGCTAGAAGAAGGATACATTTCGATTTTGCACTTATCTATTTTGTCATAATTGTACTGTGTTAGCATATTGCATTTGAATTATAACCAGGGCTGTTTTCGGCGCGCCGTTTGCAGTCAAAGCGTTATTGTTATTGTTATTGGTGGCTTTTAGCACAGGTAGTGAGTCATACTTTTCGTTTGATTCGAGCCATTGACAGGCTTTTGACTTGATCCTTTGGGCTAATTACAAGGGCGGACTGTACATATATAAGTCAGGTCAGTCACTTGCTCATTAGGAGAAGCGTCAGGTCCGTGAAGAGCCGCGAGCCGTATGTAAGTGTTTTTTGTAAATACTCCGTTTTGTTGTATTACTTAGTGTATTGCGTGCTAGAAGAAGGATACATTTCGATTTTGCACTTATCTATTTTGTCATAATTGTACTGTGTTAGCATATTGCATTTGAATTATAACCAGGGCTGTTTTCGCGCGCCGTTGCGCAGTCAAAGCGTTATTGTTATTGTTATTGGTGGCTTTTAGCACAGGTAGTGAGTCATACTTTTCGTTTCGATTCGAGCCATTGACAGGCTTTTGACTTGATCCTTTGGGCTAATTACAAGGGCGGACTGTACATATATAAGTCAGGTCAGTCACTTGCTCATTAGGAGAAGCGTCCAGGTCCGTGAAGAGCCGCGAGCCGTATGTAAGTGTTTTTGTAAATACTCCGTTTTGTTGTATTACTTAGTGTATTGCGTGCTAGAAGAAGGATACATTTCGATTTTGCACTTATCTATTTTGTCATAATTGTACTGTGTTAGCATATTGCATTTGAATTATAACCAGGGCTGTTTTCGCCGCGCCGTTGCGCAGTCAAACGTTATTGTTATTGTTATTGGTGGCTTTTAGCACAGGTAGTGAGTCATACTTTTCGTTTTGATTCGAGCCATTGACAGGCTTTTGACTTGATCCTTTGGGCTAATTACAAGGGCGGACTGTACATATATAAGTCAGGTCAGTCACTTGCTCATTAGGAGAAGCGTCCAGGTCCGTGAAGAGCCGCGAGCCGTATGTAAGTGTTTTTGTAAATACTCCGTTTTGTTGTATTACTTAGTGTATTGCGTGCTAGAAGAAGGATACATTTCGATTTTGCACTTATCTATTTTGTCATAATTGTACTGTGTTAGCATATTGCATTTGAATTATAACCAGGGCTGTTTTCGGCCGCGCCGCTTGCGCAGTCAAACGTTATTGTTATTGTTATTGGTGGCTTTTAGCACAGGTAGTGAGTCATACTTTTCGCTTCGATTCGAGCCATTGACAGGCTTTTGACTTGATCCTTTGGGCTAATTACAAGGGCGGACTGTACATATATAAGTCAGGTCAGTCACTTGCTCATTAGGAGAAGCGCCCAGGTCCGTGAAGAGCCGCGAGCCGTATGTAAGTGTTTTTGTAAATACTCCGCTTTGTTGTATTACTTAGTGTATTGCGTGCTAGAAGAAGGATACATTTCGATTTTGCACTTATCTATTTTGTCATAATTGTACTGTGTTAGCATATTGCATTTGAATTATAACCAGGGCTGTTTTGCGCGCCGCTATGCAGTCAAACGTTATTGTTATTGTTATTGGTGGCTTTTAGCACAGGTAGTGAGTCATACTTTGCTTCGATTCGAGCCATTGACAGGCTTTTGACTTGATCCTTTGGGCTAATTACAAGGGCGGACTGTACATATATAAGTCAGGTCAGTCACTTGCTCATTAGGAGAAGCGCCCAGGTCCGTGAAGAGCCGTATGTAAGTGTTTTTGTAAATACTCCGCTTTGTTGTATTACTTAGTGTATTGCGTGCTAGAAGAAGGATACATTTCGATTTTGCACTTATCTATTTTGTCATAATTGTACTGTGTTAGCATATTGCATTTGAATTATAACCAGGGCTGTTTTGGCCGCGCCGCTATGCAGTCAAACGTTATTGTTATTGTTATTGGTGGCTTTTAGCACAGGTAGTGAGTCATACTTTTCGTTTCGATTCGAGCCATTGACAGGCTTTTGACTTGATCCTTTGGGCTAATTACAAGGGCGGACTGTACATATATAAGTCAGGTCAGTCACTTGCTCATTAGGAGAAGCGCCCAGGTCCGTGAAGAGCCGCGATATGTAAGTGTTTTTGTAAATACTCCGCTTTGTTGTATTACTTAGTGTATTGCGTGCTAGAAGAAGGATACATTTCGATTTTGCACTTATCTATTTTGTCATAATTGTACTGTGTTAGCATATTGCATTTGAATTATAACCAGGGCTGTTTTGCGCGCTGCGCAGTCAAACGTTATTGTTATTGTTATTGGTGGCTTTTAGCACAGGTAGTGAGTCATACTTTCGTTTCGATTCGAGCCATTGACAGGCTTTTGACTTGATCCTTTGGGCTAATTACAAGGGCGGACTGTACATATATAAGTCAGGTCAGTCACTTGCTCATTAGGAGAAGCGCCAGGTCCGTGAAGAGCCGCGAGCCGTATGTAAGTGTTTTTGTAAATACTCCGTTTTGTTGTATTACTTAGTGTATTGCGTGCTAGAAGAAGGATACATTTCGATTTTGCACTTATCTATTTTGTCATAATTGTACTGTGTTAGCATATTGCATTTGAATTATAACCAGGGCTGTTTTCGGCCGCTGTTGCGCAGTCAAACGTTATTGTTATTGTTATTGGTGGCTTTTAGCACAGGTAGTGAGTCATACTTTTCGTTTCGATTCGAGCCATTGACAGGCTTTTGACTTGATCCTTTGGGCTAATTACAAGGGCGGACTGTACATATATAAGTCAGGTCAGTTACTAGCTCATTAGGAGAAGCGTCCAGGTCCGTGAAGAGCCGCGAGCCGTATGTAAGTGTTTTTGTAAATACTCCGTTTTGTTGTATTACTTAGTGTATTGCGTGCTAGAAGAAGGATACATTTCGATTTTGCACTTATCTATTTTTTCATAATTGTACTGTGTTAGCATATTGCATTTGAATTATAACCAGGGCTGTTTTTGGCGCGCCGTTGCGCAGTCAAGCGTTATTATTATTGTTATTGGTGGCTTTTAGCACAGGTAGTGAGTCATACTTTTCGTTTCGATTCGAGCCATTGACAGGCTTTTGACTTGATCCTTTGGGCTAATTACAAGGCGGACTGTACATATATAAGTCAGGTCAGTCACTTGCTCATTAGGAGAAGCGTCCAGGTCCGTGAAGAGCCGCGAGCCGTATGTAAGTGTTTTTGTAAATACTCCGTTTTGTTGTATTACTTAGTGTATTGCGTGCTAGAAGAAGGATACATTTCGATTTTGCACTTATCTATTTTGTCATAATTGTACTGTGTTAGCATATTGCATTTGAATTATAACCAGGGCTGTTTTGCCGCGCGCCGTTATGCAGTCAAACGTTATTGTTATTGTTATTGGTGGCTTTTAGCACAGGTAGTGAGTCATACTTTTCGTTTCGATTCGAGCCATTGACAGGCTTTTGACTTGATCCTTTGGGCTAATTACAAGGGGACTGTACATATATAAGTCAGGTCAGTCACTTGCTCATTAGGAGAAGCGTCCAGGTCCGTGAAGAGCCGCGAGCCGTATGTAAGTGTTTTGTAAATACTCCGTTTTGTTGTATTACTTAGTGTATTGCGTGCTAGAAGAAGGATACATTTCGATTTTGCACTTATCTATTTTGTCATAATTGTACTGTGTTAGCATATTGCATTTGAATTATAACCAGGGCTGTTTTGCGCCGTTGCAGTCAAAGCGTTATTGTTATTGTTATTGGTGGCTTTTAGCACAGGTAGTGAGTCATACTTTTCGTTTCGATTCGAGCCATTGACAGGCTTTTGACTTGATCCTTTGGGCTAATTACAAGGGCGGACTGTACATATATAAGTCAGGTCAGTCACTTGCTCATTAGGAGAAGCGTCCAGGTCCGTGAAGAGCGAGCCGTATGTAAGTGTTTTTGTAAATACTCCGTTTTGTTGTATTACTTAGTGTATTGCGTGCTAGAAGAAGGATACATTTCGATTTTGCACTTATCTATTTTGTCATAATTGTACTGTGTTAGCATATTGCATTTGAATTATAACCAGGGCTGTTTTCGGCCGCGCCGTTGCGCAGTCAAACGTTATTGTTATTGTTATTGGTGGCTTTTAGCACAGGTAGTGAGTCATACTTTTCGTTTCGATTCGAGCCATTGACAGGCTTTTGACTTGATCCTTTGGGCTAATTACAAAAGCGTCCACAGCTGTTGTCGCTCAAATAATAAAAGGTGTGTATTTAATAAGCTTGTCAGCGCTGGCGCAGAAGCGTCAGCGGAAGCGTTCAGCCCTCGTGTTCAGCCTCCTCGTGTGAAGACCGACTCGGGTAAAGACATCTTCTTTCGACTCTACCTGTGATCGACTCCACCGAAGAGCGAACACCGATACAGCACTTAATTATCTAATTTTTCTGTCCTTTTCCACCTTCCTTTCTCTCTTACAATGTGCTTTCAATACATTCCCACTGTCTCTCGACCACGATCCATTGTCACACGCAGAAGGCAGCGCAACACTGCCAATCTGCGTCTGATTCCCTCCACTAATGCCCTCCCTCTTTTTCTGTTGGTCTATGGAACTGTCAGTCAGCTGTCAACAAAGCTGATTTCATTCCGGCCTTTGCCTCTCACTCCACTCTCAATATCTTGGCTTTGACTGAGACCTGGATCCGTCCAGATGACTCAGTAACCCCTGCTGCTCTCTAACAATTTCTCTTTCTCACACACCCCTCGTCACACTGGGAGGCGGAGGAACAGGTCTTCTCATTACTAACAATTGGAAATACTCTACCCACACCTCTCTATGCAACAACAACTCATTCGAATACCATGCTATTACAGTCTCAACTCCACTAAAATCCATCTTGTAGTCATTTACCGTCCCCAGGTCAATTGGGCACCTTTGTTGAGGAACTAGATGTGCTGCTGTCCTCATTTCCGGAGGATGGCAGCCCACTTCTAATTCTTGGCGACTTCAATATTCACCTGGACAAACCATATGCTACACACTTCCACTCCCTCCTAGCCTCATTCGATCTCAAACGACATGTCACCTCACACACCCACAAATCTGGTAACCAACTTGACCTCATATACACACGCAACTGCACTACAGATAATATCCTGGTCAAACCCCTACACACCTCAGACCATTACTTCATCACTTTTAATCTACAACTTACTGCCCCCCGCATTCCCAATCCCACAACCAGTTACTTTCAGACGAAACCCTACGCTCTCTTTCTCCCTCTCATCTCTCCTCCGCTGTGTCATCCTCTCTTCCCTCACCCACACAGTTCTCATCCATGGATGTCAACACTGCAACAGACACTCTATGCTCTACTTTAACTTCTTGTCTAGATAGTATCTGCCCTCTGTCTTCTAGGCCAGCACGCCCCACTCCTGCTAACCCATGGTTATCTGATGTTCTTCGTGAACACCGGACAAAACTAAGGGCAGCAGAGAGAAAATGGCGAAAATCTAATGACCCGTCTGACCTGGGTAAATATCAATCTCTGCTCTCATCATTTTCAGATGATGTCCATGTGGCTAAATCCTCATTTTTCCACAACAAAATCAACACCACCTCTAACACACGCACACTCTTCAGAACATTCAACTCTCTCCTCTGTCCACCTCCACCACCTCCCACCACCTCCTTATCTGCAGATGACTTTGCCCACTTCTTCACAACTAAAACTACAACCATCAGCAGTCAGTTCCCACCCCCGCACACACAGGATTTTAGATCAGCCACACCCACAGCCAAACATCTTCTCTCCTCCTTCTCTACACTCACTGAGGCAGAAGTATCTAAACTTCTCCTCTCCAGCCATCCCACCACCTGCCCTCTAGATCCTATCCCCTCACACCTTCTACAAGCCATCTCTCCCACACTTCTACCAGCACTCACACACATCATCAACACATCTCTCAGCACTGGCTTTTTCCCTACCACATTCAAGCAGGCCCGGTCACCCCACTGCTTAAGAAACCCACTCTAGACACATCACTTATAGAGAACTACAGACCTATTTCTCTCCTGCCTTACATAGCAAAAACACTTGAGCGGGTTGTTCTCAACCAGGTTTCATTTTTCCTCTCACAGTCAAATCAGCTGGACGTTAACCAGTCAGGTTTCAAAAGGCCCACTCAACAGAGACTGCATTACTGTCAGTCACTGAAGCCCTGCGGATGGCAAAAGCTGCTTCCAGATCATCAGTCCTAATCCTCCTCGATCTATCTGCTGCATTTGACACAGTGAATCACCAGATTCTTCTGTCCACCCTCTCATCACTGGGCATCACAGGGACTCCACTCCACTGGTTTGAGTCTTACCTCACAGGTAGGTCTTTCAAGGTTGCCTGGAGAGGTGAGGTATCCAAAGCACATCAATTGACCACGGGGGTTCCTCAGGGCTCAGTGCTGGGACCTCTACTCTTCTCCATTTACACTACGTCACTGGGACCCATCATACAGGCACATGGCTTCTCATACCATTGCTATGCTGATGACACTCAACTCTATCTTTCATTTAAACCAGATGACCCCACAGTAAATGGACGCATCTCAAGCTGTCTGGCAGACATCTCGGCATGGATGAAAGAACACCACCTCCAGCTCAACCTGGCTAAGACTGAGTTTCGTCTTCCCTGCCAATCCGACTCTACAACACAACTTCACCATCCAGCAAGGTTCATCTCTGATTACCCCCTCAGGGTCGGTCAGAAATCTTGGAGTAATCTTTGACGACCAGCTGTCCTTCAAAGACCACATTTCAAAGACAGCTCGATCATGCAGGTTTGCTCTGCACAACATCAGGAAGATCAGACCGTTCCTTACAGAGCATGCAACACAACTTCTCGTCCAGGCCCTTGTCATTTCTAGGCTTGACTACTGCAATGCGCTTCTGGCTGGTCTTCCATCGTGTGCAATCAAAACTCTTCAATTGATTCAGAATGCTGCAGCACGTCTTGTATTCAATGAGCCCAAAAGGGCCCATGTCACACCTCTCTTCATCTCTCTGCACTGGCTGCCACTTGATGCCCGCATCAAGTTCAAGGCCTTGACACTCGCTTATGGATCCACCACAGGCTCGGCACCAGCATATTTCGACTCGCTCCTACGAGTCTACACCCTACCAGAAGCCTTCGGCTCAGGTAAGGAGCGTAGGCTTATGGTACCATCACAGAGAGGCATGAAATCCCTCTCCAGAACTTTTCATTCACCGTTCCTGGCTGGTGGAACAATCTTCCTACCTCCATCCGGATGGCAGAATCACTGTCATCATTCAAAAGACAGCTAAAAACTCATCTCTTCCGTGAACACTTATCATAAAAAAAAAAAAAAAAAAAAAAAAAAAAAAAAACCTCTTCTCTTTATTCTTCTCTTTTATTCCTTCCCTATTCTAGCTTAAGCTTATTCTATGTGATATCCAAAGCTTGGTATTTAAGGCACTTTTTGCGTTTTGCGCCTATTCATGACCGATCGCTTCCTGTACTCCTATGTTGTAAGTCGCTTTGGATAAAAGCGTCTGCTAAATGCCTAAATGTAAATGTAAATGTAAGATTGTGGGACTTTACAAACCTTATTAACAAACGAAAAAACAGAAATGTGTGAAAAATAAGGAAATTAATCTAGCACTGTCATAAAACTGAATGCTTCTGCAGTGAGAAGTAAGGCTAAGAAATGTTTTTTTTTTCCTTCTGTTTAAAAAAAAACGTTTTCTTCAGTAGGCTGTTAACAAGCTATCTGTTTTACATTTAAATTGGGAACATTTAATCAATGAATCACTGTCACCTCTCGTGTTTGAAGTGTTAAACTAATTACCTGTGAATTATCTCGTAATGCTTTTAGCTTTCCGTGCTTTTAGCACTATTAACATACTTTGTGGACTGACAGCTTGACTGTATAAACACACTGAGATTTATAACAAAGAAAAAAATATTATCCATGTTGAGATTTGCAAGATTTTTTTAATTTACTCTTTAATGTAGCTTATCTAATGTTTCCAATCAAATGCAACAGCATTCCTTATCTTTCTTATACAAAAGATTTAAGAGTTTCTTGACTAAACAATGATGTCTTCATACTTAAGTTTGCTTTTATTTCTGGTCCCATTTAAATTCATTATAAAAGCTGTTCAAACAATATAACTGAACTGTATGATATGTAAGTTACATATGTGCTGCTGTTGCTTGCTAAAAAAACATATCTAGGAAATATCAGTGTAAAGAAGACATTCCAGAAGAATGTCTATGCTACTTGCTATATGAAATTGGCTTTTAAACAATCTGTATTGTAAAAAGCCCTATATAAATAAAGGTGACTTGCACTGCCTTGCACAGGGAAAAAATTAAACAAGTTTGATTGGGGTTAAAGACAGTTAAGCTCAACTTTAGTTTCAACTCAGTTTTAAGTCGTCATGAAACAAAAGTTGCGATAGTCTTCCCTATTGAGAGGTAGGATCGAATGAAACAAGGGAAAGAAATTTAGAGCGGGACTTGATTTTGTTCGTCTGGAATTTATTGGATCATCGGATGGTTGTGGTTTGCTTTTGCTGTGATGTCATGTGAGTGACAGTTTGCCCCGCCCCTTGCGCCAGTAAACACATCATCAGAGAAGAGAGATGTTATTTTGACAGATTACAAGGGAATTATTTTTATAAATAATAATTATAAATAATTTATAATTAACACATATAATAAATCACTTGTGTGCGGTGGCATTTTAATATGATGAGGCACAGTCCTCACATTTTTCTTTTTATATATTAAATGTAAATGTTTGTACCTGATACACTTAATTGTCCTGATTAAATGAACATTATATAAAAAAGATAGACCAAATCTTTTCTTTTTTTTATACTAACCATGTAATGTTTTATTTATTAAAACCAAAATCAGGTTATAGTTTTTATGCATTTTTACAGTTATTCCAAAATAATAATTAAAGGCAGTAACAATTAAAACAATATATTTGATTTGTGAACACATTTTTTTGCTTTTCTTTTTAAATGTCAACTTATTTTCAGCATGGCATCAAGCTTGCACACTGGTGTTGGAAGCGCAAGCGTGTTGGAATCGTTTCCAGGCAAAATAGAATAGGAAAGGATGTTTATATGTCATTTTGACACAAATCCAACATCAAGAAATTTTGATGTTTTAAAGTCTCTAGGTTTTTACATAAATTCAGATATAACTGTAATTTGAAATAAATAATAATAATTATCAATTTTCAAATATTTCACATGTCAATACAGAACTAAATATTCTGTAGCCTATTTTCCCATCAATACCATATGTATGGTAAATATTGCTGACATTGTCTTTGCTGTATCAGCAGGCTGTATATTTATGTTTAACATGAAGTATAGGCCTTCCCTGTATGTCACCTAGCAGCAGCAGCGCTGCATCATACACGTTTATGGTGTGCGAAGACATAGAAAACACCACGCAGCTGACACGCAACAGAAACGCCACGCTCATGCCACGCTTGCAGTGTGTCGCCGGCCTTACATGCGCTTCAGGAGGAACACACTAGCACACACACGCAAGGTCTCTCGCTCCCCCTATCTCGCTACCGTGCGTGCGCTACAGGGTTTGGAGCACAGTCTCGGTCTCGCATGCACGCTCTTGCTTGCTTGCTAGATTCCGGGAGATTTTAACTTATTTGCGGGCATCAGGGAGCCGCTATCAATATGCAGGAGACTCCCGGAACTTCCGGGAGACTTGGGATGTGTGCATAACCAATCATAACCGATCATATCCAATCATAGCACAATGGAGGCATTGTCTCCTCTCAAATGACTTTGCCCCACTCCTTCTCAGTTATCCCCCATTAAACCCACCGCACACATTGTCAATGGACTCAGGGGAGGCAAGCCTTCATAAAAACGAGTGATTTTACGCTTTTTAATGTCACATTTTGTAATATTTGTGTTGTTTTATTTGTGTATTATTGATTGCTTTCTCATCCAGTGTTTTTGAGGAGAACCTCCCTTGCCTCCACGGAGGGAACGCCTCTGTAATAAATATATTCCATCAAAAAAAAGAATAGTCAATTTTGAATTAATGGTGACTTTGAATTGGTCTTTCCATTTTATAAAAATGTGATGCAACATGAATGTAATAAAAACAAACAAAACAAACACTGATGCCTACAGGCATCTGGTATGAATCATGAGGAACTTTCGTGTTTGGGAAAAGGTGCATAAAAAAATTATTTGCTATTTTTGGTTACTTGCTCTTGCTCCACTTGCAACAAATTTCTGCTCAACTCATCATCCCAAGTGTGAAGCATGGTGGAATGAGTATATTGGTATAGGAATATATATATATTTTTTATTAAATCCAAAATGTATCAGAACATTGTACAGCAGGATATTAAAGCACCTGTCTGTAATGTAAAACTTCAAAGCTGAGTCAAGCAAAATGACAATGGTTTAATATAAAGTCACCAACAGAGTGACTCAAACAGAGGAAAAATCCAGACCTCAATCCTGCCAAACGTTGTTGCGGTACAAGAATCAGAACAATCAACCAATAATTAATTCAGCCACCTGGGATATTGGTTAATGTTAACTAGCATTGTTTTCTTGTCACTCTCACTTTACATTATCCAATTTACTCTCAATGAATCAAATTATGTTCTGTTCTACCCTTCTTCTTGGTTGATTACCCTGTTTCACTTGTAAAACAAAACACATCACCATAATAAAATAGGTTGTGAATGCAGCTTCATGCAAAAAAAAACACACAAAAAATAACAATGTGCAATATTCAAGTCAAACATCATTTCACTTTGTTGAGAGTTGGCTGAAAATAAATCAAGTTTTCAATACATCAACCAAATCTGAAGCTAATAGAAATGCTGATTTAAGGTTGTATGCCCTATGGCCATAATTTCATGTTTTTAAAGAAGCATTTATCACATAAGCCGGGTGGCGATATCCAAGTGCTCAAGGCTCTGTGCTGGAGCTGCAAATTTTGCAGGTGCAATCGTAGATAGGGGTGACCCGTGAACTGAGTTACTAAGAACCACATCACCACTTTGCCCTTGAGCCAAACAAAGTTTAGCACACACACACACACACACACACAAAAACTTTTGTATTATTTACACTTTACACTTGCATTGTGTTGCCTACACATTCACTCTCGCTCACAGATTATCCCTTGATCACATCATTTATCTGCATTATAAGTTTCACTTCACAATTTTTTTGTTGTTGTTATTAAAAAGTAATTAAAAAAAAGAAATGCCTTGTTTGTAACCAAGAACTGGTTCTTATGCAGAACTGTGTCCACTTTTTCAAAACTACTGAAACAGAACCAGAATGTTTTTAATGGCATTCAATATTAGATTTTAATGGCGAGTTAACAGTCCTTCATACATACTTTCATATTTAAAAAAATAAATAAATAGGGCCAGATAAAGGGCCAGATTTACTAAACAGGACAAATTAGCGTGAGAGCGTAATTCCAAAAAAGCACAGATGGGAGTGGAAAGTTTGTGATCTACTGACAACACGCAAATTAAAGAACACAGATGCGGATCATTTCCGTAATGACCAACACAATCTACCCGTTAGCGTCTGGTTTAAGACAAGCTTTATTGGAGTGGTATAAAATGGCACAAACATCAGTACATTGACAAGCCTTAGTAAATTACATTGCGTGATTCATTTAAATACTCTCCTCCCATTAATTTAGCCTCTGAAAGGGTTCAGCTGCAAAAATAATTCTGTCCACGCGTTTTCAGTGCGATTTTTCACTGTGTGTCTTAAGCAAATCCTGACAGTAGTTTTTTTTTTTTTTTTAATGGAACGGGCGTTTTGCACTGGTGCAAGCTGTTAGTAAATCTGGCCCAAATTGTCTTTACCTACAGTAGCTTGGTATCGGCCCCGTGTGAAAAGCATCCTCAAGTCCAAACAGAGCTCAGTACAGAGTCGTTGACAAGCTATCAGCATAATAAACAGCTGTCTGATTAATTATCCCATTACTATTTCAATCTGAGAAACCCTTGCGGATGATTCAGTGTACTGATGTTGCGATATACCAGTATTGGCGATAACCGTAATATTTCAAATGAATAGTATATCGGTAACACTTTATTTTAAGGTGACAGTAACATTGTACTTACACAAATAAGTACTGATTAAAGGGTTAGTTCAACCAAAAATAAAAAATTACCTCATGATTTACCCTCAAGCCATCCTAGGTGTATTTGACATTCTTCTTTCAGATGAATAAAATCATAGTTATATTTAAAAAGTCCTGGCTCTTCCAAGAATTATAATGGCAGTGACTTGTTGTCTCATTTTTTAAGTCCATAAAAGTGCATCTATCCATCATATAACTGCTCCACACAGCTCCAGGGGGTTATTAAAGGCCTTCTGAAGTGAAGTGGCGCGTTTGTGTAAGAAAAATATCCATATTTAAAACTGAGACTAGACTAGAAGAACTAGCTTTCGGCAGTCAGCAACTCGACTTGAGCTAAAAGAGTTTCACTTACTAAATTGGTTGGAATGATTCTTGGCTTATTCACTAATCTTCAAAAAATTACAAAAACCCCCCAAAAATGCTGTCGTTTTTTTATCTGTTTGAATCAGTTTAATTAGACACTCCCTCGCCAAATACCTCAACTTATTCACTGAACCACAAGTCATTACTTTCAAAATGTCTGGCTCAAAATGAACCAAAACTTGTGTCAAAAATATCATGAGAGTAAAAAGAAACAAAACACTGGAATTGTTAAGTGGTTTTGAAAATGAAACCAGAATGAAAAATATCCCCAACGTTAGAAGCATGTGCAATGCAAAGCCATTTGTTCTGTCATAGAGAATAAAGATGTTTTTCAAGACCAGCAAAGCAAAACAAAAGTCAGTCAAACTACAAACCATTGGCAGTGAAATTCTCGGGCTGGAACTACAAGATACAAAATGAGGAGACTTAAAGCTCAGGATCAGGAACCACTCACCGGATCTGTGAGCTCCAGGATGCTGGCGCGGTAAGTAAGAGGTTTGCAGTCACGGGTGTTGTCTACCAGGCTGCAAGGTAGAAACATGGGACCTAGGTCATCTCCGTCCAACACATCCACCGTAAGCGTAGTGGTGGCGGTGAGCCGGTCCCTTGGGTTTGGAGCTCGGTCCTAAAGGAAAACACAAACTTTGGTTTTAGGGCTGACGTTTGAATCCACCTCCAAGATCTTAAACTTACTCGCTGGCCAAAAAGACTCTACAGTCGAAGTCCAAATTGGGTATTTCACTTAGTTTTTCCATCCCTTTCAAGTACCTTCAAGTCATACTTTTTTTCCTTGTTGAATAGCTTGTGAATGAAATTGGTTGGACTTTAAGGCTGTTTAGGCCTAAAAATAAATCTACACACAAACAAGACCAATATACTGATTAAAGGTGCGAAATTTCTGTGTAAAAAGCTCCATTGTGTGTTGTCAATAGTGTAGCGATGTATAAAGCACAGCTCACACAGAAGTCACTTTCAAATGTAAATATGACTGCACCTTAAGCCTGCAATTTTGCTTTAAAATGACAAAAAAGTATCATACAATTAGTTTGTACAACTTTTTTCCTATATTTCAAGTCTTCAACGTTTGTGTAAAGGACAGACTGAATTTCTTCTATTTAAATTTCAATCTGTTTCTCACACAAACTTCTCATATGAGTTGTATAATTTATGGTGTTTTTTGGACCATTTTGGAGTTTGGCCATGTAAACCACCATCCACTTTTGTTTTATAGGCAAAGGAAGCTTGTGAAAGTCATGCAGGATTGTAACGATGAGGGTGAGTACATTTTTCTTTCTTTTGTACAATATTTCTCCTCCTCCCATGCAGACTTACGTTGGCCTGAATAATGACAAGGTAGCGTGTGATCTCTTCGTAATTCAGCCTCTCTCTCAGAACCACCGATCCTGACAGGGTAAGAGGGATGTCGAATGTCCTGTTCGTGGTCTGTGGAGAAGAAAAGAGTAGGTCAAAAGGGTTTCTCTTACACAGACACACACACACACACACAAAGGCTCACACAATTCCAGCCTCATGAGAAATTCATCATCTATCTGCTTCAATAAGAAAATAACGCTGATGGGACAAAACTGCCTGACTTTCAAAACCGTCTCACCCTTATTAGCAATACATACAATACGTTGCACTTTAAAAGGGACATGAAGACAGGATGTTCCTTGCTCTTTTGAAACAAAAATGTTTGATGTGTAAATGGCTGCCTATCACAATACCTAACCTTTAATTTGAAAGTGAACGCAGAAGTCTTTGCATAGCTAAACATTTGATTATCAGCATTGAATCCAATCCATTGCAGGTTACTCTGGCCAAGAACCACCCACTTAGACAGAATAATTATTCGTCTTGAAAATGTTCCGCCATACCTTGAAAGCAACTTTTCTTTCCAGACAAACTTATAAAAAAAAAAAAAACAGTTTAGAGCTCAGTTACAGATTTAATTTGGTCACATTGAGAGTGAACATATGCATCAGCTGGTCAGTGAACAGACTGTGGGCGGTGTAAAGGTGTTCCTTTGGGGCTTAGACTTCGAATTTAGAGATGTCACACAAAACACTTGAACTCTGTGAATAAAATATTCCTGGAATGGTTAAGTGGTGTTTAGCTCCTCTCACTCCTCTCACAGCAATAATGCTGCACTCATTAAGAAGCAGTACGAGAATGTCACCAATTTGCATTTGTAATACCACCACATTCATTTAAATGATTTGTTGAAGTAATTGTGTTTGCATTTATATCATATGCATACTTTCTGCTACATTTTATTTGGTGCATTTACTGCTATTTTGCCTGTATATTTTCATGTTGCTAAATTGTGCTAAATTATGCTCTGTGATTATCAATTATGCAAAACAATTTATTCACCAAGGTTTAGGTTTTGCAAAATTTTGTAAATCAATTAAAACGAATATCCTGGAAACTGTGTGTGTTCCCTCTCCAGCACACCCAGACCATATAGATAAATGTTTAAAGACATATTAATAAAGTGAAAAAGAAAATATTACACATACGTGTAATATTACAGCATTTGGAAAATATGTATGTTTCTATAAATTGACAATATTACCCAACATCAAAGTTACTGTCGATAGATAGATTGATTGATTCATAATAAAATATTTCTGACAAGTTGTTAGAAGGCATAATAATTGAAAATTGTGTCACGCTTTATTTTAAGGTGACATTGTTACAGTGTAATTACACAAATAATATTTTTTTTTAATTAACATGTACTTACTATAGGGTTAGGTTTTGTTTAGGGTTAGTTGCTTGTAATGATGCAAAATTTACTGTTATTACTATAGTTTTTAATTTACTGTATAACAAAGACACTAAAATAATGTTTAACTAAAAAAAATATTACAAAATACCTAATAATTTAATAGTAAAATAATAATAATAATACGATTTTTTGTATTTTTATACCAAAGCATATTCCGTATAATGCATATTCATTAAATCAAATCACATTTTAAGACGTTAGCTAAAGCAAAGGGTATTTAACATAAAGAATTATTATTATTTTTGTAATTCTGATGACATTCTGAGCACTAAAATAAATAAATAAATAAAGAACAACATGTACCGGATCTTTCGGGTTGTACCGAATGGTGTATTCGATTTGTCCGTTAGGACCATCATCAATGTCAACAGCACCGTTGTTTCCTGTAAAACCTGAGAAGATGGTGGTTCCGACAGGCGTTAGCTGGAAAAGATAGAAACACAGAAGTTAAGCATCTTTAACACTCTCTCAGTTGGCCACCTCTCAGCATGAATGCAGTTTCATTCTTAGTTCTACTGCCATTTCATCATATTGTGCTTGATTCCTGGTGCTAGTAAGTTGGCGGACTAGTTTATGCTTTAAGCATCTTGACCATTGTGTTAAACAGCGCTCCTTTAAGGGAGAATTTGATGGACATGCTCTTGTAAGGTACACAGTGCTCCTTCTCTTCATCTCTCTTTCTGGCTGTCATAACGATGTCCTGCTGTGGTGCGGCTCTCAGAAGTGCGAGGAAAAAGAGGAAGTAATAGGTAAGAGTCTGCTGCGGAAGCTAGAGGCACCTGGGAACTCAGACGTTAGTTCCTGCACTGCTACTCTGACGTTCTGACAAGATGTATTAGACAGAAAAAAAGACAAATTCCTCACAACAAAAATGGCAAAGAGAGGATGCTTCAGAGAGCCTTTATGATGAAAATAACAGCCATCACGATCTGAGGAATACTCTCAGACTGCTGTCACCAAGAGGTCATTTAAGGCTACCTGAACAAAGAATAATTAAACAGCCTGTTATGCATAATGAGCTCTTAGAAGCAAAATCCTGAGTGAATCTGACAGTGTTAAATAAAGCGCAATAGCATTGCTATTAGCATATGTTCCAAGTGCAATCAATGAGATTTTTTTAACACTATAGCTAATAGACTACTTAAAAAAATGCATTAAAAATTAGCTGTCACTCTTAACTTATAATGCAATGTAATACAATACAATGATGATCGAGAGATGAACAAATAAACTAAATAACAAATAAAGGAATTTTGGGTTTTCATGAGCTGTATGCCAAAATCATCAGTATTAAAACAATAAAAGACTTGAAATATTTCAGTTGGTGTGCAATGAATCTAAAATATATGAAAGTTTAATTTTATCATTACATTATGGAAAATAATGAACTTTTATCACAATATGCAATTTTTTTGAGAAGAACCTGTATATATACACACACACACACTGTATATACCAATCAGGCATAACATTATGACCTAATATTTTGTTGGTCCCCTTTTGCTGCCAAAACAGCCCTGACCCGTCGAGGCATGGACTCCACTAGACCCCTGAAGGTGTGCTGTGGTATCTGGCACTAAGATGTTAGCAGCAAATCCTTTAGTTCCTGTAAGTTGCTAGATGGGGCCTTCATGGATGGGGCCTTCAGGGACTTGTTTGTTCAGCACATCCCACAGATGCTCTCTTAGATTGAGATCTGGAGAATTAGGAGGCGAAGTCAACACCTTAAACTCTTTCTTGTGCCTCAAAGCATTCCTGAACCATTTTGCTTTGTGTCAAGCACATTATATTGCTGAAAGAGGCCACAGCCACCAAATAATACAGTATCCATGAAAGGGTGTACATGGTCTGCAAGTGCAACAATGCTTAGGTAGGTGATACTTGTCAAAGTAACATCCACATGGATGGCAGGACCCAAGGTTTCCCAGCAGAACAAGGGCAGGAGAACTCGGCTTGCCTTCTTCCCATAGTGCATCCTGGTGCCATGTGTTCACCAAATAAGTGACGCGATCATATCAAATCAAAAAGACATGTGAACCATGGCTGTGCAGAAATTTGCGAATGATGCTCACATAGTTGTGCCATCATAGTTACGTCGATGTTTGTTCTGGGAAAACTGCAGTTGTATGGGCAGTGTCAGTCACAGCGCCTTTTAATTGTCGTTTTTGGATCCAGCAATTACTCATTTACAAATGATGCACTGATTATGACTCAATGAAAATACTAGTCTTATTTACCCAGGAACTGCAAACAAGCAGAAATGGTCCAAAATGTGCGTGGCACTTTAATGAAGATTGATGCAAGGTGGAGTTATAAGGTTTTACCGACAGTTTGAGGATCCAATGGAGTTACGAGGTTCAGTCACAAGCTCTTTTAATACTTGTCATTGGTCAAATATTTTTAAAACCCACAGACAGATGTAAAGTGTGACCAATAGAAATGATTTATGAAAAAAAAACACGAAATATGGAGCTTATGAAGAAATATGGTTTCTGTCCGACAGCAATGAAAAGCAAGTAGCAAATCATGGTTCTTGGCTCTGACATAAATAAAATGCTACAAGCAAATATAGTCGTGGCTAAAATGGTGTCAGCTGTCATCAGAATGACAACATTCAGTATAGCACAGGCTCTTGTAGCTTACTGTTTAAGACATCTAATCAATCTCAATAGCTGCAGGGCAAAAGGACATTAAGTTAGTGACATTGATCAATGGAAACCTGAACTTCTCTATAACTTCACAGCATCTGCAGACACTCAATGAACACAAACAACCCTTTAGCCATTTAGAACCACTTGCAATTCAATCCACACGTCCATCAAATGCTTTTTCCCTAACATTATTATTTACTTCACCATCTCTCTTAAACTCAGCATACTACTTCAGCACTCGGCGGACTTATATAGTGCTCTCTTCAGTGCTTGTTGACTGATGGACTGAGCTGTGTTAGTCCCCCCTTATCTGTGCGTCAGTCAGACGTTTCAAACTCCGGTTGAAATCGATGGTGGGCAATACAGCCTGCCATTTTTTGAGGCCACTCAAGAGGAGGCTGCCTGCCACTGAAGCTGCCTCCTAATGAGGGAAATCTCTACTGACAGCTCTCCGGGGAACAACTCTCAATTAGCTGAAAGCCACACACTCTCCATGCAGTCAATTCAATGTGAGAAGATCTCTGGAGACCGAGGCAGCATTCCTACAGACCCACAATGACACTGCGTGTTGAATGTTATCAGAAGCTAATCCAAAGTGAAGGAAAAAATAAAAATAGGGCTAATGAATGTCCAGAAACGGACAGCATTTTTAACGGTAAAGATTGAGTCATAGAATGCGAAGTATCGTGACCGTAATGGCAGGCCCACAAAAAATCTGCACCATGGAACTCCACGGAACTGGCATTACTGTCATTCAAAAAGTTTTACACATCTCCTGCCCTTTTCATTTCCCTTATATTTGGACTTATTAATAATGCATTTAGCCACCAAAATGAGATATCGGCATATTAGAATGATTTCTGAAGGATCATGTGACACTGAAGACTGGATTAATGATGCTGAAAATTCAGCTTTGAGTAAATTACATTTAAAAATATATTAAAAATAGAAAACAGTTCTTTTAAATTATAATTCTATTTCAAAATATAAGCATAGAATACTTATTTCAAAAAACATAAACAAATCTAAATTATTCCAAACTTTCTGTTTACATGGATCAGAATAGATTAATTTTAACTAAGCAAAGTATAGGAAGGTTTTTAAACAAAATTTCAACATTGTCTATACTGAACAACATCGTAATGGGAATCTACAATACAGCCCTTGCTGCGGAAAAACAAAGAGAAGCTAAATAAGTCACAAAAGGTGACTGGCAGAATTATTCAGTGAGCTACAGCACTTCTGGGGTAATTACACAGCAGTCAAATACAGGGAACTGTTAACAGCTAAATGCTTCAGCTCCAAAGCCCACAAGTGCAATTCATTTACCGCAAAATAACAGTCGTGGGTAAACCATCACACTGACACAATTCACTGGTTGAATTTCCAATTACATCAGGCAAATGTTTAGTTTTAGCTAAAACGACTCACTTCTGCAAACTTCTAATAACGTGTGCTCCAGAATACCAGTGACTTCAAAGTTCTCCAGAAACAGTATAAAAGTAACTCATAAAAAAGTCATTACAACTATACAGAAGAAGAACAAAGGAAGGCCTGCTAAATAGAAACTCACCTCATTAATCGCTACATAGTAGCGTGGCTGTTGAAAGCGTGGGGTGTTGTCGTTTCGATCCCGTACGACTATCCGCACTTCGTGTAGGATCACCGTGCCAACAAGCTCATTAGTACACTGAACCTGCACTACAATGGACTGAATGTAGGAGGGAGGCTGAAAGACAAAAAGAAAAGATCGAAATCAAGCAGTTCATTTGCATGGTGTGCATTCGGCAGGGCAAACTAAAAATGACCATTTGCTTGCAGTCCATTATAAAGACCATTACAAAGTGCTTGCTGTGAACAACAGATTTCCCAGCTAAAGAAAATAACTTTTTTTGCTTTACCATAGTTCTGATCGAACCTAAAGAGATGAACAAATAAAGAGTGTCTAAAAGTCTGAGACCACTGGTTGACTGTTTTGTTTTAATACAGATTATATTATCAGCATAACAACTTTAGGGCTTAAAGTGCCACTATTATGCTTTTTTTAATTTTACATTTCATGCAGTTTGTAATATAGATGTTGGTGAATGTAAAATGTCTGCAAAGTTTTAAAGGGGACATTTTTTTGACAATCTGACTTTTTCTATGTGTAAGTGCTTTAATGGGGTCCTCGGTGCATTTACCAACTCAGTAACTTTGTTTTGGTAACTCTTTTTCTGCAAGCATGTGAAAAAACAAGCTGCTCAGATTTATCTCCCCCTATGATGTAGGAAGGGGATATAATATAATACCGCCATTTAATCTGCCGTGTTTGAGCAGTAATAGCAATGCACGTGCGTTGCCTGGACGAGGACAATTCAAGGCAGGTTTTGCTAAAAAGTTAAAGTTCAAGGATGGATCAGTACCAACTGTTCGTGATCCAGCTTATAGTCTCTGGAGCGATACTGATCACGGCAGTAATGAAAGGATGAGCGTGCACTTTATAACGCTTTATCTGAGTTGTTTTACGGATATAAAGTCTATCATTTATTAAGCACCCCCTGGAAAGACATAAGGTTTGTATATATTTGTTTACTGTTAGTTGTAATGAGAGTTTTTGTGTAATTCGCTGTGTATGCTGATGATAATGCAAGGGAGAGAGAGTGTTTATGGATAAGACTTTAATGCACACTTCTTGTACTGTGTCTTATGCAGCTCTTATGGTGATTGATTTTCTAGAGTGAAAACTGATTTTTCATTTGTTGTGTGATGAACAATAAACTTCATAAAATTC
Source organism: Gobiocypris rarus (assembly GCA_023029165.1). Taxonomy (NCBI): domain Eukaryota; kingdom Metazoa; phylum Chordata; class Actinopteri; order Cypriniformes; family Gobionidae; genus Gobiocypris; species Gobiocypris rarus. Next base: position 6,255,540 of record CM040920.1, read on the forward strand.
ATAAGTAAAGTTTTGGCCATCATTCGGACAGTGTCCGCTACAACAGGCTTGTACTAATAGTGGATAAAAGAAAGATGGCAACATAAATTAAAACAACCGGAATTAAACTAAACTACACCTGTTCTATCGCTATGCAGCATATATTCTCTGGCTCTGTAGGCATTATTGTCCACAGTTAAAACTGAGCATGTTAGTTTCTGACATGATCTGTTGTTGTGGCACAAGCTATTGAAGCTCCACTCTCTTCTTGAAAGAACAGGCAGGGAGCAGCAGCTCATTTGCATTTAAAGGGGCATACACAAAAATGGTGTGTTTTTGCTCACCCCAAAAAAGTGGCACTTTTAACAGGCTATAAAACATGATCTCTGGGGTATTTTGATCTAAAACTTCACATAAACACTCTGTGGACATCAGAGACTTATTACATCTTATAAAAAGGGGCATAATATGTCCCCTTTAAAAGATCAAAGTGCACCACAAATAAAGTTATAGTTTTCAGCAATTCCACTTCCTGTTACATACCTACATAACAATGTAACAACTTTGCATAGTGCCAGCCTATGGTCGTCATTGGCAGCTCGCAAACTATGTCTACTTTGACCTGTCTTCAAACGACTTCAACCGGGTTGTAGTTGTAGCTGAGATTGGAATAGTTTGGTTTGTGTTGGCGACATGTTGAGAAGACGCTGTTTTCAGCACTGCGAATCCACTTTGCATCCACTTAAAAAGGATGCCAAAATCAACGCCATTGTTACTGTTTGTACTGAGGAAGCCTCCGGAGCTGAAACCAGTACTATACTTCTGGAGCAGATATAGGTTGACCATTCACAATAGACTGGGCTGTCTGACCAATCAGAGCAGAGTAGGCTCCGGGGAAGAAGGGGTTTAGTGTTTAGTGAATTGCAGTGTTTTTGATCTTGGATGCATGTAAATCTATTGTAGGAGACATCCAAAACACAATTAGCAACCTTTAAAATAGCATAATGGGGCACTTTTAAAAAATCCTAAACATTTATATGTTTTATTTTCATGTTTAAAGGTGAAGGGTGTCATTTTTGCACCAATAGCATTCAATGGAGGTCTCAGACTTGAATAGCAAAAGGATTTCAGATAATCACATCTCGGTCCAGGACTCGTCCGGTGCTGTTGAGATACAAGCGCTGCTTGACCGGGTCCAGAATGACCCAGTGGTCATGGTTGTCCCGTAGAGATAAAGATATGGTCCTGTCAGGGTCTTCTGCTCTCCCGTTTATCTGCATGTTCTCCACCAGAAGGGTTCCTGTGATAATAACAAACAAACATTCTTATGAACTTCAAAAAGCATTAGTGGCATATTTCTAATCATTCTAATCATTTCATTATGCTATTAAATTACTTGTTCTTGCCATATGCATGCAAATACAATGTCACACACAAATATAATTAGGGTCTCTGAGATATTTTTTCCAAGTGTCAGTTGTTTTTGTTTAGGAAGAAAATAAAGCTAATTAGAGACTTAAGATGCGGAGCGGATGCACAGATGTATTTTTATTTCCCTTCTAAAGTTTTATAAGATAAGATATCTTAACATCTCAAACTCAGCAAAAGCAAGGCCTGCAAAAATCAGATCTCAACATGAACTCAAAAAATTCTCACCAAATTATTCCAAGACCAAATGACCTGTACTCTGATATCCACATTAATTTTATAGTTCTATAATCACAGTCCCATGTGAACAAGAACAACACTTCAGCATACTAAATGATATGCTTTAAAGGTGTACTCTGTACATTTTAACGGTATCTAGCGGTGAGGTTGTGAATTGTATCCCTTTCGAAGCACATAGAGAAGCTACGGTGGCCAACACAGGTCAAAAACGTCGTCTGAGACAGCAGGGAGTAGCTAGAGTAGTTGGTCCATTTAAGGCTACTGTAGAAACATGGCAGCACAAAATGTGTTTGTAGATAGAAATGGCTCATTCTAAGTTAATAAAAACATAATGGTTTATTATGTAAGGTATTTATAAAACATTGTAATGAATATTATATTGCATTAAAATGCGCTACTATTCCATTGTTTTTCTTTATAAACGCACCAGTCTGACATGCAAAACCGCTCCGCTTGCTACTGCTAACGTTTAGTCGCATACAAATTTTTTCTCTATATAGTGTTGATAAGGCAACTCGTAAATAAATTGTGTGTTACAACTAACCCCACGTTAGGTTGTACCCACTCTCCCCTACACTTAAAGGCCCACTGAAATCAAAATTGAAGTTTTTTAGCTTTTAGTATGACTATGTTAGCCTTATGGTTATGAATAAGCTGGTGTGTTCCACAATGACAAAATTTGCATTCAGGAGATATAAGCATTCAAAACTCTCTCACTTCGGTTAAAACGAATCACAGATTTTGATGACATCATCACAGACTTCACCTACTCATCAAATCTTCTGTCCAATCAAATGCTCTCTAGAATCTGAAGCACCCACAACCCAAACAGATGCTGAAGCTGTGGCTGAAATTGGTCAGTTGTTCACACATTTACTAATTTATACATGGTGAAAAGCACATAGCACGCTATACATGCGATAGAAAACGATTCAGTATAAATATGCTTTCAGTCGAGGCAAATGAAGTCTGGTTTCACATTAGTTTCACGCACCGCAGCAGCACACACACACACACACACACACACACACACACACACAAGTGGCTCTGGTTTGAAGTTAGACTAGACTAGTTACACTCATTTGAATTCTGCACAGAATGCTGTATTTCAAAGCGATATGGAGGAGATTATGATGGAAAACGGTTAGAGGAAACTGGCATTACCAAACAAAAAGGCTCTAGTCAAACTAGGCTCTAACGAAACGCCATTGGCTGTTACAAAAAAGGGGAGGGGCTGCTAACAGCTGGAGCCGTTTCAGGGGAAATTACACCAACACATTGAATAATGTGGCACGTTTCAAGGCACTTCAGTGGGCCTTTAAGTAGCCTTATAAATGTATACTTAAGATTTGCAATACACGACAAATGCACATTAAGCACACTTCTTTTAAATGGGGGTCTGTCAGAAAATGCAAACAAAAACTGTAGGCTACAGCAGTATCCAGGTGTTGTTATGTGGGTTTAATGAGACCTCTCTGACTGCAGTATAAGAACACATTGCGTGAGCTACAGCAGCAGCTCACTGAGTAGAGCAGAACATCTCACGCTCACTTCAGCCTTTCATTTCAAACAGCTGTAGGACATTATTAATTTAAACTAAATCCTTGAGGAAATTCCACTCTGAGTTGTTGTTTAATATTGTTTGATATTCCTGGTTTGTATTGTAAAACAGTCATAGCTTCTATAGTTGGTGCACTAAGACACATAACATGGTCAACAAAACACAAACCTTGAGCAATGGAAAAAAAGCTATGGATTCATAAGTCATCTTTTCCCTGAAAGTCATTAGCCGGAATGATTACGGTGCATAAAACAGCCCGGGAACACATGTCCAGTTTAAAGGGATAAGTGTATCTAACAGTGCTATGAACACAACTAACGCTAACATAATTTATTTTCATTTCATTTAATATTGCTGCCAATAGAAATCGATATGCTGTCCCAAATCAGCAGATTTGTGCTGAATTATGTGCTGAATCTGAACGAGTCTACTTCCACACTATATAGAAGGTGAAAAAAAGTATGGGAGGCGAGTACATATTCATACATCATATTTATTCCGAAAAACGTATTACTTCCGGCAATGTTCTAAAATAGATTATTAATTTTAAATGAAATCACGGTTTTGATTAAAACATGTAGACGTAAAAATAGACATGTAAAAAGATGTAAAAGCGTTGAGTGTGTGTGTGTGTGTGTGTGTGTGTGTGTGTGTGTGTGTGTGTGTGTGTGTGTGTGTGTGTGTGTGTGTGTGTAGAGTGAAGATCGGCTCACAAGTGAAGAAGAAATGGTTCACGTTTGTGCCGTTCCGAATTGTGGCAACAGAATGCGAAAATACAAGAATTTACATTTTCATCATCTTTCTTTTCACAACCTTGAGATTCTGCAGTTGTGGCTAGTTGTACTTCAACTAGATGTGCAAACTCCCATAGAAGTACTACGCGATAAAAGATTACCGCATTTGCAGCGAACACTTAGACAAGAATGACTACACAGACACAACACAGCGGGGACGGTTGAAAAAAAAATGATATTCCGTGGACGAAGACAGGTGCAACCACTGTGGAGGTAATTTAAACTTTATTTATCCTTCCATGGGCACACAAGGCTTGAGGAGAGATGTGCAGTAATACATTTTTTATAGTCTTATTTGCAAAACTTTAATTATTTCACTAGCTTTATGTCTTCAATTATATTTGTGCACAAACGCGAACCATTTCTTCTTCACTTTTGAGCCGATCTTCACTCTACACACACGACGCTCCTCCCAACTGGACTGTTTACCTTTTTCCGTCTACACTGAGTTCCCGCGAGACTACAGCTAGCCGTCTAAAACACTATTTAGGCGAATTTAAGTGGCTATACGCATCTCGTTGTCATGTAAGAACCCTGTTCATGTTAGACAGACATTTTAATTGGAGTTTGTGTCTGTTAAGAGGCACAAAGACACCCTTTACGTGTATGCCCCCATAACTGCCGTTTTAGCTGAGTGGGGGCTCTGGGCAATAACTGTAATAGCTCCATGGTGCAAGCACCAATCCGGTTAGTTTTTTTTTGTTATTTTATTTATAGACAGTACTCACAAAGGGATAACGATCAAGATTAAATTAAAAATTCCCCGGAGTTGTCCTTTAAGGGGCTGTTCACACAGAATGCAATATTGCATTGAAAAAAAAAAAAACAAGACGCTAGCAGTGGAATGGGAAAAAAAGCAAAGATATTGGATGGGAGTTGAACTCTCTTCTAACTTCAACGCCACGTTTTTAGAATGCCATTTCATGGGTGAGACCCAACTAAAGATGCGAGACAAGTGCAACAGATGTGTGCAAACACATTCGTTACACATAGAAACAACAAGACAAAAAACTCAATGGAATGGAAAGACCTGTAAATAACTTGTACTGCATGTTTGAGATTTCATATTTGCATGGTGACAAGCTGTAAGGTGTTGTTATGTTATGTTTTTATAAAGCATTTGTTGTTAATAAAAGCCTATTGCTGGTGTTATGTATTGCTATAACTTTTTGGCTAAGAAATATTTAGCATTTTTCTTATTTTATCTCATTTCTGAGTATTTGATAGGTTTAAGATATGTTTGTACAATAGTTGCCTTCATATTTTATGCATATTTTTCAGCAAAAAATTTAACAAACACGTCATTTGTTTGACATTTTTTTCACCATGATGACCCCTTCAGGTGTGGTGCACCAGATGGTTAATAAAGAGAATGTTACCTGAATCAAAGTGTAGTTAAGTTTAAGTTGATTAGTTAAACATAGTTTTAAAAAGTCGTGCCAGCTCTGATAGATAGATAGTGTAACAAGTTATTCCACTGAACGCAAGTTCGAGAGAACAAGTGCAGTTTTATTTATATATAAAAAACATAAACCAAAGATGTGGCTAACATAGCATTGCTAGACCGAAAACTCACCAGCAGGTTACCCAAACATTCAATACCAGACAAAGACACATGGCAAACATGAGGGCTTAAATACATGGGACTAATGACTAGACCATGGACACCTGTGAACAATGATTAAACAATGAACCAATGACACCCTGACACAAGAACACATGAGGGCATGGGAATCACATGACAACCAGGAAACCTGACAGTGAACATGACAAACTAAGAACATAAACAAAACCAAAACACACTATGACAGATAGATAGATTCTGAGAAAAGAAGTCAGAATTGCAAGATGTAAAGTCGCAGTTATTTTTTAAATGTTTTATTCTCTGGCAGTAACAAGCTTCCATAGTTTCCTGTACAGTTGAACGAAAAAAAGGAAAAAGAAATATCATACTTTGACAACATACTAATGATCTTCCCCAGCATGTCAAAGCACTAGAAATGTGTTCTTCTCCGGTGTGTTTTTTTCTTCCTCTCAGCGTACACCGACGGCTTATTCACACTATTCCAGGTTGCACGTAACCGCTTCTCCTCCCCCTCTCTCTAAAGCCTTGTCTCTCAGCATGCAGCCAGATGGTTTTCTATGTCACACCAATGGGTGATGAACGTGTTTTTGGCGAGCACTGGGACGATCTCGGCAAGCGGCGCGCCATTCCCTTTCTCGGCTGTCTCAAACAGCGGACTGCCTGATCCTGGATGTCCCTTGGCAGCTGGTTTGCAGCAGGCCGAGACCCTTGCAAGCTGGCAGCACACCTGTGCAGGGCAAGCTGGGTGATGCTTGGCACAGCATGTTGAGTTATCTCTGCTCACACATCAATGTGCGTCCTCCTCCTTTCCTTCATTGTTCTCACTGTTCTCTCTATAGGGTTCCACCCCACCAGAAAGCACCATGTCCATCCAGCTCTATCATTCGTGGCCTGAAAATGTACTTCTGAACTGCAGCGGTGTAAAGAGACTCTTTGGGCACTGGGAATCTGACATTCTGTGAATGTTTTATCACGCACAGATAACGGTGTAAAAAAGAAATATACTGCACATTTGTTCTCATTCCCTCAGTTGGAGACCAAATGGCAGTTTTATCAGCCATCCCTGCTAAGCGGAGCCAGGCTGTTACATCCTGACCCTGATATTAAAACCCATGAATATCATTTATATATTAGTAAGAATGGTTTTAACATTGATAAGGACATTTACGTTTCAATCAAACTACACAGGGCACCATTTTTTCAGATTAATAGAGAAACTGCCTGTTACTGCTGTTGTAAGTTTTATAGTGCTTGAGTATTTGAACTCTGTATTTTATATATAAATAGAAAAAGAATGATTGGTTGATTGATTGGTTGATTGATGTATTGATTGATTGAGGTTTAGTTTGATCATTTAATTAAAAAACATTCTAGGTTATTGTACAACTGGTTTAATACATTCTACAATCAAATGTGTTTAAATGCAATTGTATTTCATAATTTTAAATGTGAAATTCAAGAGTAAACTGTAAACATTTTAGAGCCTGAAATAGCTGGTGTAGATACTAGCAGTGTTGGGGAAAGTTACAATTAAAAGAAATGTGTTACAATGTCGTGTTACTCCGTAAAAAAAGTAACTAATTGCACTACTTAGTTACTTTTATGTAAATACATTCGATCACATACAGTTAAAGAGTAAGAAAAGCTGCGTTATAGCTTCAGCTGCAAGGTTTCCTTAAATTATGCAGATATACACATATGTACAGCTTCTAATGAGAGCTCTGTAATCTGGGTCTTTATAAAAGGTGTTTATTGTGAGAACCGGTGAGAATGGCACACTTGGCATTGCTTGAGGATCCGAGCGAGAGCATATCTGAGAAGAGTGAACAGCGGCAAGTTTGACGAGAGTGACGAAAGGCACTCGTGTGTGGAAAGCCCTTATATGGAGATGGGTTGGGCGTGTTTTATGCAAATGAGTAACCTTGTGCACACGGCCGCTCATTTAGAATTCCACATTCACTAATATCAGAACGAGGTTAAGAACAAAGAGAAGTTCTCCTGTGCATACAAATATGAAATAATCCACACAATTGTTTGTGAATGAGAACCAATTAGTCTAGAGCTACAATAAGCGGTGTTGGGGAAGTTACTTTGAAAAGTAATGCATTACAATATTTCATTACTCCCTTAAAAATTTCCGAATTGAATTTTAAGTAAAGCGTTTACTTTTGCGTTACATTTTATCACCTGGGATGGGCTTGTTTTTTATAAATATAACATTATTATTAAATGCATGCTCACATTTAGTCTAAAGCTATAATAACCACCATCTTTACTCCCGATTTTTCTCAACATGGGGACAAGAGAGCTGTCTGTAATACATGGGAAAACAAAGTAACTTGTGTTACTTGAAAAAGCGTTACATTACTAGTTACTTGAAAAAAAAAATCTGATTACTTGTGAAGTTACTTGTAATGCGTTACCCCAACAATACACATCATGTTTACACAGTGCACACAACACCTCTGCACTTACTCCTGATTTCTCTCAACATGGGAGACATTGCAAATGTAAAAGTAATGCATTACTTTACTAGTTACTTGAAAAATTTAATATAAGCACCTCTCACTGTCTGCAGCTCACACAGGAGTTAATACGTCAAGGCTTAAACAAAGCTTATAACACAGTCATGTGTTAGACCTAGGTTATTAGTTATCCAAACCTATTAATCCAGTAACACAACCCCAGTAACTGTATAATATATATATATAAAATATATATATATTTATTTATTTTATTGTATTTTTTTAAAGAATGCATTTAATGATTTAAATACACAAAAATTAAAATATTTTTATTACAAAAAGTCTGTAACCTTATTGTAAAAACATGTATCACTACAAATATTGAAATATTTAATAATTCTGTATTAATCAACTTCAGGAGAGAAGTTGGTCTCTGATGGTCTCTACCATCCAAACCTAAATCTATTTCAATTCTAAAGTTAATGCCAGGCTAAAGTTGTCTTCCTTTGGTATGGCTGTAAGAGGATAATGATGTCCAGTGAGATTAGAATCAATTATCTTGGAGCAACTGACCCTTAGCTTAACAAAAGGGTCAGCTTTTTCCTTTTTAGAACGGATATGGTGTCTTGGAAGCACCTGGATGAATGGCAGACGTTCTACTGGTTAGGATGTCCCATAATGTTTATGTAGGACAATATGATATCTCAGCCAATACATTGCACATTTTGCTCATTGAAATAGCCGTAAATGTGTTCTTTTTTTTCTTTTTATTTTTATAAAGAATACATTTGTTCTGAGATAATAACCCTCCCAATACAGGATTTCTGTGGCACTGCAATACATTTTTCTGTGTGAATTTCCACTAGATAAGATTCAAGATGAATAACACTACAGAAAAACAATTCTCATTGAACGTTCTGTACAGTAGCACTGAAACTTTTAGAGTTATTCAATTTGAACTAGAAATAATTAAATCATCATGCCAGCTTCTGTTGCTATTGCTCATACTTATAGGGATAATTTATTATATTTTACACTACACATTTTAATATTTAATTTACTGCTATAATTTATTTATGTATGTTATCCAAATTAAATATTTATTTTGCATCAAATAAACCATGTAAGGTGAATGATTAACCTTATATTTGTTGACTGTAAGTCATTCTGTATGACTTCACTTCATACAGTCAATGGCTTGGAACTTATTTTAAACTATTTCTATTTTTAACTCCACTTAAGGATGAATTTACAAACCTGAACAATATCAGAAATTGTGTGGATATTTTGGAGGCTTTGGCTGGCTGACAATAAACAGGCATTGAAAGAGAGGCATTCTAATGTCCTAGCAACCATCCAGAACACCCTAGCAACTTCCTAGCAACACCCTGGAAGCCATCCACGACACCTCAAACATTGTGGTGCTGAATTCTGCACTAGCATTTACAGTCAAATTTTCTTCAGGAAAAGTCAAATCTAGTTTTCTAAACTTCTTTGAGCTCATATTTATTTTCACTACGGCACAATTTATTTTCATACAAGAACTGCCATAGATATTGTCTATAGCAATATAGTGGAGCATCCAGAATATGTAGCACACTATAATGTATTTAGTACATTATGGAAGATAAACATGTATGCATGAATCCAGATTTAGTTGTGACTCAACAAAACCTGTCATGACAGTCAAGATCAAAGACATACTAAACCATCTCCAAAGCTGTGCAACAAACTCTGTTCTCCAATTCCCTACTTATAACAAAAACATGAAACTCATAATTCAGAATTCATATTTTGTTTGTACTTCACCAGCCTCTTGAGTTGTGACTGAAAGGCTTTATTTCTGAAATGTTGCACTGAAACATTTGTCTTTTTGTGGGATATAATAAGAAAAAGCGCCCTCCACTTCTTTGTTGGGATGTGAAGTGGAGATGATGTTAAATAGCCTTGACCCCCAGAGGCAGTTTTATGTTACCCAGTGTGCTTGAACAAAAAGGCTGCTTTTCATTTGGCTCAATCCTCCAATGTCACACATACACAACAGAAAAGGGAAAAAAGCTTATATTGAAATCACTTAACCTAACCCATGAGAATCTCTTGTATGGAAAAACCTGGGGAAAAAGTTAAATTAAAGTTAAATGCATCAATATGGTGCACAATGACAGCAAACATTAAGAGCGCCAACCCATTTTCAGTGACCACCTACATTACAATACATGTGAAATGGTGTTTTTATGAAGTCAAACTAATTGAAAATAATTTATAAAAAGTCATTTTTTGACTGTAAAAATAAACGATGCACGTCGCATTTTAAAATGCATGTTAATCTCACGGCACATGCAAATATGGAGTTCATCAGAGATGGAGCCGCTCTGAGATGCTGAAAACATTATGAGCTGCTTGCGTGAACACAGTGCCGTACTGTGCTTTGAAACAGTGCGACAGACTACATGAGTCAAAATCTGCTAAGGGTAATTAAATGTAACAAATCATGTAAAAATATATCATCTTTTATTATAAAACTAAATAACATGTTATTAAACTTTGATAATTGCCTTAATCTTTTAAACAAGTGAGAAGATAGTGATCAACCTACATTTTATTAAAACATTTTCAAGTCAAGTTCCCAAATCTTACATGAAAGTCAAACTGGACGACTACAGGGACTCATATCAAGATCACTCATTTGAAAATGTATCTATTACCTAAATTATGAAGAAGAAAAAAAATCAGTCAACAATAAAAATGTATTCAAATCAGGAATATTAGAATCAGAATGCATAGAAAATGTCTGTCAAAATATAACGTACAACACATGTTGAACAATGTTCCCAGCCCTGTTGTTTTTTTGTTATTTTTTTCAGTTGGATTGGCATTTATTCTCTTTAGCATGCAGTGATAACAAATGTACACTCACATGCGTTATGTATTATGTACGTTATTGTCTCTGACAGACATGTTGTTGAAAATGACCAGGCAAATTTTCTACCTCTTCTCAGAAACATAGTCAAAACATTTGCTAGTGTAGGTTTTCCAGAAAAATGTGTGTACTCCATTAACCGCTTCTCATAAATGCTCATATTTTGCACAATAATTTTATTTTTTTTGACAGACATTGATGTTGTGAAAATAAAATTATGTGGATTTGAAAACAGATAGATCGTAAGGTAACAATTGTGTATTACTTAACTGCAAGTATTCAGTGAAGTGACTGATGCACAGGAGAGTATGTTTTTAGTTCTAATATTCCAAAAAACATCCAGCATTCGTTTTTGACAGACGTGCTAACATGCATGAGGGATAAACTGATTTATTTTTGAATAATTATAAAACACACTGAAGATGTTCTAAATGCTTTTTGTGTAGTTCATTATACTTATTTTACGCAATGAAGTTTTGTGGCTTAAATAAATTACATTTCTCAGAGACTAACATGTTTGGCATGTCAGCTGTCACAAATTAATAGAATTTTGAACAACCATTAATTTATTTTATTTATTTATTTATTTTACCAGGAAAGAAGTGATTTAAATGCACAGTTGTTTTATTGTCTTTTATAACAAAAATATTTTATTTAAACCCATGAAAATGCAGATCCTGTTGTAAATAGTGAAAAATCACTTGTTCCATCATTAACTCTTAGCAGATTTTGACTCATATTCTGCATTGTCACAAAAATGCTGCAATGTTAGAAATCTTTGTTATTCTCAACAGTGTTTTTGGTTCATTATGAAACTGTGGTGGGATAAATTAGGCTGTAATTAATAGGAAACAATATAATTAATATAATATAATATAATATAATATAATATAATATAATATAATATAATATAATATAATATAATATAATATAATATAATATAATATAATATAATATAATATAATATAAATGGTTAACAGAACAAAGAAAGTAATATGGGTTTGAAACGACATGACAAAACACTGACAAGTTTCCACCAGCTCTTCTCACAACATGCACATATCAAGTACCTGCGTGTTGTTTACTTCACTGTAGTCATATATTATACAGCTAAAATTCCCTGTTGCACATTTCTGGAGTCAGAAATATTGACTTATGGGACTTATGGGAATTTATTTATGACCACACTGGCTGGCGCATGTCAACAATAGTCCTCAAGAATTGTTGACCTCTGCCGTCCCTTCCGCACCTCTGACCAAAAAAAGATTCTGATCTTACCTAAAAATTGCATAATAAGATGCCTCTCAGACAGACAATGTTACATAACAGTGCATAGAGCAAATTTGTAGGAGAAATGCTGAAATGTAAGACAAAAAATGTTGTGACCAAGAGTTTATATTTACATTCGACTAGATGATTAGCGCATTTCTGGATGAATAGTCAGCTAGTAAAAATAAGAGGCCATGCAAACCCTAGTGTTTGGTGGATGTCAGTGATGAAGTGATTTTGGGAAGGACTCAAGCTGCTGAGACAGGCTTATTTCCCCTATAAACCTATATATGGCCTGGCAGGTTGTCGTTAGAAGAATGGATGTGGGGAAGAAGGTGGTCTGGTGCCAAGCTATACTCCACACTAAAGATATAGCTGGGACTATGACCAAAACGCCATGCTGATGTAATTGATGGTGCTGATTATGTAAATATGTTGATTTGCATACAATACGTCACACTGTTTGCATTCATTCCAAATTCCTGTCATGTTTCACACAAAAGACTCCATAGATGCTTATGCCTAGTATTGCAACACAGCATTTTGGTTTTGTTTCAAGCTCCAAACCGCATTCTATAATCAAACTGAACCACATGAGTGGTGTTCATCCAAATACGTTTATCCGGAGCTGCCGCTGATGTGCGCTACGAGGCACATGGCTCGAATGTATTCTCTGCATTTAATTAGAAAGCATTTAAAGCCATTGCTGGTTATTTAAAGGTGCAGTATATAGTACTCATGTGGCACAGTGCCTCAGTGGGCAAAAAGGTCCCCGGTTTGAGTCCCGGCTGAGACAGGAGTCCTTTTTGTGTGGAGTTTGCATGTTCTTCCTTTATTTGCATGTGTTTCTTCCACAATCCAAAAACATGCAGTAGATGAATTGGAGATGCAAAATTCCCAAGCCCTTTAATGTTGGGGATAAACCTGGCAACCCAGTCTCTCACGTATAGCAAAAGATGCCATAGAGTCACCAAAGGAAATGGTGATAGATAGATATAGTACTGACAGCTAGTGGTTGAAATTGGTACTGTATTCCAAATTCAAAATATTGGAGAGAGTTGTTTCCACCACCCCCACCCCCACCCCTCTTCCTCAGACTCGACACTCACAAGGGTTGCCAGATTGAGAATATGCAACAAGAGCGAGCGCAATTGTCATTTGAAGGCAATAAAGCCTTACACTGTAAGTTGATTTATCCGTGTTTGAATAAACTGAGGCTTTTTTAGGTTGGGTAGAATCTGCAATCTCTGACCCAGTTTGATTGCTGGCTTCCATTGGTCGGAGGGTGAACCAACACTAGGGTAAGGCTAGATGTGATTCCTCCTCAAAAACACATTTAAATAGAATGTCATGAAATAGTAACGTGTCGCCGATCAACAATGTACACTTCCCATCATAGACGCTCTTGTTATTAAAGTTGTTCAAAATGTTCACAAACCACTATAATTTGAACAGGCAAGCATATACGTGATTTGGCATGGCAGCCAGTTCAAATAATAAATAGCCTAACCATTGCTTTACCTAATGCAGCAAAACAAACATTTCTTAAAATTCTGAATGGATTATCGCCTAGAAAGTGTGCATAAAAGCTCTCCCTTTATAACGACTAAGCTGTCACTCATCGTAATTCATTGCAATCTCACAAAGTTCTCTTAATCGATTAAGCTGACTGTACAATGAATTTTATTTAGCCTATAATGTCCACCCTTTTTTGTTACAAGTTGAATTATAATGAGAGGATTTGAGTGTGCAGATCTCAGCACTGGACAAAAACTTGGATTCAAACTTAAACACATCTGATTGGCCATTTGTGTTCAAGAAATCATTAAATATCTTTGTGATTAGCAGCCCTGCTTAACGCTGCAGTCAGAATTCAGACTTCAGCTCACACACTGACTCCGGCGTTTCAGCGATTACTAATCTTAACGGCTCTAATTGGCCATTGCATTCATAAGCTCAACAGAGTCATGTGTGATTGGTTATGGTGCGCAACATAAAAAGTATGATGCAACATGAGCAGATCTAAATGTAGTGACACCAAGATAGGATTCATTTATTTAATAACACACTGTCAACTGTGATTAAACATCCTGGTGTCACTATCTTTGATATGTTTACGCTATGTTTGTGACTTCAGCTGTTTGTTCATACAGATATGCATTCAATCTGCTACTTTAATCTGTGGAATGAACAGAACATTTCACGACTCACACACGTAAGTAATGCTGTTGCAAATCTGTAGATTAATCAACCAATCTGAAAATAATCAATAGTTTAGCCATGGCTGGACAGAACACAACGGTTCAAGTGTGAGGCTATTGAACAACTCTGCCTCCAACTGTTGCCATTAAACAGGCCAAGCATCCTGACCAACAAGTCCAGATCTCATGCTTAGATCAGTGGATTGTAAACCCCCAAACCCCCAAATTGTATGACATCTTGAGGTTCCCTTGGAAGTTTGTTGATGCCCCTAGGTTTAAGACTGCTGGCATAGATGATGTTCAAGACAGACCTTGAGCTCAGTATGTCTAGGAGACAAGAAAACACCTTTTTCAAAGACAAATTGATGCTGTTCCTAATTTAAAGATGTGGACAAAACTAATAACTCATACTGAATGCAACCTACTAATTGACAGAGTTGGCTGAGGTATGAGCAAATCTAATCATCAAGCAAGGGTCGCTTCGGTCAGTTTTGTGGCTCTAATTGGACGCAGAGAGGATGACAGAGAGCACACAGGACGTTTAATAAGAGCCAGAGGAGAGCACGGTCAGATGAAGATGACGAGTTGAGCAAGACATGTCGAATGTCGGGGTATAAATGGATGCCCTTCCACCCCACATCCTTGCAGTCAGACAGAATGTCAGTTTATTCTCAAGAGCCCTCAAAATCCACCTCTACCTTGACACAAAAATCCCACACTTTTTCCAGATTCATCTTGTCTAGATCAATAGTCTTTCCATCCAACCGCCAAACCGTCACTCAAACGTAGTAATAATTTCCCACTAATACAGGCTTTCCACCTTTGTATACTCTGCTATTGTGGACACTCAAGGGGATGCTAAACCAGGTTTGTCATGGTCATCCATTGAGCCACCCACTTCATCGAGTTCTGACAATGAATCTATCCACCAACCAATGCGGTAACCTCCAACGTACAATCAATCAACACCAAGGTCCTCACCCCCGGTACCTCACATTCACTATACAAAAATGAGCACAAGAACAATAATGAGGTGCTAGTGTAATAATGATCATTGTGTAATGGTCTTCAATGCCTTACAGGACTAAATAATGATTAAATAATCTTGATGAAATCATTCCTTTTTTTCAGTAGAAGGCTATTCAGTATCATAACTCCAGCCATTCGAAGAAATTGCTGAGACAAGTGTTAAGTGAAATTGTCCTTGAGGTTACAGTTTGATTTGCTTCCTGCCATTGGAAAAATCGTTCCAGGCAGTTGCAGGTACATTCCAGAAGTTTCATATACAAGTCATAAATATTTCATTCATAGATTAGAACAATCATAGCAACAACCTGAGAAATGATTGTTGTTATGTCCCCATAAGTCCAGGGGTACAGAACGTTTGAAATCTCACAGGCTGGAAGGAGTCATGTTTAGATGTAATACATCTAAATTAAATATTTAAACAACTAACACATACACTAATGATTTTTTTTTCTCCCCCAGATTATTTTTTAAAAATATACCTAATTTATACATACAATGACTTGAATGCACCTCTACTATTATAAGATTTGTTGAGTACATACTGTAAAAAATACCAGGGTTAAGCAATTTTACAAATATCATCAAGAAAAAAATGTAATTCTTGAAAAGAATCTTTGATTATTCTCACAAAAAGAAATCCCTGTAGTGCAACCAACATGCAATAAATAAATAAATAAATACATACATACAATGTCATAGAGAGGACCCCTGCAGACCCTCATGACTGTCAATATGTGAAACTTATGAAGATGCTTCTACAAACGTTTACAAACATTTGTGAAAGAATGGGTCGCTTTCAGAAGCGCAGTGAATTCAAGGTGCCTTGATAGGTTTCCACCTGTGCAGTAAGTCTATTCGAAAAATTTCCTCACTACTAAATATTCCACAGTCAACCGTTAGTGGTATTATAACAAAGTGGAAAATACTGGGAACAACAGCAGCTCAGCCACAAAGTGGTCCCAGAGAGTCAATAGCTACAGACCTCCAAACTTTGTGTGGCCTTTAGATTGGCTAAATAACAATGCATAGAGAACTTCATGAAATGGGTTTTAATGATCAAGCAGCTGCACCCAAGCCTTATATCATCAAGTGCAATGCAAAGCATCAGATGTAGTGGTGTAAAGCACGCCGCCACTGGACTCTAGAGTAGTGGAGACATGCTCTCTGGAGTGACGAATCACTCCCGTTCCTGTTCCAACATGACTGTGCACCAGTGCACAAAGCGAGGTCCATAAAGACATAAATGAGCAAGTTTGGTGTGGAGGAACTTGACTGGTCTGCACAGAGTCCTGACCTCAACCCGTCAGAACTCCTTTGGGATGAAATAGAGCAGAGACTGCGAGCCAAGCTTTCTCGCCCAACATCAGTGCCTGATCTCACAAATGTGCTTCTAGAAGAATGGTCAAAATTCCCATAAACACTATCTAAACCTTGTGGAAAGCCTTCCCAGAAGAGTTAAAGCTGTTATAGCTGCAAAGGGTGTGCGAACTCTATATTAAACCCAACGGGTTAAGATTGGGATGTCATTAAAGTTCATGTGCATGTAAAGGCAGCTGTCCCAAAACATTTGGCAGTATAGTGTATATTTAGACCCTGCATTATTAGGGTACACCAGAAGCCCAAAAATGTGTGTACTAGATAAAGCACAACAAAATGGAATGGAATGTAGGGTATTCCCAAAGTGCGTGTTTAAAACTGTACTTTTACTCATGGTGTAAACAGAAAACAGAAAAAACAGTGAGATGTGACAAAATGGCAACAATGCATTTGACATATTTACATTGACTAAAATATAACTCAAAATGAGAATTGTTTAGTCAGTTGTTGGACAAATAATATGCAATCTTGCCCATCCCAAGTAGATCTGTTTTGATATATTTTCTCAGTATTTGGCCAAGTAATTATATTGTGATTATAAATGTATTGTAAAATGTGACTAAGTGCATTAAACAAAAGACAGAGAAGAGAGGGAAAAGAGTTTACATCTGAAACATTTATCACTATTTCCCTGTGACAACTTTGATTAAAGTTTGAGCTTCCCAAAGTTGACACATTTTTAGCCAAAATGATGATCCTTTATGTGGTGTAGCTTTCATGGGGATTTAAAGATAATGTGTGGATCTCAGAGACGGAAGGATGAAATGACTGAAAATGGAGGAAAACAGCACATTATCTATAATTTGAGGTAAACGCAGCATCGCATTGCATACATTAAGGAGGATAATACTCTTGCATGAATATGATTATTCTTTACTCTAATAATTGCGTAGAGATTCACAGCTGTGGAGAGAAATGTCAAGGTAAATTGCAAAAGAAGAGATTACCACAAATCCTGCCAACTTATAGAAGCTCTGAAATAAGCCAAAGAGAAGCGATTTTCCTTAATTTGGCCAAGCAAACACTTCTCCAACTTCTGGACAAAAGCTCAACTATTTCCGCAGTGATATGGTATTAAAGTCAAATAGAAGAGATTCACTCATCCTAAAATAATTGTATGCTGAGATGATCTCCAAACATTTGAAGACAAAACCGTCAAATTTATGACACTTAATGCAATGGAAATATTTCCTATATGGGGGGTTCGTTTAGGCTGATCTTTTTTTCTTTTCTTTTTTTCTCTCGTTTTGTGAAGAGTGACATTACAAGGTGATAAAAAAAATACAAATAAAAAATATAAAAATAAATGCGTAAATTTACTACGTTTGCTTAGATTAGGCTAAGCCCTGTCTTTGAAACGGGGCCTTGGTCTTTTAATGTCTTAAAGACTTGGTGTTTGTACATAAAGCACGTTAAGCGATTTCACATTTATCTTTTTAGAAAGTTCCAATTATTTGGATTTCTACATCAATGCATGACAGATATACAGGCAAATAAAGTCAGTTCTGCAAAGTTACGTTCTGATCTATTCTCTTATTGTTATATATTTCAATGTTTCAATAGCAACACAAAATCCTTTTTTTTGTTTTATAAAAGGTTGTTTTGCCCTACATAAAAGACAAAAACTTTTTTTCCTCTTACCTGTTAGAATTAGTTTTCAGGCAGATGCAAATATACGTAATAGTGAATAGAAATGAGCATGTAAATATATTTTAAAAAACTGACCCGGAAAATGTTTTCTCTATCCACACAATGTTCTCACCTTTTTTACCCCTCACTCGTTTGCATCCCTGTATTTTAGGGATATATAATTTGACAAACATATAAATATTTTTAAGGAAATAAACCCTTCAAATTTGCATATACATGTTGTGTAGACATGTTTTTCTCAATATTAGGATTTTTATGCCTAACGCTTTAAGCTCTGTGATTGGTGGACCGCAAGTGACATTAATGAGGAAGACAGCATTGCTAATTTATTATCCACGCCATTTTAAATATTAACTTTTAAAGAATCTGCAAAGGTTTAAAGTTAAATGTGCAAAGGCAGACCTACACCAGAGCTTAATTTTGTGCAAAGCTTTTTAAAGCATTTCAACCACAGAAATTGAGCAATACCATTGGATCAACCAAGAAGCTAAAGCTTTACTGCTGGAATTGTTTGCTGTTTGGGTAAGTTATTTCAAATCGAATAAGTTATGTGACTGATTATATTCTGGCCACTGCAAGGTGTCATGAACTGGCTTCAAAAAATAAAATTATACTGTTGTCTGAGGTTAACGTATGACGTTTGTGTGGTTTTTACATTCCAAAACATCATAATGAATAAGTAATAGGCTATTTTCTACACAGGTTTTGAGGCTTTCTCCTGAACGCTGGGTTTTGATGGGCGTGACGCACTGAAGACTTGGCAGTAAATGCCCACGGCTAGGATTGGATTCGATTTGCATATTTAATGAGCTTCTGGTTCCCTGTCAGTTCACATGAGGGATTGTTTTGAAAGCAGCAACCGGAATGATTCTCTGACAGGGCTCTCAAACCGTATTTATCAAACAAACACAATGATTTATCAGTAACACTTTACAATAAGGTTTCATTAGTTAACATTAGTTTATGTATTAACTAACATGAACTAACCATGAGCAACACATTTGTTACTGTATTTGTTCATCTTTGTTAACGTTAGTTAATACAAATCCAGCTGTTCATGGTTAGTTCGTGTTAGCAAGATTTGAATAAAGTATTGGTAAATGTAGAAATTAACATTAACAAAGATGAATCAATGCTTTATAAGTGCAGTTCATTATTAGTTCATGTTAACTAATGTAGTTAACTAATGAACCTTCTTGTAAAGTGTTACTGATTTATCTCTCATCCAACCACGATTGATTTATTTTGTTTTTACTTGGCCCGCCAGATCGATGGATATAAGCGCGAACCGCACACACACGTGCGGGCACACGCTCTTCAAATATCAAGTCAAGAGTGTGAACAATGCAGATCAAGAAAGGGATGTTATTTCACTATTAAAAATTCACCGGCCTGCCAACGGGCTTACAGGCTGACGGGGGTAGCCCCAAGAAAACACATACCCCCAGGACATTGGGTTTTGTGAGCCCTGGCCCATACATGTCCGAGTCTGATTCCGAATCGCAATGAACCACAGCGGACTTCAGCTTCTCATCATATCTTCTGTCCAATCAAATGCTCTCTAGAATCTGAAGCGTCTTGCCCCCTGAATAGATGCTGAAGCTGCAGCTAAAATCGGTCACTTGTTCACACATTTACTATTTTCTACATGGTGAATGGCACATAGTGCACTGGTCTGAGTTTCACACACAGTCTGCTCCGGTCCAGAGACACTAAAACATAGAGCAGATCACACGAAGGTTCATTAGTTAACTAATGAACCTTCTTGTAAAGTGTTACTGATTTATCTCTCATCCAACCACGATTGATTTATTTTGTTTTTACTTGGCCCGCCAGATCGATGGATATAAGCGCGAACCGCACACACACGTGCGGGCACACGCTCTTCAAATATCAAGTCAAGAGTGTGAACAATGCAGATCAAGAAAGGGATGTTATTTCACTATTAAAAATTCACCGGCCTGCCAACGGGCTTACAGGCTGACGGGGGTAGCCCCAAGAAAACACATACCCCCAGGACATTGGGTTTTGTGAGCCCTGGCCCATACATGTCCGAGTCTGATTCCGAATCGCAATGAACCACAGCGGACTTCAGCTTCTCATCATATCTTCTGTCCAATCAAATGCTCTCTAGAATCTGAAGCGTCTTGCCCCCTGAATAGATGCTGAAGCTGCAGCTAAAATCGGTCACTTGTTCACACATTTACTATTTTCTACATGGTGAATGGCACATAGTGCACTGGTCTGAGTTTCACACACAGTCTGCTCCGGTCCAGAGACACTAAAACATAGAGCAGATCACACGCGCGAGTCAGCGCAGACAACAAAACATATCGGACACATTAAAATTCTGCACAGAATGCTAAACACAGAAACTATGGCTTTACTGAGCTGTCGCTATTGGCTGTTTCAAAAAAGGGGAGAACTGACTGATATGTCCCACCCTGTCTTCCTGTTTCAGGAGAAATTACGTCAACATATTGAGTAATGCTGCGTGTTTCAAGGCACTTCGGTGGGCCTTTAAGGTAACATTCCAATTTTGCAAACATTATGAATGTTAGTTTTGAATGTTCTCTGAATGTTCTGAAAGTTTTTAATGGTCTAAAAAAAAAACGCTGTTGTGCTACATTTTGAGCAGCATTTTGAGAACATTATTAAAGAATAGATAGCCTGATCAATTTTTCATTTACGATCACTGGAAGAATAACTTTGAAAGAATCTTGCCAGAACGTTCCCTGTTAGCTGGGTTGGAGGTCAGAAAAAGTGTTGACCCCTTATCACACCTGTAAGCTGTTCCAATTACGTTCAAAGGCAGATGTGTCAACTTTCTCCTTCTTATAGCACTTCAGTATTTGAGCACACAGAACAGGTAGCAGATGAAGAGTGGATGAAAAGACAGTACTTGAAAAGGCCCATCAAAGTAGCAATGTACTGTACACCATCTGTGCATATGCGCCCTGGTGAGGTGCACCATGGGAGGTCTAAGATAAGTGTGAAGAACAAAAATTGCTTTCATCAGTGCAACATACACATCATTTTGTCCAAAAATTTTCTCCAATGGATTAGAGCAAATCTGTTCACATTAGTGACTGTCAATTAGCACATATAGAAGGGAAACCACACCAGAAAATAGCGTATGATGTATTTCAATATGCCTCTTATTATCTAACCACCCACAATCCAGTTTAAACATGAACTCTCTGCACTGTATCATGAGTATGTAAATTTTTATTCACAACCAAATGACTCTTATGAACCAGTTCTTTTTAGTGAATCAAAAACATACAGCACAACTAGTCTGATTCACACACAAATGAATCTTTTGAGCAGGTTATTTTTCATAAATCATTCAAAAAGACAGCAAAAAATACTTCCCTACTATATAGGCAAAAAAAAGTATGTGACCAAAAGTAGTATGACAAAATTCACAGTACTCATAAAACAGTATGCAAAAAGTACCCAGATGATCTACTTCTTCTGGAAGACTCTGAATTGTGCATACAATGGACACTTTACTATCCCATAGGGCCGTGGGAGAGGATTTATGAATTGCAGTGAAGCGACGTAACTCATGCTGGTAGATCACATGATAATAACAACATGGCTAATGAGGTACATCCAGATTACATTCATACTACACACACTCATACTATGTAGAACGTACATGGCTGTGAAGTACATAATTACTTATTCAAACAAATAAGTATCTACTCAAGAAAGTATGTGATTTTGGACATTAAACTGAGTTATATTTCAGTTTAATGAATGCTTCATTGAATGAACTCACTGAATCTGTACTGAATCAATATCAGTGTACTCTCAGACATAAAATATAATATAGCATGGATGTCTAGCAGAGAGAGAATTTTTCATATAAGCAAAATGCAAACATTGTAACTGAAATATATGTAAATGCATTGGTCGACCGGCTATCAATCAGAACCAGACAAAAACCTGATCCGCAACCTGATCCTAAACTTTTATTTAGGCCAATCTTTGTTCTGAACTTGCAAACAAATAGCCTTTACAATGACTTAAAATAGATATGTAATAACAATGACACAACAATATTTGGTATCAAAAGCAAGTAATCATATGGAACAACACTGTTAAAATACATAATATAATATAGATAATAAATCAACAATCATCAAATGCACATTATGTATTATAACAAATATAAGAGGGGGCCAAACGCAAATCAAACTTGTTTAATAATGGCCAAGTTACATTTAATTTAAATGTTCACTTATTAATCTTTAATATTTGGCAACTTCTTTACGATATAAATGCTACAGTCACTATTATTTCTTAAACAAGAATATGTGGACATCAAAACATGCAAACTCAGAGCAAGGGTTTAACATTTTATTTTGAAATCGAGAAAAGTTTGCAAAGATATTGATGTATTCTCTTGTGTTGGCGTAGGTTTATAAATTATTTACCTTACAAATCTGATGAAATTACGCACATTGCGTTCCCAGAAGAACGCTAACCTAAACTCACAGCATATGCAGAGATTGAGTTTGAGATGTGTTCCATGCATTTAAAAGATAATAGTTAGTGCATTTTACTTTTTTGTTTATCACAGCATTTACTGAGTCCTTCTGAGACATGCATAACCTACATCCATGTAAATATAAATATTAAACACATAGGGCATATATTTATTTAACTGAATCGCAGCCTTTGTGAATTCACAAAAGCACTATGCTATAGGCCTAGTATGGTTTTCTAAATGGTTTATAAAGGGATAGTTCACCCAAAAATGAACATTTTATGTTTATCATCCAAGATATACCGTATTTTCCGCACTATAAGGCGCACCGGATTATAAGGCGCACCTTCAATGAATGTCAAACGTTTGCGTTATGCAGCCACTAGATGGAGCTCTGTGCTAAAGGGAATGTCAACAAAACAGTCAGATAAAGTCCAACTTTATTAAGCGTTTTCTGACAACTCCGTTCACTCCCATGGTAACGTTGTTCAAACATTGATGTGCATATAAACAATATCTCCCAGCCTTGCTAACTTTTCTCCCAAACGTGGAGGGGAACTTTTCCTTAATTCAGTAAACACGTAGCCTAGTAAAAGAAACAGTCGGATACCACTAA
The DNA here is from genome assembly GCA_023029165.1 of Gobiocypris rarus. NCBI lineage: Eukaryota > Metazoa > Chordata > Actinopteri > Cypriniformes > Gobionidae > Gobiocypris > Gobiocypris rarus. Next base: position 6,279,152 of record CM040920.1, read on the forward strand.
ATCAAAAGTTAGTGCATAACTCCACATTGTTCAGTTACGTATAACACATAAAGCTCACTTTTTCAGTTCATTCCCCGTCCACGAATCCCTCGAATTCTTCTTCTTCAGTGTCCGAATTGAACAGTTGGGCGACTACGGCATCCAACCTGCCTGGCTCCCTCTTGACATTATCCAAAAGCACAGTACCGGTGTTTACTGACTACGGTAGCCGTAATGCTGCAAGCGGTGCAGCTTTGTAGTTTACCAGTCGCACTGAAACATTTTATTATTATTAAATTGTTTTTATTGTTTTTTCATACTGAAACATTTTGACAGAGCGCCTTGATCCATATATAAGGCGCTCCGGAGTATAAGGCGCACTGTCGTTTTTTGAAAAAATGAAAGGTTTTTAAGTGCGCCTTATAGTGCGGAAAATACGGTAGATGTCTTGTTTCTTCAGTAGAACACACATTAAGATTTTTAACTTTTAGAGCTATTGGAGTAAAAAAAAAAACACACATATGAATCCATATTAAACCCTGCAGCTTGTGACGACAGCCCTCTCGCGATCACTTACGGTGGGTGGGTAAGGTCAAATGTACACGAAATGGCGAATCTCAATGGAATACAAGCGGCGGAAGTGATCTCTCGCACGAATCTCTACGCCATATCGTGTATTTTGACCTCACTTGCCGGAAGTGATCGCGCAGAGAAGGTTGTTGTACATAGATCGCATTCAAGGTTAAAAAAATGATATAAATACTGTTCGGATTCTCGCACAAACCGATCATTTCGTGTCTTAAGACATCAATGTGTCGTCACGAGCCGCAGGGTTTGATATGGACTCGTATGTGTATGTTTTTTTTTACTCTCATAGCTCTCGTACTCTCATCTGTTACCATTCACATGCATTATACGACTGACACACTGCAACGGTTAGAGTTAAAATTCATTTGTGTTCTACTGAAGAAACCAAGGAAATGCTATATCACTGCTGTTCCATAAGCGCCACTTACTGTCAGAAAGTGGATTTTCATTTACATTCAGTACTTAAGCTGCTTCAGTTTTGAGCAGGTATGTTTTATGCAGCATAATTCCACAAAATCTATGCATGTAGCATCTTTGTTTGGATCGTGATTAAAATGCAGTGGTTGCCTCTAATTTCACGTGGCTTAAGACATTTTTTTAGCATGAAAAATCAGGATCGGTGCAACCAAACTAAATCAAAATCAAATCGAGAGCTTGTGAACACAATTGTTTACAGCCCCGCATTCAGGACCCGCTAGATTGGGAATTGCACTATGCAAACTGCACATGTTTACTAGCCTAGAAATCTAGACGCACCCTAGCGGCAGCAAATTTAATCTGCCCGCGAGTGTCGTCTAGCAACTCTCAATACCCTTCTGAGCTGGAAAAGCCTAACTCTGGACGGGCCAATCACAACGTGTATAGAGTCGGTGGGCGGGCATAACGTAATGAGGGCAGAGTTGCGACGGTTCCTGCTGCTTGAAAACAAAGGAGATGGCGGCGGCTGGAGATGTTGGCGAACAGCGGTCTTTCGAATCTGCTTTGGCTGCGACTCTGAAAGATTTAAAGTTAAGCTTTTCATTGAAAAAAGAGCAAATAACCGCTCTAACTACGTCAGCTTCTTCTTTGCTCTGGTTGGTTGTAGCGCTATCCAATTGCGTGCAGAAGGAGTTTGAAAGACAGTCGTTTATCCCGCCTTTAGGATTGAACCCTGTCAATGGTGAGTTTCCAGACCAAACATCTTTATGTGGGTCTGGCTTGTCAGGCTACATGTTTACCTGATTGGGTCGTCCTTTGGTGAATCAGCAACAAAACAACAAAAACCACCGCATTGAATGGGCACAATTCATACATTTTGTGAATTGTCCACCACAGATAATCTGAGCCAAACTAAAAACTGGCAGACTTGAATTTCATAACTAAGTGCTGTTCTGAATTCTGACCACACACTTTCAAACTCACTGTCCTTCATTTTAGTATAATGAAATGCAGATAAAAAAAGAAACCAACCATATAGACTTACCATTAGGGCTCTCCTCATCTATGGCTACAATGGTGGCTGGCGGGCCCGTTCTGGAGAGCTTGCACTCTGAAAAGCAAGGACACACAGTAAATGGAAAGCAGGAACGGAAAAAGGAGACATCAGAATTTCATCAAATCTAGACCGCGATGTAACTCATACTAAACAAGACATTTCAATTTCATCTCACATTAAGTCACACAACCTGCACATAAAAAAAAGATCTACGAGGACTGTAACCTATTCACTACCGGGACCGCGGGACCACAAGTCAAAGATAGATTTACAAAATGATTTCTTTATGTGTATAGAGAGAGCTGTTACCATTGGGGTTGCGAAGGGTTAATAGAGTTGTGCTCTCATGTCTGATGATGAGAGAACAAAAGAGTAACAGAAAGATAAGATACAACGTCTTACCCTCATACTGCCAGTCTGGAGTCACAGATAGTGTCATCGGCAGAGAGCAGGAGAAGGATGGAGTGACAGAAAGGTGGGGAGGGACAGAAGAAAAAAAGAAAAAGAAGCAAAAAATAAAATTTTCCTCAAATGCTCATGAGATAAGACAATAAGCAAAGAGTAGAGACATACATGGAGAATTTTAGAAGACACACAGTGCAAGTGGTGTTCATTCGAGTACATTTATTTTCTGGTGGACCTCATGGTGTCCATGATCTTTCAAAGTAGGATGTGTTGCCAGATCTTATGTTGGTCGTGGAAAAACATTCCTTATCAGATGGTAAGAAAACATAACCCTGAAATCTGATTGGCTGAAGGAAATGTTGTTCCAACACCAATAAGGATATTTATTCAGAATTTTTTTAATAAATAATACTTATAATAATCATTCAGCACGTCTCCTTCACTCATCCCTCATGTGCTGCTCATGCGTGTTGGGTTTATTTACGAGCCTCTGTGATGCAGCATACAGCCCTGTTGTTCATTTTAAAGGGTAGATGTGAATAAATAATAAATAAATAAATAATTATTCACTGTATTTTGAAGTGACCACGATAACAATATCGTGCATGTTCATTATCGTGATACCAGATCAATATCTTTAGTTTTTTTCCTGGAACAGTAATCCTTTCATACTAATAGAGCCCTTAAATGCAATTGCCTCCATCTAACCTTAACCATTAACTAAAAGTCTAAAAAAGGATGAAAATAGAGAGTTGATAAGAATGTTTTTTCAACCTCAACCCCAGCCTCAAACCTTACCTTAAAGGGGTCATGAACTGAGAAATCTAATTTTCCTTGAGCTTTTAACATTTTCAGAATGGAAAACTTCCTTGTTAGTCCAAAAACAGCTTTTATTGTAACCAAGCTCAGCTAACAACTCATTGTGGAATGTGCCTATAATAGATAGGTGAAAGACCGCCCCTGCGGGAGAAAATCAAACGTCCAATTCATCTTTGCAGCTTTGGCCCCGCCCACTGGCGTGTTAGTGAGATGATGAGGAGAGATGAGCAGTAGGATCACTGGCTTAAAAATAACATTACTATCCATAAGTAACCGTGTTAATTTCAATGCCTGATCTGTGACCAGTGATTTATGATATGTAATGATTAATGTTCTTTGTCTATGTGTCTATGTTAATCAAACCAGTAACTAAACTGTAAACTTGATGAAAATAATCTGTTATTTAAACTGTGATTAAATTAGATATAGAAAGTGCTCAAAGAATGTTCACATTACAATCGTTGGAGCTGTCAATCAATAACAATGTTCAATGTTTATCAGTAAATGAGTTCTGGACTCTTGCCAAAACTCCCCTTATAATCAACAAATCTCTTATTTACATTGAGCTTGCACTGTTAGTTATGATGAAAGCATTCATTAGTGTGCAGAAATCGAGTTGTAAGGATGAGATCACTGCATTTGTGCGCTCAACATATATGTGATCATCTACAATGCTCAGCTAAATATAATGCCACAGATCTCAATATAATTCTATACTCAACACTTTTCATGATTAGTTAAGCTTGAGAGCTGTAATAGTAAAAACAAGAGTTCCACATGTAATACTTCCATACGCAGATGTTAGCCAATCACAGCAATGGGCGTTTACACTCTCACAGCAGACTTCAAAACAGAGTGTTCAAATCAAAGGGCTAAAATCAGGGTAGGAAAAATGCTATAAGTGCATCCCAGGAAACATTATACAACAGTAAAACAATGCAGTTCATGACCCCTTTTAACTCTGTTGACAAGACTGACAAGGCTGACAAGAACCCCAACCACATCCTTAACATTAACTCTAAAATCAAATAGCTTAGATTGAAAAGATTGTTCTTCACACTCTAACCCTTAAATGGTTAAAGTAATTCTGTTCCAGGACAAACAAGGATGATGATCCTAAACATGTCCAATTTGTCCAAATCACTGTACAGCTTGACAGCAAAATGGGCTGCAAACAGTTTGAGTCTAATGCAATTTCTACATCAGCACAACATGTATCAAGAACAACAACGAGATGATTGACATTAATATAATTGTTCCCAACAGTAGTGATTGCGTTTTTCAGAGCCATTGGCTTGCCATTAGAAAACGTTCTTCAGACACATTGCATCTTGTCGTTACATGAGACCAGGGAAACCTTCAAATCTAGTACAGTCAACTTTTGAATTTTGCTGACAAAAGAAACGGCTAAAAATCCTTGAAAAATAAGCAAGAACTGACTTCTTTTTAACAGGAAAAGCAACAAGATGTTTACAACTTCTAATCATCAAAGTACCACAACATCAAACTTCCAACCTTTTCCGTGTACCGTTAAACTACATCCAACTAATTCTGCTTTAAGCTTGAACTGCATTTTGCTTAAGTCCTGTGAGCTTTACTTCGCCTCAGCATTGCAGGAACTGACTATCGGGTCTCTTGATTTACAGTGGCAAGCAATGAGACAGTGCTACGCTGCAGTCCTTGAGTGACTGATTTGATTAACATGCTCCTTCACGGTAGGAAAGACGAGATCTACGGCTGCTGTTGCAATCTGGAGGAATCCGGTCTCGACCCGATGGCTTTTCTCCACCAGTCTCTCCTCCCTACAAACCTTTATTCGAAAATTAATGGCAAGTTATGAGAAGAAGACAGTAGAATATAAATCATACAAAATCGACACCATGAATCCTGCAACACAGATCAGTGATTATGAACAAAATGGGTTTTCTTCAGGGCGCTAAACCGCGCTTCATTTACAAAGGAGGGCAAGTAGGAAATGAACTGTCCCGTTAGGCAAAGGTTAATAGTTTGAAGAGCAAATGAAGGTCTAGTCTACAGTAAAAGTTCCTGGGATCGGGTTTGCTATGTTGTGACGACGACCGTTTGCATCTGTGCTTGTGTCTCCAAGTCCCGTCTCTGGCCTGCCCCTCATGAATTAGAGATTGATGGCATTCATGTGGCTTTACGTAACATCAGAAGTACTGACACATTAAACCGAGGCACGCTGGGCTCTCTTAGCAACTGGGCCTATGATGGCGAGCAGGGTTTCAAAGGAAAGACCAACTATCTTGTGTTCCCATTAAAGATTCATGCCATGACTCATGCAGAAGCATAGTTATCATTGATGAACTTGGGACAAATGGTGTTCCAAATAACACCACAGACCAATAATAGATTTTATTTTTATTCATATCTTTCAGCCTAAGAGGTGCCCTGAATTTCTATCAGCTTCAGCAGAGGTGATAACCACAGCATAGCGATTCTGGAGTCTCTGGGACTACGTCTACACTAGGGATGTGACGGTGAGGAAATCTTCCCACCGGTTAATCGATGTGTAACAAAACACCAGATTTTGCTAAAAAAGTGATCTTGCCAGAAGAATAGAGTGAGAACTTTATAATATATGGTCTATTATCATCTCAGTGAGCTTTTATTATGTTTTACACATGCCCATCTTCCTACGTTTCAGTGTGGGCGGAAACTTTTGGGAAATGGACGGAGAGCATTTTGAGATGAAAATACCTGAAATTAGTAAACAAATATGACACTCTTAAAGGGATATTTCACTCAAAATTTGTAACTTTGTTATAGTTTACTCAACTAACATTTACAAAGTATTGTTCATTGTTAGTTTATGTTAGTTAATACAATAACTAATGTTAATAAATGAGACCTTATTGGGAAGTGTTACCAACCTGCTAGAAACATAACCACTGCAGTCAAAGACTCTTAAGCATTTGCCTATTTAAATCCAAACAGCAACTTTTTTTGGCTAGGCAGTGTAAATTAACTTAAAATTATAAAATAAATTAATACAATTTACTCACGCTCATGTCATCCTAGGTGTATATGACATTCTTCTTTCAGACGAATACAATCAGAGTTATACAAATATATATATATATATATATATATATATATATATATATATATATATATATATATATATATATATATATATATATATATATATATATGTAACTATATATTATATAATATATAACTAATTGTATTAGTCTTTAAGAAGAATGTCATATACACCTAGGATGGCATGAGGGTGAGTAAATCACGGCTAATTTTCATTTTTAATTCTAATTTTCATTTTCATTCAAGTCGTTATTAGAGTGCATCTTTGTCATTCATTGTATGGAAAAGTGCAGTGTGTGAACATCGTGTATGGAATCGAGTTTCACGGTAAAATCAAGAGTCTAAAAGTAAGACGATGAGAGTCTGTCTTACGCATGCCTTAGATAACATACCTCCGAAAGCTTGGAGAGAATCCAATGGGAGTAATCACAGAAAAAAAAAAATCAATACTCTGCAACAAGCCAGCACAAAGGAAGGAAACAGATCTCTGAAGAGCCACAAATCCAGAGCGTGGACATTACAAAAATGTTTGGTTTCCTACTGAGGTGTATCATAATGTATCAGTATTCTTTTTTATGTGATACAAACAATATCAATCTCTAAATTGTAGAAATTGTCTGAATGCATAGTGACAGTCATAGTTTCATTTAAATAAGATTTCTATTTTTGTTTTACATTAGTATACATTAGTATTTTGTTTTACATTATTTTTTTGTACTTTTTGCCAATATACAAAAATACTGTAATATCTAAACTAAACACCATATTTGCCATTTCTCCTTTCTGCAGTATAAAATGTGAATAAATATTATTACATAAACACATGCATGTAACCTTAGTACATAAAATCTGAGACTGCTCTGATCTAACGGGTACAATTACAGGTTTAATTACTCAAGCTGTGATTACAGAAGTCCACCCAACTCGTTTCTGATTGAATTCTCTCATTGATCATCTTTCATGTTACATGACACTCTCCGGGTGGAATGGTTTTTAATGACAGGAATGGTTTTCTTTGAAGAAACATCTTAGAGAAGCTAATATGATTCTCTAATTACTGTACATTGCGGACTGGATTGGAGCTTTCAAATTTACCATTTTCATTTTGGTGGGGAAAATAAACCAATTTTTCATTTATCAAAAAATGCAAACCAAAATAACAATAATTATTGAATTGAATAAAAAAAAAAAACAGTTCCATTCAGTGGCATACCTTTTCAAATTGGTGCAGACTGCATGAACAGTAGGGGTTAAATGGATCATAATTGAGCCGTGATCCACACGGACCAGGCCCCACGGTTCGGCACACGTGTTTCAAGGATTATTTGTCATCAATTCGGGTTTCATGCACTGCTATCTGTGCACACAGCCGCACACACCTGAAGCTAGCACACAAAGTGAGAGTTGCATTTCAAATTGATTCCCAGCAAATTGACTTCTCTTTCGCATCTCCATGTGATTGAACAGACACATTTGCAGATTATGTCAAAAACCTCTGCAAATTCTCTTAAAACACAGTCTGTCATGTTTTAAGTGAACGTAAACAGTTGAGAAATAAATGGGATGTCTATTATTATATTGGAACTGTGCATTTGGTCTTAAAGTGACAGAAACCTATAAATATATGTTATTTATTGTTATTTATTTATTTACATTTAGGCCTGTACCTGAAAACACTACAGTAAGACCTTACTTTATTTGTAACTTTGTTATATTGTATTTATCTATGCTTGTAATTGAGTATTTTACTGACAGTTCTTTTGCCTTTAATAATGTTTGAATGTTATTAGTTAGTTGTTTTCACTGTTATACAGTAGGGGGCGTTACACATCTTCTGAAAGAGTACAGAATCTCTGGATCAAAACACAGGCGAAGAAGCAGAAACAAGCGACAGCATATGTAATCATATGCATATGCGTATGTAAAATAATGTGATCATCAACATTAAACAGCATATAAATCAAAACTGCCTAATTTTCGACTCAGGATGAGGTAAAGGACTGTGAAACCTTAAGGGGTGTTGATGGACTCGATTTACTCCATCTATGCTTTTTGCTCAAAAAGTTTTTTTTTTTAACTTTTTTTACTTAAAAAAAAAAAAAGAACATGTCTGGGGGCCATGGAAATTTTGTGGAAATTATCAAAAAATGCTGGCGGGAAAGAGTATGGGGAAAAAATGGAAAGTTACACTTGTTGCTCGCAACCCCATACCATAGACTCCCCGCCGAACCCTTTTTTTTTTTTTGCTGATCCGAAAAATTATCCAATGCATGAATCAAAAACCATAATCGTGAGTTTTGTGATAAGTTGAACCACTAATGACCATTTTTAATGCCAATCAAAGGATTCTGCTGCACAAGCAAAGTGTCTTGTTTAATATTATTTATGTCAGGTTTACGCCTTGCGTGGGGTGCAAAACTTTATTTTAAATGACATTTAGGTAGTAGTATAATCAGATTCATTTACAAAAGGTTTTATGATTCATTTTCCATTTGTAATAACTGCAAAGCATTAGGAAATGCAAATACTGTCATCAGTGATTTGTGACATTTTTGAAACTGTGTGTGTTCCATTTGTCAGCAAAAATGCAAGAAAATAGCACCCAAATGTCAAAAGCTTGATAGCAAAATAGAAATTAACAAAAAAATTACCAATCGCTGCAAAAATGGATGGATGGATTTAACAGGTCGTTTTGTTCACTAGCCCCTGGGAATCCTGCATTTTCTGAAAGTGGCCCCTGAGCTGTGCAATTTCACTATCTCTGGTATTCGGTTTTACTGCCCCAGGGTTTCTATGAGGAATCTCTAGAACAATAAAAGGACAGTGCAGTGCAGGAATGACATCCACGTCACAACACTGCAGCACATGGCTGGTTGTCCAGCAGGACACATCCATCACAGCTAAGGTCAAAGATCTGAACTTCTACCTTCTGAGAGGGATGGATGTCTCCACGGGGAGCCATTCACTACTGTCTGCTGATCGGTCCTTTTCACGTCTCCTATACATCAATCTGCCCTTGTGCTTAAGTCACTGCGCTTGGCAGAAAATAAGTGTAAAGATAAGAGCACTCAGCAAAAACTTCCAATCAATTTAATTTGTTTTGAATTTGAAAGTACAAAAGTTTGCATGAGTGTTTTATAATTTTAATCGAAACTGTTCTGGGTTTTACTGCATGCCAGGATGCAATGATTGGAAGGACGATGGGGAGGGAATTGCAGTAATGGCACACTTACAATAACAGGCTGGTTTTTGCTCATTACTCATAACTTTAAACCACAGGCCAAATTTACTTTAAATTACTTTTAAGTCTTTAGGACTGACCTCTTTTGAGTGGAGAAATCATCATCAACTCCAATGGGTCTGCAGCATATTATGCATTATGAACAGCTCTGACCTGATACAATATAAACATGTTGACTCACACCGTGTGGCGTCCCTGAAGGGAAACATTATTGCAATTCTAATGACCACTGAAATGTTTAGCGATGAAGCATATCTGAGCTGCAAATTCATACAGCCTGATGAAAAATGGATGAGATTATATTTCTTGGAATGAATCTCGGCCTTGTCCTTAGTTAGCATTCAATGGACACAGAGCCTAGCTGACCTACTCTGGCTGAACCATGTCCCTGAACGGAGCGTGTGTGTCTGAATCTTCAGGGTGAAAGAAAAACCGCCTGGGAAGCTGGACAGCCGAACTCTAGCGGCCATGGTTCAAGTGAAAAAGGAGCGTACAAGGCCAAGTCCCCTTTCAACTTTAGCCTGTTAGTCGAATCGTATTCTTGCACACATGGGAAGTGTCAACTGTTCAGTTCAAGTCCGTAAAGGAAAGAATCCACCAGAGAACATACAAAATATAATAGAATCAAGACTTAATGCACCAAAAGGTCAAGGTTTAGCTGGTTAGCATGGGCCCGTTAGCAGCTACAACTACAAATACTGTTCTAAAAAAAAGGATTTTCTTGATGGACAATAATAAATAATATACCAGCAGAGCTACTGCCATCAAGAGAAATGTGAATGCTTAGAGATGGCTCTCTCTAGACCTCCTTGTAATGGACAGGAACCTCAGCAAAGAAAGTTTAAGAGATAAAGTCAGGGAAAAGTAGAGTCTGCTCTCAGACTAACAGCATCACTGTTGGTTTTATTTTATTCCAAAGCTGCCATCAAACTGATAAGAGTTTTGCCATCTATTGGAATGCAGCTCCATTTCACTTAAGCTACAAAGAACAGCAAAAGCTATGGCCCTGATTACACCTGGTATTAAGAAGCATTTTTGTCAATTCAACCACAACTGGACGATGCTAAATACATGTGTAACCAGGGTCTAAAATGTTTTGAGCTTGTCCACATTTGACCACTCCCAGAGGTAGTTGAAAACCCATTCGAACAGATTGCTTTCATAGGGGAGATGCTCATCTGGTCGAATGTGTTTGAAACAGCCACAAAAGACTGCCTACTCTCCGCCTATCCTTATGAAAAAGAATTATACTTCAAGTTAATTTCATGAAGTATACTTAAGTAATGTTAAAGTATATTTTTTAAGTATTCTTTATGTAGTAAGTATACTAATATCTTCATACAGTATCTTGTAAGTGTACTATTTCAATACTGCTTGGGACTTTTTAATATAAAGTATACTTTTAAAGGGGTGATGAATTGAGAAATCAACATTCCCTTGAGCCTTTAATATATAAAAGTTCATAGAAATATCCAGTAAATTTCAGAGCTGAAAATGTTCTTGTTAGTCAAAGAAAAGCTTTTATTGATACCAGGCCCAGAAAACGAGAGATCTCAGAATATGTTGACCATTGACATCATAGAATGCAGAAACGCCGCTTCAACAGATAAATATGTACGACTGATTCTGTAGCCCCGCCCACCGACTCTTGGAGCTAAACGGATTACGCTACAGAGCATAAACATGCCGAAGATAGCAAGATATTGTGTTGTGCCTGGTTGTGGAAGAACAAAGTCGGTGCATAAGCTTCCTTCGGAATCTAATATTAGGAATGAGTCATTGAACTTTATTTTTAATGAAGTTCCAGCTCACGTGCATGAGACATGGCACGTTTGTTTGCTTAATTTCACCACGGAATCTTTTGTAAACAAGACACATGTCGAGACTGGATTTTATATGTTTTTTATATGTGATAGTATTGCATTGTTACAGATCGTATTGATTATGTGTACGTGTCTAACTGAACATACCTTAGCACGCTGTCAAAGGCTGAAGAATCCTTTATTTGTGGTGTTCATTGCGATTCGGGATCAGACTCGACATGAATGGGTCAGGGCCAGGGCTCATGTGTTTTCCAGACGGGCTACCAAAACGTAAGCCTGTCGGCAGGCGTGTGAATCTTAAATAGTGAAATACCATTCCTTTCTTGATATGTGTTGTTCACTCGCTTGACTTGACTTTGAAGGGCGCACGCATCTGTGTATGGTTTGCGGTTATGTCGACCGATCGATTTTGATAAATCATTGTTTTTGTTTGATAAAGATGTGTTGCGAACCCTGTAAGCGTTTGCTGCTTTCAAAACAATCCCTCACGTAAACTGACAGGGGAGCAGAAGCTCATTAAATTTCCAAATCTTATCCAATCCTAGCCGTGCATTTACTTCCAAGTCTGCAGTGCGGCACTCCCATCAACACCCAGAATTCAGGAGAGAGCCTTAAAACCAGTGTAGAAAATAGCCTATTACTTAATTATGATGTTGTTCAATGTAAAAACCATGCGAACATCATAAGTTGACCTCAGACAACAGTATGAAAAAAAAAGACAGTTCATGACCCCTTTAAGTATAGCGGGTATGTACTTGACGACAAAGAGGGAAAAGCTACCCATAACTGCTGGTCTAGGATCTGTTTTCTTCATAAATAATAGCATATTATTAGCGAAAAAGAGTTGGCAAAAGATACAGTGCATATCTGTATTTGCGTTAGTCAAATTATTAAATTTACAATGTGTTTTTGCTTTGATGATTAATGTAGCCAATCACAGGCATGTTTGTTGATTTCTTAGAATGCATTGGCCAATCACAGGTGTTTAAGCTAGAATCCACTCACCACTCGAGTTTTTGTCCAGTGCTGAGTTCTGCACATGCACTAATCCTCTCTAAGTGTAGACTTGATGTAAATAAGAGATTCATTGTGTAGTCACAGCTTCACTGATTAATATAACGGAACTTTGTGAGTTCCCGTTCATTGAATGAGTGACAGCTTTTAGTGATTAAAAATGGAGCGCTCTATTTAGGTGATATAAAAATATAATTAATAGGCATATAATATATTCAGAATTTGGATAAAACTTTTGTTTTCCATTCTTGACAAGCAGCCACATACACGTTTCAATACATAGGCCCATATATTCACTCTCAAATTTATGATGACTGACATCCATCCATCCATTATCTTCCGCTTATCCGGGGCCGGGTCGCGGGGGCAACAGTCTAAGCAGAGACGCCCAGACTTCACCTCTCCCTAGCCACTTCCTCCAGCTCTTCCGGGGGAACCCCGAGGCGTTCCCAGACCAGCCGGGAGATGTAATCCCTCCAGCGTGTCCTAGGTCTTCCCCGGGGCCTCCTCCCGGTGGGACGTGCCTGGAACACCTCCCTGGGAAGGCGTCCAGGAGGCATCCGAAATAGATGCCCTAGCCACCTCAGCTGGCTCCTCTCGATGTGGAGGAGCAACGGCTCTACTCTTGAGCTCCTCCCGAGTGACCGAGCTTCTCACCCTATCTCTAAGGGAGCGCCCAGCCACCCTACGGAGAAAGCTCATTTCGGCCGCCTGTATCCGGGATCTTGTCCTTTCGGTCATGACCCACAGCTCATGGCTGACAGTGACACATATTTATGTGTCGAAATCAGGCTCATTTAAATGTCAGGAAAACACGACTCCTAACTGCATGTTAATATCCATGGATAACTGGATCTTTGGTCAGTTGTAAGGAACACGGCTGAGGGGGGCGTGTTCTGACGGGAAAGTGACGTCGATGCATACCCTCTATACTTTAAGTGTAATAGTAGTAAACTTTTGAGTACACAACTAGTTTTTTTTTTTGTAGTTGCCAGTCAATACCAGCAATTTTCACAAAACTTTCAGTCTGACATTTCATTCCACACTCTCAGAAAAAAAGGTACAGTGCTGTCACTGGGGCGGTACCCTAAGGTACAAAAGTGAAAAGGTACATCTTTGTACCTTACTCACCCCTAAATGGTACATATTAGAACCTTAAAGGTACATATCAGTACTTTAAGAGTGCATATTAGTACCTTAAAGGTACATATTAATACCTTAAAGGTACATATTAGTACCTTTTCGGTTTTGTACCTTAGGGTACCGCCCCAGTGACGTTTTTTCTGACAGTGCATAATGTTAAACAGTGTTGATTTATATACTGTTTAAAGTTTGATGATCATGTTAGATTATGTGTGCAAGCAATTCTTCTTTTCTGTTTCTGCTTCTTCTTCGCCTGTGTTTTTGAATCTGAGATCTGTACTCTTTCAGAAGATGCATAATATCATCCCCTAGCGTATAACTAGGGCCCTATCATACACCCAGCATATAACGTATCTGGTGTTTTAGCCCGATGCAGTCATAATTTTCACGTCCAGCGCAACGTTGTTTAAATAGCAAATGCACTCGCGCACATCTGTTCACCCATGGGCATGCTGGTCTGAAAACAAGGTGTGCTCAGGCGCATCGTTGGCGCATTGCTATTTTGAGGCACCTGTAAACGCAGTATTTTTTGTGTTATTTAAAGGGCAGATTAGTAATATGCGCCTATAGGCGGGTGCACAATGCGCACTCGCACAGCAGCACACAAACATTTTTAAATATTAAAAATAAAAGGATTCCTCTCTGGAGAAGCGGGCAATCTTTCCGCTCGCAAATTACGCCATGTAAATAGCGAATCTGCAATGGTGCAAGCGCAACTGGCTTTTAAAGGGAATGGGAGATGAGACTCTTATTGGTTTATTGCATGTTACGGCCAAAAACACACCCATGACTCATTAAGAGACTAGGTACAACGCTTTTTGATCATGCACCTGGCACGCAGTCCATTTTTTCCAACGTTAAACTAGCAGGTGCACCTGCGTCATGTGCTTCAGACCATGCACTCATTCTTTCAGTATAAGTCAAGTATACTTAAATGTCATTTAAGTACATACAAAGTACACTGAAAGTATACTTTCTTATTTTTAATTAAAAGAAGTATACTAATAGCACACTTGAATAAATGCATTTTTCGTAAGGGAACTGACCTTACGTGTAAACATTATGCATTAAGCGCGCAAGGCAGATGGGATTTAAAATTTGTTGGCTAAAGACCCAATTTTGTACCAAGCGTTCTCATAGCCTTCCTGATTTCGAACACACATTCACAGCGTTCGCCGTTAGTATGCATAGGGTGCTGCTCTGAGTGTGTTTCCCCTTTGTACGCTTATTTCATCCATTAGATCGGAAGATCTGAAAAGCCCATACAGTTACCCGCCCAGCCCATAGACCCTCCCCTCAAAGAAATCAGGATAGAAGTGGTTGAAAGTGGATAAAAGAGACCCATCAAAACACCAGGTGTGTGTCTCCCTCATCTACTTGTGATCCAATCGACCTAAGTGCAACTTAATAACAGGTGTACACAGAACTGCAGAAAATTAAGTGAATTTTAAGGCTAATTTGAGTGATTCAACATCTGCAACTGTATAGGTAATATATGCAGAGCGAAAATAAGAGAAAAATTAGACTCAATGACATTGGAAAAAAGGTGAGAGCATCCCATGATCATCAAGGTCAAACTCAATAAACCATGCTAACATGTACATATCTCTACAGTTTCTTTTAAAAATCCATTTACAAAAGTTTCCACACTGGAAAAAGGTGGAACCAATAAATCAATGTTCAGACTAGAATATACTTTATCTTCATTAAACCTGGAGGTCAAATGCAAATAAGTCTTCAACTCAGACTGACTGTAGGTTAAATGTGTGGCGTATAGATGTTAAAGTAATACACTATATGGCCAATTCGGTTCTAGTTTGGCTATTCCAATCATATCTGTGAGGACAAAAAGGAAATTATTTCTATATGGACTGTATGAAAAATGTAATCCTAGAACATAAAAGGACCCTAAACTCTAAAGTTGGCAACCCATAATTCCATGTCACTGCTTGGTGTAGCATTAAGATAAAAAAAATAAAAAACCATACAGCTTCCAAATCCACTAAGGGAGGAGTCCACCTATTTACCTTATAGTTACTTTCAGTTTGATTTCCTAACTGGATCAAACCGTTCATTGGGGGGTGGAAAGGATTCATTCAGCTGTTACAGAATTGACAGCTCAAAGTGCCCCTATTATGGTTTTTCAAATGTTCCCTTTCATGCAGTGTGTAATACAGCTATCTGTGAATGTGAACATTCTACAAAGTTAAGCCGAATGTGCTCGATATATAAAGTTGTTGTCTTCCAAAAGAAAGAATTGTCTGTGACCTAAACGAGTCGTTCGTGATTCAAATCTTACTGCGTTACGGTTCTATGTCACTAGAAAATACATTTGCAAAATGCCTATGTTGTACGTTGTCCACCTGCAAACAACTTGACTTGCCCCCAAACGTCATTTTACTGATGACTGCTTCTCAAATCTCTAAGTTTTGATGAAATTCGCAAAACGCTTGCTCCAGAAAGATGGGTCAGTACTCAGTTTATTTGGACCAGCTGCTCCTCAGAATCACAACCTGTAAGTATGAATATTTATCTATGTACACATTTCTACTGTGTTCAAAATGTTGTTTTGTGTTTTATATTGTGTAGTCTCCGGCGTACCGGCTAACTCACATTATTACTGTCTTACTGAACGTTTTGCAAATCAGATGTGGGCCACTATTACCTAAAACTGTCTATTAATGCAGATTGCCTGTTGTTCTTACTACTTTGGGTAAAGATAAAGGATGGAGAAAATTTTTAATTTTAAAGTTTAATTTTTACAGACATTCATGTAAGTGGCTATGCATTAATAAATTACCACAATAAATTCGAAATATACACATTAGTTTGCTGATGGACATGCACTTGTTAATGCTGATGGTGAGAAATTACAGTTGCAACATCTCATAATGTACCTCAAAATGAGTAGCGTACCACTGAGAAACGTCCTGCTCAAGTCGTCCTTGCGATGGAGGTTCAGGTTGAATAACTAGTTATTCCAATGTTTCATCATTGGATTCGGATTGATATGGTAAAATGAACTTCATCGTTACTGTCTTTACAGTGTGTAGAATCGCTGATGACAGAGGAAGCCTCCGGAGCTGAAGTTCAGTTCAGTTCAATTATGGAAATAGATGTTTAGCTTCCGACAAGCTGTAATGGTAGACAAATCACAACAGACTAGATCATCTGGCCAATCAGAGCAGAGTAGGCTCATGGAAAGGAGGGATTTAGAGAGACTGAGTAATCAGATGAGTCGTTTGAGAATCATTTAAAAAAGATGTGGTAATGTGCAATGCATATTATAAGGTTTTTTTTTACTTTTGATGCATGTACACCTGTTATAGGAGACCTTCAAAACAATATCAGGAGCTTTTAAAATAGCATAATAGGGGCACTTAATGGAAAGAGCGACCATCATTGAAAAATGACCAAAATTCTCATTCAAAGTTGTTTTACGACAATTGTATGCTACCTTCATAATGGCTTAGGGGGTCTTTATGGCTATGGTACCTATAAACCTCTGTTGAATCTTATTTTGTGTTTTACAGAAAAACATATGAATGTTATGATGGCCAGTAAATAATCTGAAAAAAAAATTGGGGCGTTAACCCTCAATTTAATACTCTAAGTAAAACAAAAACAATTCTAATTGTCTCCAAAAATTACATATAGAGTGTGTTCAAGAGAAATTGGAGAAGGATCAATATAAAGAGTAAACTAGATATCTGTGCATTCCAGTGGTGTCCAATTTGACAGGATATGCTTAGTGCGTGTGAGAAAAGAATCTAGCTGCATTTAGACAAGATGGAGACGCATTGTGCAAATTTCCTACATCATAAACTGCATGAAATTAGCATCTATCTTACCGTCATGCCAAGTCATTATGGTTTCTGCAGAGGCGAATATGTTCTACTAGTAATGCATATTAAACCGTGACTATGCAAAAAACAAACTGTGCAACATTGTAACAGTGAATATATGAGAACATAAAAGCATGATTCTTACATTTTGAACACTTTTATTTCTTAGGGGTTGCTTTGTATTTTTTTTATGTATTTTCTTATTTTGTCATATGAGGATCACATTAAAATGGAAAGTTTATGCCATGCTTTCATTATCTTGCACCTTTTCAAGTGCCTTTTGTGGATCGATTTTCCCATAGTACATTTGTCCCAGACTTTTAATCTTGAAATATGAAAATCCATCATAACAAAAGAAAACTCACTCACTGGCCACTTTATTAGGTACACCTTATTAGTTCAGGGTTGGACCCCCTTTTGCCTTCAAAACTGCCTTAATTCTTCATAGCATAGATTCAACAAGGTGCTGTAAACATTATTTAGAGATTTTGGTCTATATTGAAATAACAGCGTCACGCAGTTGCTCCAGATTTGTCAGCTGCACATCCATGTTGTGAATCTCACGTTCCACCACATCCCAAAGATGCTCTATTAGATTGAGATCTGGTAACTGTGGAGGCCGTTTGAGTACAGTGAAGTCACTGACATGTTCAAGAATACAGTTTGAGATGATTTGAGCTTTGTGGCATGGCATGTTATCAATCTGGAAGTAACCATCAGAAGATGGGTACAACATGGTTATAAGGGGATGGAAATGGCCAGCAACAATACTCAGGAAGACTGTAGCATTTAAATGATGCTCAATTGGTATTAAGGGTGCCAAGAAAATACCCCACACCATTACAGCACCAACAGTCTGAACCGCTGATACAATGCAGGATGGATCCATGCTTTCATGTTGTTTATGCCAAATTCTGATCCTATCATCTAAATGTCACAGCAGAAATTTACACTCATCAGACCAGGCAACGTTTTTCCAATCTTCTATCATTCAATTTTTTGTAGCCTCAGTTTCCTGTTCTTTAGTCCATATGCTTCAAGGTTCAATATGTTGTGCATTCAGAGATGCTCTTCTTTAGACCTCGGTTGTAACTAGTGGTTATTTGAGTTCCTGTTGTTACTTTCTATCAGCTCGAACCAGTCTGGCAATTCCCCTCTGACCTCTGGCATCAACAAGGCATTTTCACCCACAGAACTGCCGCTCAGTGGATATTTTCTCTTTTTCTGACCATTCTCTGTAAACCCTAGAGATGGTTGTGTGTGAAAATCCCAGAAGATCAGCGGTTTCTGAAATACTCAGATCAGCCCGTCTGACACCAACAACCATGCCACATTCAAAGTCATCTTTCTTCCCCATTCAGATGCTCAGTTTGAACTTCAGCAGATCGTCTTCACCATGTCTTGAGTTGCTGCCATGTGATTGGCTGATTAGATATTTGTGTTAACATGCAGTTGAACATATGTACCTAATAAAGGGTCAGGTGAGTGTGTGTGTCTATATTATATATATATATAAACTAAGCCTTAGGGAAAGCACTTGAATATTTATTGCATTAAAATAATTTATATAAGCACACATTTTATCAACAAAATACATTAAATTTAAAATAGCTTTGAAATCAGGCTAAGGAAGTAATTTCCACCACCATCATTTTCACCTAATCAGAAGAGCGTATATAGTTACATTAGGCATGTTTCTTGTTTTTAAAACAAAATTGAGTTTAAAATTAAAATTTTGTCAGTAAATGTTAGGGCTCTGTTTCAAAACCTAGTGTGTTACATTGCTCTATACTGCTCAAATTGAACCTCGGAACTATACTGTTGATGCTAGAATTGTACAATTTAGTTTTGCAAATCTAACAATTTATTTTAAATGCCCTGATATAAAAACAAACTGTATCCACTGTTTCCTTAACGCTGGGTTATTTGGGAAGCTGAACAAGGTTATCTTTCCCTCACAACCAAACTTCTTTAGTGACATTGTTGATTTCGTAGTCTAAAAACAAAAGGACAGCGCTGCCGACAGCTCCCGTAATACAAAAGAAGCTCATTGATGGACGTGCTCTCGCTTTGATGCACACATGCTCATCCGGGAGAAGTGCCCATACAAGCAATTCTGTCCCTTTATGCTGCTGTCATACAGTGCCATACTCAAAAAAAATGTTCAGAGATTTGTTCAAATCCTGAAGGAGTGTATTTGACACAGAAATACTCTGTAATACGTCCAAAGGTTTTTTTTTCAGGTTTTGCATGTGTAACTCTTTAACAGTGTAAATAAGCCCAAACGTAATTTTGTTTGTTTAAGTTTGAAACAGTATAAGCATAAAAATATGACACACACTAGAAAACTAGCCTCTCTGAAATGAATCACATTTTACTGCTACTTTTCTGTATTTATTTACATTAACGATCAGCATTTCTCTCACATTGTATGTTTTTTTTTTATCTTTTTTTGTCTTGACTGAGCTTGTAGCAAAGCATTCTAGTATTTTCTTATTCTTCTTGAAGGATGCATGTGATGCTGCCTCGGTTATCTCAGAAGACAGCAAAAACAATGCTGACTAGCTTTCAAAACATCAAGAGTGTGTCTGTCTATGTGGGCAGCTCACCAGCTTATGAAACAGAACTTATGAGTTTTGGAAAACAGATATCATCATCATCTAAATTCAATTGCTCCAAAGCAGGGATACTAAAGATGCAAGAAATTGAGGAAGCTTCATTGGGAGGAACTTACCTTCTGAATCTTGAGAATAGCTAGCAGCGGTGAGCAGAAGAACACCAATGCCTATTCCCAACCACTTAAAGAGCCACGACCTCTGGCGCATCTTCACGTATTACAGCATGCTCACCTGCCGACATAAAAAGAGAGATTACCGTCTCCTCTATTGCTAAAGTGCTTCTCTCGCATTCATGAATTGCATAATGGTGCACAATTTAAGATGCATGAGTCACAAGCCGTTGAATTGGTTTCCTTTTAAATATGGTGCATTTCATTTTAGACCACATGTGGATTCAGATGCCAAGTGACCGTTTGATTTTCATCTCTTTGAAAAAATTATCTACCATTTGTGACAAAAAGCAACCCCAAGACTTTGAAGTTTACTCAAAGAACATTCTAATTAATTCTGGTATCAAAACAGACAATGAAGCCGGCTGAGTCAATTTCCCAGCCATAATTACTCGAGTCATTTTACATCATAAAAATAATAGAGAGTTTGGCTTTAGGGATGTTGCATCAAACTGAAATCCGCTGTAATGACAGCGGGCAGGAAGCATTTGCTGCACATATAACCTTTCCCTTTGAAGTGAGCAGGGAGATAGATAGTGTTCTCCATGTGAGAGATATAACAATGCACAGTAAAGTGCAGCTTTGAAGTCTGCAACATGTCTGAGCGTTCAACCAGCTCCTTCCTGGAAAAGACTCAAAGAGCAACCTGTGTTGACAGGTCTGGATGCAAGGGAGAGATAAGCTTTGCTCCTAGAGGAATAAAGTCAGTGTATTTATATTATGACTAATCAGAAGAGATGGAGTCAGAAGTGAATCTTACAATGATAAAAGTCTGCAACATCTGAAAGAATATAGATAATGCAAGCAAATCAATAGTAATTCTTAAGATGAGGCTATTATGAATGACAACAGTGGTCAAAAACACAGATTTTTAGACATGGGATAAAATGGTGCCTAATAGTCATTACTTCTGATAATAGCACTCAGGAAAAAAAATCCTAAACAAGTGTACAATTCCACTTTAGCATGTTTTTACTTTATTAAAAGAAAATGTATTTTATTACTATTTTATCTCTGTTTTACAAAGTTTCATAGCTGCTCTTCGTTAAATCCATAATATATTTAGGATTGATTTCTTTGAATAAATCAGAGTGGTGTAGGGATGATGAATGTTTGTAGGCCAAAACCTGTAAATGAGTTTAGAACTTCCTGTTCCATCGTCCTCAAGGGTTTTTGGTTAAATGCATGAAATAAGGTCTGTGATTATTAAACTCAAGATAACTTCACATTTTATTCTATGATGTAACATACAGTAATAACCCCCTTGTGATTTTATAAAAAGCTTTACTTGTCTTAAAAAAGGCGGTTGCCAACAAGTGGCTAAATGGGAATGAGCGGAGGTCATGTTAACCGGAAATTTTCCATAATTTTTTTATCAGTGATGGAACAATCTGAAGGCCATCCATCATTTTGACAGATAAGATAAGATATATCCAGCTTTACAACTGCAGCGCCAGCAGTTTCACACCAGCAGGAGTGGAGCTTATACAGTTAATAAAGTCACGCTATAGCTATATAATATATTTATATGAAATATGAGCTGTTACAATATTTAACAGCAAATACTTTTCAATAAAGTCACTACATAAGATATGACGTACAAGGAGCAATATTTTATTAAATTATGATGTTAATGGAAAATACAAACTACTTTGTTGTTAGTTCATACTGCATGAACTAAAATAATGAGAGCAATTAGCCTCATCTTTCAACTTTTTAATTTTTACATTTAATTTGCTTCATGATGTTACAAATAGCAGCATTTTTTTAAAACACAGTAGGAATTTTAATGTCAATTATTCTGTATTTAATAAATAGAGTCAGACACATTGATATTACATTTTAAACTGTAGTTTTAAACTGTAAGTCTTGAACAAGTGAATTTTAAGTCAATAAGACATTTGAAACGAAACCAGCATGACAGAGAATATGGTGAGTTTTCTGGAATATTTCTGTCAGGATGTGATTAATTAATTTATATATGAAGTCTGCAAAAACAGAAAAATACTGAATCTTTCTCATTTCGTCATTGAAGCTTGAATTTGTTGTCCTATATATATATATATATATATATATATATATATATATATATATATATATATATATATATATATATATATATATATATATATATATATGGGGTGGCACTGTTCACAAAACCCACGGTTTGGTTCGTATCACGGTTTTAGGGTCACGTTTTCGGTTCTGTACAGTTCTTGTTGTTGTTGTTGTTTTATTTTTATCGTTAACACTCCAGAAATTTACTTCAGGATATGATTGTTTATCCATAATTTGAGATCCAGTCTTAAAAACAAAATTGTTATATCATGTAGAAGTTGTTTCCTAACGGGCTGTCTACAGAGTCGGACACATTGATATTACATTTTAAACTGTAAGCAAAAAGAGGTATGGTTAAATATTTTGTTTTGTTATAAATAGTACGTTATACATGCAGTGAATATCAATACGCAATGAATATTAATACGCATTGCAACTTTCCTGAACCACATGTGGCTATAAGATTTCTTTAAATGAAAACGAAAAGAGGAAGAGTTGTGTTTGTTTTATAACATATTTAGTATTATTTTTGCATAAAATGTACATACAAAGATAAGCGGATTAAGTTAGCAGCTCCAGCTGAGTGACGCTTTCAAGAACGTGCAGAAATTCTTATTTGCAGGAATACCGGACCTCAGGAGTCATTGAAAATGCAAAAAGTACGGCGCTACACCACCCCTATAAAGTAGGCCTACTGTTGGCAATGGAAACGCAAGCCGATTCATGGTTTTCCGAACCGTATCGTACTGTACTGTCCTGTACCGTACCGTACCACTCAGTGGAAACGAACCATTATATGCATGTGTGTTTGGGAGAGAGGGAAACACGGTCGCATTTGCAGCATGCTTCCCATCATAAATCAAAACATGAGACAGACAGGGGTCGGAGGAGAACACCGGAAATGTGACTGAATAGACCATTTTCGTCTGTATTATCAATATAAAACGAGCCGCAGTTCAGCTGCGCGAGACAAACGCTGACAGTTTGAAAGCACAACGGGCGTGCGTGCCTCCCTTCTGCCCTGCCAACTCACTGCTTGCGCGTGCGGTGTGAAGCCGTGAAGCTGTTGACGCGAGGATACGACGCTGGCTCATCCTCCAACTCTGGGCAGCCTTCCTTATCTCTCACACTTGCAATTTTTACACGTGACAGGACGTGCAGCATAATGATAATATTGTTAAAGCTGCAGTCCATCGTTTTTCCTCTTTGTCGCCATCTCTGTTTGAATTCTGCAACTACAGTTATTCGCGGAATGATCCACTTTACGTGAGTTGTACCTCGACACCGCACAGCGCGTATGAATACAATGTTTTGAGGAGAATGTCAATGCGCGTCTGTCATGAGAAGAGCTGTCAGTCACCACGCCGGTGTGGATACTGTCATTCAGAATCACAGATTCGACTGTTTGAACGTATGACCAACATAAGAATGTCATCTGAACATGTAAGCAGCAAACATCTACTTTTGTGCTGACCAACTAGGCCTACGTGGGAAAAGCATTGCAATAAATCATGATGATTCAATCTAACGATCGCTTATCTTATCACGTCAAACCGTGCAAATTATACTTTGTTTTTAAATTGTTAATATTAATAACATCAGCATTGCGTGACTACACTTAATGTGTATTAGAACTAATGTAGTTCAGTTAACATTTCTGTGCAGTCTCATTTCTAATCGCCATCAACAAATTAATGTGGAGTAGAAGTGTGCTCCGTCTCATAGCTAGCACAAAATAATGGCTATTTACCAAAAAGCACGTAGCAAAAAGAGAAAGGCACAACAAAGGAAACTGTAACTTTTACTGTATGAATTAAGCGAAGTGTGCTACTGTTACATAATAACCATTGAAATGTCTGACCTGTCCAGCAGAAAAAAAACTGTCTCTGCATCCGTTTTGAACCCCTTCAAAGCACTGAGTTAACGCCACCTTTCAAAAGCCCTTTTAGCCTTGTTTTGGCTCGGTTGAAATCTCTTTTCAGGAACTTAGCCATTCCGAAAGTCTGAAGTCTTTTGCATTTTACAACAGGCAAATCTCCAGATGTCACTGTCACTGATTGAGGTTTCAACCTTTCTGGATTCGCTATCAAATTGATAAGTTTAATTATATCAAGCACTGTGAGAGACTGTAAATCTCCGCCTCCAACATCCTCACACGGGATATAGCCTACTAGCTGGGACTTCTTATTGATGTGTACAGATGTGACGCAATGACGCAAAGATATGCTCGAATCTCCCGCGGAAATCTACCAGTACCACAGGAATTAAAAACATTATTACAAGCTTCCCGTTGAACATCGAGCTAAGGTAAGCAGATAGTTTTGAACACTGGCTGGTTATGTACTTGCTCAAAAATTGATTTTGGATAATTTTTAACCCCAAAAAGTTAAAATAACAGTTGTTTAAATTATTTTAACATAATTACAAAATTATTATAATATCTCAAATACAAAAAAAATTGTTTTTTTACAGTCTATGGTTTTTGCATAATGATTGATGAGTTTGATTGACAGCTGTGTAAGCCAATTAGGTGTCAGGCTGTCTCATGCATGTCGTGGCTCGCGCCTATGAGTTCACGAAGTGTGTTTGTCTATTCACATAGCGTATAATTTGCAGTTGTGTGATAGATAAATGCAAAATTCTATAAAAAGGACTTTTAAAAATTTGCATTGACGCGGGAGAGAACCCATACATCAACCCGCAAGTAACGGTAAGACTTTTCAATACCAAGCGTGGGTTCATTTTGTAAAGCCGGGAACATGCTGCAAAAGCCTATCAGTAGTGTACAGGGGTAAGGTGTGTGTCCGAAGTTTTGACACAAATTCGACCTGCAATTCGCGGTTCGAATCCGCCTTTTGCCGAACTCGCTCTACTTCCTTTTCCCATCACATATCAGATCAAAAAGGCGTTTATTTTAAATAAAAATGTGGAAATAAAGGGTCAAAAGTGTATTGTAACCGCTGCTCGTATGTGGACAGGTTGTAATTACAGTTTTGGGTTATGTTGACAGAGACACTGGTAGTACCTGCTCATTTTTGCCCAGGCCCAAACAAAAATAAAACGCACATTGCTGCTTCGGCAACAGCGATCAGTATTTTGGTTTCATACAATTTCATAATAAAATGGCAGAATCTGCAATCTGAGACTTTGTTCCATATCAGGATTAACAAAGCACAACGATTACTCCAATTTATTGGATGGAAGTGCGCTACAATGTTCTGTTCATTCATCATCTGAAATAAGCATCTGATGATTTTTTTAGGATTTAAGAATTAATATTGAAATGAGAATTGATTCAAATCGATTAATCGATATCCCCTAGACCTAATAAAACCTAATAAAATGTGTTAATGGAAAGTGAGAGTACAACAGTCTTACTGGTAGCTTAAAGAATAATCAAGAAGTTAGTCTAAATTTAAATAATATTTAATAAATGAGCAAAAGGAGTTGAAATGCGCACGGGATCATTTTGAGCTACAGGCAAAACAAGTGAAAAATGTAAAAAATGTGATGCTTTTGAGGCTTTCATAAAAATGAGTTCATTAAGCCCTTGTCTAGCAATCCCAATGCTCCAAATAGCAATTAAACATCTAAAAGTATCTTTATTTGTACGTTTTTGGAGAGGAGTACCTTTCCTTTGCCCATGAAAACAATCCCACTCACGCTGACTGACAGATCCGACGAGAGTGTACAAAGACACATATACACAGAATTACAGTATTTCAAAATATCCGTCTTGGCGAGTATTTACACAGACATTATCTGTTATGTCTTATGTGAACGTGTGGTTAACTGTTGGGGAAAAACATCTGATGTGTAAAATGTAACGTGTTATTTTAGATCTGTGCGGTACAGTAGGTCTTAAAGGGCACCCATTATGCAAAACTGTTTGAACATAAATGTGTGTCAACAGTGTGTGTACACAACCACCCTACAATGATAAAAAAAAAAAAATCCCCATAAATCATAAACAGTGTCTCAGAACAAGCCATTTGCAGATTCCTGGCAAAATGACGGCACTTTTTACAGGTCCCGCCCACGACTTTTGATGGAC
Source organism: Gobiocypris rarus (assembly GCA_023029165.1). Classification (NCBI taxonomy): domain Eukaryota; kingdom Metazoa; phylum Chordata; class Actinopteri; order Cypriniformes; family Gobionidae; genus Gobiocypris; species Gobiocypris rarus. Next base: position 6,305,449 of record CM040920.1, read on the forward strand.
AATGCCAAATTAGCAAAGACCCCGCCCAGCTGTAGCAACAAGAATGTCTCATAAGCGATTGAGGTGTTTTGTGTTTTGTTATTGGATGTAAGAGTGGACATAACAGTCTCCATGTACTCTTGACATCAGAGCCGCTGAAGACTTATTTTATTTTTGTTTACTGTTAATTGTAACTAGTGTTTCTATGTACTTCGCAATGTATGTTGATGATAATGCAAAGAGAGAGAGAGAGTTTATAGATAATATTTTAATGCTCACTTGTACTGTGTTTTATTAAGCTCTTCCAGTGATTTTCTGGAGTGAAAAACGGACACTTCTTATGTTGAGTGAAGTACAATAAATGTCATAACACTCATTGGTAAAGTTTTGTCCATCATTCAGACGGGGTCTGGTACAATAGGCTTGTACTAATATAGTGGATAAAAGCAAGAAGACAACATAAGTTATAACGTTATTAAATTAAAATATACATGTTTTCCATGCAGCATGTATTCGCAATTTTTTAACATTTTAGTGTTTCCTGACTTCTGCCACCAAAGAATGAGGACTTGAAGCTCTTAGGCCATGCGCAGCAGCTCATTTGCATTTAAAGGGAAATGTTTCTGCTCACCCCTTAAAAGTGGCAATTTTAAACCTACACACTCTGGGGACATCAGAGATTTATTTTAAATATTGTAAAAAGGGGCATAATAGGTTAGCCTGGCATCATCATACTCAATTATAGTCAGAATTTTAATGTCTGATACTTCTTGATTGCTTTGGGCTGTGATTATGGGGCGTGGATAGACCTATAACCAATCAGAGCACCGGAGCGACGCATAGTTGTCAACATAGTTGTCTATGCCGGTGTTGTAAAAAGAATTTAAGGATACACAGAGTACTTACCAAAATGATCATAATTTTGATAGAAATAGTAAATGTGAATGCATATACGAACAAGTTCTCCATTTAGCATTAGAACTTTGTTGTAAACGAATTCAACCCAAGCGCTCTTTGGTGACGTGAATGCTAATGTTACTGCTGATCATCTGTCCATCATCGTATAAAGCCCGCCCTGACAATTTCATTGGTCCGAACAGCTCCTGTTCGAGCATAGTTGCTCCACAACGGATCAAGTCCAGACCGAAATTTCTGAACTCAAATGTTGTGGGCGGGGCTATATTCGGAAGGCATCCAGGCTAATAATAGACGCCCTCTAATATATAATATAATATAGTCTTTCATTAATGTTAATCAAACAATTGTGGTAACAAGGGGGAGTTGAATATATATTTTTCCTATAGATATTTGGTTTTGACTTGATGTGTGCCAAATTTGGTGTTATTGTCAAGGATTTTAAGGTTTGGTTGCTAGGTGATTTTGTTTTGGATCCTTCAGAAAACTTTAACTAGATTTTTCTCAAAACAAACTTTGCTGAATCTATCGACTTCAAACATGTACACAAATAATAATGAATATTAATAATAAAACAAAAATAAATATTTTTTTTATATAATATTTAATAAAGAAACATGTGTAGAGCATTACAAATGTTTTGATTCTGTGGAAACTTGTGAGTTTTGCAAGTACAGATTCATATGATTCTGCTAACAAGCAAGGGTAAAAACAAATTTGGTTGCGCAAAAACACACCCGCAATTCATTTTTATTTCTGTGACCTATTTTTTGTCCAAGTATACACATAAATAATTAGACATCATTGATGGATATACTGTATAAATGTAAATGCATGTTTTTGCAAATATAAACACCTGACAGCATTAACTGAATGAATATCAGTTGAGAACAAGCTAGTTTTTGTCATCTGTAATACAATCTTGGTTCCTTTCGGGTATCAGGTCTTGGCTTTGCAAAACGTACAGAGGCTATTTTGAAAAAGTAGTATCAACAAAACTTCTGTAATGTAACTTCTTGTGATCCAGATATCAAATCAAAACAGCAAATCCAAAGATACTTGATGAAAAGATCCATTGCTGAGAGAAAAAAAGAGACAACCATACAGAGAGAGAGAGAGAGAGAAAGAGAGAGGGAGACATGCACTTTCAAGCCTTTCGAATTGTACTACATCAAAACCCTCAACACCGGAGTCGATCATTGTACTGCCATGCTCGCTGACTATCATTATGAATGGTCTTTGTTCTTCCAAACTGAAAGAGTCTTTGGAGACACAAATGTAATTTCATCCTCTGTTGTCAGGACGGAAGCATATCTCTCCCCTGTGTTCCTCAATACAAAGGTCTTCCTCAGGACAATCAATGAGAGATGCTTCAGCGCTACGTTGTGAGAATACAAGGGATTGACGGCAGACACAATATGTCAAGGGGCGAGTTCTATAAATGCGTTTCCTTCGAAATTTCCTTTTTTTTCTTTTGGGTTTCGAGAAATTAGAGGAAACTAAGTGCAGGCTTTTGTGTGCAGCCTCACAATCAATGCACAATAAGGCTACGGGCCTCCAATAAGCTAATGGTCTAGAACAGTGCTCTCTAGTTCAACCCTAATCTTTCAGAGTAACTGAGACAACACCTTCTTGACTGTGTAAAGGCTTATCAGAGCCACAATTTCACAAAGAGGGGCTGAACATATGCTGCCTTCAAATCCCATCAGAATACTCGCATTTATGAGACGAGTGCACTTGAGCGCCACCTATGTCTACAATACCACGAGGGAACCTCTAATTATAGCTTTTCTCATTAGCTTTCCTCTGAACAATTAGCTTCTTGTTTACATCAGATTAGATTTTTTTATTGATTTAAGAAAATTGCATTTGTTTTGGCACATATGTGCAAAAGAGTTAATAATTGTCAACAGTTTGCACAATGACTAAATGCACATCACATGACTTGTTGATCTAAACTGATGAGTTCATATATCATATATTCAGTGATCAAAATCTTTCAGACATGGTGTATTCCATAAATATTTATGACATGGAATGTTTGTAATGTTTGCTAAATTGGCAAATGGCCTGTTGTTATAATAAAAAAGGATATGTATGTATTAGAGTGTGTAAAAATGAACAACTTTCTGCAAAAATAAATGTACTGTATAAATACAAATGTTCATTTTTCTTTTTGTGTAATACAGTATTGACTTTTCCCAGTCAATTTGTATCTACTGTCTGAATCCATATCTAAAAAGCTCGGTGTGATCCACAAAAGCATTCAACTAGACAAAAGTGACATTCTTTTATATAATAGAAAGCATTTTAGTGTCAATAAAACAAGTAGAAAATAATCATGAAATAACAAATATTTCCATGGTGAAAAACATCTAAACATTTTGACCATTGTGGCTCACACGATGACAAACACACATTTTATTTTGGTAGCATTGGCCAATTTACTGACACAATAACTAGGTTTTGAAGGATGAATAAAATGTTCTGGGTGAGTAACTACATTTTGCAGACATGCGATAGAGTTATGATGTTCAAGCAAACAGTTGACAATTGAACTCACAGTTTAGAGAATGTTAAGACTGTTACAAAAATTGTGGCAAAGCCATTGAGAAAAAACTGTCATCCTAGGAACTCAAAATTGGGGGTATATAATGTGTGTCTGTGAATGTTGAATGACATAGAACGATAAATAGAGGAGTGACATGGAGTGACAGTTTGAAGGCTAGAAAGAATACAGTATATAGAGTGACAGATACATATAATAAATATATAGTTATAATAGATATAATAAATAATGACAGGTAGAAGAATGGATGGATGGATGGATGGATGGATGGATGGATGGATGGATGGATGGATGGATGGATGGATGGATGGATGGATGGATGGATGGATGGATGTTTTTAAAGATAGAATGATAAAGTAACCCAAATGACACACACATCCAAACACATGAAACACACAAGCACAAGTGTCCTATTAAATACATTTTTTTACGCCATTTTTTACAATTCCTGGAAACAAGCAGACAGTCAAAGTGTGAAAACACTTTTATTAAAGAACTGGGTAATGCTAAAATCAGTCAGTCTCAATGCTGAACTGAGTGGGCTGGGATTCTGACAGAGATCAGTAAGGTAATGGGCCACACTGAACCTGTCAACATAGGTAATCCATTACACTCCTCTCTGTTTCACTGACTGTGGAACAGTATACCATTACTTCAGCTACACAGCAGCTAGAAAACAACGGTCAGGACATAATGAGGCAGGGGCGAAATGCAGTGTGATGGAACTGCAGGAGGCAGTGATTTATTCTGCCATGAGGAAATTAACATACTGTTCAACCACTGTTGACCACGCTAGATAGTTTTGCTTAGCTGTAGTAAATCTATACAAGTTTAACTGGACAGTTCAGTCAAAAAATAAATCCTCTGTAACATTAAAAGTTTTTTTTTTTTCTTTATCTTAACCCAAACTTTTGAAGGGCACAAGGTGCAAAGGTGTGTCATATTTATGAGGATCTATGGACAGAAATTCAATACAATATACATAACTATGTTTGCTCACCTGTCTTATAAAACACATAATATATTAAAGTGTATTTTGTGTTTTCATGGTTTCTACAAAATAAAACCGGAAATCGAGGGTATCGCGGGTATGATGTCATTGATTGGAGACGCACGGACACGGTCCGTGTCCTGGTTAAAATTGCTTATTTCTCTGGATAAAATTAACATTTGGGATAATGGAACCATAACACAAGTCAACAAAATATATAGAATTGTTCTAGTGGTTTTTGGATATTTATATCCAAAAATCTTACATATTGTGCCTTTAAGGTATTTATCAAAAAAGACAAACTTTTGTTTTACTTTGCAAAAAAAAGGCCAGTCTTTTGAAATATTTACACACACGGTGGGTTTCCATGTTTTATAGCGACTTTACATAGACCTAATGGTTTTTTTTTATACTGTATAAACTGTATATTCTATCCCCAGCACTAAACCTACCTCTTAACCTACCCATCACACAAAACGTTCTGCATTTTTACATTTTCAAAAAAGATAATTCTGCATGATTTATAAGCTTGTTTCCTCATAGGGATTAAAAAAAATGTCCCTTAAGGTCAAAATTAGCTGGTGTTACTACTATACTTGTGGGGATAACATAGGACCACCAGGACCACACACACACATAAATACCAGGACCACACACACACACAGTTGCAATTACCCTGCTTATTTTACACTGTTAATTACAGAATGGAAAATAGTAAATCCTTTGACCCTAAGCGTTCTTTTGTGCCAAACTCAGATGATAAATCAATTCATTTGATTCATTTTTACCCCACATTACGATTGTTCATCTCAGAGCCAGAAACTCATTGCTTCTTGTGTTTTTGAATGAAAGGAAATTGTCACCAAATGTGGATAAAACCAGTTAATAATTTATCCTCTTTCATATGCTAAACAGTTTTACTTCGACGTGGATGTCAGCTCAAGAAGCGTCACTCATCACAAGGCAAACAGACATTAGTGAGAATAAGTCGTGAGTCAGAGGAAATACTTATTTTTGTTCATTTGCCGTGGCAGATGACGTCCGTCTCTCTAAGAACACACACTGCCTGATTACCTCACACCAGAGATAATGAAAGATGATTGATTTCAGCCACTCTCCTAATGGACAGGAAAACACACTTGGCAAGATCAGGCCTTTAAGGAACAGTCCATCAAAAAATGAATTCTGTTAAAAGTCTGACAATCATGGTCACTATGAACTGAATGGAAAAGAGCTGCATGAACATTTTGCAGAATATCTCATCCAGTGTTTCATGTTAAAAATAACAGAATACAAGATTGATTTTGTGTGTGTGTGTGTGTGTGTGTGTGTGTGTGTGTGTCCCTCAAACACAAGCTGAATTGATTCTTTCCTCGCTTCATTCTGTTCCTGAAAGCATTCATGGGGTAATTTCCACAGCTGTTTCAGTTCAGCATGCTAAAATCAAGGATGAAATGGGGAAATTATGAAAATGGCTTCAAACGGACTTCTTCTTTTCCATAACAGTATTAAGCAAACTAAACAGGTCACTAATGCAAATCTAAATATCACGCATAAAGAACATTGGGAAAACCCATCTTGGTAAACTAATGGAAGTGTAATCTCCAATCTCATTCCTTTTTTTCTTCTTTTTTACTGATCATCTAAGTGAATATAATTAACCATCCCTACAAAAGACAGAAATAATCCTTCTGATTCATTACATCTAGTCAAATGTCGCAGTACGCAGGGAGAGAAAGACAGACTCTTTCATTTTTACATCGTTTTCGGCTCAAAACACATGAGCAAGTAAACTAAATTGTGGCAGGTTTATGACTTATTATATTTGGATGTCACCCAGACAAACAACTGTGCAATAATGCACGTGAAGGATTAAAATATGCATTATCTGTAAATTAAAGAAATAGTTCAATTGCATTTTTAATTTTTTACTTACTCTCATGCTGTCATAGCTTCACATGTGACATTTTGAAATGCAGAATGAGAATATTTTCATGGTAAGATTTTTGGTAACACTTACAATAAAGTCCCATTTGTGAAATTTTGTGCATCAAATAACAATAAGTAACACATTATTTATTCATCTTTGTATGTTCATTGTGAGCTCAGGTTCATTAAATAATATTTACAGATACAACTTTTGATATAAATAATATTTGAGAAAGTGTTGAAATTAACTAAGATTAATAAATGCATTAAATGCTTTATTAAAAGCTTTTTTTATTAATTCATGTTAACTACTGTAGTTAACTAAAGTTAAAGGTGCCCTATTATGCCCTTTTATGAAGTCTTTTTGTCCTTGATTATTTGAAAAACACATTATGTTTCAAACATTTTACATTATTACAGCACCTTTCTCCAGAGTCTGGCTCGAACGTGTCGTTCAGTTCCTGTTTCGATGAAGCCCCTCCTTCTAAGATATGAAATGTACATTGATTGGTCAGCTAGCCTAGTGTGTTGTGATTGGCACCTCTTAGCACATGTTTAGGAAACTGCTCAGGTGTAAATATTAAGGATGGCGTAAATTTCAAACCAATTCAAGCACCATTCAGACTTAAGAATGTTAACAAACAAGAGGATCGTACAGAACAGATTTCATGCACACACTTTGCAAGCACAGATTTCACAGGACGTTATAAAGTGGTATGGTTTTTGTAATTTTCTTATACATTACTATCTTGTATAAGATACAATGTTTTACACATTTTATCATGATACTTGTCTGAAAACTATGGTAATACAACAATAATCGATAGTAATCGAACACAAACCATGGTTAATTTTCCAAAGGGGCGGGAACAGTCTTACAAAAGCGAGAGCTTAACAAATCAGTAATATTTGCTAGCATACGAGCAGAGGCAAAGTTTTGCCCTTTTTGTTTACATCGTAGCATCAGCAGGAAACTTATAATTGGAACTGTTAATAGAAAACTGGAAACTGTTCCGTAATAAACGTTGGGGTTATAATGTTCAGGAACAGTGTTTAACAGTGCATACATTTTAACCACTCTAAGTTTATCCGCCTTAGGAAGGGCAAACAAATGAGTCGTGGTGGAAAAAACAGCATCTCTTTGACATAGCAGCAGCTCACCCAGGCCCCGCCCCCTTTTTACATATACAGTGGGCAGAGATTATTTAAATTAATAACATTGTGTGACTTTATAAAGCCTGGAAAAAACGAGTTAAATTAAATAATATCTCCCTTTGGAGTGGACTTTGTAACCTTGCAGATCATTTTGTATGCTCCAACAGCAACATTACACAATAAAGCTGAAAAAGTGAAAAAGCATAATAGGACCCTTTTGATACATGGAACCTTATTGTACATTGTTACCAGATTTTCATTAAATAATGATATTGTGGCATCAGATGATATAATATAACATATAAGTTGTACAGACATATCTAATGATCCTCATAAACTAATAGAAATAAATAAAATAATATTAAAAGTAATAAACTAATAAAGAGTTTGTGTTCCATGAAAATACAGGTTACAGCATGTTACAGCATACAGGTTTGGAACGACATGAAAGAAATTATCCAAAAACTGAAAATTCAGTCTAGTTACTGGCCTTTTAAATTACACCTGATAGATCTCTATCCCTCAAATCCTTAAAACTTTCACAATTCAATAAGACATCCTAAAATAAATACTTATGAATTAACAGTTTAATTCAACTGTAATGTCTTCTGAAGAGGCACAATAACTTAATATGATGAACAGATCTAATTTATTCAAATGATCAGTGAACATCCACAGAGCACATCAACATAAGCTCAAACATACTTGCTCAACAATGCTGTATTTCTATGATTAAGTGTTGATATGTGTTCCTTTTTTTTGAAGATGACTTTGGAGCAACATAGAGTTGAGAAACTGATGGAAGGATTTTTTATGGGGGGGAGGAGGGTGAACTACACCTTGGAAGTGAGTGAATAATTACATTTTGGAAATGCATGTGAACAAGTGGAAGTATCTTTTGTCTCATATGAATTTTGATCTGCAAGAGTAGCACAGAAATGAAACAAATCTATAAATATCAAGCTCAAATCTGACAGAAAACCCACTGAACGTCTACAAGCTGAGAAGTATTTAGTCTGGAGAAAGACCTGTGGTCCTCTAAGCCTTGACAGAATTCAGCCCAAGAGGAAATGTAAAGCCACCGAGGGTTTCGTCAGAGGTCGACCTCCATCAGAGGGTCAAAACTCCCTCACTTTTTCCCCTTCCAGGTTTTGCCAACCCTAGATGGGTCAGACGTGTCAAACGGCATTTCTTTCTAATGACAGGCTCGCTGTATCCCACAAGTCCTCTGCGATGCCGCCACCGCCTCCAGTCAGTGTTTAGACCAGGTGGCCGAGATGAATTGGAGGGGCGAACGTCCCTGAGTGTCTGATTACAGAGGCCCCATTTGATGAGGGTGCTCCAGCTAAATGAGCATTTACTATGGTTGCCTCAGAGCAAGATAAATCCTATTAGCCAATGTCTTTAATGAGACAGCCAGAGACAGTGAAACAATGATGGGCAGCCTAGCAATGAATCAACCCACGCAAAGCACATTGGTGGGGACGGTACGCTGAAATATACAGAATCCCAAGCATGTAGGACATATTGTAGCTAAAAAGCAATGAATGCTTGGCTTTTGGCCACATTGGCAATTTCAAAATAGCCAATATGAATATGCGTACAAAGAACTAATGCTATATTGTGAGGAAATTATGTAGTAATAGTCTTGTCAGTGGAAGTAATGAGGATTGGAGAGGTTGAGACGTTTGGATTAGCTCATTAACTCATTCCCGGCATTGCCAAAATGTTTCACTATTTACTGTAGGAGACAACGCTTCCCTGCCATTGACAGATTTTTCCGGCTTTCCAGGTTTTCACTGTTGTACGGTAGGGGGCGCTATTAAACATCTTCTGAAAGAGTACAGAATCTCCTGATCAAAACACAGGTGAAGAAGAAGCAGAAACAAGTGATAGCATACAAGCAGATGCAAATGTAAAAGTGGACAAAGCATATAAATCAAAAATGGCTAATGTTACTGAATGAAACTTCGTCCCAAGAAGTGGTTTAGGATTGTGAAGCTTTGTGGGTGTTGATAGACTCGATCTAATCCATCAATGTTTCAATCATCGTGCTGAATCCGAACTGGATGTAGTCTTACTTTGACAAAAACAGTTTCCTGAGTTTCCTCAGCTTTTTGTTCAAAATGTTGCTTCTTTATGAAATGTAAATGTAAAAAAGGATGCATGAACCTAGAATAAAAATGATTTTTATTTTGTTTGTTTGTTTAAAAGCAAAGGGTCTGGTCTTTCTTCTGATATATTGCATGTTCAGATATTCATACAACAACATATTCTGGGGACCATGTAACGTTTGTGAAATAATCAAAAATGCTGGCGGTGGCTGGCAACTTGTATCAAAAATACTGGCGGCTCTTTAAAAAGATTGATTCTGATAGGTCAGTTGCGATATTCCCAAGTCAGTTATTCCAAGATAATGACCGTCGTCAATAGCAACACTGTATAATGACCAGTGTTGCTATTGAGGTTAGCATTTCCTTCATGTCTTTTGTATAACACCACGGACAGGATCTCTCTCTCTCTCTCTCTCTCTCTCTCGTATTTTATTGAAATGTGCCATTTTGCGTCTTATATTGACTGTATTTATAAGAAAATTAAACTGGAGGACTTCAGAATCAATCTATGTATATGGTATTATTGTTGAAGTGTTCATCTTGTTTCTAGAACAATTGCTTTGTACACTATAAGATGATAAACGGGTTAAAATATTAAAATGTTATATATTTCATGTCCCCATCATTATTTATTAAGTGAAAAGCTGTGTAATAAGTGATACGGCTGTACATTATCCATCTTGTTTGAACTTGCTCATTTGTCTAGGCTCAAAGCTGCTTGCTAAGAACTGTTTTTCTTCAAGGAAGCTTTGCGTTTATTGAGCTAATAAAATATTTCAACTCAAATCAATATTTAGTGTATAATTACTTACTTATCTGGCGAGTAGCCGAGGAACATTGAATGTTATCGCAAAAAAAAAAAACACTTCAGGTTGACTAGATCACCCTTTCTGGGCTTATTTATCGATAACAAACAGATGGATGTACCTTACATATTCTTATCAGTGGAGGAAATGGGGATAAGGTTGGATTAGCTCATTAAACACGCAGTATTTAATTTACTGTAAAACCCAGCAGCACATGTCTATTTCCGTAAAAATTTAAAAGGGGTAAACACAGCGTCATGGTAATAGACCCGCTGGGTGACTCACAAGCTGTTGACCTAACCTGCAGCACAGAGACAGACACCATCACAAATAACACGGGACTTGAGGAACATGTGGTGGGGGTCAATAATTAATGAGGAAAGGGGGAGAGAGAGCCATACGTGCTCCAGAAGAGGTTATCAGAAGACCAGCATCACTTCATTGTGTTCACTTGGCATTTAGTGTTCCTGTAGTTCCACATCAGCTCCTTCTATATGGTCTAACTTTGTAATTCATCACTGGTGTCAGATAAAACTGACATATCAGGAGGAACACAGAGATGGGAACATTCCCCAGAGGAAAATTATATTGTTCTGAAGTTTTATATAGCTCAGGAGACTCTCAGTCACAGTCAAGTTTCAAAAAATATAATTGAGTTTGGATGTAAATACAAATAAATATTAAAGCTGCAAGCAGCATTTAGCGGGGTTCAAGCATTTAAGGCCTTTAAGGACTTAAAGCCTAAAAGCATCAAAAGACACCAAGGTTCATTTAGAAAGCATTTAACCACTGACATAATAGATGAAAATGACCATTTACAGCCAATAAAGGCAATTTAATATAGGATATGTGTGGTTTTCAAAGCTTTTTGTCAGTTATAGCGCCACCTATGGTCTAATTTACCATGTACTAGCATAGTTTACCATGATTTACCATGTTCTAGTGTGATTTACCATGATTCACCATAGTTTACCTTGATTTACCATGTTCTTGCCTGATTTACCATGATATTCCCTGTGTTAGTGATTTAACATACTTAACCGTGATTCGCCATATTTTACCATGAATTACCATAGCTTACATTGATTTAGCATGTCCTGGCATGATTTACTGTGATTTACCATGTTCCAGTTTTATTTACCATGATTCTAGCCTGATTTACCATAGTTTACCATGATTTACCATGTTTCCACATTCTAATATGATTTACTATGATTTACCACATTGTAGGATGATTTACCATGATCCTGGCATGATTTACCATAGTTTACCATGATTTACCACGAGTTACCACATTCTAATATGATTTACCATGATTTACCACAAATTGCCACATTCTAATATGATTTACCATGATTTACCACAAATTGTCACATTCTAATATGATTTACCATGATCCTAGCCTGATTTACCATAGTTTACCATGATTTACCATGTTTCCACATTCCAATATGATTTACCACATTGTAGTATGATTTACCACATTGTGGTATGATTCACCATGATTATAGCATTATTTACCATAGTTCAGCATGATTTACCAAATTCTAATGTGATTTACCATGATTTACCCCATTGAGGTTTGATTCAACATGATTCTAGCCTATACATTTAATTTTAACCTGTGGAAACACAAGAAAGTATATTTCTGATCCTGCAGCCCTCTATAGGACAACATTAGCATTAGAACCAGCACAAGTCTATGGCATTGATAAACATTGACAAAATGGGATATTAAATGTTATTATAATGATTTTTACAATGCCTAGATATTAATTTTAAAGCAAAAAACTATTGCCAAATGTAATGTCATGTGTCACCTGCTTATTTGAATAAAGTCTAAGCATTTCTTGAGTAGATACACACACACACACACACACACACACACACACACACACAGAGAGAGAGAGAGAGAGAGAGAGAGAAAGACAGACAGACTGATACACACACACACACACACACACACACACACACACACACACACACACACACACACACACACACACACACACACACACACACACACACACACACACACACACACACACACACACACACTTCTGTTTTACATGTAGATATTTTAAATAAATTATTAGTAACACAATGCTTACTCCAAGAACCACTCATTAGCTCATTTTCATTGTAAACGTCTGTTTTCCATTTAATGGGCACATTTTCCGGTGAATGCCTTTAATTTAATTACTTATTCTATCTTTTCCCTTTAAAACATATTTTCAGGTGTTATTTTGAATTGTAATGTAATATTGTGAAAAACACATCAAATGAACAAATTAATTGATAAACATTGTCAAAATGTGATTTGCAATGTTATTATAATGATTTTATAAAGTTTATATATGCTTAGTGAGCAGAATGAACCAATAAGTGGTCTTATGCTGCCCTCTGGTGGTTTTATGGCAATTTAATTTAATACACCAAAATAAGCATTGTCACTTTTTTAATTTTTAAAGAGGCATCTATTGCCTGATCTCCATGAAATGTTGTATGCTTGTTTAGAGTCATGTGTCACATGTACTTCCTCTTTTTGAGATTATCTAAACATTCAATGAGAAGTTAAAGGCTTTTTGGGGACATTTGGTCAAAATCACATATTGATTTGACTATTATAGCCATCCAATTGTAAAAGTAATTTTTCTATATAATTATTGACCTAGAGAGTCAGAATGAGCAGATCTAATGAATGTTTTAAACATTATATTGCAACTGATGGAAAATACCATTTGCAGCTAATACAGGCAATTTTCCATAGGAAATGCATGGTTTTAAAGCTTTTTAAAAGTTATAGCGCCACCTATAGTCCGATCTCCATAAAACTTTGCATGCTTCTTCAGCATGTTATGCCACATATACCCAACAATTTTCGTGAAGTTTTGAGTTTTCCTTTAGGATTTATAGGCTTTTGAGTGCATTTTTCCACACCTCTTTTTTAAATGACCCTGTTATAGCCATCCAAATGCAAAAGTCCAACTTTTTTTCAATAATTATTGATCTAGAGAGTCCAGAGAATTGTTCTAGACTGGTTTGGTTCCGATCGGGCAAAAAACCAGGGACTAGTTCGCAAAAGTAGGTTTTTAACATAATTGTAAATATTTAATGAACGATTTGATTGACAGCAATGGTTCTAGAGGCAAAGTTGTTCAACATGAGGAGATCTATCTTATGATATGCATATTTTGTGGATGTGTGCAACACCATGTGATTACAGAGCCATAAAACTCGTTAGCGCCAACTAGTGGCCGATTTCTTTCAAAATTCTTACAGACCTCTAGGGCCATGAGTCGAACATGCCCATCGAGTTTCGTTCCGATCGGCCTCCGTTAACCTTGTCTTATAGGTGCTCAAACTTAATTGGTTGATGGCGGCCATGTTTTTTGAGATACGCCAATGTCCTCATAGACATACATGGGGCCTTGGACCAAGACACTGCACACCAATTTTCAAGTCAATCAGACTAACGGTCAGGTGGTCATAGCCTTTATTATGTTTTGTAACATTATAGCGCCACCTAGAGCTCAATCTTCGCCTTTTTTTTACTGTGACCTCAAATTGAGTCCATACACATGTGTACCAAGTTTGATGAATATATCTAATTTACTTTTTGAGTTATAGCCTTTTTAGTAAAATAGGCTCCGCCCTGAACGTCCATTTTGTCGCCCTTATCAACCATGAATCGAAATTTCTACTTTTTCAATGATTATTGATATTCAGTCTCCAGAGAACAGTTGTGAACTGGTTTGGTTCCGATCAGGCCAAAAACCAGGGACTAGTTCGCAAAGTAGGTTTTCAACAATATTCAAAATGGCGGAAAAATTTGCATACCGGAAATGAAATCGGAGATATACGTTTTGTTTGGCAAGGACTCAGCTTTCCAGTGATATAAGACACTTGAGTGTGGACCAAACGGTTTAGGAGTTATGAGCTATTTTGCGCTTTTGGTTGCTGTAGCGCCACCTATAGGCCATTTGGGGTCATAGCTTCTCAGGGTCGTCCCAGGCTGAGGACTACCATCTGACAAAGTTTCAACGCTCCAGCCCTTACGGTTTGGGCTGCACGATGCGTTTACCGGAGAATAATAATAATAATAATAATTAAAGCTGCAAGCAGCATTTAGCGGGTTCAAGCATTTAAGGCCTTTAAGGACTTAAAGCCTAAAAGCATCAAAAGACACCAAGGTTCATTTAGAAAGCATTTAACCACTGACATAATAGATGAAAATGACCATTTACAGCCAATAAAGGCAATTTAATATAGGATATGTGTGGTTTTCAAAGCTTTTTGTCAGTTATAGCGCCACCTATGGTCTAATTTACCATGTACTAGCATAGTTTACCATGATTTACCATGTTCTAGTGTGATTTACCATGATTCACCATAGTTTACCTTGATTTACCATGTTCTTGCCTGATTTACCATGATATTCCCTGTGTTAGTGATTTAACATACTTAACCGTGATTCGCCATATTTTACCATGAATTACCATAGCTTACATTGATTTAGCATGTCCTGGCATGATTTACTGTGATTTACCATGTTCCAGTTTTATTTACCATGATTCTAGCCTGATTTACCATAGTTTACCATGATTTACCATGTTTCCACATTCTAATATGATTTACTATGATTTACCACATTGTAGGATGATTTACCATGATCCTGGCATGATTTACCATAGTTTACCATGATTTACCACGAGTTACCACATTCTAATATGATTTACCATGATTTACCACAAATTGCCACATTCTAATATGATTTACCATGATCCTAGCCTGATTTACCATAGTTTACCATGATTTACCATGTTTCCACATTCCAATATGATTTACCACATTGTAGTATGATTTACCACATTGTGGTATGATTCACCATGATTATACCATTATTTACCATAGTTCAGCATGATTTACCAAATTCTAATGTGATTTACCATGATTTACCCCATTGAGGTTTGATTCACCATGATTCTAGCCTATACATTTAATTTTAACCTGTGGAAACACAAGAAAGTATATTTCTGATCCTGCAGCCCTCTATAGGACAACATTAGCATTAGAACCAGCACAAGTCTATGGCATTGATAAACATTGACAAAATGGGATATTAAATGTTATTATAATGATTTTTACAATGCCTAGATATTAATTTTAAAGCAAAAACTATTGCCAAATGTAATGTCATGTGTCACCTGCTTATTTGAATAAAGTCTAAGCATTTCTTGAGTAGATATTGGCCACACACACACACACACACACACACACATACAGAGAGAGAGAGAGAGAGAGAGAGAAAGACAGACAGACTGATACACACACACACACACACACACACACACACACACACACACACACACACACACACACACACACACACACACACACACACACACACACACACACACACACACACACACACACTTCTGTTTTACATGTAGATATTTTAAATAAATTATTAGTAACACAATGCTTACTCCAAGAACCACTCATTAGCTCATTTTCATTGTAAACGTCTGTTTTCCATTTAATGGGCACATTTTCCGGTGAATGCCTTTAATTTAATTACTTATTCTATCTTTTCCCTTTAAAACATATTTTCAGGTGTTATTTTGAATTGTAATGTAATATTGTGAAAAACACATCAAATGAACAAATTAATTGATAAACATTGTCAAAATGTGATTTGCAATGTTATTATAATGATTTTATAAAGTTTATATATGCTTAGTGAGCAGAATGAACCAATAAGTGGTCTTATGCTGCCCTCTGGTGGTTTTATGGCAATTTAATTTAATACACCAAAATAAGCATTGTCACTTTTTTAATTTTTAAAGAGGCATCTATTGCCTGATCTCCATGAAATGTTGTATGCTTGTTTAGAGTCATGTGTCACATGTACTTCCCTCTTTGAGATTATCTAAACATTCAATGAGAAGTTAAAGGCTTTTTGGGGACATTTGGTCAAAATCACATATTGATTTGACTATTATAGCCATCCAATTGTAAAAGTTATTTTTTCTATATAATTATTGACCTAGAGAGTCAGAATGAGCAGATCTAATGAATGTTTTAAACATTATATTGCAACTGATGGAAAATACCATTTGCAGCTAATACAGGCAATTTTCCATAGGAAATGCATGGTTTTAAAGCTTTTTAAAAGTTATAGCGCCACCTATAGTCCGATCTCCATAAAACTTTGCATGCTTCTTCAGCATGTTATGCCACATATACCCAACAATTTTCGTGAAGTTTTGAGTTTTCCTTTAGGATTTATAGGCTTTTGAGTGCATTTTTCCACACCTGCTTTTTAAATGACCCATGTTATAGCCATCCAAATGCAAAAGTCCAACTTTTTTTCAATAATTATTGATCTAGAGAGTCCAGAGAATTGTTCTAGACTGGTTTGGTTCCGATCGGGCAAAAAACCAGGGACTAGTTCGCAAAAGTAGGTTTATAACATAATTGTAAATATTTAATGAACGATTTGATTGACAGCAATGGTTCTAGAGGCAAAGTTGTTCAACATGAGGAGATCTATCTTATGATATGCATATTTTGTGGATGTGTGCAACACCATGTGATTACAGAGCCATAAAACTCGTTAGCGCCAACTAGTGGCCGATTTCTTTCAAAATTCTTACAGACCTCTAGGGCCATGAGTCGAACATGCCCATTAAGTTTCCTTCCGATCGGCCTCCGTTAACCTTGTCTTATAGGTGCTCAAACTTAATTGGTTGATGGCGGCCATGTTTTTGAGATACGCCAATGTCCTCATAGACATACATGGGGCCTTGGACCAAGACACTGCACACCAATTTTCAAGTCAATCAGACTAACGGTCAGGTGGTCATAGCCTTTATTATGTTTTTGTAACATTATAGCGCCACCTAGAGCTCAATCTTCGCCTTTTTTTTACTGTGACCTCAAATTGAGTCCATACACATGTGTACCAAGTTTGATGAATATATCTAATTTACTTTTTGAGTTATAGCCTTTTTAGTAAAATAGGCTCCGCCTGAACGTCCATTTTGTCGCCCTTATCAACCATGAATCGAAATTTCTACTTTTTTCAATGATTATTGATATTCAGTCTCCAGAGAACATTTGTGAACTGGTTTGGTTCGATCAGGCCAAAACCAGGGACTAGTTCGCAAAAGTAGGTTTTCAACAATATTCAAAATGGCGGAAAAATTTGCATACCGGAAATGAAATCGGAGATATACGTTTTGTTTGGCAAGGACTCAGCTTTCCAGTGATATAAGACACTTGAGTGTGGACCAAACGGTTTAGGAGTTATGAGCTATTTTGCGCTTTTGGTTGCTGTAGCGCCACCTATAGGCCAATATGGCTCATAATTTGATAACCTCTCAGGCTCGAGGACTACCATCTGACAAAGTTTCAACGCTCCAGCCCTTACGGTTTGGGCTGCACGATGCGTTTTACGGCAGAATAATAATAATAATAATAATTAAAGCTGCAAGCAGCATTTAGCGGGGTTCAAGCATTTAAGGCCTTTAAGGACTTAAAGCCTAAAAGCATCAAAAGACACCAAGGTTCATTTAGCAAGCATTTAACCACTGACGTAATAGATGAAAATGAACATTTACAGCCAATAAATGCAATTTAATATAGGATATGTGTGGTTTTCAAAGTTTTTTATCAGTTTTAGCGCCACCTATGGTCTAATTTACCATGTACTAGCATAGTTTACCATGATTTACCATGTTCTAGTGTGATTTACCATGATTCACCATAGTTTACCTTGATTTACCATGTTCTTGCCTGATTTACCATGATATTCCCCGTGTTAGTGATTACCATACTTTACCGTGATTCGCCATATTTTACCATGAATTGCCATAGCTTACATTGATTTAGCATGTCCTGGCATGATTTACTGTGATTTACCATGTTCCAGTTTGATTTACCATGATTCTAGCCTGATTTACCATAGTTTATTACGATTTACCATGATTTACCATGTTTCCACATTCTAATATGATTTACTTTGATTTACCACATTGTAGTATGATTTACCATGATCCTGGCATGATTTACCATAGTTTACCATGATTTACCACGAGTTACCACATTCTAATATGATTTACCATGATTTACCACGAGTTGCCACATTCTAATATGATTTACCATGATCCTAGCCTGATTTACCATAGTTTACCATGATTTACCATGTTTCCACATTCTAATATGATTTACCATCATTTACCACATTGCAGTATGATTCACCATGATCCTAGCCTGATTTACCATAGTTTACCATGTTTTACCATGAGTTACCACATTGTAGTATGATTCACCATGATTATAGCATTATTTAATATGATTTACCACATTGTAGTATGATTTACCACATTGTGGTATAATTCACCATGATTATATTATTATTTACTATAGTTCACCATGATTTACCACATTCTAATGTGATTTACTATGATTTACCCCATTGAGGTTTGATTCACCATGATTCTAGCCTATACATTTAATTTTAACCTGTGGAAACACAATAAAGTATATTTCTGATCCTGCAGCCCCCTCTATAGGACAACATTAGCATTAGAACCAGCATAAGTCTATGGCATTGATAAACATTGACAAAATGGGATATTAAATGTTATTATAATGATTTTTACAATGCCTAGATATGAATTTTAAAGCAAAAAACTATTGCCAAATGTAATGTCATGTGTCACCTGCTTATTTGAATAAAGTCTGAGCATTTCTTGAGTAGATATTGGCCACACACATACACACACACACACACACACACATACAGAGAGAGAGAGAGAGAAAGACAGACAGACTGATACACACACACAAACACACACACACACACACACACACACACACACACACACACACACACACACACACACATACAGAGAGAGAGAGACAGAAAGACAGACAGACAGATACACACACACACACACACACACACACACACACACACACACACACACACACACACACACACACACACACACACACACACACACACACACACACACACTTCTGTTTTACATGTATATATTTTAAATAAATTATTAGTAACACAATGCTTACTCCTAGTCTTGTAGTAATTTTTACACATTAATCATACCATCATTGTTTGGCAGAATTGTCAATACCACTGTTTAAATAAAAATGAATTGATCGAATTTGTCAAAATGTGATTGTAAATGTTAAAATAGTGGTTTTATAATGTCTAAATATGAATTATAGAGCAATATAATCAAGTAGTATGACAAAATGACATTTTAAAACCAGCAGGGGCAGCAGAGAACCACTCATTAGCTCATTTTCATTTTAAATGTCTGTTTTCCATTTAATGGGCACATTTTCCCGGGTGAATGCATTCAAACATGCTAACTCACATACACATTTTGTTGCAGATATAGATATTTGAATTAAATAATGGGTAAGAAATAGTTATTTCATGTTTTGTCTTTAAAACATATTTTCAGGTGTTATTTTAATATTAATGTAATATTGTAAAAACATACATAAAATGAACAAATTAATTGGTAACACTGACAAAATGTAATTTGCAATGCTATTATAATATTTTTTAAGTGTTGTTTTTTGTTGTTATTGTTGTTTCTTTGAGTTATGTGACTTTTGTGTTGTATTGAATTTGTTTTTGTTTTTTAGGTTGCTGCTGGTGTGCTGCAACAGGATGGTGCCTGATGGGGAAGTGTATAGATGGTCGATATATCCCTGTGTGATCAGTGTGCATAAGTATAGATTATCTTGATGGGGGATTTTTTTTATTAGGTGACGTTGAAGAAATGTTAATGTGAATGTTTTATTCTTTTAAATATTATTGGTCGGTTTGGAGGAATAATTTTCGTTGTACTTTTATTATGTGCACTTTTGTGCAATTACATAATATTGCAATAATATGTAGGTGTATGTTGGTTAACTGTCATATTCTAATGATACATTTTGGGGATTTTATAGGAACTCAAGTTTGACTGACTGATGCAATAGTTGCATAGCGAATTATTATTTTACAATTTTTGGGGGTAAGGTTTTGATATTTATGTTATTTAAGCCAAGTTATTGATGTCATTTAAAGTAACAAAACTGTATTTGAAATATAATAAGTGAAGTTAGTCCTTGATGGTGTAATGTCATTTATTTTTCAATAAAGTGTTCCTGAATAAACCTGTGTCGTGAATTGTTTTGAAATGTGCACAAAATGTATTTATTTATTTTTCTATGCAGTCGTTTATGTTCATTTAGTGAAGTATGCTATTGTATATGCAAAGAAGGGTTAAGTTTCCATTTTTCATAGTTATTTGTTTAGGGCAGTGGTTCTTGAATGAGTTCCTGGATGTTCTTCATCACAGCAGACTTTGGATGTGTCTAATATTTGATTTCCATCGAAAATCTTTCAGTGTTTAGTAATGACGTGATGACCTGAAAATCGGGTGTGTTTGACTGAGGAGATATAGGAAAATGTGCTGTTGTTTGGAGGCTTTTAAAGAATATGTTTTGGAATGTCAACAATCTTGAAATATATATCAAGAAATGTTTTAGAAGTAAAATGGATGTTGGTAGGGTTTTGGTGTTTATTGACATTGTAAAGTGTCATGCACATTAAGTTGGTTTTTAATGGTATAATAGTGAAATGTTCTTTATTTTTAAGCATGACACAAGTAATTTTTTAAGTAATTGATTTTAAAAATGACGAGAGTTGTGATTTTTACTAATGGAGGAAACGTGTAATGGTTTAGTGTATGATTAATGCAAAGTTGTTGATAAGAAAGAACTTTAAAATTGAAATGCTGTAAAAGCATAAGTATAATTAGTAAGTTACAGTAGAGGAAGATTTAGTTGATGTTATGAGTTTGGTCTTTTTCCTTTTTTATCAATAACACTGAAGGGGTTTATTTACTACATGGGTTAAGTGGAGTTAAAAAAATTTGATTGACAGATTGAGAATCCAATGGAATGACGAGATTTATGTCGTTTCCTTTAAGGTAAGTTTAAAAAAAAATGGGGATAAATGGTGATATTTAAATATGAGATTTGTGATGGGCAGTGATGATATTAAGTATTAATTTGGTGAATTCTAATATGTAAAATGAATCAGTAAAAGTGTTATGTAAAAAAATAAAAGAAATATGTCTTTTATTTAGATGCAGTGTTGATCACTCCCATCATGACCTGCGCGTAATGACGTGGACTTCAGGTAGAAGAAGACGAAGAAGAAGCGGTCGTGTAATCATGGCATCGCCTGCTAAAGTTCCTAAAATGGAAATTGATGACGAAGAAAGCGTGGCTGGATATATTCACAACGTTACACAAGTGAAGATCGCGGCGCGTAGTCGCAATAAGTATTTTAATGCAATCATTCAATGTAGTCGAGAAAAGTTTCATCGTGTGGTGGTTTTCTCGGCAGAGAAACATGATATGTTTGTACAGGCCGAAAAGAACAGGACGTCAGTTAGGCTTCGTAACATACGAAGATGTGTCAGTGAGTATTATTCAGATTTTATCCTGTCTGTTTTATTTTTATTAAGAAGGTTTTACTGTCGTGGGGGTTGTCAATGGGGTTTTGTGATTTTGGAAGTATTCATGATGTATTCATGATTCATTAGAAAGGTGACATGTTTTAAGTCGGGCGTTTTTAAAGTTAAAGAAAACGGAACACGTAACGTTAATTTGTTTAGTAGAAATCGTCATAGAGTGTTTGATGATGTGGATGTAAGTTAACTGTGAGGTATAGCTTTTGTGTACGTCTCGTGGTAGGTAATTGTATTAAGATGGAGTGACCAGACACGGTTTTTGGTGTTCTGTCCACGACTGACCTGTTCCTGGAAATGTCTTCGCTTTATACCTCGCTCAAAAGAATCCGCAGATATATAGCAAAAGCGCTCGACTACCATACAGCAGTTTGTGGTTATAGGAGTTATCGAATAGCTTGTTTTTATCACTAGATGGCGCTGTGAGATACGCCGAGTATATTCGGCGCACGCGTGCCGTTACCATTTTGTGATTCACGTAATCGAGAGCAGAGCGCCATTAACGTTCAATATCAAAATAAAGAATTAATCTGCAACAAATAACTTACACGCAGAATACACATACTTCCTAAAATAAGTATCAAATGTAAAACGACTAGACCGATTAAGGATAGCAGCAGTTGTTTTCGAGTATAAACGTAAGAAAACATTTGATTTGAAAAAAAAGTTTTTTATAAAGTGGAAAGCTGTGAAAACACAAATATTAAATACAGTTATGAACAATTTTAAAAATATTTGTTTAATGCTTTTATGGTATTTATGTTGTTTCATTTTTGTTATTTGTTTTTGTTTATTCATGTTATAATATTGTGTTCGAGTGCTTGCTATCTACAATGGTTATTTATTAACTGTTGTCATTGTTTGTTTGGTTGTTTTGCATTCTTGTAGTAAAGCCAGGCCAATAATAGTAATCATCATAATAATTATTAATGTTAGTAAGAATATAAGGAGCCCACAACAATAAACATTAAAAAATAGATTGTCCCTGTTGTTTAATTGAAATATAATAAGAAATGAGAATTTAGTGATATTTTGGCCACTGACTGGGGATTGTCACTGGTTTCCATTTCTGCATTCTGGGCATGTATTTTAAGAATGTGTTTATTTCATGTAAAGTACAGTACATCATGAAATTTTATATTTAGACATAGTTGTTTCGTGAGAATAAGGTTAGTTGTGGAAA
The DNA here is from genome assembly GCA_023029165.1 of Gobiocypris rarus. NCBI lineage: Eukaryota > Metazoa > Chordata > Actinopteri > Cypriniformes > Gobionidae > Gobiocypris > Gobiocypris rarus. The sequence goes on from CM040920.1 coordinate 6,328,657, forward strand.
TGATCTTGATGTTAATCTTGTTTAAAGTGTTTGTGTGTTTTATTTATTCTATTTGTTTGTGTGTAATAGGCAGTGATGGAGGGACTTTGACGCTCAGTGTGGGAGAAGCACAGTCATGGTAGTTTCACAGGTAACTTTTACTGTGAAGGATCCTCCGGAGAAGGCAAAGAAGACGGTCGCTGCAATCCTTGCAATGGCCCCAAACAACAAGTAAGCACATTGTTATGAGTGGGAGAAAAAGGCTGCTTTATATGGAAAGTGTGTTGTGATGAGTTGTTTGTTGGTGGTGATAGTAAAATTAGTTCTGTTGAGATTTAAGGTAAGTTTATTTTTAGCCTAATTGTTTGTTTGTTTTGCGTGTCAGTGCTAAAAATAACCTAAAAAAATCATTGTTGGGTTATTGTCAAAGTGTCATGCCGTCCAGAATGTGTGCGTATGTAGAAATAATTTGTTGCGCTCGAAATGGAGATGTGATGTGATGGAATTTTTCTTGGCAAAGGCAAATGAAATTTTTGTACTGCTGTATTATTTATACAGTAATTGTATAAAAGCAAAATGTTGCATGTGTCGCTTTGTTTTGACGTTAATGTTGTTTTCATCTTGTGCTTTTAGATCGGTTCTCTGGAAGCTAAGGTGATTCACGTGAATGGCAGCACGGAGACAGTGGAATGCCGCGCGCTCAAACGGAGTTGCAAACGTGCCACGTACAGGACAGTAGTGGCATTATCAAAGTTCAGTTGTGGGAAGGACAGGTGGGTTCCTGCTGAAAGATCACAGTTACACACTGACCAATCTCAGCACTAGAGAATTTGCCGGACATTTATTTTTGACCACTACCCAACGACTGAAATACGAGAAACTGAAGCTCTGCGGGTCTTTCCAGCAATGTCACGTTTCATGTAAGTGAAGCAGAAGTGTGTACTGTGGTAGGCACCGTGAATGCCGTGGAGTTCCAGGTGAAACGGAAATGTGGCAAATGCCAAGCGTGGCAAAATGGCTTTGACAGCAAGGGACAGTTTCATCGCTGTCAAAGATGCAATTTCTTGCAGAAATGTGCCACTTTTATGCCTACAGCGAGTGGGAAAATGACCATAGATGGAGATGATCACGAGCAAGAGGTGTCTGTATCTCACAGTTGTCTGAAGAAATATTTGGAGGCTGAGGGGCTCGTGTCGCTCTTACAGGATCACAAGACCTGGAAGAGCATTTTTGTTGGAGAGTTGAAACTATCAAAACAAGGCAATGCGATTTCTTCAATTGAACGGGCTGTTCCTCAACCATGTGAAGTAGGAGTGGAGGACCAAAGAGGCGCTGAAGCGGCAGGAAGCGCAGAAACCGAAGGAAGAGGGAAAACTCATCCAGGAGGGAAAAACGCACGTGGAGATGGCAGTGTAGCGAGAGGGAACGAGAAAAATGGGAAAAAACATGGAGGTGCTTCTGGCTCTAAATAAGGTGAGATTGTTATTTTGTTGTTGTTGTTTCTTTGAGTTATGTGACTTTTGTGTTGTATTGAATTTGTTTTTGTTTTTTAGGTTGCTGCTGGTGTGCTGCAACAGGATGGTGCCTGATGGGGAAGTGTATAGATGGTCGATATATCCCTGTGTGATCAGTGTGCATAAGTATAGATTATCTTGATGGGGATTTTTTATTAGGTGACGTTGAAGAAATGTTAATGTGAATGTTTTATTCTTTTAAATATTATTGGTCGGTTTGGAGGAATAATTTTCGTTGTACTTTTATTATGTGCACTTTTGTGCAATTACATAATATTGCAATAATATGTAGGTGTATGTTGGTTAATTGTCATATTCTAATGATACATTTTTGGGGATTTTATAGGAACTCAAGTTTGACTGACTGATGCAATAGTTGCATAGCGAATTATTATTTTTACAATTTTTGGGGGGGTAAGGTTTTTGATATTTATGTTATTTAAGCCAAGTTATTGATGTCATTTAAAGTAACAAAACTGTATTTGAAATATAATAAGTGAAGTTAGTCCTTGATGGTGTAATGTCATTTATTTTTCAATAAAGTGTTCCTGAATAAACCTGTGTCGTGAATTGTTTTGAAATGTGCACAAAATGTATTTATTTATTTTTTCTATGCAGTCGTTTATGTTCATTTAGTGAAGTATGCTATTGTATATGCAAAGAAGGGTTAAGTTTCCATTTTTCATAGTTATTTGTTTAGGGCAGTGGTTCTTGAATGAGTTCCTGGATGTTCTTCATCACAGCAGACTTTGATGTGTCTAATATTTGATTTCCATCGAAAATCTTTCAGTGTTTAGTAATGACGTGATGACCTGAAAATCGGGTGTGTTTGACTGAGGAGATATAGGAAAATGTGCTGTTGTTTGGAGGCTTTTAAAGAATATGTTTTGGAATGTCAACAATCTTGAAATATATATCAAGAAATGTTTTAGAAGTAAAATGGATGTTGGTAGGGTTTTGGTGTTTATTGACATTGTAAAGTGTCATGCACATTAAGTTGGTTTTTAATGGTATAATAGTGAAATGTTCTTTATTTTTAAGCATGACACAAGTAATTTTTTAAGTAATTGATTTTAAAAATGACGAGAGTTGTGATTTTTACTAATGGAGGAAACGTGTAATGGTTTAGTGTATGATTAATGCAAAGTTGTTGATAAGAAAGAACTTTAAAATTGAAATGCTGTAAAAGCATAAGTATAATTAGTAAGTTACAGTAGAGGAAGATTTAGTTGATGTTATGAGTTTGGTCTTTTTCCTTTTTTATCAATAACACTGAAGGGGTTTATTTACTACATGGGTTAAGTGGAGTTAAAAATTTGATTGACAGATTGAGAATCCAATGGAATGACGAGATTTATGTCGTTTCCTTTAAGGTAAGTTTAAAAAAAAATGGGGATAAATGGTGATATTTAAATATGAGATTTGTGATGGGCAGTGATGATATTAAGTATTAATTTGGTGAATTCTAATATGTAAAATGAATCAGTAAAAGTGTTATGTAAAAAAATAAAAGAAATATGTCTTTTATTTAGATGCGAGTGTTGATCACTCCCATCATGACCTGCGCGTAATGACGTGGACTTCAGGTAGAAGAAGACGAAGAAGAAGCGGTCGTGTAATCATGGCATCGCCTGCTAAAGTTCCTAAAATGGAAATTGATGACGAAGAAAGCGTGGCTGGATATATTCACAACGTTACACAAGTGAAGATCGCGGCGCGTAGTCGCAATAAGTATTTTAATGCAATCATTCAATGTAGTCGAGAAAAGTTTCATCGTGTGGTGGTTTTCTCGGCAGAGAAACATGATATGTTTGTACAGGCCAAAAGAACAGGCGTCAGTTAGGCTTCGTAACATACGAAGATGTGTCAGTGAGTATTATTCAGATTTTATCCTGTCTGTTTTATTTTTATTAAGAAGGTTTTACTGTCGTGGGGGTTGTCAATGGGGTTTTGTGATTTTGGAAGTATTCATGATGTATTCATGATTCATTAGAAAGGTGACATGTTTTAAGTCGGGCGTTTTTAAAGTTAAAGAAAACGGAACACGAACGTTAATTTGTTTAGTAGAAATCGTTAGAGTGTTTGATGATGTGGATGTAAGTTAACTGTGAGGTATAGCTTTTGTGTACGTCTCGTGGTAGGTAATTGTATTAAGATGGAGTGACCAGACACGGTTTTTGGTGTTCTGTCCACGACTGGACCTGTTCCTGGAAATGTCTTCGTTTTATACCTCGCTCAAAAGAATCAGATATATAGCAAAAAGCGTCGACTACCATACAGCAGTTTGTGGTTATAGGAGTTATCGAATAGCTTGTTTTTATCACTAGATGGCGCTGTGAGATACGCCGAGTATATTCGGTCGCGCACGTGCCGTTACCATTTTGTGATTCACGTAATCGAGAGCAGAGCGCCATTAACGTTCAATATCAAAATAAAGAATTAATCTGCAACAAATAACTTACACGCAGAATACACATACTTCCTAAAATAAGTATCAAATGTAAAACGACTAGACCGATTAAGGATAGCAGCAGTTGTTTTCAGTATAAACGTAAGAAAACATTTGATTTGAAAAAGTTTTTATAAAGTGGAAAGCTGTGAAAACACAAATATTAAATACAGTTATGAACAATTTTAAAAATATTTGTTTAATGCTTTTATGGTATTTATGTTGTTTCATTTTTGTTATTTGTTTTTGTTTATTCATGTTATAATATTGTGTTCGAGTGCTTGCTATCTACAATGGTTATTTATTAACTGTTGTCATTGTTTGTTTGGTTGTTTTGCATTCTTGTAGTAAAGCCAGGCCAATAATAGTAATCATCATAATAATTATTAATGTTAGTAAGAATATAAGGAGCCCACAACAATAAACATTAAAAAATAGATTGTCCCTGTTGTTTAATTGAAATATAATAAGAAATGAGAATTTAGTGATATTTTGGCCACTCGACTGGGGATTGTCACTGGTTTCCATTTCTGCATTCTGGGCATGTATTTTAAGAATGTGTTTATTTCATGTAAAGTACAGTACATCATGAAATTTTATATTTAGACATAGTTGTTTCTGCGTGAGAATAAGGTTAGTTGTGGAAATGATCTTGATGTTAATCTTGTTTAAAGTGTTTGTGTGTTTTATTTATTCTATTTGTTTGTGTGTAATAGGCAGTGATGGAGGGGACTTTGACGTTCAGTGTGGGAGAAGCACAGTCATGGTAGTTTCACAGGTAACTTTTACTGTGAAGGATCCTCCGGAGAAGGCAAAGAAGACGGTCGCTGCAATCCTTGCAATGGCCCAAACAACAAGTAAGCACATTGTTATGAGTGGGAGAAAAAAGGCTGCTTTATATGGAAAGTGTGTTGTGATGAGTTGTTTGTTGGTGGTGATAGTAAAATTAGTTCTGTTGAGATTTAAGGTAAGTTTATTTTTTAGCCTAATTGTTTGTTTGTTTTGCGTGTCAGTGCTAAAAATAACCTAAAAAAAAAATCATTGTTGGGTTATTGTCAAAGTGTCATGCCGTCCAGAATGTTTGCGTATGTAGAAATAATTTGTTGCGCTCGGGAAATGGAGATGTGATGTGATGGAATTTTTCTTGGCAAAGGCAAATGAAATTTTTGTACTGCTGTATTATTTATACAGTAATTGTATAAAAGCAAAATGTTGCATGTGTCGTTTGTTTTGACGTTAATGTTGTTTTCATCTTGTGCTTTTAGATCGGTTCTCTGGAAGCTAAGGTGATTCACGTGAATGGCAGCACGGAGACAGTGGAATGCCGCGCGTTCAAAGCGGAGTTGCAAACGTGCCACGTACAGGACAGTAGTGGCATTATCAAAGTTCAGTTGTGGGAAGGACAGGTGGGTTCCCTGCTGAAAGATCACAGTTACACACTGACCAATCTCAGCACTAGAGAATTTGCCGGACATTTATTTTTGACCACTACCCAACGTGCTGAAATACGAGAAACTGAAGCTCTGCGGGTCTTTCCAGCAATGTCACGTTTCATGTAAGTGAAGCAGAAGTGTGTACTGTGGTAGGCACCGTGAATGCCGTGGAGTTCCAGGTGAAACGGAAATGTGGCAAATGCCAAGCGTGGCAAAATGGCTTTGACAGCAAGGGACAGTTTCATCGCTGTCAAAGATGCAATTTCTTGCAGAAATGTGCCACTTTTATGCCTACAGCGAGTGGGAAAATGACCATAGATGGAGATGATCACGAGCAAGAGGTGTCTGTATCTAACAGTTGTCTGAAGAAATATTTGGAGGCTGAGGGGCTCGTGTCGCTCTTACAGGATCGTCAAGACCTGGAAGAGCATTTTTTGTTGGTTGGAGAGTTGAAACTATCAAAACAAGGCAATGCGATTTCTTCAATTGAACGGGCTGTTCCTCAACCATGTGAAGTAGGAGTGGAGGACCAAAGAGGCGCCGAAGCGGCAGGAAGCGCAGAAACCGAAGGAAGAGGGAAAACTCATCCAGGAGGGAAAAACGCACGTGGAGATGGCAGTGTAGCGAGAGGAACGAGAAAAATGGGAAAAACATGGAGGTGCTTCTGGCTCTAAATAAGGTGAGATTGTTATTTTGTTGTTGTTGTTTCTTTGAGTTATGTGACTTTTGTGTTGTATTGAATTTGTTTTTGTTTTTTAGGTTGCTGCTGGTGTGCTGCAACAGGATGGTGCCTGATGGGGAAGTGTATAGATGGTCGATATATCCCTGTGTGATCAGTGTGCATAAGTATAGATTATCTTGATGGGGGATTTTTTTTATTAGGTGACGTTGAAGAAATGTTAATGTGAATGTTTTATTCTTTTAAATATTATTGGTCGGTTTGGAGGAATAATTTTCGTTGTACTTTTATTATGTGCACTTTTGTGCAATTACATAATATTGCAATAATATGTAGGTGTATGTTGGTTAATTGTCATATTCTAATGATACATTTTTGGGGATTTTATAGGAACTCAAGTTTGACTGACTGATGCAATAGTTGCATAGCGAATTATTATTTTTACAATTTTTGGGGGGGTAAGGTTTTTGATATTTATGTTATTTAAGCCAAGTTATTGATGTCATTTAAAGTAACAAAACTGTATTTGAAATATAATAAGTGAAGTTAGTCCTTGATGGTGTAATGTCATTTATTTTTCAATAAAGTGTTCCTGAATAAACCTGTGTCGTGAATTGTTTTGAAATGTGCACAAAATGTATTTATTTATTTTTTCTATGCAGTCGTTTATGTTCATTTAGTGAAGTATGCTATTGTATATGCAAAGAAGGGTTAAGTTTCCATTTTTCATAGTTATTTGTTTAGGCAGTGGTTCTTGAATGAGTTCCTGGATGTTCTTCATCACAGCAGACTTTGGATGTGTCTAATATTTGATTTCCATCGAAAATCTTTCAGTGTTTAGTAATGACGTGATGACCTGAAAATCGGGTGTGTTTGACTGAGGAGATATAGGAAAATGTGCTGTTGTTTGGAGGCTTTTAAAGAATATGTTTTGGAATGTCAACAATCTTGAAATATATATCAAGAAATGTTTTAGAAGTAAAATGGATGTTGGTAGGGTTTTGGTGTTTATTGACATTGTAAAGTGTCATGCACATTAAGTTGGTTTTTAATGGTATAATAGTGAAATGTTCTTTATTTTTAAGCATGACACAAGTAATTTTTTAAGTAATTGATTTTAAAAATGACGAGAGTTGTGATTTTTACTAATGGAGGAAACGTGTAATGGTTTAGTGTATGATTAATGCAAAGTTGTTGATAAGAAAGAACTTTAAAATTGAAATGCTGTAAAAGCATAAGTATAATTAGTAAGTTACAGTAGAGGAAGATTTAGTTGATGTTATGAGTTTGGTCTTTTTCCTTTTTTATCAATAACACTGAAGGGGTTTATTTACTACATGGGTTAAGTGGAGTTAAAAAAATTTGATTGACAGATTGAGAATCCAATGGAATGACGAGATTTATGTCGTTTCCTTTAAGGTAAGTTTAAAAAAAAATGGGGATAAATGGTGATATTTAAATATGAGATTTGTGATGGGCAGTGATGATATTAAGTATTAATTTGGTGAATTCTAATATGTAAAATGAATCAGTAAAAGTGTTATGTAAAAAAATAAAAGAAATATGTCTTTTATTTAGATGCGAGTGTTGATCACTCCCATCATGACCTGCGCGTAATGACGTGGACTTCAGGTAGAAGAAGACGAAGAAGAAGCGGTCGGTAATCATGGCATCGCCTGCTAAAGTTCCTAAAATGGAAATTGATGACGAAGAAAGCGTGGCTGGATATATTCACAACGTTACACAAGTGAAGATCGCGGCGCGTAGTCGCAATAAGTATTTTAATGCAATCATTCAATGTAGTCGAGAAAAGTTTCATCGTGTGGTGGTTTTCGGCAGAGAAACATGATATGTTTGTACAGGCCGAAAAGAACAGGACGTCAGTTAGGCTTCGTAACATACGAAGATGTGTCAGTGAGTATTATTCAGATTTTATCCTGTCTGTTTTATTTTTATTAAGAAGGTTTTACTGTCGTGGGGTTGTCAATGGGGTTTTGTGATTTTGGAAGTATTCATGATGTATTCATGATTCATTAGAAAGGTGACATGTTTTAAGTCGGGCGTTTTTAAAGTTAAAGAAAACGGAACACGTAACGTTAATTTGTTTAGTAGAAATCGTCGTTAGAGTGTTTGATGATGTGGATGTAAGTTAACTGTGAGGTATAGCTTTTGTGTACGTCTCGTGGTAGGTAATTGTATTAAGATGGAGTGACCAGACACGGTTTTTGGTGTTCTGTCCACGACTGGACCTGTTCCTGGAAATGTCTTCGTTTTATACCTCGTTCAAAAGAATCCGCAGATATATAGCAAAAAGCGTTCGACTACCATACAGCAGTTTGTGGTTATAGGAGTTATCGAATAGCTTGTTTTTATCACTAGATGGCGCTGTGAGATACGCCGAGTATATTCGGTCGCGCACGTGCCGTTACCATTTTGTGATTCACGTAATCGAGAGCAGAGCGCCATTAACGTTCAATATCAAAATAAAGAATTAATCTGCAACAAATAACTTACACGTGCAGAATACACATACTTCCTAAAATAAGTATCAAATGTAAAACGACTAGACCGATTAAGGATAGCAGCAGTTGTTTTCGAGTATAAACGTAAGAAAACATTTGATTTGAAAAAAAAGTTTTTTATAAAGTGGAAAGCTGTGAAAACACAAATATTAAATACAGTTATGAACAATTTTAAAAATATTTGTTTAATGCTTTTATGGTATTTATGTTGTTTCATTTTTGTTATTTGTTTTTGTTTATTCATGTTATAATATTGTGTTCGAGTGCTTGCTATCTACAATGGTTATTTATTAACTGTTGTCATTGTTTGTTTGGTTGTTTTGCATTCTTGTAGTAAAGCCAATAATAGTAATCATCATAATAATTATTAATGTTAGTAAGAATATAAGGAGCCCACAACAATAAACATTAAAAAATAGATTGTCCCTGTTGTTTAATTGAAATATAATAAGAAATGAGAATTTAGTGATATTTTGGCCACTGACTGGAGATTGTCACTGGTTTCCATTTCTGCATTCTGGGCATGTATTTTAAGAATGTGTTTATTTCATGTAAAGTACAGTACATCATGAAATTTTATATTTAGACATAGTTGTTTCTGCGTGAGAATAAGGTTAGTTGTGGAAATGATCTTGATGTTAATCTTGTTTAAAGTGTTTGTGTGTTTTATTTATTCTATTTGTTTGTGTGTAATAGGCAGTGATGGAGGGACTTTGACGTTCAGTGTGGGAGAAGCACAGTCATGGTAGTTTCACAGGTAACTTTTACTGTGAAGGATCCTCCGGAGAAGGCAAAGAAGACGGTCGCTGCAATCCTTGCAATGGCCCCAAAACAACAAGTAAGCACATTGTTATGAGTGGGAGAAAAAAGGCTGCTTTATATGGAAAGTGTGTTGTGATGAGTTGTTTGTTGGTGGTGATAGTAAAATTAGTTCTGTTGAGATTTAAGGTAAGTTTATTTTTTAGCCTAATTGTTTGTTTGTTTTTGCGTGTCAGTGCTAAAAATAACCTAAAAAAATCATTGTTGGGTTATTGTCAAAGTGTCATGCCGTCCAGAATGTGTGCGTATGTAGAAATAATTTGTTGCGCTCGGGAAATGGAGATGTGATGTGATGGAATTTTTCTTGGCAAAGGCAAATGAAATTTTTGTACTGCTGTATTATTTATACAGTAATTGTATAAAAGCAAAATGTTGCATGTGTCGTTTGTTTTGACGTTAATGTTGTTTTCATCTTGTGCTTTTAGATCGGTTCTCTGGAAGCTAAGGTGATTCACGTGAATGGCAGCACGGAGACAGTGGAATGCCGCGGCGTTCAAACGGAGTTGCAAACGTGCCACGTACAGGACAGTAGTGGCATTATCAAAGTTCAGTTGTGGGAAGGACAGGTGGGTTCCCTGCTGAAAGATCACAGTTACACACTGACCAATCTCAGCACTAGAGAATTTGCCGGACATTTATTTTTGACCACTACCCAACGTACTGAAATACGAGAAACTGAAGCTCTGCGGGTCTTTCCAGCAATGTCACGTTTCATGTAAGTGAAGCAGAAGTGTGTACTGTGGTAGGCACCGTGAATGCCGTGGAGTTCCAGGTGAAACGGAAATGTGGCAAATGCCAAGCGTGGCAAAATGGCTTTGACAGCAAGGGACAGTTTCATCGCTGTCAAAGATGCAATTTCTTGCAGAAATGTGCCACTTTTATGCCTACAGCGAGTGGGAAAATGACCATAGATGGAGATGATCACGAGCAAGAGGTGTCTGTATCTAACAGTTGTCTGAAGAAATATTTGGAGGCTGAGGGGCTCGTGTCGCTCTTACAGGATCGTCAAGACCTGGAAGAGCATTTTTTGTTGGTTGGAGAGTTGAAACTATCAAAACAAGGCAATGCGATTTCTTCAATTGAACGGGCTGTTCCTCAACCATGTGAAGTAGGAGTGGAGGACCAAAGAGGCGCGGGCAGGAAGCGCAGAAACCGAAGGAAGAGGGAAAACTCATCCAGGAGGGAAAAACGCACGTGGAGATGGCAGTGTAGCGAGAGGGAACGAGAAAAATGGGAAAAAACATGGAGGTGCTTCTGGCTCTAAATAAGGTGAGATTGTTATTTTGTTGTTGTTGTTTCTTTGAGTTATGTGACTTTTGTGTTGTATTGAATTTGTTTTTGTTTTTTAGGTTGCTGCTGGTGTGCTGCAACAGGATGGTGCCTGATGGGGAAGTGTATAGATGGTCGATATATCCCTGTGTGATCAGTGTGCATAAGTATAGATTATCTTGATGGGGATTTTTTTATTAGGTGACGTTGAAGAAATGTTAATGTGAATGTTTTATTCTTTTAAATATTATTGGTCGGTTTGGAGGAATAATTTTCGTTGTACTTTTATTATGTGCACTTTTGTGCAATTACATAATATTGCAATAATATGTAGGTGTATGTTGGTTAATTGTCATATTCTAATGATACATTTTTGGGGATTTTATAGGAACTCAAGTTTGACTGACTGATGCAATAGTTGCATAGCGAATTATTATTTTTACAATTTTTGGGGGGGTAAGGTTTTTGATATTTATGTTATTTAAGCCAAGTTATTGATGTCATTTAAAGTAACAAAACTGTATTTGAAATATAATAAGTGAAGTTAGTCCTTGATGGTGTAATGTCATTTATTTTTCAATAAAGTGTTCCTGAATAAACCTGTGTCGTGAATTGTTTTGAAATGTGCACAAAATGTATTTATTTATTTTTTCTATGCAGTCGTTTATGTTCATTTAGTGAAGTATGCTATTGTATATGCAAAGAAGGGTTAAGTTTCCATTTTTCATAGTTATTTGTTTAGGGCAGTGGTTCTTGAATGAGTTCCTGGATGTTCTTCATCACAGCAGACTTTGGATGTGTCTAATATTTGATTTCCATCGAAAATCTTTCAGTGTTTAGTAATGACGTGATGACCTGAAAATCGGGTGTGTTTGACTGAGGAGATATAGGAAAATGTGCTGTTGTTTGGAGGCTTTTAAAGAATATGTTTTGGAATGTCAACAATCTTGAAATATATATCAAGAAATGTTTTAGAAGTAAAATGGATGTTGGTAGGGTTTTGGTGTTTATTGACATTGTAAAGTGTCATGCACATTAAGTTGGTTTTTAATGGTATAATAGTGAAATGTTCTTTATTTTTATGACACAAGTAATTTTTTAAGTAATTGATTTTAAAAAATGACGTAGAGTTGTGATTTTTACTAATGGAGGAAACGTGTAATGGTTTAGTGTATGATTAATGCAAAGTTGTTGATAAGAAAGAACTTTAAAATTCAAATGCTGTAAAAGCATAAGTATAATTAGTAAGTTACAGTAGAGGAAGATTTAGTTGATCCTATGAGTTTGGTCTTTTTTCTTTTTTATCAATAACACTGAAGGGGTTTATTTACTACATGGGTTAAGTGGAGTTAAAAAAATTTGATTGACAGATTGAGAATCCAATGGAATGACGAGATTTATGTCGTTTCCTTTAAGGTAAGTTTAAAAAAAAATGGGGATAAATGGTGATATTTAAATATGAGATTTGTGATGGGCAGTGATGATATTAAGTATTAATTTGGTGAATTCTAATATGTAAAATGAATCAGTAAAAGTGTTATGTAAAAAAATAAAAGAAATATGTCTTTTATTTAGATGCGAGTGTTGATCACTCCCATCATGACCTGCGCGTAATGACGTGGACTTCAGGTAGAAGAAGACGAAGAAGAAGCGGTCGTGTAATCATGGCATCGCCTGCTAAAGTTCCTAAAATGGAAATTGATGACGAAGAAAGCGTGGCTGGATATATTCACAACGTTACACAAGTGAAGATCGCGGCGCGTAGTCGCAATAAGTATTTTAATGCAATCATTCAATGTAGTCGAGAAAGTTTCATCGTGTGGTGGTTTTCGGCAGAGAAACATGATATGTTTGTACAGGCGAAAAGAACAGGGCGTCAGTTAGGCTTCGTAACATACGAAGATGTGTCAGTGAGTATTATTCAGATTTTATCCTGTCTGTTTTATTTTTATTAAGAAGGTTTTACTGTCGTGGGGTTGTCAATGGGGTTTTGTGATTTTGGAAGTATTCATGATGTATTCATGATTCATTAGAAAGGTGACATGTTTTAAGTCGGGCGTTTTAAAGTTAAAGAAAACGGAACACGTAACGTTAATTTGTTTAGTAGAAATCGTCGTTAGAGTGTTTGATGATGTGGATGTAAGTTAACTGTGAGGTATAGCTTTGTGTACGCCTCGTGGTAGGTAATTGTATTAAGATGGAGTGACCAGACACGGTTTTTGGTGTTCTGTCCACGACTGGACCTGTTCCTGGAAATGTCTTCGCTTTATACCTCGTTCAAAAGAATCCGCAGATATATAGCAAAAGCGCTCGACTACCATACAGCAGTTTGTGGTTATAGGAGTTATCGAATAGCTTGTTTTTATCACTAGATGGCGCTGTGAGATACGCCGAGTATATTCGGTCGCGCACGTGCCGTTACCATTTTGTGATTCACGTAATCGAGAGCAGAGCGCCATTAACGCTTCAATATCAAAATAAAGAATTAATCTGCAACAAATAACTTACACGTGCAGAATACACATACTTCCTAAAATAAGTATCAAATGTAAAACGACTAGACCGATTAAGGATAGCAGCAGTTGTTTTCGAGTATAAACGTAAGAAAACATTTGATTTGAAAAAAAAGTTTTTTATAAAGTGGAAAGCTGTGAAAACACAAATATTAAATACAGTTATGAACAATTTTAAAAATATTTGTTTAATGCTTTTATGGTATTTATGTTGTTTCATTTTTGTTATTTGTTTTGTTTATTCATGTTATAATATTGTGTTCGAGTGCTTGCTATCTACAATGGTTATTTATTAACTGTTGTCATTGTTTGTTTGGTTGTTTTGCATTCTTGTAGTAAAGCCAGGCCAATAATAGTAATCATCATAATAATTATTAATGTTAGTAAGAATATAAGGAGCCCACAACAATAAACATTAAAAAATAGATTGTCCCTGTTGTTTAATTGAAATATAATAAGAAATGAGAATTTAGTGATATTTTGGCCACTCGACTGGAGATTGTCACTGGTTTCCATTTCTGCATTCTGGGCATGTATTTTAAGAATGTGTTTATTTCATGTAAAGTACAGTACATCATGAAATTTTATATTTAGACATAGTTGTTTCTGTGAGAATAAGGTTAGTTGTGGAAATGATCTTGATGTTAATCTTGTTTAAAGTGTTTGTGTGTTTTATTTATTCTATTTGTTTGTGTGTAATAGGCAGTGATGGAGGGGACTTTGACGTTCAGTGTGGGAGAAGCACAGTCATGGTTGTTTCACAGGTAACTTTTACTGTGAAGGATCCTCCGGAGAAGGCAAAGAAGACGGTCGCTGCAATCCTTGCAATGGCCCCGAAACAACAAGTAAGCACATTGTTATGAGTGGGAGAAAAAAGGCTGCTTTATATGGAAAGTGTGTTGTGATGAGTTGTTTGTTGGTGGTGATAGTAAAATTAGTTCTGTTGAGATTTAAGGTAAGTTTATTTTTTAGCCTAATTGTTTGTTTGTTTTTGCGTGTCAGTGCTAAAAAATAACCTAAAAAAAAAATCATTGTTGGGTTATTGTCAAAGTGTCATGCCGTCCAGAATGTGTGCGTATGTAGAAATAATTTGTTGCGCTCGGGAAATGGAGATGTGATGTGATGGAATTTTTCTTGGCAAAGGCAAATGAAATTTTTGTACTGCTGTATTATTTATACAGTAATTGTATAAAAGCAAAATGTTGCATGTGTCGTTTGTTTTGACGTTAATGTTGTTTTCATCTTGTGCTTTTAGATCGGTTCTCTGGAAGCTAAGGTGATTCACGTGAATGGCAGCACGGAGACAGTGGAATGCCGCGGCGTTCAAACGGAGTTGCAAACGTGCCACGTACAGGACAGTAGTGGCATTATCAAAGTTCAGTTGTGGGAAGGACAGGTGGGTTCCTGCTGAAAGATCACAGTTACACACTGACCAATCTCAGCACTAGAGAATTTGCCGGACATTTATTTTTGACCACTACCCAACGTACTGAAATACGAGAAACTGAAGCTCTGCGGGTCTTTCCAGCAATGTCACGCTTTCATGTAAGTGAAGCAGAAGTGTGTACTGTGGTAGGCACCGTGAATGCCGTGGAGTTCCAGGTGAAACGGAAATGTGGCAAATGCCAAGCGTGGCAAAATGGCTTTGACAGCAAGGGACAGTTTCATCGCTGTCAAAGATGCAATTTCTTGCAGAAATGTGCCACTTTTATGCCTACAGCGAGTGGGAAAATGACCATAGATGGAGATGATCACGAGCAAGAGGTGTCTGTATCTAACAGTTGTCTGAAGAAATATTTGGAGGCTGAGGGGCTCGTGTCGCTCTTACAGGATCGTCAAGACCTGGAAGAGCATTTTTTGTTGGTTGGAGAGTTGAAACTATCAAAACAAGGCAATGCGATTTCTTCAATTGAACGGGCTGTTCCTCAACCATGTAGGAGTGGAGGACCAAAGAGGCGCCGAAGCGGCAGGAAGCGCAGAAACCGAAGGAAGAGGGAAAACTCATCCAGGAGGGAAAAACGCACGTGGAGATGGCAGTGTAGCGAGAGGGAACGAGAAAAATGGGAAAAACATGGAGGTGCTTCTGGCTCTAAATAAGGTGAGATTGTTATTTTGTTGTTGTTGTTTCTTTGAGTTATGTGACTTTTGTGTTGTATTGAATTTGTTTTTGTTTTTTAGGTTGCTGCTGGTGTGCTGCAACAGGATGGTGCCTGATGGGGAAGTGTATAGATGGTCGATATATCCCTGTGTGATCAGTGTGCATAAGTATAGATTATCTTGATGGGGAATTTTTTTTATTAGGTGACGTTGAAGAAATGTTAATGTGAATGTTTTATTCTTTTAAATATTATTGGTCGGTTTGGAGGAATAATTTTCGTTGTACTTTTATTATGTGCACTTTTGTGCAATTACATAATATTGCAATAATATGTAGGTGTATGTTGGTTAATTGTCATATTCTAATGATACATTTTTGGGGATTTTATAGGAACTCAAGTTTGACTGACTGATGCAATAGTTGCATAGCGAATTATTATTTTTACAATTTTTGGGGGGGTAAGGTTTTTGATATTTATGTTATTTAAGCCAAGTTATTGATGTCATTTAAAGTAACAAAACTGTATTTGAAATATAATAAGTGAAGTTAGTCCTTGATGGTGTAATGTCATTTATTTTTCAATAAAGTGTTCCTGAATAAACCTGTGTCGTGAATTGTTTTGAAATGTGCACAAAATGTATTTATTTATTTTTTCTATGCAGTCGTTTATGTTCATTTAGTGAAGTATGCTATTGTATATGCAAAGAAGGGTTAAGTTTCCATTTTTCATAGTTATTTGTTTAGGGCAGTGGTTCTTGAATGAGTTCCTGGATGTTCTTCATCACAGCAGACTTTGATGTGTCTAATATTTGATTTCCATCGAAAATCTTTCAGTGTTTAGTAATGACGTGATGACCTGAAAATCGGGTGTGTTTGACTGAGGAGATATAGGAAAATGTGCTGTTGTTTGGAGGCTTTTAAAGAATATGTTTTGGAATGTCAACAATCTTGAAATATATATCAAGAAATGTTTTAGAAGTAAAATGGATGTTGGTAGGGTTTTGGTGTTTATTGACATTGTAAAGTGTCATGCATTAAGTTGGTTTTTAATGGTATAATAGTGAAATGTTCTTTATTTTTAAGCATGACACAAGTAATTTTTTAAGTAATTGATTTTAAAAAATGACGTAGAGTTGTGATTTTTACTAATGGAGGAAACGTGTAATGGTTTAGTGTATGATTAATGCAAAGTTGTTGATAAGAAAGAACTTTAAAATTCAAATGCTGTAAAAGCATAAGTATAATTAGTAAGTTACAGTAGAGGAAGATTTAGTTGATCCTATGAGTTTGGTCTTTTTTCTTTTTTATCAATAACACTGAAGGGGTTTATTTACTACATGGGTTAAGTGGAGTTAAAAAAATTTGATTGACAGATTGAGAATCCAATGGAATGACGAGATTTATGTCGTTTCCTTTAAGGTAAGTTTAAAAAAAAATGGGGATAAATGGTGATATTTAAATATGAGATTTGTGATGGGCAGTGATGATATTAAGTATTAATTTGGTGAATTCTAATATGTAAAATGAATCAGTAAAGTGTTATGTAAAAAATAAAAGAAATATGTCTTTTATTTAGATGCGAGTGTTGATCACTCCCATCATGACCTGCGGCGTAATGACGTGGACTTCAGGTAGAAGAAGACGAAGAAGAAGCGGTCGTGTAATCATGGCATCGCCTGCTAAAGTTCCTAAAATGGAAATTGATGAAGAAAGCGTGGCTGGATATATTCACAACGTTACACAAGTGAAGATCGCGCGCGTAGTCGCAATAAGTATTTTAATGCAATCATTCAATGTAGTCGAGAAAAGTTTCATCGTGTGGTGGTTTTCGCAGAGAAACATGATATGTTTGTACAGGCCGAAAAGAACAGGACGTCAGTTAGGCTTCGTAACATACGAAGATGTGTCAGTGAGTATTATTCAGATTTTATCCTGTCTGTTTTATTTTTATTAAGAAGGTTTTACTGTCGTGGGGGTTGTCAATGGGGTTTTGTGATTTTGGAAGTATTCATGATGTATTCATGATTCATTAGAAAGGTGACATGTTTTAAGTCGGGCGTTTTAAAGTTAAAGAAAACGGAACACGTAACGTTAATTTGTTTAGTAGAAATCGTCTAGAGTGTTTGATGATGTGGATGTAAGTTAACTGTGAGGTATAGCTTTTGTGTACGTCTCGTGGTAGGTAATTGTATTAAGATGGAGTGACCAGACACGGTTTTTGGTGTTCTGTCCACGACTGGACCTGTTCCTGGAAATGTCTTCGTTTTATACCTCGTTCAAAAGAATCCGCAGATATATAGCAAAAAGCGTTCGACTACCATACAGCAGTTTGTGGTTATAGGAGTTATCGAATAGCTTGTTTTTATCACTAGATGGCGCTGTGAGATACGCCGAGTATATTCGATCAAGACGCGTGCCGTTACCATTTTGTGATTCACGTAATCGAGAGCAGAGCGCCATTAACGTTCAATATCAAAATAAAGAATTAATCTGCAACAAATAACTTACACGTGCAGAATACACATACTTCCTAAAATAAGTATCAAATGTAAAACGACTAGACCGATTAAGGATAGCAGCAGTTGTTTCGAGTATAAACGTAAGAAAACATTTGATTTGAAAAAAAAGTTTTTTATAAAGTGGAAAGCTGTGAAAACACAAATATTAAATACAGTTATGAACAATTTTAAAAATATTTGTTTAATGCTTTTATGGTATTTATGTTGTTTCATTTTTGTTATTTGTTTTTGTTTATTCATGTTATAATATTGTGTTCGAGTGCTTGCTATCTACAATGGTTATTTATTAACTGTTGTCATTGTTTGTTTGGTTGTTTTGCATTCTTGTAGTAAAGCCAGGCCAATAATAGTAATCATCATAATAATTATTAATGTTAGTAAGAATATAAGGAGCCCACAACAATAAACATTAAAAAATAGATTGTCCCTGTTGTTTAATTGAAATATAATAAGAAATGAGAATTTAGTGATATTTTGGCCACTGACTGGGGATTGTCACTGGTTTCCATTTCTGCATTCTGGGCATGTATTTTAAGAATGTGTTTATTTCATGTAAAGTACAGTACATCATGAAATTTTATATTTAGACATAGTTGTTTCTGCGTGAGAATAAGGTTAGTTGTGGAAATGATCTTGATGTTAATCTTGTTTAAAGTGTTTGTGTGTTTTATTTATTCTATTTGTTTGTGTGTAATAGGCAGTGATGGAGGGGACTTTGACGTTCAGTGTGGGAGAAGCACAGTCATGGTAGTTTCACAGGTAACTTTTACTGTGAAGGATCCTCCGGAGAAGGCAAAGAAGACTGTCGCTGCAATCCTTGCAATGGCCCCGAAACAACAAGTAAGCACATTGTTATGAGTGGGAGAAAAAAGGCTGCTTTATATGGAAAGTGTGTTGTGATGAGTTGTTTGTTGGTGGTGATAGTAAAATTAGTTCTGTTGAGATTTAAGGTAAGTTTATTTTTTAGCCTAATTGTTTGTTTGTTTTTGCGTGTCAGTGCTAAAAAATAACCTAAAAAAAAAATCATTGTTGGGTTATTGTCAAAGTGTCATGCCGTCCAGAATGTGTGCGTATGTAGAAATAATTTGTTGCGCTCGGGAAATGGAGATGTGATGTGATGGAATTTTTCTTGGCAAAGGCAAATGAAATTTTTGTACTGCTGTATTATTTATACAGTAATTGTATAAAAGCAAAATGTTGCATGTGTCGTTTGTTTTGACGTTAATGTTGTTTTCATCTTGTGCTTTTAGATCGGTTCTCTGGAAGCTAAGGTGATTCACGTGAATGGCAGCACGGAGACAGTGGAATGCCGCGGCGTTCAAACGGAGTTGCAAACGTGCCACGTACAGGACAGTAGTGGCATTATCAAAGTTCAGTTGTGGGAAGGACAGGTGGGTTCCCTGCTGAAAGATCACAGTTACACACTGACCAATCTCAGCACTAGAGAATTTGCCGGACATTTATTTTTGACCACTACCCAACGTACTGAAATACGAGAAACTGAAGCTCTGCGGGGTCTTTCCAGCAATGTCACGTTTCATGTAAGTGAAGCAGAAGTGTGTACTGTGGTAGGCACCGTGAATGCCGTGGAGTTCCAGGTGAAACGGAAATGTGGCAAATGCCAAGCGTGGCAAAATGGCTTTGACAGCAAGGGACAGTTTCATCGCTGTCAAAGATGCAATTTCTTGCAGAAATGTGCCACTTTTATGCCTACAGCGAGTGGGAAAATGACCATAGATGGAGATGATCACGAGCAAGAGGTGTCTGTATCTAACAGTTGTCTGAAGAAATATTTGGAGGCTGAGGGGCTCGTGTCGCTCTTACAGGATCGTCAAGACCTGGAAGAGCATTTTTTGTTGGTTGGAGAGTTGAAACTATCAAAACAAGGCAATGCGATTTCTTCAATTGAACGGGCTGTTCCTCAACCATGTGAAGTAGGAGTGGAGGACTAAAGAGGCGCGAGCGGCAGGAAGCGCAGAAACCGAAGGAAGAGGGAAAACTCATCCAGGAGGGAAAACGCACGTGGAGATGGCAGTGTAGCGAGAGGAGCAGAAAAATGGGAAAAAACATGGAGGTGCTTCTGGCTCTAAATAAGGTGAGATTGTTATTTTGTTGTTGTTGTTTCTTTGAGTTATGTGACTTTTGTGTTGTATTGAATTTGTTTTTGTTTTTTAGGTTGCTGCTGGTGTGCTGCAACAGGATGGTGCCTGATGGGGAAGTGTATAGATGGTCGATATATCCCTGTGTGATCAGTGTGCATAAGTATAGATTATCTTGATGGGGATTTTTTTATTAGGTGACGTTGAAGAAATGTTAATGTGAATGTTTTATTCTTTTAAATATTATTGGTCGGTTTGGAGGAATAATTTTAGTTGTACTTTTATTATGTGCACTTTTGTGCAATTACATAATATTGCAATAATATGTAGGTGTATGTTGGTTAATTGTCATATTCTAATGATACATTTTTGGGGATTTTATAGGAACTCAAGTTTGACTGACTGATGCAATAGTTGCATAGCGAATTATTATTTTTACAATTTTTGGGGTAA
Source organism: Gobiocypris rarus (assembly GCA_023029165.1). NCBI lineage: Eukaryota > Metazoa > Chordata > Actinopteri > Cypriniformes > Gobionidae > Gobiocypris > Gobiocypris rarus. Next base: position 6,349,003 of record CM040920.1, read on the forward strand.
GGTTTTGATATTTATGTTATTTAAGCCAAGTTATTGATGTCATTTAAAGTAACAAAACTGTATTTGAAATATAATAAGTGAAGTTAGTCCTTGATGGTGTAATGTCATTTATTTTTCAATAAAGTGTTCCTGAATAAACCTGTGTCGTGAATTGTTTTGAAATGTGCACAAAATGTATTTATTTATTTTTTCTATGCAGTCGTTTATGTTCATTTAGTGAAGTATGCTATTGTATATGCAAAGAAGGGTTAAGTTTCCATTTTTCATAGTTATTTGTTTAGGGCAGTGGTTCCTGAATGAGTTCCTGGATGTTCTTCATCACAGCAGACTTTGGATGTGTCTAATATTTGATTTCCATGAAAATCTTTCAGTGTTTAGTAATGGCGTGATGACCTGAAAATCAAGTGTGTTTGACTGAGGAGATATAGGAAAATGTGCTGTTGTTTGGAGGCTTTTAAAGAATATGTTTTGGAATGTCAACAATTTTGAAATATATATCAAGAAATGTTTTAGAAATAAAATGGATGTTTGTAGGGTTTTGGTGTTGACAGATTGAGGATCCAATGAAATTATGTGATTTGTCATTTATTTTGGGTAAGTTTTTAAGAAATCACGAAATAGGGATAAAGGGTGATATTTAAATATGAAATTTGCCTTTTCCTACACCAAGACATATTGCATAGTGCGAACATACGCACAGAGGAAATTGCATAAGTGTAATATTTAGGTAATATCATTTTGAAGGCCACATGTCATATTAAAGTCTATGAAATGTAGTGTTTTATTAAAAAAAATAATAATAAGGGTTTTAAATTCATTTTTTTTTTATGACAAGGATAAACACTAAATGTAATATTAATTAAATAATAGACAGATGTTTGAAATAAACTACTGACAACAAAAATGTACTCCAATTTTTGAGGTTTTGATATAATTTGTTTTTATAATTCCATCCACTAGAGAGTGCGTGCTGTATTGTCTTTCCGGTTTGACCGGAAATGAAGTCCTTTTAGTCTGCTTACTGAAAAGGTAAGTCGGCGGCGTGTTTGTTGCGAATTTAATCTTAGTCATCTGTGTATTAATCTATATTAAGTGTAAAAAATTTAAGCTAGTGCAAGTTCGTTTTTGTTTGTTATGTGATTGTATTTTGTGATGAATTGTTTAAAGGCACCGTTTTGTTACAGTGCTAAAGTAATCTTTTCATCTGACCAGCATTTTGATTAAAATAACTTATTTAATGTTACTTTTTAGAACATTTGGTGTTGTGGTTGTTTTATTAGTTTAATAGTGTTAATTATAGGGTTGGAAGACGAAAATCGATTACTCACAAATGTGAGAGTAACGTTAAACAATCCCAAGTGTTAGACGACTCGCGAACTGTTTTCTGTGCACACATCCAAAGCGCTCTCCGAGAATAAGTTATTTTAAGCCTTTCAATTGCGAGAAGATCGTGCTGTCTTGTATGATGTAACAGATTGAAGAGCGCTCACGGAAAACGTTTTTGTAATTTGATCTTAACACATGAAGCGCAAGACAGCTCGCGCGCTGTGTTCACTGCTGCAGGCATATGGTCAACTCTTAAAGTGACAGAAGCGGCTGTCTCTATTATAACACTAATCAAAGTTCATAGGCAAAATTCAGTCGTGTTTGACTGCATAAGCTTTGTAACTATATTTGTAATATACAAATATATTCATAAGAAAGTGCGGTGATATTTTACATTTAATAACGTCTTTCTGTACCTTAAAATCTTATCTACTTTAGTCGTATATTTGTTCATTTGCAATTTTGGTAACGCTTTAGATTACGGCCCGGAAAGTACCACGTAATTAAAGTGAATTTACAGGGTAATTTTCGATAATTATAGTGTAACTATAAAGTAAGTAAGTGTAGGTATAAGGGAACAAAATGTAATATTGGGAGAATAAAGGGTAACTAGCCGGAAAGTACTGCGTAATGAAATCGTATTTACAGGGTAATTTTTTGTAATTATAGTGTTACTATAAAGTAAGTAGGTGTAGGTATAAAGGAGCAATATGTAATATTGTGAGAATAAAGGGTAACTAGCTCGGAAAGTACTGCGTAATGAAATCGAATTTACAGGGTAATTGTTTTGTAATTATACTGTAATGTTGTATGTGTTTAGGCAAAAAAACATGTCAAGTTTGGGGAATAAAGGGGTAACAACCAGGAAAATTACAAATAAGTATATTGTAAGTATTTTATAACTAAGGGCTAACTATTCTAATATTACATGGTACTTATGGCATACTATACCTAACAACATGGAAAATTACAAATAACTATACTGTAAGTATTGCATAATTGTATAAGTATTGACACTTCCAGATGAGAACACAAAAACATTTTTAAATATTACTTTTATATTTGTTTATTATTGTGAAGCTGCTTTCAAACAATATGTAGCCTATAGTTTAAAGCACTATTTAAATATGTTTTAACTTGACATGATGGAGATATTGCATGCTAAACAATCATTTGGGAGCACTACATAACTTTTTTTGTAATAATAAGTGTCATATAAAAGTTTTTTTTTTAGTAAGGTCGTAAGATTCAAAAGGTTTTTGCTATGATTTGATTTAGAATCAAGGTTACTTACCTGAGTGTTACAGATAATTGGTCTGCTATTCTGTTTGAAAGGCATTGGAGTCGGTGAAATGTAGTGGAAAATAAGCTTACCTCTTTTCAGCTGATCCCAGAAAATAAAATATTCATATAACACGATAAAACACACTTGCATTTTACTACTTGTATACAGTAGCCTATAATTTATATGATTTAATATACATGTTTCAAGGCAAGTAAGACTAAATTATTTAATTACTGGCAAAGATACCCTCTTGTTACACATAGTTACAGGGTAACTACATCATCATCATCATTTAAAGATGTTTTTGTGTTCTCATCTGGAAGTGTCAATACTTATACAATTATGCAATACTTACAGTATAGTTATTTGTAATTTTCCATGTTAGGTATAGTATGCCATAAGTACCATGTAATATTAGAATAGTTAGCCCTTAGTTATAAAATACTTACAGTATACTTATTTGTAATTTTCCATGTTGTTACCCCCTTATTCCCCAAACTTGACATGTTTTTCATGCCTAAACACATACAACATTACAGTATAATTACAAAAAATTACCCTGTAAATTCGATTTCATTACGCAGTCCTTTCCGAGCTAGTTACCCTTTATTCTCCCAATATTACATATTGTTTTCTTATACCTACACTTACTTTATAGTTACACTATAATTACAAAATAATTACCCTGTAAATTTGATTTCATTACGCAGTACTTTCCCTAGTTACCTTTATTGTCCCAATATTACATATTGTTCCCTTATACCTACACCTACTTACTTTATAGTTACACTATAATTACCAAAATTACCCTGTAAATACACTTTAATTACGTGGTACTTTCGAGCCATAATCTAAAGCGTTACATAATTTTTTTATTTGCTCCTTTTTATATAAAAAAACAGTGTGATCTCAGTATACTGATTGTTTACTTTTTTATTCCCAATAATGCTTGGAATGTATATTACATTAGGCTAGTTGGTTTCCTAAGGTATTTTTAAACCACAGGCAAAATTGTTCATGTAATTGATCTTTAGCCTGTTGATTTCTATTTTGATATTCACTTTTAAAGGTGCACCATGAAATGTATCCGTTTGCTAGACTATGTAAATTATATCCCTAACTATTTTTATATATATATATATATATATATATATATATATATATATATATATATATATATATATATTTAATATATATATATATATATATATATATATATATATATATATATATATATATATATATATATATATATATATATTTACTTTATGTGACTTCAAATTCCTAAAATTCAAACAATACACAACAATAATTAATACATTTTTATTTATTTTTTAACTATTGAAATGTTTTGGAACAATTGAAAGGTATGGTTTTCAATGAAAATTGAGCTGCTTTTTTTTTCTTGATTGTAATTATAAGTAATTATAATTATAAGAAAGTTATTATAATTATAATAACTTGATTGTAATTATAATAACTGATTGTATAATACATTTTAAAGGTGATTTCACAAAATTATTATTTATTTTGTGCTATTTTTATTATCATGATGATGTAAATTCGATAAAGAAGTTAATGTGTCTCAGCAGTGTATGGCTCTTAAAGTTTTTAATAAGAGTAACTTGGTGTTATAATGAGTTAGCTGCGAAAAAGAAGGCATTAACTTGTAATTATTATAATCAGGCCATGATATCGAATTAGATCTGTGCATGAGGTTTTAAAGCGACAGTTACTTAATATTATTATTATTTTTTTACTCTTATTTTACAGATTTTGATGACTGAAACTTGATTTGAGGTAAGGTCGTCATATATAGACATAATATAGCCAATTGTGTATATTGTAAAACTTCAAATAATAGCCTGAGCTTTTATTTTCCAAAATTGCTGAACTGCACCAGCTTGTATTTGAGATAGCTGCTATATGAGATATTGCTCATTGTGTGAGGCCAAGAGATAAAAATTAAATATCATAGGCTGATAGATGGAAAGCATTACAGTATGAGGTTATTACAAATGTAATCTAATATTATGAAAATACTTATAGTAACAGAAAAACAGACCGGGCCACAATTTGAGACCAGCCTTTATTTATACAACCCTGTAGCCACACCAGGCATGTAAAAGAGACATGCATTCTACTGGTTGGGATTTGGCAATCATTTGAAGTTTTATATTAGTATAAGAAAACATCTGGTAAAGTTGTGAATGTTTTTACAGTATTATTCTTATGTCTGTAATTATCAACACAAATTTCATTATTGATAAGTTGTGTTTGCCCTTTGTCTGTAATTAACATTAAGTGACATGGCATCTTTATTGGCATGTGCCAGAAGATATGTGCCACTGACATTTAGTGCCATTAACATTGATCATATGTTGTGACACTTTCAGTAGTGACTGACAGATGGATCATGCAGGTATAGTGATGTAATTGTGACAAAAAATATCATAAATATAAAGCCTAATTTTGTGATATTTCAATTAAACACATTAAAGTCAGTAATATATATTTTTTAATTTGTTATTTGTGTCCTGTCTGTATTTGATTGGTACTGAATGTTTTATAATGCCATTGATATTTTGTTGTTTATGTCACAAGTCACAAACTGCTTATTTTAGGAAAGACACAAAATAAATGTATCATGGGTCACTAGGTTTATGCTAATACTTTAACATTTCTGTCTGTTACTTGTAAACCTTTAACCTTTTTTTACTTAATATTGCATGGATGCATGCCAGTTGTCGGTTTAAGTAAGTTTAACACTGGTCAGCACAATCTATGGCTTTAATATTTTAATGCCTTTCAATAAGAAATAAATAATCATTTGTTTTTGCTATACGTATTTGAAAAGGATTTATTTATTTATACTAGTGCAAGTGCAAAAAAGTGCTCAGTGCATTAAAAAAAATCAACAAATGTTTCAGTCACACACGACCTTCCTCGGTAGCTTTAATATTTAAAAAATAATGTTATGGAATTATTCAATAAATACATTGTTGTACAAATAAACTGTGTTCAAATGTTAGATAAAATACATTATACTTAGGCTGACAACTGCAGGCGGTACTACTGAAGGTGCCACAACATAGAGATATGTTTAGTGACACAGGACATCTGGCATGTGCCAATGAATAGTGGAATATGTCATTAAAACATGTGGTGTGCCAATTAATTGTCATGTGCTATTTGCATTACAATTAGGTTTATGCAGTTAAACTTATGATTTATTACAACGCTGATTCAATATGTATAATGTTATATATAAGTTGATAAAATGTTTTGACAAATTAAAGTTTTGTGATGGGCAGTGTTATGCCAAAGGTTATTTATTATGACACCTTTTGGCATATGTCCAATCAGCATTAAAATAAAGATTTACTGTAATGGATGTGTTTACTTTTAATGCGTTATTTGTAATGACTAATGATAAATTTATTTTGTGTTTTTCTTATAATGGACAGTTTGTGACTGCAAGATAAACAACATGAAGTATTTATTTTACAAAACATCTAATGGCAATAAAATACATAGAAATAACACTGTTGAAAAATATTGATTTGAATGCATTTTATTACAAAAGTATATTATATTTACATATAAATAGCCAATTTATTTAGGATTGTGTGTCATACTTACATCAATATAGCTGCTCAATTCATCTGTTAGTCACTATTGAAGGTCTCACAACATATGGTGTAGGAATGGGAATTTTTGTCAATTTCTTATTTTGATCATCGATAGGTCTGAAAAACAAGTATTCAAGTAATTGGGGGCGACACTTGTGTGGGGGTGGGCGTCTCTGTCATGGAGATATGACATTTTTTAAGAGTGTTAAAAGATCACCTATTACACCTTTTACGTGGCTTGCCCTGTCAGGCGTTTTCCGTGTGCTGTGTAATGTGTGATATGGGTTTCCTCAGCACAAAATTTTTATTTTACAGTTATATCATTGTTGTAAATGTTACAAATTCACTCAAGTTTTTCATTTTGCATTTAATGCTTGTCTGCATTAAACTTTAAATATCACTGAATCAACACTTGTTAAACCAGTTAAATTTAGGTTTAAAAGTCAACATGTTATTCATGTATTTTATGAGAATAGTAACTGTAAAGAAATAATAGTGTATAGTTGCATTTAAATGTAAGACATTTCTTACAGGATAAAGAAATTACAGTAAAACTGAATGATCCCCTGCAGAACTTTTTCTTATTTATCAAGACTTGTTTTCTTTATTATCTTTATATACATCAGGTTTAAACTATTTTTGGTTTGTAACTCATGTAATGTATATCATAGATATATTCACGCACTTGACAACACATTGCAGTAGAGTTCTGTTGACATTTGACAACTAAAGTTACGTGTGCTTTGTTACTCTGATAGGTTGTAGGTCTATCAATTGGCGTCTTTTATGGTTCGGTTGAAACATGTACCATAATCACAGCCCAATGAACGGTATCAGACTCATATTCTGACTAGAATTGAGTATGACCACGTCACGCTAATAAAGAGAGGAAAATCAGTCTTCATTTAAAAAAAAAATAAAATACCATAGTTTTACCTCTAGATGTCAGTATAACTACACAAAACAGGGTTGGAAAATCTAGTTGGTTTGAGAAGTGTTTACAGGCAAACAAATATTTTGGGTGATTCAGAACAGGATGCATTGCGGTCTATTTTTGGTTTTAAAGTGCACTTTCATTATGTTCTTTATAATACAATGTTTATTTTAAAGTATAAATACCATGTATTTTAATGTTATTGTCTCTGTTATGTGTGCAGAAATCATTTTTTCAGTTTGGGTACAATGATCCGCTGGAATGTGTTACCTGAATAGTTATCAATTATACAGTTATCATATAGTTTTAACATTTAAACATTTTACAATCAAATTAGTATATTTCATCTTTGCATATAATATATTCATTGTATCTTCAAAACACAAAGTAAACAGAGTAAATTGTATATTATCATTCATTACTTTGTTTTAATGTGATTTAACACTAATTTATGTTTTTTAATATGTTAATTATTAACTAAAATGCAAAAATGTGTAGTTAATTTATCTTATTGTGTTTTTGTGTGTGTACAGATGCCTCGCAAAGCAAACCCAGCGCTCCCAGGTGGCGAAGAAGAGGATGGCGGACCGGATGGCTGCTGATCCTAAAGAGGCTCTGCCACCTCTTAAAAATTGGCAGAAATAACTGAACGTTGTGTGCATCACAACGGGCCTAAATATGATCTAAAAACTTATCCAAACTCTGATCCAAAAACTTATCCAAACTATGATCCAAAGCCTTATCCAAACTATGATCCAAAAACGTATCCAAAGTCTGATGCAAACTATAAGCAATCTGTTAACATGACCATGAATGCTGTTTCTGATTTGTGTCCACATAAATCTTATATCCTAGGCTCTTTCCATCAGGCAGCTAAATGTTTTGGCTACAATAGTGGCAAGCAATGTGCTTCAAACAGTTTAACTGCAATCTTGATGTGTAAGGTGAAAAATGTGTTCTGATGGACCCTCAGTGATCTGAATGATGTTTTGATGCTTGGAGATGACCTGTACAGTGCTATGAGAGACACTGGCAAAATCAAAGATCCTGTAAATGGCTACATTGAAGTTGCTGAGCTGCCTGACACACACACACTGAATAATTGTAGTTTTTCAATAAACTATTCTTCTGTTGCAATTACTGGCTTGTTTGGTATTAATCAATATGAAGAAGGTCTGCAAGGTGTTGCCATGTCCCTTGATGAAGCATTAAATCAAGCATTCCAGAGGTTTGATGCGTGTTTGGTAAACATTAAACAAAACATATGTGCAGCTGTCAGACAAGGCTCGTGGTATGCAGTGATTGATCCACATGCACGACTCAGTGATGGAACAGTTTCAGCTCGTGGTAAGAGTATAGTGGTTTTCCATCCCAGCATTCACTCTTTGGTCATTCATTTCAGGAGACTTGGTGCATCCTTGATAGCATATAATCATCCATTTGAAGTAACTGGGGTTGAGGCAAATGTGATTGAGAAACACAGACAGCATGATCAAATGGTGTGCCATCCAGTGCTGGATGAAAGTGTTGAATCAGAAAGAGTGAGTAAAGATATAAAATCAGAAATGGCAAGTTGCAGTGACTCCTTGACTGATTTTATCAGTACAGATCAAATACTTCTGAATGAAACAAAGCGAGAACACAGGAAGTCTTCTGAAAGGACAAGCAATGAAAATGCAGCTGAAGTTGAATTTATTTCTCAAACTGAAAATGTTTCTTTTGAATTTAATCCATTAACAGTACAGCAACAAAAAACTATTTGCTTGAAGCTGAACATTGTACATGTTGTAAAAGAACAGAATCATCCAAATGACATTGTTGAAATGGCTGAACCATGTGAAACCAAAGATATTGTGGGTGATGGTAACTGCTTTTTCAGATCGGTAGCTTATGCTGTAAGTGGAAGTGAGCGAGAACACAGAAAACTGAGACGTGCTGTTGTAACACAAATTCTCCAGAATGAACGAAGGTACAGTCAATATCTGAGACAAGGACACTCTTCTGTTGCAAACTACATTGACAGTTCAAGAATGAAATATGTTGGAACTTGGGCAACAGAGCTGGAAATACAAGCAGCCAGTGATTTAATTGATGTGGACATATTTACATTTAGTGAAGAGAAATGGCTTAAATATTCAGCCTCAAATGTGTCATCTAATAGTCATAGCTGTCAAAACAAGGGGATTTATTTAAAACATGTAAATAGCTGTCACTATGAAGTTGTTGTATGTGTAAAAAGAGCATATGGTAGCTGTGCTTCCATTTGTAAATCAACATTTGAAGCTTCAATGTATCATGAATCATTAAATGGTAACTCAGACCCACTTAAGCTTTATAGACAGAAAGTCCAATACAACAATAATCAGGACTTAAAACAGAGAAAAAAAATGCATGTAAACAAAAGATATCACGACAATGAAACTTACAAAAAGAAACTAATGACTTGCAGTACTGAAAAGTACCAAAAAAATGAACAGCATCAAGAAAAAGTAAAAAAATATAGTACAGATAAATACAGAAACAATGCTTCACACAGAGAGTCAGTCAAAAACTACAGTGTTAACAAATACAGCGACAATACCTCCCATAGGGGGAGTCAGTCAAAAAGTACAGTGTTGAAAAATACAGCAACAATGAAATACACAAAAACACATTGATAGATTATAATAAACATAAATATAAACAAGATATAAGATTTGCCAATAGTATTAAAATGAGAAATGCTGAAACTCGAATTGAGGCAAAGATCAAAAGAAAAGAGATTGATTGTGTAATTGAACAATTTAAAGAAAAGATATCTGCAAGTCCTGAGTACGTTTGTTCAGTTTGTCATCGTTGCTACTTTAAAATGCAGGTGAAACACTGTAAAATAAATAAATATGTACAAAAATCAGTCCATGCTGGCTATATTGCAAACAAATGTATAACCTTTAATTATTTGCATAACTGTAGTAAAGGCTGCAGTGAAGAATGTATTTATAAAAATACCCCAGCTGAATCTCTGTGGATTTGTCACACATGTGATAGAAAGATTAGTGAAGGTAAAATGCCTGCTGAAAGTGTAGCAAATAATCTCGCCTGGATCCAATTCCTGTTGAATTGAGCTGTTTAAATTCTCTTGAACAACATCTAATAGCAAAGCATATTCCATTCATGAAAATGCTCGCTTTACCACGTGGTGGACAAAGCGGTGTTCATGGGCCCGTGACTTGTGTTCCATCTAATGTTACAGATGTAGTAAATGTGTTACCAAGATCAGAAAATGATGATTTAATGATACGAGTAAAACTTAAGAGGAAATTAACGTACAAAGGACATTATGAATTTAAATTTGTGCACACTGATCATGTCAAAACTGCTTTGGAATACTTAAAAGAAAATAATAAATGGTACAGAGATGTAGAGTTTAATGAAACTTGGATTAATCCTCTGAGTAAAACAGAAGAACAGGTCAATGATACAAGTGAAAACACTGAACATGATTTGGATGGATGTCGGAACATGTGTGTTGATAAAGAGCACAATGTTGAGAATGAGAATGAAGAAATCACTGATGAAACACTTCATGATCGACAGCAACATGGTTTATTTATGGATTCATGTTTACAGCCAGTAGATATTGCACAAGAGGTTTTGGATCAACACTTTGATGGAATTATGTCACTTGCACCAGCAGAGGCAATAATCCAGTGAGAGTGTTAATGGATGAAACCAATGAAGCCAAATGTTTTCCAGTTCTCTTCCCAAATGGAACAGGAACATTTCATGATCAACGACCTGAAAAATTAACGCTGTCTAAATACTTAAATAATAGAATCCTAAATGCAGATGGACGTTTTGCACAAAACCTAGATTACATCTTTTATGGACAATATTTGTCTGAACTTAATCAAGTTATCTCAAATGTATCTATCGCTTTGCGGAAAGGCCATGACACAAGCAACAAAACAAAAATTACTGCAGAAATCCTGACAAACAAAGAGTCTTTGCAAAAGATTTTAAATTTTGATCAGGGTTATAAATTCTTGAAGCCAATGAGAGGGAGTCCTGTTTTTTGGCAAAGTGTTCAAAAAGATTTGTTTGCAATGGTGAGACAATTAGGTATCCCAACATGGTTTTGCTCATTTTCATCTGCAGACTTGCGATGGACAGAGTTAATGCAATCTATTATTAAACAAGAGGGCTGTGAAACTCCTATTGATGAATTGAACTGGTCTGATAGATGTGGCATGCTTAAACGCAATCCTGTAACTGCTGCAAGAATGTTTGATTATCGATTTCATTGCTTTCTAAAAGATGTGATCATGTCACCAGCCCAGCCAATCGGAAAAATAATAGATTATTTCTATCGAATTGAATTTCAACAACGTGGATCACCTCATACACATTGTCTCTTTTGGGTTGAAAATGCACCTCAGGTGGACAGAGATGATGATGATGAAGTTGCAGCATTTGTTGATCGCTATGTCACTTGTGAAATGCCACCTGAACAGCAGGAAGAAATGCATGAAATTGTAAGCACTGTCCAAAAACATAGCAAAAGACATTCAAAAACATGTAAAAAGAAAGGAACTGTGTGTAGATTTAATTTTCCACGTCCACCAAGCAAAAATACTTTCATTACAAGAAGCAGCAAGAGTCATAAAGATGAAAAAGAAACAGATGATGAAAAAATGAAAGTAAATGCAAAAACAAACAACTACCAAGAAATATCAAAAGACTTAGCTGAAGCTATAATGAAAAGAGTGAGAGAATGTTTGTTGAGTAGTGATGCTGTCTTTGACTCAGTTGATTCTATGTTTGCATCTATTGGTATAAATCAAGAGACATTTGAAATGGCTTACAATAAAATGACAAAAAAAACAAATGTTGTGTTGAAGAAAACCAAATGATGTATGGGTGAATCAATATAACACAGATCTTTACGATGCTGGAATGCAAACATGGACATACAATTTGTTGTTGATGCTTACTCTTGTATAGTCTATATAATTTCCTATATTTCTAAAGCAGAGAGAGAAATGGGATTGCTGCTGGCTAATGCTCAAAAGAAGCACACAATCAAGATAATATGGATGCAAAACAGGCTTTAAGAAAACTTGGAAGTGTGTTTTTACATAATCGAAGTCTCAGCTCAAGAGAGTGTGTATCGACTGACAAACATGAATCTAAAAGAAGGATCAAGGAAAGTGGTGTTTATTCCAACTGGTACTAATCAAGTAAGAATGAGTTTACCCTTAAACACCATACATAAAAAAGCTGAGTGTGCAGAAGATGATAGTGATGGTATATGGATGAAAAGCATCTCAGACAGATACAGAGCCCGTCCACATACAGAACAATTTGGTGGAATGTGTTTAGCAACCTTTGCATCAGACTACAGAGTTTTGTCTGCTTCTGAAAAATGTTCAAACAGAGTAAGACTAGAAAATGACATGGGATTTGTGAGAAAAAGAACTCATACAAACTCTGCCATTGTATGCGATATGCTCGTTTTTCACCCACTAAAAATTCAGAAAATTATCACCAAAGTATTTTAGAATTATTTTTGCCTCATTATGCGAGATCAATTGAAACCAACAAATTTCAATACACATAAGGATTTTTATGAGACTGGATTTGTAGCAATTTTAAACAATGACCTTGAGTCAGTGAAAATTATAGTGGACACTAACATGGGGAATTTTGAAAAAGAAGCAGACACAATACAAAGAGCTCGAGATGATTTAGAACAACATGGACCAATGGAAGATGCTTGGGCTCAAATCTGTCCAGAAGCAGAACTTGAACGTCTAGAATGTCTGGAGAATAAGAAAGAGCAAATAGAAACAGAAGAAGGTGATGACATCATACCTGATCTATTACCAAATGTGGGTACTTCCAAGATAGAAAACAATCCATCTGTTATAAAAAAGCAAGATGCCATGGATTTACTGCGCTCTTTGAATGAAAAGCAGTCACAAATCTTTTACAAAGTGCGGCAATGGTGTTTAGCAAAAGTACAAGGTGAAAACCCAGATCCATTTCATGTGTTTATATCTGGTCCAGGAGGTGTTGGAAAGTCAGTACTGATTAAAGCCATCTATTATGAAGCCTCTCGAATACTTTCGAAGTTAACAGACAACCCAGATGAGACACATGTGCTATTAACTGCTCCTACCGGTGTGTCCGCCTACCAGATTAATGGGTCTACTGTACATTCTAGTCTCTGCATCGGAATAAATGCTTCACTGCCATATCAGCCACTTGGAGATGAAAAATTAATTCCTTGAGAGCCAAATTTGGAAAACTACAAATATTAATAATTGATGAAATTTCAATGGTTGATCATAAACTTCTAGCATATATTCATGGAAGATTGAGACAAATCAAACAAACAGGTGATTACTCTGCATTTGGAAAGGTCTCTGTCATAGCAGTTGGAGATTTTTATCAGCTGTCTCCTGTGAAAGGAAAACCACTTTACACTGAACCAGTGAACAGTGTAAATCTTTGGGAAACTAACTTCAGTTTTGTTGAACTTAAAGAGATTATGCGCCAGAAAGACAAACAGTTTGCAGAATTATTAAATCGTTTAAGGCAACGTAAGAAAGATGAAGTAATGCTTGAAGAAGATATTGCTATGCTTAAAACATGTGAAACAGGTGATGGTGATGAGAGTACAGATATACATATTTATGCAACTAATAGTGAGGTTGATGAATATAACCTAAAAATGGTGCACAAAATATGCTCTGACACGGTTACTGTTAACGCCCAAGATTTTGAGAGAAATGCTAAAACTGGCGAATGGAAAAAAGGATGGGTTTCATCTCAAAGTTCACAACAGTTCTTTGGAAAAATCCCTAGAATTAGCAATCAATGCTCGAGTAATGCTATTGAAAAATATCAATGTATCAGATGGTTTGGTGAATGGCATTTTTGGAACACTTAAAGACTTCTGTTATGAAAATGATGAAATATTTCCATCAAAAATATACATTGAATTTGATGATGAACGAGTTGGTAAAGAAGCTAGAGGTGAAAATCCATGTTTAAAACCTGGACTAGAGAAAAGCACACCAATCAAGCCTGAAGAAGATAAAGTAACAAGCAGTGGTGGTGTCAGAAGACAGTTTCCTTTGAAACTAGCATGGGCTTCCACAGTTCACAAAGTACAAGGTCTGACAGTTAACAAAGCTGTTGTTTCATTGAAAAAGATATTTGCTCCAGGACAAGCATATGTAGCATTAAGTCGAGTGACCTCTCTTGATGGACTCATAATAGAAGATTTCAAAGAAAAAGTTATTTTTGCAAAAGACAACATTGAGGAAGCTTTACAAAGAATGCCTCCATTCATTGATCCATATGAAACCATAGAAAATGTACAATTTCAAATGATGTTACACAATGTCCAAGGGCTAATTCCACATATTTCAGATATTCGCCAAGACAATAGATATTGTAAAGCAGATATGATTTGTGTAACAGAAACGTGGCTAAAAGCAAACAATTCTGAGAATGATATCAGTCTTTCTGGATATCATTTCCATAACAAACCACGAAGTGTTGCATATGACACAAGTGAAGATGTTTTTTGATAAACTAAAAGAGAAAAATCATGGTGGTGTTGGCATATATCACAGAGTTAATGTAAAAGTTGCTTTAGTTGATTTATGTACTAACATTGAATGTCTAGTATGCAATATAACAGACTTAAACACAACTGTGGCAGTCGTGTATAGACCATCATCATATAACATGCCATTATTTAGAGAGAACTGTATTACCTTAATAAATGAAATAAACTGCTTATCAGGTGGCAAAATAATTCTAGGAGATTTCAATGAAAACATTTTCAATAAATCAACAATTCAAGATGTTATGCAGCAATTTGGCTTCACACAAATAGTTGAAAATGCAACAACTGAAAATGGCACATTAATTGATCATGTATATATTAAAGATATTGACTTGGCTAAAATAAAAATTGATATAATGCCCACATACTTCAGCTATCATGACTGTGTTGTGCTGAAGTGGTTATTATAATGAAACGTCCATCCACATGGAAGTACAGAGATGGATGCTTAATACTGGACGGTCTCTGTGGGAATTAATGCTGCCTTCACGTGCTATCGGAGTTAGTGTAAATCAATTTACTTAGTTGGAAATTTAACAAGGACAAAATATATACTAAAAACCTTCAACAACAAAATATTAATCAATAAAAATTTACAAAATAAATAAGCAAAAATCCTTCTATAAAAAATTATATTTTTCTAAACAACAAAACACATGAACATGTCAAATTAACAAACATGACTTAAAGAGTCAGAAATAGGACTTTTCCGATAGCACGTGAAAACAGCATTAGTCAGGGGATTGTTAGTGGGTGTTTAGGCTATATACAGTACATTTTAATATTCCTGCTGAATTTTCATAATGAACTGTTAATATTTTATTATTTAAAAATACAACTTAATACATATAAATACAAAAAAAGAAATGTATTCATTGGCCTTAACACCCACAGAAACGTTCTATTAGTTCTCTTTTTCATTAATTAATTAAGTAATTAATTAATTAATTAATTCATTCATTCATTCATTCATTCATTCATTCATTCATTCATTTATTCATTCATTGCATTCATTTGTACATTTATTAATTCTCTTTATTTCTTACTTTTGTGTTTTATTGTTCAAAATGTCTATATAATGTCCTTTTACAATGAATTTGTTTGAAGACTTGCATCATGCAGTTAGCACTAATCAAATTTATAATAGAATACTTTAAAAGGTGATGAAAGGAAAAAAAACGATGATCTTTAAGTAATATTAGACTATCTTTAACTATCAGCCTTAACCATGAAGAAAATCCAGACGTTCATCAACATATGCCTCAGGCGAATACTACGAATCAGATGGCCAGTAAACATTACTAACAGGGAACTGTGGGAAAGAACCAGACTGCAGCCTGTAGAGAAATAAATACTCCAAAGAAGATGGAGCTGGGGTGGCCATACTCTCAGAAAACCTGAACACAGCATCATTACACAGGTGTGCACCTGGAATCCTCAAGGCAAGAGAAAAGTGTCAGTGCCCTGAAACATCTAGCGACAAGACTTGAAGTCCAAGAAAATGGGACTATCATGGGGACAACTGAAGAAACTGACTCAAGAACGGAACTGTTGGAGAGCTCTTGTTGAAAACCTATCTCCCAAATGGGACTAGAGGCGAATGATGATGAGATCATCTTTACTGCTTCATTCTCCTCATATTGCAATACTTCAAATATTGATAAACAGGTAAGACTATGTTTATCTTTTAAATTAGTTATAACTTATATTACATTAACATAATATGCCTCTGTTTATATGTTTGTGTTATAAGAATATTCTATTAAATAAATGGCTGCTTTAATGGTTGTACATAATTCAATTGGATAAGTTGTAAAGTGTAAAAAAATTAAAATATACACTAATCACACCCTCATTGTCTATAGGTACATCAAATGTCTTATTGTCCTAATAATGAAGATATTAAACTAGAATCAGCAGAAGATTGTATTTTATGCAAATCAAGGAAACAGTTTGACAGCAGACAACAATGTCCTGATCATTACACCACCGTCACCATTGTGGACTGTTTACTGAAGGCAAGTCATGGATTCCTGCTCTCTGTATCAAATATGGACCCTATATCTGTAAGGCTCAGTTCAGCAGCAATTCAAATTCATCAGAGTACAAGGTAAGTTATTCCCTGTTCTTTTTGTGATTCTGTTTTGTGTCTCAACCAAAGATAAAACATAATCTAATAATTTTACATGAACTTGTATTGAACATTCTGAAATGGTGACCATTCTAAAATGTTTATCTCAGTTGTATCTGATCCAGTTTTTGTGTTTGACAGAAGCCAATGTCGTTTGTCATTGAGGGTATTCTAGTGCAGTTGTCCTGCATGGACTGAAGCCCTAAACAAAATGTCATCACTGAGGATTTTCTATGAGCTGAGGAACCACTGAATTGTTATCATGGGATAAACTGGATTATGCCAAGTTAAAAGATCTTCAGTTTCCACTGGTTCCAACTTCTAATCTTCAAGTTACAGCATATCTTCATCTCTGCTGGTTCAGCCCAATCATTAGATGTCTTTGTTGCCACTGCTTCAGTCCAGTCCCAAGTCATCTTCATCACCGCTGGTCCTGCCCAGCTCCATGTGTGTTTTGCTGCAGCTGGTCACAGTCAGCTCCAAGTCTCCTTCGTTATCATCTCAGCCTGGATCTACACTGGTCACAACTACACCTATGTCATTCTAGCTGCTGATTCACCCTGCCTCTTAGCTCCATCAGTTCTATCGTGCTCCATCATCTCCTCTAATTCACCCTTTGCTTCCTCCTTCTTTAAATCCTGCCTGACTTCTTCCTCCATCTTATCCACTGTGATTGGTCTTTATCTCCTCATTGCGAACCTTTTTGCGAAAATGTTTGTAGTGTGAGATGTAAGGTTATGTCACAATAGCATTCGATTTACTTTCATTATCATATTTAGTTTCACTTTCCCTGTCACCACTTGCCCAAGCTCTTATTTGTTGTTATGTTTTTTTTATTAATCTTATTTTATTTATTTATTTTTGTTTTGTTTTTGTTTTAATTTAGGGCTATCCACTACCTTACTTCCAACTCTGCTGTATCATGCGTATTTGCCTGAATGCCTTCATTAACTATTCAGACATGAGAATTCAAAATTCTCTTGAAGAGTGTTTTCTCTTTTAATCTTTATCACTTCCTTAATGTAATACTTAACTATACTTTATTGAATATGTTATTTTTACTTTTAAAATGTAATTTTTCTTCAATACATTTAAAAGGAATGAAGAATGATTAATTTTTTATTGTTATTTTGAGTTTATTTTGTAATTTCACGTTTCATGTGAAACCTCTTTTACTCTTTATTGCCTCTTTTAATGTACTATTTGCTTAACAAATATGCTTTTTAATTGAATATTTTAATTTAGCTTTTAAAATGTGATTTTTCTTCAATGCATTGAAATGGAATGAATGAATGGTTTATTTTGTTAGTGTTCATATACTTTTTATTCATTTTTATATTTTGTAATTTCACATTTTATTTCATACTTCAAAAGTATTCTTATATAATATGCAATATAGTTTTGAACATATAGTAACACAAAAACTTTGCCACTTTCATATGTGCAAACATTTTAAATTCAATTAATGAATGAATATTTATTTACAACTATTGAATATTTTTCAAATATTTTCTTACATTTGTTTAAACATATATTATTCTTTAATTTGTTATTTTTTTGGTTACTATTTGACATTTTTTTTAAATTTGATATGTACTATTTTACATCTTATTTGTAGATTCCCTCATTTCAAATGATAAAACTTCACAATTATGGATTTTCATTTAATATGATTATTCAACAACAAAAAAAACTTTAACACAACCACACTTTAATATGCAATTTTTTTAATTGAATGAATGAATGAATTATTTCTTACCATTATTGTAATTCTTATTTTCTTATGCATTTTGTTATTCTGTCTTAAACATTTTAAATATTTTTTTTTCTTTGACTTGGTTTGATTCAATGTACTTGTTTTTATGGCCCATTTTCTATATTAACTCTAATAAACGTGCTTACATTTTGTTGTAGATATAGATATTTGAAATAAATGATAAGTAAAAAATGCTTCTTGGTTTCCTGTTTCAAACATAATTTTCAGTTTTCATTGTAATCATTTAACAATAAAGTAATAAACCTTGAAAAAAATTATTTGTAATATTATTGAATGATTTTATAAAGTTTAAATATTATTTAAAATAAAATAAAAATGTACTTACAATATTAGTGAGCACAATTAAAACATAAGTAAACCTCTACTGCCGCTGGGAATTTCAGATATTTTTCTATAAAAGGAATAGGAACATTATCATTCTTGAGTTTTTTAACTTTTATAGAGGCATCTACCGCCTAATATCCATGACATTTTGTGTCTATTGTACTTATTTATTTTAATAAAATATGACAATTTCTTGAGCAGTTATAAACATTTCCCATTTATGCTTCTTGTAATATACTGAAATGTATGGCTGACACAATTAAATGCATGAAAAAGGATACGCTAAAACACAGAAAAAAGCATAACTTAAACAATAATATTAGATACACATAGTTTTATAGACACACACACACACACTTTTTTTTAATGCTATTTTTTTTATAAGCATTTCACATACCTCTTTGTAAACTATTAATCAGATTATTCAGAATTTATCCAGAAACCTAGGACTACATACACACATTCTCTTGAAGATGCGTACATTTGAACTATATTTATGGGAACCAAAATGTTTACTAATACAAAATGTATAGGCATTTGAATGTATTGTTTCTAAATGACACTGTTATAACCTTCCAAATTCAAAAGTTCAACTTTTTTTCAATAAATATTGATCTAGAAAGTCCACAACATTATCCTGTGGACTGGTTTGGTTCCAATCAGGCAAAAACAGGGACTAGTTCAAAAGTAGCTTTTAACATAATCGCTAATATTTATAATGGGCGATTTGATTGACAGCAATAGTTTGACACATTTTCCATATTAACTCTTATATGTGATTACACACATACACATTTGGTTGCAGATAGATATATCAAATAGATGGTGACCCACAGATGGCATAGTCCAGGTTTTCCCCTTTAAAACATATTTTTAAGCTCTCGTGTAATACTATTGCAAGAACATACCTCAAATGAAGTGATAAACTTCGACAAAATGTGATTTGTCATAAATATATATTTATTTATTTATTTATTTTTGTGTTGAAAGTTTAATAAAATTGAACAATTAGTTAGCAAGAAGAGTCAATGAGTGGTCTTCTGCTGCCCTCTGGTGGCTTTATGGCAATTTTAAGGGAATATGAAATACACATTTTCCATGTTAAATTGTGGTGCTTACTTACACACACATTTTGTTGCAGATATAGATAGATATTTGAAATACATGATTTTGACTAAATGTGAATATAAATGTTAAACAAGTGATTTTATAATCTAAGAGTGAGAAGCATGACAACATGACCAGCAGGTGGCACCAGAGAACCATGAATGAAAGATTTAATGAATTAATGTTTTTTTTTTTGCTTAATATTTCTGGAGTGCAGCAATGGAAAATTCTGAAACTCGTGTAATAGAAAGTGCTCAATGGCCCCTATAGAATGAGACTATCCCTGGTGTCCTGGCCGATGGGAGACCAAAGTACTGCTTGGTTAAACATGTACCTTTTGGGACGTATATCTCAAAAAGGTCTAGAGTAAAACATTCGAAATGTAGGTTGATTGTAGGACTGGATTTGCCCTTTAGAATGAGCTCTCACATGTCTTCAGACTCATCCGTAGTCGGGAGTAATAGGCGGTATAAGCGGGGGGTCCCGCAAAGTAGCGATCCGCAAGGGGGCGTCCTAGAGGCCCGCGATCGTTGTGGTCGGGCAAGGGTCCTGAGTGGTCTTACCCATCCAAGTTTGACAGCGCTGACACTTTCCGTTCCCGAGTTATGAGCAATTTTGTACCGGAGTGTGGCGTCATTGGCGGCGCCATTTTGAAACACTGCCCACGATGGTTTTTTTTTTTTTTTTTTCGCAAAATCGCGGCTCAACAAAAACACCTGAAATTCATACCATTTATAGAGTTCATCTAGATGATTCGAAAAAGTCAAGTGCTGCCGAGATTGGTGGCGATTGTCCTTTAACTTTTGATTGGGTACAATTTAAAATGACCCTATTATATTCAAACAAATGCAAAACTTTGATAATATTGACCTAAAGAGTCAGAATGAGCAGATCTAACAAATTATTTAAACATTATATGATAATAGATGGAAAAGACCATTTACAGCCAATACAGGCATTTCACCATAAGAAATGCATGGTTTTAAAGCTTTTAACAGTTATAGCGCCACCTATTGTCTGATCTCCATAAAACTTTGCCTACATCTTCAACATGGTATGTCACATATACCCAACAATTTTCGTGAAGTTTTGAGTTTTCCGTTAGGATTTATAGGCTTTTCAGTGTATTTCGCCACATCTGCTTTCTAAATGACTCTATTATATGGTATACATCCAAATGCAAAAGTTCAACTTTTTTTCAATGATTATTGATCTAGACAGTCCCAAGAATTGTTCTAAACTGGTTTGGTTCCGATCTGGCAAAAAACCAGGGACTAGTTCGCAAAAGTAGGTTTTTAACATAATCGCAAATATTTAATGAACAACTTGATTGACAGCAATAGTTCTAGTTGCAAAGTTGTTCAGCATGAGGAGACCTATCATATGATATGCATTTTTTGTGGATGTGTGTAACACCACGTGATTACAGAGCCATAAAACTCGTTAGCGCCAACCAGTGGCCGATTTCTTTCAAAATTCTTACAGACCTCTAGGGCCATGAGTCGAACATACCCATTAAGTTTCCTTCGATCGGCCTCCGTTAACCTTGTCTTATAAGTGCTCAAATTCATTGGCTGATGGCGGCCATGTTTTTTTAGATACGCCGATGGCCTCATAGACATACATGGGGCCTTGAACTAAGACACTGCATACCAATTTTCAAGTCATTTGGACTAACGGTCAGGTGGTCATAGCCCTTTTATGTTTTTTCACGTTATAGCGCCACCTAGTGCCCAATCGTCGCTATTATTTCATCGTGACCACAGACTGAGCCCATACACATGTCTACCAAGTTTGGTGAAAATATCTTATTTCGTTTTTGAGTTATAGCCTTTTTAAAATATTAAGCTCCACCACATTGACATTTTGACGCCCCTTAGCAACAGTGAATCGAAATTTCAACTTTTTTTCGATAGTTTTTGATAATCAGTCTCCAGAGAACAGTTGTGCACTGGTTTGGTTCCGATTGGACAAAAAACCAGGGACAAGTTCGCAAAAGTAGGTTTTTGACAAAATTCAAAATGGCGGAAAAATTTGCATACCGGAAATGAATTCGGAGATATACGTTTTGTTCGTCATGAGCTCAGCTTTCCAATGGTATAAGGCACTTGACCCCCAGGAGCAACGGTTTAGGAGTTATGAGCAGTTTTGCGCAATTGATCGCTATAGCGCCACCTATTGGCCAAATTGGCTCATAATTTGATAACCTCTCCTCGATTTTTGTACTACCATCTGACAAAGTTTCAAATCTCCAGCATTTACGGTTTGGTCTGCACGATGCGTTTTACGGCAGAATAATAATAATAATAAAAATCAGCACAAAAACAATAGGTGTTCAGCACTTCGTGCTCGAACCCCTAAAAAAATCAGTACAATTACAATAGGGTTTCAGCACTTCGTGCTTGAACCCCTAAAAACAAGTATATATGCCATAAATCAGATCATTTGGTCTAGGGAGAATTTTATAAGAAATGTTTGAGTTCATATTGATATCAGCCATTGGACATTATGGAGATCTCATTTGAAACCCTAAAGGATTCTCAGATTAAAAATCATTTTGAATTTGCTATCTATGAGAAACAAACTATTTCTATATTAATTTGATTTCTTTTATTATAATTTTATGTGAGTTTTGCCCAATTCGGTCTCTTCTCTTTTGAATGCTGGTCGATTATACTGACATGATCTAGATCTAATGATCTAACAATTCTAACGTTAAGAATGTTATCTTTATGGTGCATTACTAAAATGGACTGGTTTTATTCAAGTCAAAGTTCTTTAATATGACTAAATCAACCAAACTACAGTAGGTTACACATACAGAAGTCGTTTTCAAGGGTCAAGTCAGGTTGAAATACCTTCCTAATGTAGCAACTGCACATTTTAACCTTTTTACCGTGTATAGACAGATTATCTTTACAATATTCTATTCTATTTAAAAAATCTAGTAACAACTAGATTACAACTGTAAAACTGGGTTAAGTGCCCACCATTGTCATAAAAAAATAAAATGAGAGTTGTGTTTAAAAGCGATCTCATATTAGTTTATGCTTTAACAACAGTAGCAATAAATGTATTGACTCTAGTATATTTTGTGTACATTTACGATAGTAAAATGACTGGATGCAAGTCAAACTTTTCATGCGTACGGATCTTATGTTTTAGACTGTGATCAATATTTGAATAAGGCTGATCAATTTCTCTTTACTTTCGTTAAATGAATTAAACGCGGAGGCAACAGATTGCGGGAATGTGCGGCGTAATAGGATGAGCAGCATACGGTAATCCGGAGTCCTGTAGACACATCCCTCATGTCAGGCTGGAAAACTGTGTCAGTCACAGTATCAACAGCACTTGCCGGTTTTCATCAATAATTCTTCTAAACGCTTTTGCTAGCATGTCAACGCGTCCTGTTTGCAATTCGCAACCTTCCCAGGCGCCGTAACGCGCCACGAACCGAGATTCTATACACAGCACACACAACCCGAGCTCCAAATGTGATCCAGTGCAGCCGACCCAAAGAGAAATAAACCCCTCACTTATTTACTCACCTTCTCATCCAACGACTTGTCAACCATCGGGATAACAATCCAAAAAACGAGTCGCTTTGCGCGCGAAGTGTCACTAACTTTCCTTGACGCGCTACTGCGCAGCGATAGAAGAAGCGCAGAAAGTCTTACCGCGTGAGTTGTAAAGCCATGCAAATCCTCCTCAGACGGCTGGAGAGTATCAGAAACTCCTCAACGCCAAACACATCCCGAGCAGTCGGGTTTAGGAGCTCTGCTGCCCTCTGTCTTTAATTCACTCAGGAGAAAATCGAGGATTCCCTCACAGAGAGAAAATATCACGAAGTTGGGTGGCAATGCGATCTAGCCTCTGAGGTCTCATCCGCCTTAATGGCAGCCATCTATTTTGAGAGCTCAAATTGGTGAATATGCACCTGCCGTGGCGTAGGAGTAATCTTATTAGAGTGTGAAGAGCGAACAGCTCACACCCACATGAGAGTAAAAAAACACAAATTATATCTCTTTAAGATCTCAAATGTTACCAATGGGATTACACGGAGAACAATTGGAGTCTCCATGCTTCTTAGATCGTTCTCCTGAGAAAAAGCTGAGCTCTTAAACTGTGTTCATATTAGCCTAAGTCTGTAATAAAAGTCAGACATCACAAACAATACAAAATCAAATGTTTCCCATTATATTCTCCAAACGCAAAATGATCTGAGTTTTGCTATAACCTATTCATATTATTTCTACAGCTCTAATTTCAACAGTTTCATTTGTATCTCTTTATTTCTTCTAAGGATATCATATAGCCTATAAATAACTAATCGGTTAAATGAACATTCTGGGGTTGTAAGGTTTGCACTATGTAACTTTTTTTTGACATCATGTACTATTAAATTAAGCTAATTAGCATTTGATTTCTTTTTCCTTTGTTATTTATTTATTTAGATTGTGGAGAGTTTTGATGTTCTTAGGGAAATGTATCCGCCAATACTCACAGCTTCATGGTTTTACCTCCAGGGGGCCACTGTAGCTTTAAGCAGTTGTAGTGTTGAATAATGTTGATTACCACAAACATAAATAAATAAAATGTAACCATAGTTAAAAAATGTTTTTTTTAAAAATCAACAAAAAGGTTGTGATGAGGCATCTATAATAAAAGAGATTGGAGCCAATTTAAAGGGATAGTTCACCCAAAAATGAAAATTAGCCCATGATGTGTTCACCCTCAAGCCATCCTAGGCGTATATGACATTATTCTTTCAGACAAATACAATCAGCGTTATATATATATATATATATATATATATATATATATATATATATATATATATATATAAAAATTTATTGGTTATTCCAAGCATTGTAATAGCAGTGAATGACAGCCAAAAATTTGAATTTTATAATTTAATTTGTATTTTTTGGGGTGAATTATCCCTTTAAAAGCAGAATGTGAAGCTATACTTTTATAAAAGCAATTACATATCTTTAACTTGCATATTATTTGGGTTGTAAAGTTGTTCTTGTCATATTTATTGTTTTGTGGCATTAGGCATTGTGTCGTCATGGCAACAAATTTGTGAAACAAATATAATATAACTTTAATATAACTACAAATATAACTTTACTTGGATATTATTAACTTTATTTAATTATTAAAGATGTTCACACTAAAATCATGTTGTCATACATATTGCTTGCATCTTTTGGCTATATTTTGAAACTGACAATAATTTACTGATTGGAACTTTACTCAATGTAACCCGTGTGTGTGTGTGTGTGTGTGTGTGTGTGTGTGTGTGTGTGTGTGTGTGTGTGTGTGTGTGTGTGTGTGTGTGTGTGTGTGTGTGTATGTGTGGACTGGTAATCCCTACGTTATGGGGACAAAATGTCCCCACAAAGATGGCAATATCCAAATTTTTGTCCTTGTGGGGACATTTTTTGGTCCCCATGAGGAAAACATCTTATAAATCACACTAAGTGATGTTTTTTGAAAATGTAAAAATGCAGCATGTCTCCTGTGATGGGTAGGTTTAGGGGCAGGGGCAGTGTAGGGGGATAGAAAATACGGTTTGTACAGTATAAAATGCATTACGCCTATGGAATGTCCCCACAAAACATGGAAACACAACATGTGTGTGTGTGTGTGTGTGTGTGTGTGTGTGTGTGTGTGTGTGTGTGTGTGTGTGTGTGTGTGTGTGTGTGTGTGTGTGTGTGTGTGTGTGTGTGTGTGTGTGTGTGTGTGTGTGTGTGTGTGTGTGTGTGGGCATGTTTTGAAATATCAGGACACAAATGTGTATAATGACATGGGTATGACACAGGTATTACAAAAGAGGGTGAAATATGAGGACGTTCCCATGTCCTCACTTTTCAAAATGCTTATAAATCACACAGGATGAGTTTTTTTTCACAGAAAGTAAACTGCACAGTCTCCTGTGATGGGTAGGTTTAGGGGCAGGGGCAGTGTAGGGGGATAGAAAATACGGTTTGTATGGTATAAAATGCATTACGCCTATGGAATGTCCCACATTTCACAAAAACAAACATGTGTGTGTGTGTGTGTGTGTGTGTGTGTGTGTGTGTGTGTGTGTGTGTGTGTGTGTGTGTGTGTGTGTGTGTGCGCAAGCTGTGACATCAACAAATGTTGCCAATTGAGTTTTTATTTTATTAGATTACATTACGTTTAGATTACATTTTAGAGACTCTTTAATGAAACACTTGCTTTCTAAAATGAAGATCCATCTCTAAATGTTCATGCACTAGAATGCATCACTGTTGTGGGGAAACTAATGTCTAGATCCAACACAGTGAGAGGCTTTGGGAGGGGCTGCACAGGGGTATAAATATAGCCCATGGGTTAAACGTAGGTCTGTAAGGCAGGGAATGCTATCAGTCCATCTGTTCCCTGAGTGGGATTACATTAAATCCTATTCAGCCCCAGTATTAAGAAAACCATCCACCAAGAGGCCATCAAATAGTCTACCAAGGAGAAAGGGAATTTATAAGCTGTATGAGAACAGCTCGAAAGATACAGGGAACTTTAAACAAGCATGCTTTAGGACACTCATGTTAATGGGATATGAGATCAGACAAAATTGATTTGTGTCGGAAGAGACAGACCATAATATATTTAAGATTAAGCCATGAAAAGAGTGTTTGTGCTGTGATGCATCAGAGGCAGACATTTTAAAAATGCTGTTAATTAACAAAGATTTTTTTGAGTTTGTTAGCAATAACAAAGATGATATGAAAAATGTGCATTGTGATGACAATACATTTTTTAAAATTAAAACATGACAAGAAAAATGCAAAATACTAAGCGTTTTAAAAAAACAAACACAAAAAAAATCTATAGAGAGTTTGATTTTCAAATAGTCTAATCAGTCAGTAATGTTGAGGATTGACCTGCTTGATCTGAAGCTGAAAAGTCAATGAGCACCGGTGAACTGAAGCGCTTTGCTAGTGGGTTAATGAACTCACCCAAAGGCATCCTGTAGATATAAGATTAATTGTTACACCGTCATCAACAGAATATTACATCGAATGCACAAACTGATGCAAATCAGAGGCAAGTCTCCAAGGTTAGCAGGGAAAAAAAAGTAATGCTGCGATGGGAAGGTGGAGGAGGCCGTTTTTGTGTGTGTGTGTTTTATTTTTTTTAATAGATGTCAATAGGGGTTAGTCTTCTGAATAAAGTGCTTTTGTGGAGAAACAGCTTATCACTTAATAGATTGATAGCCTATCTGCTAATCTTCAGTGTGTTTGCTATGAACCTTTTGTTTTGGATGAATCCATGTTTGGAGTTGAAAAATGCTGTTTTATAAAATAAGTCAACAGCAATTTTACAACAGGTAGGATTCCGTTGACTGCACTTCCCATTTACTTCTAGGATCTGCAAACAGTGATTGACTGTTGTACACTGTTCTGTCTGACAGAAATTCAATGACTGCTTATTTATTTAAAAATAACCACCAGCCTATCTGTTAATTGTCAACATGTTTGCTGAAGTGCCTTGAAACGCGCAGCCTTATTCAGTGTGTTGACGTAATTTCCACTGAAACAGGAAGACAGAGTGGGACTTATCGAACAGCTCCTCCCCTTTTTTAAAATAGCCAATATCGTTTTGTTTATATCACAACTCTGCCAGAGCCATTGAGCTCGCTAAAGCCACAGTTTCCTGCTAATCTCTAACCATTTCTCCTCCTAACCTCCCCAATATCCCTTTAAAATATAGCATTCTGTGCAGAATTCAAATGGGTCCAATACATTTTTGTGGTCTGCGCTGAGTCGCGTACATGATCAGCTCTGTGCTATCGTGTTCTTGGACCGGAGCAGACTGTGTGAACTTTGCGGCAGTTTGCGTGACACTAACATGAGCATATGTACACTGCCTGATTCGCTGCCATTCACAAAGTAGAAAATAGTACATTTGTGAACAAGTGAGACATTTTAGCTGCAGCTTCAGCGTCTATTTATAGCGTAGGGGCGCTTTAGCTTTTTACACATAAAGATATTGTATGACTTCAGAAGTCTTGGAATGCAACATGAGTACTTCTATACTGTTGTTGGTCAGTGTTTGCAATAAATACCTGTGACTGTACTTTTATTTGCCTGTTATGTGGTTTACATTGTTGAGAGTGGGTCGGTTTAGGGAAGGAGTGGGGTTAGTTGCTCCAAAATATAAAAGTAGCCTACACTCTTGGTTCAATGAGGGTTCTTGACTCAATGTTGAAAAGTGCTTAATGCAAGAATGACAGCAGGTGGCAGTCCAAAATATTGTTTGCCCCGCCCCCTCCTCCTCAGACTCGACGCTCTCGAAGGTTGCCAGTTTGAGGACACGCAACAGGAACGAGCGCAATTGACAATGGAAGGCAAGGAGACTTACACACTGTAAGTTGATGAGTTGATTTATCCGCGTAATAATGTGCTCTCGTTCATAGAGATATTTAGATGGATGCCGAGGCTTTTTAGGTAAGGTAGAATCTGCGATCTCTGACCCAGTTTGTTTGCTGGCTTCCAATGGCACACTACGCTGTGTTTTCCGCCAAATGGCAACCCAGGGTGTCAAAATACTATTGGGTAAACTAACAAAGTGCAGTATCACAAAGACCAAAACAAAAACAGACATTTGACATGGAACGCATATTTCAAAGTAGAATAACAGGCTTTAGCATTGTTTTTCTGCAATTGTAGAATTATGGTATTTCTGTTTTAGTATAGTCAAAAACTTACATACAGCACCTTTAAATAAATCTTCATGCCAAAAAGATTCAATATAAGGAGAAAAGAATGTTTATGAGCTGTTTCTGAAAAGTAAGTAACATTTTAAATGAATTAAACCTAAAATCATAAAATGATTCCATGACTCTACTGTATATGACAACTCTTTATACTTATACTGTATATAAAACATTTTCTTCTAAGAGTGTACGACTAAAATCAAACAAAAAATCTGTAAAAAGCTACTGTGTTTTATTTGTTTAGGCGCTACACAATTGAGAGCAGATGTTCAGCGCTTTCACAATCTGAAAATGCGTGTTTCATTAGGCGTAATAGGTGATTTACAATGCACATCTGTTCATTAAGTGATGCATTCCCTTTTTTCAGTGCTCATGATTTGAATACCAGCTCTTGACCATAAAAAAGCTTGCAGGTATTTGAGGACTACTGTTTGATGCCAGGTGCTCAGATGCGCCTTTAAAACCCAAGCCCGAAGAGCTTGCAATACCACTCGATATGCATATTTGTCAAAGAGAAGCTTTCAAATGTGTAGTCTCTATAGCGCAATGGCTGCTACGAAGAGGCCACTCTTGCAGAAAGACGGATGAGTTCATGTACCCATATAAAAGCACCAATATAAAAGACCATACTGCAATTACACACTGCTGTGAATAACGCTTATAGATACTAAATAGCCTAGCAACAGACATAGTGCAGCCCTTGAAGTGCACTTGAAGTGTTTGACATGCTGCGTGTGACGTTATTGCATTCAAAGATGACTTATCCTGTGTGTCTGAAAGCTTTTGTTGTGCTTATCACAATATCAATTCTCTAGCATTACCAACCCACTATTTTCTTCACAGCCTCATAGAGAGACTCTTCCCCAGAGAGACTCATGAAACCAAACAGCCAATAAGGTCTTGGCAGTCTGGTGCCTGAAAAAACTATTGAAAACATTTTGTACTGTGGTTTATTCAAATTACACAGCATCAATACCTTCAGAGCTCCACTGGTGCGTGTCAGGGGTAAC
The DNA here is from genome assembly GCA_023029165.1 of Gobiocypris rarus. Lineage (NCBI taxonomy): Eukaryota > Metazoa > Chordata > Actinopteri > Cypriniformes > Gobionidae > Gobiocypris > Gobiocypris rarus. The sequence goes on from CM040920.1 coordinate 6,378,899, forward strand.
GGATAACTAATTTAAAAGGCGATATGTGTATTAAGGTACTTGTAGATATAACGATAGCTCAGAGAGAACAAGCAGATAGATGTTAACAATGATGTTTATTGCGCAGCAGTGAAGCAGATCAAACAGGTGAGTATTAAAGGGAACCTATTATGCCCCTTTTTAGAAGATGTAATATAAGTCTCAGGTGTCCTAAGAATGTGTCTGAAGTTTCAGCTCAAAATACCCTAAAGATCATTTATTATACCATGTTGTAAATGCCCATTTTTGAGAGGAAGGAGAAACATGGGTTGTGTCTGAAATCTTCCCTTATACACTTAAATAGGGCATTATTTGAGGGGTCAGCCATTTGTAGTGGTGTCCGAGACCGTAGTGGACGTTATTGAGAGCACTCATTCAATCCCACAATGCGCTGCAAAAACGAGTGTACAATTGGGGCACGTTCAAGCTCAAACCGGTAAGCAACGTTTTGCTACAGTTTCGGGGTTGAACGATATATTTCCTGGAAATGGTGTACAACAGGGTTTGAGATATGTTCTCTTGTGTTTGGTGGGTGTGTCAAAAGATGGCCATGATTATAATTTTTTGTAGTATTACACCACATTGTAGGATTACCCCCCTAAAAACATCTGTCACATATAGTGCTCACTATGTTCCATTAAGGGGATCGATGCTTCCTGGTTTTCACGGTGCACAAATTTTTCATTGTTCTGGAAGGATTCTGTGATTGACACAGCCCTTAAAATGGCTGACTCCCTGATCAGTGCCCTGACTACTGAACTAAAGGGAGCTGATTGAGATGCACCATTTGTCTTTTGCAGGATATGTGACAGCTGGAGTGGAGCTGGTGATAGGTAAGATCCATAGTGTGTTGGGGAGTACACGCCACGGTGACAGGGAAGTGATACACTGACCAGCAACTGCAACTTTTAGACGCCATCTTTCTTTTCTAGCTCAACTGTCACCGAATGGAATGCACAGGAGGATTGTGGGATATGCAGCTAAGGATACATAGGGGAGAGCACAACCAAACGCTTTTTGACTTTCTCAGATTGTGTAAATCCACTTGGGGGTCAGAGTATTTATTTTTCCCCACATTAATTGCACACATGTCTAGTACAATTATGTGGTTTTGTTTCATTAATACAGTGTATACTTTTTCTTGATTTACCCCGAAAGAATGGAAGTGAAGTGTGACAACATGCCCCATAGGTGGGGTACATTGTAACATGTGAGGGGGCACATTGTAACATCACCATATAACAGCTTAAAATGTTATCTGATATTATCAAAAAATATCCAAGACAAACTAAAATATGTTGTCAATAACAATTGTAAATTTCTTTTAAATATTTTTTTTGACAACATTTTTTGACAACAACCACATCACTAAATACAGCTATACAGCAGTTAAAAGCATAATAATAATGAATAATTTCTGAACAGTGAGTCTCAGTCTTTATTCACCTCTTTCACGTAGTTTCTCAATAGAATTCATAAACATATAGAATGTAATAGTGTAGTTCTAACAGGGGCTCATTGTAACCCAGTGTTACATTGCACCCCATCTGCTCAACTGGGATTTAAACCGCGGCTCGCATCTTCTGCTGGTTAGATCAGCATTAAAGAACGATCTCAACTATTAAATAACAGATATACAATTGGAATAATATCAGATTTGTCTAATTTTAAATAAACACAAAAAACAGATATGAAAAATAAACTTAAGAAATTTACTTTTGGTAAGGTTAAATGTTCAGTATATCTTCCAAAGATTTTTTTAATTTTGGCAATTTTTTTCTCTCTAAATAATGTTGATCACCAAACATAAAGTTTCATCATCCTGGAATGTGTGGAAAGTTTTAAACCCTGTGTTACAACTAACCCGCGTGAGGTTGTGCCCCGGTCTCCCCAACCTGCTGCCTTTAAACATCAATCAGATGACGAGATCTCAGGAGAAAGGAAAAGAAGCTAACATTGGTTTCAGACCTGCCTTGATGCCTACCCTGGAATGCAGCCTCCAAAGGCAGCATTTTTCAGTTTTTAGACCAGCCTGGTGTAGCCGTGACAGCAGGACATTTTACGGCTTTTTAAAGGCATATTGATTCACCAGCTTTCCCAGCACATGCAATCAGAAAGCTTGTTGTTGACGCCGAAATTAGTAGCAGCGGTTTGCACTAATAAATGAGAGCGTCTGTGTGCTGCTCAATACAAATGCTGTGGTGTAGTAGAAAGAAAATAAGACTTCAAATGAAATCAGCTCTTACGTCAGGCTGGCTTGGATTAAATTGTTCCTTTCTTTTGCCTAACACAACACAAGAGTGGATTAGTACTGATCTCTCATTACTTTAAACTGTAACAATATATCCATCTTTGTTTGCCTAGTTACTTTAGGGATCTATTTGTAGCTTAATTTCATTTGGACATGTGCCCAACATGTGCAATTCTGCCATTATTTTCCCCTCCTCTATCCTAAAATACTAAAAATGTGATTAGGTCATAGGTTGAGATATTTTCACTTGATATGTATTACATATCAACATACAAGTGTGAATTAGCATAATATAGTCTAGTTCCACACTCTCAGAAAAAAAGGACAAAAGCTGTTACTAGAGCATGTACCCTTTCAAAAGGCATACCTTTGGTTCGCCTAAAGGGTGCATATTAGTACCTCAAAGGTACATATTAGTACCAAAAGTGTACAGATAAGTGCCTTAATTGTAACCCCCAGTAATCCCAGTGACTGCTTTTATGCCATTTTCCTGAGAGTGTTTTTGAAATGAAAGCAAGACTTCACCCAAAAATGTAACCAGACAGTTTACGGTAGCCATTGACTACCGTAGTAGGAAAAAAATACTATGGAAGTCAATGGCTACGTCAAATGTTTGATTACCAACATTCTTTTAAATATCTTTTTTGTGTTCAACAGAAGAAAGAAACTCATACAGGTTTGGAACAACTTGAGTATGAGTAAATGATGACAATTTTGGTGAAACTTTTAAGTAAAAACCAAACAGAAGGGTTTGAGAAGTTTGAGTCTACATTGAAAATCTAGAATTTAACATTTTAAACTAAAATTTACTGAAATTTTAGGACTTAACATAAAATTATACAGAAATGTAATAATGTAGAATAAAAAAAAATGTATATTGATTATTTTTTTAAATGCAAATATAATATATAGTAAATAATTAGACAAATGCAATAGCACTTTCTTCATTGGTCTGTGTTTTGATCCCACTGTATTTGATTATGTATTATAATAAAAGTGCAATAGCTGAGAATTTCTGAGAAACCCTGTTGAAAATGGATCGGACAGACCACAACACTCTTGTAAGGGAAGGCCCCACTTTATATTAGGTGGCCTTAACTACTACATACTTACATTAAAAACAATAAGTACAATGTACTTATATGTTCATATTGTAATGCAAATCACATTTGCTGATATTGAGGTGGGATACGGGTAAAGTTAGGGACAGGTGTGGTGGTATGGGTAAGTTTACGGGTAGAGTTAGGTGTAAGGGAAGTGTCAGCAGTGTAATTATAAATGTAAATACAGAAATGAATTACGTATGTAATTACATGCAGGTATATTTAAAAATGTAAGTACAACATAAAAACGTGTGTACACAATAAGTGCATTGTATCAAATGATTAATTAGGCCACCTAATATAACCCCAAATCAGAAAAAGGTGGGACAGTATGGAAAACGCAAAAAAAAAGAAAGAAAGTGATTTCTAAATTTACTTTGACTTGTATTTCATTGCAGACAATATGAACACAAAATATTTCATGTTTTGTCTGGTCAACTTCATGTCATTTGTAAATATGCATCCTTTCCTGTCATTCAGACCTGCAACACATTTCAAAAAAAGTTGGGACAGGAGCAATTTAGGGCTAGTAATGAGGTAAAACTGCTAAATAATGATGTGATTTGAAACAGGTGATGTCAACAGGTGATTGTAATTATGATTTGGTACAAAAGCAGCATCCAAGAAAGGTCTAATCCTTTAGGACCAAAGATGGGCAGAGGATCGCCAGTTTGCCAACAAATACGTGAGAAAATTATTGAAATGTTTAAAAACAATGTTCCTCAAAGAAAGATAGGAAGAGATTTGGATATTTCACATTCAACAGTGCATAACATAATCAAAAGATTCAAGGAATCTGGAGGAATTTCAGTGCGTAAAGGACAAGGGCGCAAGCCTAAGCTGAACAACCGTGATCTCCGATCCCTCAGGCGGCACTGCATCAAGAATCGTCATTCATCTATAAGCGATATCACCACATGGGCTCAGGACTACTTTGGCAAACCTTTGTCAAGTACCACAATACGTTGTTACATCCACAAATGCCAGTTAAAACTGTACTGTGCCAAAAGGAAGCCCTCTGTTAACAGTGTCCAGAAGCGCCGTCGACTTCTCTGGGCTCGGAGGCATCTGGGATGGACCATCACACAGTGGAAACGTGTACTGTGGTCAGATGAATCAGTATGTCAGGTATTTTTTGGGAGGAATGGACGCCATGTGCTACGGACTAAAGAATAAAAGGATCATCCAGACTGTTACCAGCAACAAGTCCAAAAGCCAGGGTCTGTCATGGTATGGGGTTGTGTCAGTGCCCTTGGCAAAGGTAACTTGCACTTCTGTGAAGGCACCATTAATGCTGAAAAGTACAGAGAGATTTTGGAGCATAATATGCTGCCTTCAAGAAGACATCTTTTCCAGGGACGTCCATGCTTATTTCAACCAGACAATGCAAAACCACATTCTGCACACTTTACAAAGTCCTGGCTGCGGAGGAAGAGGGTACGGGTACTTGACTGGCCTGCCTGCAGTCCCGACCTGTCTCCAATAGAGAATGTGTGGCGCATTTTGAAGCGCAAAATGCGACAACGAAGACCCCGTACTGTTGCCCACCTTAAGACTTGTTTGCAGGAAGAATGGGACAAAATTACACCTGAAACACTTCATCACTTGGTGTCTTCAGTCCCTAAACGTCTTTTAAGTGTTGTGAAAAGGAATGGCAACATTACAAAGTGATAAATGCTTTACTGTCCCAACTTTTTTTTAAATGTGTTGCAGGTCTGAATGACAGGAAAGGATGCATATTTACAAATGACATGAAGTTGACCAGACAAAACTTGAAATATGTTTTGTTCATATTGTCTGCAATGAAATGCAAGTCAAAGTAAATTTAGAAATCACTTCTTTTTTTCTTTTTTTTGCGTTCTGATTTGGGGTTGAATAAAGTGGGTCCGTAGGGGCCGTGTCCACACATGATGGAGGAGGAGAGAGAGTGAACAACAGGGAGATTTGAAGAAAGACTGTAGAAAGTAAGTTGGTTGAGAGACATTATAAAAGAGGACCCGAGTTAATATTAGAAAAGCTTTCAAGTGCTGGTGAGAGCTAAGCAGTGCGGCCTGAAAACAGACTCAGAGGTTGTGTTGTTTCTGCTCCATATGTGAGTAACATTAGTTTTGCTGTGTTTCACAAAACCAAGATATGCTGTTATATTAATGTTAGCTAAAGCAGGAAAGTAGTCATTGTTTGTCTGGAGCTGCTTTGCTGCTGGCGACTAACAACCAACTGTTGCTTGTTATACTCTATTGTACTCATTTTTTGTTCTTCCTTGTTTTCGCTTTATTTTTTTGCTAAGAATTATTTTGCTTCGTTTCAGCTATGATAAAGAGACATCCACGTTTGCATAGCGTGTTTGCTATTTTTGGGACGGAGCAATTAAGGGAGGGGTGTGTTTGTTTGAGGTTGATTTCAAGGGTTTCTCAGAAATTGCTTACTGCACCTTTAATTTACATGTCATTAAATATTATAAATAAGAGGGGCTACTCTCTGTAAAATTAAATACTAAACACTAATACTGGCCATGTTAGTTTGCAAATAAAGCAAATTCAACCAAAATCCATTATGCCCGGAATGGGCAGGCAATGATAGAGCCGTTTTCTCAGTGCGCTGTCCGTGGTGCTGAAAACACTCTCCTCTGCAGTGGAGTTGGATGAAACAAACAAGCTGACATTTTTCAGATGTGCTTTGAGGAGAGTCTCTCGGTTTCTGCAGGCCCAGGTTTAAGAAATGAGCAGTGCTTCTAGCTTATTCCTAATGTTTTTTTTTTATTATTATTTTGGACAGGAAGCTGTCGTAAACATCTCTTCACTAGCTCTTCATAGATGAAAAAAAAATCACTTTATTTTGAGGACTGTATTTATTATTCAGGTTTCATCAAAGAAAAAAACACATTGTTCTGCGGAATACATAAATAAAAATAATTTACATCCATCACTATTGGTTTGTTGATGGACTTGTGTGTGCTTTTAGATGAATAATAAAAAAAAAAGAATTGTTTAATATTTTAGTATTTGTTTATTTAAATTAGTTTAAAACACAGCTTAACATATCAGCTCAAGGAGATGTCTTTTTTTTATTTTCAATTTCAAAAGATAATTTCTCAAAAGTAGAAGATAATTGGCATTCAGACTCCATTCATGTAATTTTCTTCAGCATCTAAGATGTGTCCTTACAATTTAATTGGATCTCAACGTCCCTGAAACAAAGACCAATGAGACATAAGCCTTCTGAAACGTGACATATGAGCCCCCAAAGCACAAGGACAACTCTAACAGATTTAAAGAGAGGTAGATGTGTTTAATTTGACACAAATGAAAGTGAGGCTAGACAAAAACACACACACAAATCCCTATCCTGACCTTCCTAAAGATGTTTAAACCCTGTATTCACCATTTACCAATGTCCTTACTATGTGTACTATATACAAAGTTCTGCCATGCTCTAGATGGTGCAGGCTGATAGGTCCTTAACTCAATCTGCATGAAAAAACATAATTCTCTATAAGGCACAGCTGACTGGTTCCTGCTGAATCAGCAGCCAATGAACTTGCTGCTCAACTTTCAAATACTTGATTTTCAATAAATGTTTAATAAAACATTGTTTAGTGTGTTAAAGTGCTATTTTTTATTATGAGGACACAGGAAATGTCCTCATAAACCACATTTATGTTGTAATACCAGTGTAATACCCATGTCATTATACAAATGTGTGTCCTCATAAATCACACACACACACACACACACACACACACACACACACACACACACACACACACACACACACACACACACACACACACACACACACACACACACACACACACACACACACACACACACACACACACACACACATGTGATTTATAAGCATTTTGAAAAGTGAGGACATGGGGAACGTCCTCATATTTCACCCTCTTTTGTAATACCTATGTCATACCCATGTCATTATACACATTTGTGTCCTGATATTTCACAAAAACATGCCCCACACACACACACACACACTAGTGCTGTCAAACGATTAATCGCAATTAATCACACCCAAAATAAAAGTTTGTTTATGTAATATATGTGTGTGTACTGTGTAGAATTTTAATGTTTATATAAATACACACATATGCATGTATATATTTTAGAAGATGTTTTATATTTATACATAAAATATTTATAATACAGTATAATATAAATTATATAAATATGTATACATTATATACATACAAATATTCCTCAAATATATACATGTATGTGTGTGTATTTATATATACAGTCCCTGACAAAAGTCGTGTCGCTTATCTATTTTGTAGAAACACCTGCTATTAACCTGATTTTTAATTCATCAATTGGTGTTAGAAATAGCTCATATGAAAAGCTAAAACCCTCCCAAATGATGTTTAATGCACTGAAATAAATAAGTTTCACTGAAAAAAGATTTATCATTTAATCAAGAAAGAAAGGTCAAATTTTGGCAAGACAAAAGTTTTGTCGCCTATACAGAAATTGAACAAATTTACTGCAAATACAAATATATGTCAGCAAATTAAGTAGTGGTGCTGTGAGATCCAAATTTAATATCTTGTATGACTTCCATGAGCTTGAAGAACTGCATCCATGCGGTTTGGCAAGGATTCATACAATTTATTGATGAAGTCATCAGGAATAGCAAAGAAAGCAGTCTTGCATGCCTCCCAGAGTTCATCAATATTCTTTGATTTCATTTTCCATGCTTCCTCTTTCTTCCTACCCCCAAATGCTCAATGAAAAGCATTTTCCTGCTGCTGTGGAAAATGGGCTGGTCTTGGATTTTCGAGCCAACAAACGGTCCTCTCGAGCAGTTGTCTTGCAGGGTCTGCCTGACCTGGGTTTGTCATAAACGTCTCCAGTCTCTTCAAATCTTTTTTTTTTATCCTCTGTACTTGACGCTGAGACACTTTGAAGGTGTCTGCCACATCAGTAGTGGATCTGGTCTTCAGCCTCTTGATAATCAAAACTTTAGTCTCAGGGTGAATCTTAGGCATGTTTGCAGAGGTCTAGGTGCAGTTGATGTGAAGGTCTAGTGCACTGGGGTTCTTTTTATACACACCTGAGATCTAATTGATCCATTATTAGTCACAGGTGAAGCTCATATGACAAGACGACAACACTGGGATTAAAATGAGCCATTTCTTGTAAAAAAAATCTTGATAAGAAATATATTTCAGCGGCACTTCAGCTCAATTTAAGCGACAAGACTTTTGTCAGGGACTGTACATAACAATTATACACAGTACACACACATATATTACATTGACTTTTATTTTGAATGTGATTAATCACAATTAGTTACTTTTTTCTTTCTTTCTTTCTTTCTTTCTTTCTTTCTTTCTTTCTTTCTTTCTTTTTTACATTTTATTACATTTAAAAAAATTTCATTGCCAATATCACATGTTAGTTGTATTAGGCTGAAGGTAAAATCATTTAATTTAGGGCTGCTCGATTATGGCAAAAATCATAATCATGATTATTCTGGTCAATATTGAAATCACGAATATTTAACACGATTATTGGAAGGTGATATGATTATTTCATGATATGAGTAATTTAAAATGTCAGTTGTCAAGAAAAAAAGTTGTCAAAAAAGTTAACAGAAGAAGGGAAGTAAACAATCAGCAACACAATAAGAACAAAGAAACTACATTATAAACAAAACCAACAAAAATACAACAGAACAAAGATGTAAATTAAATAAACTGCTAAACTGAGTTTGCTTTAGTGCTCTACAGTTTTTCAGGAAGATGCATTTAGATAAGTAATAGCAAGTAAAATAACATTGCTGTATAATATAGACTACTCATTTTTAAAACTACCTTTTGCTGTTTGATTAACAATAATGACTGCAGTAGATTTACTAGGCTACTGTCACTTTAAGAGCTAACACATGGACCCAATATACTGTTACACATATGCTCTTTCTCAGTGTTTACATTCACTTAAGACATAACCGGCTGTGTTTACGAGGATACTTACTAAAACGGCAATTCAACATATTTGTGTGTAGGCTATTTGAATATTTAGGCGCATATCTGAAGCCCAGGGTATACGTGTACCTCCATTCGGAGCACACGCACAGAAAGCCATCTAGGGAGCAGCGTCTTTTACATCACTCACTTATTTGGCTAATTTGAATATTAAGTTAGGCTTAGGGAGGAAGGAAATTATGTTGCAATGGACGGGATGCGGCAGCGGCACAATAAATGGTTTACCTCGATTATCTTGTTTTTATAAAAAAAGTCAAAATCGAAATTTGAAATAGGATTAATTGCACAGCTTTAACTTAGTTTTTTAAGCTGCGAGTCAAACCCTAGAATGATTTTATTAGATGGTAAGAAAATACAAATCCTGCAGGCCAGCTTATTAAATCTGTGAGCTCAAGTCCCAGCATGAAATCGGCCAATCAAGTGATTCGTCCATAAAACTAAAGACCACAGTACAGTCTATCATCACTGTACTAATTGCGCTTCTTCTGGTGATGGAGTGGAGGCTCTGAGGTCAGCAGTGTGACATGTTGCTAAACACACCACCGATCTGTTTCCAAATGTCAAAACCATTAAATGACACAGCTCCTCTATTTAATGCTGAATTGGTTTATTTTTCAATGTTAAAAGATTCTTAAATGTGGGTAAACTATATGTAGGATTGATTCACCCTAAAAATGTCAACACTGACACAGCAACACTGGCTGCATTCCAAGTGGAATTAATCCGCCTCCAAAGGGCACTTCGGAGTGAGAACAATCATGGCCGCCATCTTGAAGGATTGTTCCAAACTAAAAGTGCTCAAAACTGCCTACTTCAAAGGGCCCTTCGTAATGAAGGATTTCGAAGGCTACATCTGATGGACACTTCACTCCCATGCATGATTCGTTGCGCAGGCAAACAGAATACACAATTGTGATACGATGGAGGCTCCTTAATTGGCTCGGTGTGTTCCAAGAAAAGTTTTTTTGGACACCTACACCCTTCCTCTCTTCAAAGCTCCCACTCTGGAGTGTAAACCTTTCGAAGGGATTAAGGCAAAGGGCCCTTTAGAATGAAACGCAGGAACTGACTAAAATAATCGTGACATGGGGCGTGGGATGGGGCGACACTACAAACTGAACAATAGCAGATAGTGAAAATGCACAGAAATGTTACGTCTCCGGCATGGGAGGCAGCTGCTTACGAGGGCGCTAAAGACTGCAGCCTCTAGCATCAGTCTAAAGCACATCATGAGGCCAGGGGAGTGACGTTTACATGCACAGATTTTACTAGCTAGCCTCTGTTACACTCACCCTCTAAATCTCACTCCCATCCGGGTCACGGCACCAAATTTAACCGGTCCTTTAACCATAAATTATTATGAGTGTTCTTATTTTTCAGTTTTTTCTTCGTTAGTACAGAACAGACAATATAGCAATATTTTAAAAAGAAATCACAATAAATATTAAGGTCTTTCAAATATTTCTTTATTTATAGTACGTAATCGAAAACTTTTGTTTCTGTTTAAACCAACATTAAGGGCCCTATTTTAACGATCTGAGCGCATGGTCTCAGTGCATGCCACAGGTGCTCTTAGGGCGTGTCCGAATCCACTTTTGCTAGTTTAACTGCAGAAAAAACGGTCCTATTCTTTTACAAGAGTCATGGGTTGTGGAAAGACCCTGTGTGTGTAATAAGCAGAGTGTATGCACCCTTTAAATAACACAAAGAATACTGCACTATTGATTGGCACAGACCTTTTCATTTTCCTCAAAATAGCAACGCGTCAAAAATGCGCGTCAATAATGCGCCTCAACCAACACGATCTCATGACACTGCGTATAAATAGTACGAGTGTGCAATCTCGTAGAATGTATACGCCAAAATGAGTTTTGGCGTGCATATGGAACGCCGTTTTTGGCGTGCATATGATACGCACTTTATGGCGTGTATATGACACGCTTTTGGGTAGGGTGAGGGTGGGGGTGTGGGGGGTTCGTACATATAATACGCCATTAAGTGCGTATCATATGCACGCCAAAAACGGCGTACCATATGCACGCCAAAATGAGTTTTGGCGTATACATTCTACGAGATTGCACACTCTTACTATTTATACGCATTTTCGTGAGATCGGGCTCACCTCAACACACCTGGTTTTCAGACCAGCACGCACATGGCCGAACAGATGGCCGAAAGTGCATTTGCTATTTAAACAAAATGGCGCTGGATTAGAAAATGATAACTGCGTCAGGCTGAAACTGCGGAAAACACTTGTGTTGCGCCTGGTGTGGCATTGCGCCGAGTGTATGATAGGGCCCTGAGTAACATTTTCACTTGTGCCTAAAGAAAATATATTGATTAGGATGTAATCTTTATAATAAGTAATTGGTTTACTTTACATTAATGTTTTTGTCTTATATTTTAAGAAATATTTTAGATAAATATAATTTAAAGAAAGAAAAGAAATTTGGCTATAACAAATGAAACAACAAAGAAATGTCAAAAATAAATTTGTGTAAAATAAAGATTTTGTGTTCCACAGAAATGTTTTGTTGTTGTTGTTGGTTAACTATCCTTTTAAAACTTAGCTACTATTAGCATATTTCTCATTTTAAGCACAACCCTCACTAAATACTGAACATTTCATGCTCAAAATCAAACTGTAACATTATGACATTGTGATTCGGTTCTCATTCTCAGCCCAGTGAGGTTTCTGGTGGTTTTGAATTTATAACATGCTTTTGCTCTCAGCAAGTGGTCCTTATTTGAGACTATAAAACAAAGCACAGCAAAAAGGGATAAGAAAGTGTGTTCATGCTAATTAAAGTGAGCATGAAAATTACAAATCCTTGGGACAGAATTTTTGGATTTCACTGCATCAAAAATTTCCATCACAATTATAATAAATATGGTTTGGCCCTTTCATCTTGTCCTGCTGTGATGTTGATAAGAATGGAAAATATGGGCATTTACGTAGACGTTATGAAGATGCCTGAATCTGCTTACAAACAGTCAGCCAGCCCCATGCAATTCGCATTATATTGTATTAAAAATGGTTGAAGATTTGGCCCATGCAAATAACTGAGATTCTCTCTAATCTCCTGAAAACCTAATTCCTGACCTGCCTCTCTGGAGGCATAATTAGGAATGATTCATGTTTTACTTGCCAACTTTTCTCATGAAACTTCACAGCCTTAGAATCCACAGATCGGAGTCTTCCATAGAAACTCAAATGACTCAAAAAATGTGAGTCTAAAAGTTTGTGGGAACTAAAAGTCATTACTGTGATCCTGAAGACGCTGCAGAAGGGTGATTACTACAGATTACTTGCACCTGCCTGTAGCTTCAGTCTGTGGCACCTGAGAGACGACATGCCCGCCGCAGTGAACTTGCACTAATGAAGCTAATTACAAGTGAACTAGAAGGACACTGCAAGGTCCTCCATGAGATCCTGCTCCTCAGGCGGCTGATGGACTTTAAGGGGGTTATTACCTGCTTATTCTAAACCACTCCTCTGGGCACTGTATCCAATTTATAAGCTGTGTGTATGGCTGTGAAGATTTGGGTAAAGTTGGCAGAGTAGTAATAAGAGGGTATCTTAGCGAAGTGCAATTAAGAGTAAAAAAAAAAAAACATCCCACAGCCTTCCAGAAAACTGTTTCTCTGTATGTCATATTTCATAAGCTGTCAGTTTTTTGGATGATGCTATTTGGTTAACATTGTTAACATTATTTAACTGAGTCCAAAAACTGAAAAATGATAGCAGGAAGGCATCAAGGCACGTCTGAATCCAATGTTAGCTTCACATCCTGTCTCCTGAGATGCCTTCATCTGATCGACTTTTAAAGGCAGCATAGATGTATCCTTTGCTGCCTTTGATATCCCACAATCCTTTCCATTCTGTGACACTTGAGCTAAACTAAATAAAGATGGTGTCTGAAAGTTGTGCTTGGTGGTCATTTTGTGTAAATGTATGTTTTTGACCAATGTTTTCCACTTTCGATGTAATTTCTAATTATAGTAATTCAATATTTGCTTAGTTCTCACCAAAGCGCTCTCTGTTTTGCTGTAGATCATTAAACCGTCACGCTGCCTCAGAAGTCAGTTTTGTGAGGTATACATTTGTGTGCAAACGCTGCCTTCAGAGTCATTGCCTGATAGGCCAGTGAGGCAGGCAATAAGTCGACTGCCTACGTTTTCGGACACAGTTCACATTTCGTGTGCCGGTGTGCATGCCATTTTTTATAATCTTGCACTCGACTCCACTTCTGAAGATACATACAAATATTATGTAACAGTGACAAATTCAAATGGATGTATTTACTCAAAGAAATTGTTCCATCTTTACTTGAATTTCATTTGTTCATATAACTTAATTGTTATTAGTCAAAATTACTCAATATAGTTGTGTGTAACCACTTGACCATGCTTTTTTTGTATCAATTCACAGAAATTCAATTTGGCCAACTGAAAAATGTAGATGTGAGCAGTCACTAGACAATTTTCATTTGGAGAGGCCTGGATTTTTTATAGTGTAGTCTCTTAATGAGTCATGGGTGTGTTTTGGGCGTACCGTGCATTAAACCAATCAGAGTCTCATCTCCCATTCCCTTTAAAAGCCAGTTGCGCTTGCACCATGGCAGATTCGCTATTTACATGGCGGAATTTGCAAGCGGAAAGACTGAACGCTTTTCCAGAGAGGAATCCTTTTATTTTCAATATTTAAAAATGTTTGTGTGCTGCTGCGTGTCCCTGTATGTGTAATGATCATTAATAATCAATTTGTATGGGCACTAACAACATGCATTCTAGAAAACGTTTATTTCATAATGTGAATTTCCCCCCACTTACAATTGTTTTATTTCAATGAATGGTTAAATAAATATAGCCCATTGTTCCATGCTAGTTTATTTTAATGCCAATGTTATAGTAAAATCCCAGTCATTTTTTATTATCTACATGATGTGACTTTCGTCTTGTCTTCATTATTGGTGGGTGTGAATTTACAAGTTGGTTTATAATAGTTTCTGCTAAAGCCATACTTCAAATTTGAAATCATTGTGAACATTTCCATCAAAGATACTGCTGTAAATATGTGCCTTTATGAAAATACTGTAGGTTCAGTAGTGTTGTGTAAGCAAAACAACCGGTGAGGGAATTTACCATCCACCCAATTTCTGAACATGAGGCAACATTTTCACTTTAAATTAAACTGCTGGTTTTATTTAAGAGAGGATGTTATTTTCCCTCGGTCAATAGACTCTACAAGCCTTCAACTCGATACAGAGTCAGAGAACTATATGTGCATACCTGTGACAACTGAGAATTCAATTACAAGTTAGGCCACACTCAGCAAGCAGGTCAAAGTGGCAGCATTAGTCAGGTCACATGACTTCACCAGGCCATAAAAGATTCTTTTCCAGTCCATTTGTTTGCTCCTGTTTTTATTCAAGTTTCTCCTTTATGGCTGGTGACAATCCACTTCCTAAAGTTATGACTCGGCTTGAAACTCGTTTGTGAGAAAGTGTGCACATTTTAGACAATGGATGTTGTCTTCCGCTTGAGTAAGTTTATTCACATTAAAGAGATCTATGAAGGCTTTTGTAGCTGAGCACCTTTAATTACTTCCAATACTTAACAATAACTGAACAGAGAGAGAGAGAGAGAGAGAGAGAGAGAGAGAGAGTGTGTGTGTGTGTGTGTGTGTGTGTGTGTGTGTGTGTGTGTGTGTGTGGACTGGTAATCCCTACGGTATGGGGACAAAATGTCCCCACAAAGATGGCAATATCCAAAATCCTTGTCCTTGTGGGGACATTTTTTGGTCCCCATGAGGAAAACATCTTATAAATCACACTAAGTGATGTTTTTTGAAAATGTAAAAGTGCAGCATGTCTCCTGTGATGGGTAGGTTTAGGGGCAGGGGCAGTGTAGGGGGATAGAAAATATGGTTTGTACAGTATAAAATGCATTACGCCTATGGAATGTCCCCATAAAACATGAAAACCCAACATGTCTGTGCGTGTGTGTGCGCAAAACATCCCAGTTTTGTTCATAAATATATATTTTTTTAACAGAACTTTTAGAACATCACCAGTGATAAATTATGCCATCTGGGTAACATATTTTATGAAAGCATTGTGAATGGGAAAGCTTAGCATTTGGATTTGGGGGTTGTTTCACATATTAAGAATTAAATAAGAATAATTCATTATTCAAACTAATATGAACAATTTAAAGTTTCTCTACTGGTTAGTTAAATTATTTTAAAAAGAATTATAAAATATAATTTTTTTAAAAATATTCACTGGAAAAAAATAGTTAATAAATATGGTGTTAAAAACGAAAACCATATAAAATATGTTGGTTTAAATAAATTAAACATTAACTGAAATAAAATTGTATATAATGTATATGTAAAATATTTTTTTAGAAGTCCTTTTAAAAAAATAGCATATTATGATAAAAGTTCATTATTTTCAATAATGTAATGATAAAAATTAAACTTTCATACATTTTAGATTCATTGCACACCAACTGAAATATTTCAAAATATCTAAAAAAATTAGCATATCATGAAAAGGTTCTCTAAACGAGCTATTAACCTAATCATCTGAATCAACTAATTAACTCTAAACACCTGCAAAAGATTCCTGAGGCTTTTAAAAACTCCCAGCCTGGTTCATTACTCAAAACCGCAATCATGGCTAAGACTGCTGACCTGACTGCTGTCCAGAAGGCCATCATTGACACCCTCAAGCGAGAGGGTAAGACACAGAAAGACATTTCTGAACGAATAGGCTGTTCCCAGAGTGTTGTATCAAGGCACCTCAGTGGGAAGTCTGTGGGAAGGAAAAAGTGTGGCAAAAAACGCTGCACAACGAGAAGAGGTGACCGGACCCTGAGGAAGATTGTGGAGAAGGACCGATTCCAGACCTTGGGGGACCTGTGGAAGCAGTGGACTGAGTCTGGAGTAGAAACATCCAGAGCAACCGTGCACAGGCGTGTGTAGGAAATGGGCTACAGGTGCCGCATTCCCCAGGTCAAGCCACTTTTGAACCAGAAACAGCGGCAGAAGCGCCTGACCTGGGCTACAGAGAAGCAGCTCTGGACTGTCGCTCAAATTTTGCATGTCATTCGGAAATCAAGGTGCCAGAGTCTAGAGGAAGACTGGGGAGAAGGAAATACCAAAATGCCTGAAGTCCAGTGTCAAGTACCCACAGTCAGTGATGGTCTGGGGTGCCATGTCAGCTGCTGGTGTTGGTCCACTGTGTTTTATCAAGGGCAGGGTCAATGCAGCTAGCTATCAGGAGATTTTGGAGCACTTCATGCTTCCATCTGCTGAAAAGCTTTATGGAGATGAAGATTTCGTTTTTAAGCACGACCTGGCACCTGCTCACAGTGCCAAAACCACTGGTAAATGGTTTACTGACCATGGTATTACTGTGCTCAATTGGCCTGCCAACTCTCCTGACCTGAACCCCATAGAGAATCTGTGGGATATTGTGAAGAGAAAGTTGAGAGACGCAAGACCCAACACTCTGGATGAGCTTAAGGCCGCTATCGAAGCATCCTGGGCCTCCATAACACCTCAGCAGTGCCACAGGCTGATTGCCTCCATGCCACGCCGCATTGAAGCAGTCATTTCTGCAAAAGGATTCCTGACCAAGTATTGAGTGCATAACTGAACATAATTATTTGAAGGTTGACTTTTTTGTATTAAAAACACTTTTCTTTTATTGGTTGGATGAAATATGCTAATTTTTTGAGTTAGGAATTTGGGGTTTTCATGAGCTGTATGCCAACATCATCAGTATTAAAACAATAAAAGACCTGAAATATTTCAGTTGGTGTGCAATGAATATGAAAGTTTAAATTTTATCAATACATTATGGAAAATAATGAACTTTTATCACATTATGCTAATTCTTTTTAGAAGGACCTGTATATATAATTTTATTTCAGTTAATAAATAAATAAACAACTAGTTCCCAAAGGAGCATTTCTTATTGTCATTTAGTTTAACTTATAACTAAAATAAATGTATAAAAACATTTTAAAGATGACAAAACACAAAAAAATTAATAAAACTGTAAATCAAATTTGAAAACAGAAAATACAAACTAATTCAACATATTAATAAAAACTATATCTGAACAATACTAAAATAACACATCCATATATCCACAAATAATACATGTATGTATGTTTTGTTATTATTAAATTGCAAAAAAAAAAAAATGTGTACAAACATTTGCAGTTAAACAAAATTGTTTCCGTTATTTTGCCACATTATTGAAGCTGTAATGTTCTGTGTTATTCTAATAATATTAAGCAAACCGGCTTCCCCTTAAGTTTATGTTTTGAAAAAGGTCACATCATTGCTCTGTATATTTCCCTATATCATCCTGAAATGAGCTTGATATTCAGCTGGATGACCACTGCTCCAGAAATTCCCCTCTCCCTCTGTGTGTTAATGTCTGCTTTGAGGAGATAATGAGGAATTATTGGTTATATGGCCCTGAAACCCATGTTTGCTTTATTTTTAATTACCTGTCAGTCCCTGCCAGCTGTAAGCCTAACAAATGTCATTGATCTGCAAAAGCATTTAGGCAAGAGACAATTTGGCTAGGTCATCTAGATATTAATGACAAAACATATTTCCTTCTAACAGCATATTCCACTATCACTGAATCCCGTGAGGACACACAGCACATGGTCTGATCCAATTTAAAAAGCAGAGTGATGAACACAAGATCCACCTTAAAAATCAGCCCTAATGTTAGCAAGCTCAATTAATCTGGGAGCTCATTTCCTTCAAAGAAATGAAATAAAATAAAAAAGCTGGATCTTTCAGACCATTGCAAACTCCCTCAAGCGTTAAATTTGTCTTATGAGGCAGGTCGAAACAGAATGAAATGAAATGAGATTTTACTCACTTAACAAGTTCATTGTCTCTCAGAATTAACTACAGAACAGTAAGTGTCTGTTTTTGAACACCGGTGCAGAGATGAATGTAGCTGTCATGTGATCTACACTGTAAAAAGAAAAGAAAAAAAGAAAAAGCATTTATATTTTATCCACACACAGGACTGAGCCACATACACTAGGAATTGTGAATCCATTTGAATCTACATAGAAACAACATAGTCATACAAAGTCCTGCACTAGTGTTGCATACAGTAGCTGACAATCATCATTGCTGTTTATTCAGGCCAAGAACAATACACACTGATCAGGCATAACATTATGACCAATGACTAATGACTAATATTGTTTTGGTCCCCCTTTTGCTTCTAAAACAGCCTAGACCCGTCGAGGCATGGACTCCACTAGACACCTGAATGTGTGGTATCTGGCACCAAGATACAAGTCCTGTAAATGGCGAGGTCGGGCCTCCATGGATCAGACTTGTTTGTTCAGCACATCCTACAGATGCTCGATTGGATTGAGATCTGGGGAATTTGGAGGCCAAGGCAACACCTCAAATTTGTTGTGCTCCTCAAACTACTCCTGAACTATTTTTGCTTTGTGGCAGGGCAAATTATCCTGCTGAAAGAGGCCACAGCCACTGGGAACCGGCAAACATTCAAAAGACTTTAATAAAATGAATAAACAAATTGAAAGTAAATCGCGGGCAGCCCCTCACGGACGACTGCCCGCACACACATAAAACGTAAATAAAACACAACGTAAATCCAGGCCTGGTCCTCTCTCGTCTTGGACTGTTGTCGCTCCTTCTTTTATGCTCCAGTCCTCACTCCTCCAAGACGCAAGACCGGTGTGGCGCACAGCTGGCATTCATCCTCATGATGATTCGCCACCGGCCCGCTCTCACAGTCCCTCGCCTCGCTGCTTGCCACGCTTACGCTTGCCCATTTTTCCTGCTTCTAACACATCAACTTTGAAGACAAAATGTTCACTTGCTGCCTAATATATTCCACCCACTAACAGGTGCCGTGATGAAGAGATAATCAGTTTTATTCACTTCACCTGTCATAATGTTATGCCTGATAAGTGTATATTTTAGTAGTGGGCCGTTATCGGCGTTAACGTGCTGCGTTAACGTGAGTCTCTTATCGGGCGATAAAAAAAATATTGCCGTTAATCTATTCTCAAAGTTGGGTTGGGAGCTGGGTCTATACTACACAAGCTATGATGACTTTCACCTTGATATTTAAGCGCGGATTTATACCTAGCCGAATTGCACTATAGGGAGCGAGAACAACTCTTCGAACCTGCGTGTATGTAGTAAAATTACAACATCAAGCGTGAACGCTGTCTTCCAAACTCGGGTGCGCCCCCGCAAACCGCACTCGAGTCCTGATGAGCCTGACTGACATACTGTAAGCAGAGAGCTGTAAATCTCATTTCTGCTCGTCGTCAGTGTTCTTTAGATCATAGCAGGGGGAGGGGGAGCAATCAAACTCGGGTTCGGTCCAGTCAATCGAACCAAGTGTGAAAGCACCAGTCATTATTTGGGTAGCACACATATTCTGAAAGCCTTCGGCAGAATTCAAATGAGCCATTTTAATCTAGATTAATTCCAAGATCACAGTGAGATTAATCTAGATTTAAAAAAATCTATGCCCACCACTAGTATATTTATAAAAATACATAAATTGTTAGGCTAGAAATGGTTAAAAATGCAGCTGCCAGGCATGAACATATGACCCATGAATTAATCTCATTTCAATGGTTGCCGGTCTGTTACAGAAATGAATTTAAAGGTCATTTAATGGTTTCTATAAATCTATAAATGGCTTGGGGAGGTCTCTGAGATCTTTAAACCAGAGAGTATTAGTAGTTCCAATGAACAAAACTAAAACTTAGAGGTGACCGAGCGTTTGTAGTAGCAGCAATGAAAATAGTATGTTAGTATCATAACCTCAGTATCATAATCATAACTCTAAATCAAAATTTTTGACAGATGTTGTGCTGTTTGTTTTATGTCCATATATGTATTGCAGTTTAACCTATGTTAATATATACAGCATATTGGTCAACAGCTGTTGTTTTAAATGTGCTTTAAAAGTGACATTGACACACACACAAAGGAATCCAAATGCAGAACGTTAAATAAAAATCAGCAAACAAATCCAAAGCACAATGTAGAGACGTAGTCGATGAAGCAGGCAAGGTAATTAGTGACAAGTAATCAGTCCAACCAGGCAAAAATAGTAATCCAACTTGAAAAGCACAACAGTCACAACAGGAAGGCAATGAAACAGGCAATGGAAAAACGACTGATAAGGCAGTGAAAGTATCTGTGGTAAAGCATGGCTATTTATACAGGTGATAACAGGAAGTAACTATAGAAGAAACAGTTCTTGGCTAGTATTCGGGAGAGTGCTCCCTCTGGCGGTCGGCTGAATGGATATCAGCATCTTTCGTTACAACACAACTGCTTTCCATGTTTTATGAGGATTTTCCTTAGACATAATGATTTATATACTGTACAACCTGTATATTATATCCCCCTACACTAACCCTACCCCTAAACCTACCCATCACACAAAACTCTCTGAATTTTTACATTTTCAAAAAACATCACTTAGTATGATTTATAAGCTGTTTTCCTCATGGGGACCAAAAAAATATCCCCACAACGACAAAGTAAACAAAACTGTTGAATTTGAATTAATTTGGGGTTGCCATTTGGGGACTAGTTCACTACAGATGTCTGGTTTGAGACATGAAGAAGCAGCATAAAAGTTATTTGATGCTTTAATTTCTCCACATTAAATCCATACAGCTTCAAAAACGGTTCAGCACATAAGTGAAAATGAGTACATGGTGTTTTCATGTGTGTGTGTGCATGGTTTGGTTCCTATAATATAAGCACACATCAAATGTGAAGGAAGTATCGAGTCTATTTGATACACTTACTCCATGTGGAGCTATTTACTATCAACGCTAATCAACACCACCTTCTGGAGATGGGCGGAGCATAGCGTCTTTATGTTGCTGCTTTGATGGCTCTGACATTGGCTGATTGCCAGAGCAAGTCTCACAGACACAAATTCAAAATACATTTACAATGGGCCTTTTTAACACAAGGATTTTGGATATTGCCATCGTTTTGGGGACATTTTGTCCCCATAATGTAGAGTTTATCAGGACACACACACACCGATGTGCCAGAACATTATCACTACCTGCATTATATGCTGTTGGTCCTCCGTGTGCTGTTGAAACAACATAGTCATACAAAGTCCTGCACTAGTGTTGCATACAGTAGCTGACTATCATCATTGCTGTTTATTCAGGCCAAGAACAATACACACTGATCAGGCATAACATTAAAACAGCTCTGACCTGCCAAGGCATGGACTCTACAAGACCCCTGTAGGTCTTCTGTGGTTTATGGCACCAAGATGTTCGCAGCAAGTCCTTCAAGTCCTGTAGGTAGTGAGGTGGAGTCGCCGTGGGTCGAACTTGTTGGTTCAGCACATCCCACAGATGATCAAATGGATTGAGATTTGGGTAATTTGGAGGCCATGGTAACACCTTGAACTCTTCATCATGTTCCTCAAACCATTCCTGAACAATGTTTTCAGAGTTGAAGGGTGCATTATCCTTCTGAAAGAGGTCACTTCCACAGGGGAACACCATTGTCATGAAGAGGTGTACCTGGACCGCAACAATGCTTAGGTACGTGTCAAATTTATGTCCACACGAATGGCTGGATCCAGGGTTTCCCAGCAGAACATCACCCAGTGCATCAAACTCACTCCACCGGCTTGTCGTGGTCCCATAGTGCATCATGGTGCCATTATTTTCCCCAGGTAAACACACACATACATGACACATGCACGTAAAAAAAAAAAACAAACTTCTACTGCTCTAAGGTCAGTTCAGACGTTCGCATGCCCATTGTAGGTATTTTGACGGTGGACAGGGGTCATCATAGGCACTCTAATTGGTCTGCAGCTACGCAGCCCCATACGCAGAGGATTGCAATGCACTTGTGTGTTATGACACATCATCATGCTTACCATCTTCTAACCTAAGATATAAGAATAAGACGGATTTCCTATCACCCAAATCTTGAAGCTTTTTGTGTCACACAAGGTTTTTAAAACTTTTCTCTTGACTTTATACTCCTCTGAGCTTCAGACAACAAACTTTGAACTAAAGATTAGCATTAAGCTGTCCAGCCATGATCTTGGAGAAACTAGGATTACCAACACATGTCATAAGTCACTTCAAACCAAGACAAATGATACTGTTTGCCAGAGTATCAGTCCATACATAACAGACGAACAACATGATTGAAGATAAATTTGATCTTTTTCTATGACCTTTACAAGCATTAGCAATATAATTCAGACATGTGGAGACAGTCCTAATAACTGCTCAATTAAACCAGGAGAATGCAATGCTCAGTTGAAAGGTTAAACTGTCTTAGATTTCTTGGGGGTGGATAATCATATTGATCTGTTTGCATTTGGACTGTCCTGTTAGGATGGGAAGGCAGGATCATTTTTTGGCTTATATGTTAAATCCTCATGCTAAATGACCCAAAGCTATCTAAGCTCCATTCCCCTTAAGACCGCCTGATCATTTAGATCAGATACGTAGTGTATTGACTAGAGATACAGCGGATAAAAAAAGGAAGAAGTTAAGTTCTGAAAGTCTTCCTGAATAAGCCTAACTTAAAAATAGAGCATCATTTCCACATCAATGGCAATTATATAACTGACATAGCAGGACTATTGCTG
This sequence comes from Gobiocypris rarus, assembly GCA_023029165.1. Classification (NCBI taxonomy): domain Eukaryota; kingdom Metazoa; phylum Chordata; class Actinopteri; order Cypriniformes; family Gobionidae; genus Gobiocypris; species Gobiocypris rarus. The sequence goes on from CM040920.1 coordinate 6,401,978, forward strand.
CATTATAACAAGATTCATGTTACCAGCAAGTTTATATTTTATAAAATAATATATTGCAACAGTTGAATTTGAACACACACAAAAACAAATTTGTTCATGACGTGAACCACATAGGAAGAACTTCATGGACAACGTCTTCACTGACTCCTAGAGAAGTGAATGAAATAAGGAACATTGAGTTGAACTTGTTCAACTCTCTAATTTTTTATTTCAAATTTTAAAGAAGTTCTTAGTCACTACCAAGCACACACACAATATATACTACACTAAATTATCAATCTTCATACCAAATAATGTTCATATTACTGAACTACTGCAAGTTCAAAGATTTGGGTGAACAGGTTCTTGAAACATTCATGTCAATAAAGCGCATCTGAACCGAGAAAATTCAAAAATAATAGAGAGCGATGCAAGAAATCTGAATAAAAATAACATGTTATTTCTACAATAACATGACTTTTTCTGTCATTTAAATATTTAAAGCACACATTGTGATATGCAGCTGCACTACATACCAACTGGATGCTCTCCCCTATTTTCTCAATTGTTTCTCTATCATTCTGTTAAATTCCTCCTCTTCACTGACATAGTAAATAAAGAACAATCACTGCTGGGTTAACAGAAATGCTGTTTTTTTAAAAGGATACATTGGACATTGTGTAAAAACAATTTAATGTTCTACTCTTACCTTTGATGATAATGAAAAAACCTTTTAAAAAAACAAGTTCATATAAATTAGCGCTAAGTCTAGGACTTGAGCAATGAATTAATCGTTTGTCATACTTCTGCCTGCCCTGAGCTGTGTCCTTCATATAGAGTACAGTACAGTACATGACACAATCAAACACGTGGCATAACGTATTTTAACAGTTATGCCTGACTATAAAAACGTCATATGTCTCAAACAACATTATAAAACCATGTCAAAATGAAGAGACGTACTCATGACATGTATTGTGTGGTAACGTTAAACAGGCTGACTTGTGAACACGTGACAGCTTAAACATTAAGATGATTTTAACTTACTTAAAATGAAGAAAAAAACCAAGAGTAACTAACAAGCTTTCAAGCATTTGTGCTGTCACTAAGTCAACGCAAGCTTTCATGCAAGTTTAGTTAAACAAATGTGCTTACAATTCATTTACAGCACTATCTATACGTATGATAGCTGATGCATTCCAGACTATTTAGCAAATCACGATCACTTCGGCTACGTTAACTTTCCAATGATATGCATCGCGATTGTTTTAAATGTTAAAATAAAAACTGATTCACATGTGATACTCACACTCTGATCGACATCCATCTTTGCTGGTCCTCTAACTCGCTAGGTGGCATTGTCAATAAAAACCTAGGGTCCTAGATTTGCGGGCCTAGGACTGCGGTCCTGAAAAAGCAGCCTCTGGTTGTGCAGGCAGATGTTACTCGATCACATACATGTTGAGCGCATGAATGCAGTGATCTCGTCATTGCAACTTGACTTCTGCAGACTAATGAACGCTTTCATCATAACTAACAGTGTAAACATGATGTAAATAAGAGATTTGTTGATTATAACAGGAGTTTTAGCGAGAGTCCAGAACTCAGTCACTGATAAACTTGCGCTGTTTAATTGACAGCTTCAGCGATTGTAAAGGGAGCGTTCTTTGATGGCTTTCTATATATAATTTAATCACAGTTTAAATAACAGATTAGTTTTATCCTACTAAGAGAAACAATGTGAAGTTGTTTCTGAGGGACATGGGGAGTACAATGTTTTGTGAGGAAGAACATCTGACAGTACATGAATCATTAAATATCAGTCATCACTGATCACAGATCAGGCATTAGAATGAATACATTTACTTAAATGATGCCGCAGTACTGTCAAGCCCATATCGTAAAAGTCTGTTTGCAAAGCCTGCGCTGAAATTGCGACTAATTTACCAAATAATCCACTGTGAAATGTACTGAATACAAATAAATAATGTTCAACTGAGACATTCACATTGTTGAAAATAAATACGCACATTCCTAGTATTAGGATCCTTTGGAAGGTAATGTTATTTTTAGTCGAGTGATCCTGTATTGCTCTTCTCTCCTCATCATCTCACTAACACGCCAGTGGGCGTGGCCAAAGTTGCAATGATGAAGTAGGCTGATTTTCTTCTGCAGAGACGGTCTTTCACCTGTATATGATGTCATGAATAGGCACATTCCACAACGAGTCGTTTTCTGAGATTGGTTCCAATAGAAGTTGTTTTGGACTAACAAGAAAGTTTGCAATTCTAAAACTTGCAGGATATTATTAAAGTATGATGACCTCTTATATGTCAAAACCTCAAGAAAAAAATGATTTATCAATTCATGACCCCTTTAATGTCAAGTGCCAAGTAAAGATACTTCTATTACATTTACAGTTATTTATTTATACATTTACAGTTGTTAATACATTATTTTATATAATACAATTTATTTTCCTGGGTAAAACATTGCAAGGCCTAACATATGAAAGCCCGTTTCCGCCACTAAATAAACAAATAAAATGAGTAATTGCTTTTTATCTCAGAATTCTGACTTTATTTTCTCACAATTGCAAGTTATGAAATCAGAACATAATTACACAATTCTGACTTTATATCACACATTTGCGAGTTTATATCTCAAAATTGTGACTTTATAACTCGCAATTGTGAGAAAAAAGTCAGAATTCTGAGATAAAAAAATCGCAATTACTCTTTTAATTTTTTATTTAGTGGCGGAAACGGGCTTCCATACGAACATGTGTGCAAAAAACAAATACAAATAAGCAAGAACTATAATATAAATTTGAAAAAGAATTTCCAAGGTTAGAGTAAGAGGATATTCAGATGTGGATGTTTTGAGTCATGCATTTTTAATAGCTCTGTGTTGTTGTCTAAATTAGTTTGTTTTTCTCAGTGGTGTTTATAATCATGGATAAATTATATTCAAAGTCAGCAACCAAGTCATGATGGGGCACACACTGAAACCATCAGAGACATGCATTGTTTCATAAGACAAATAAAGTCATTTAGGTTCTATATTACAACGGTCATCTGTCCGAGACCAGCATATGGCAATGCTGAATGCCCAATCACATCATGTTTTGCTAAGAAATGCATAATGTATCTGTATCGTTTTATAATGGTCAAACTCAAAATCAATACCTTTATGCTCCATATATCATCACAATCAATAGAAAAATGACCATTTATACAGCAAGAGTTTACAGTGAAATTAAAACAACAAAATGAAAGTGTATAAATAGATTATAAATCTTGGTCTCTGAGGATTTTTCAGCTCATTCCATTCGGTTTCAATATTGGAAATAAGGATTGCTGTGCAGAGCATGCAAATGCTTGCTCATCCTTCAAAGAGACACGAGCGATCCCTACTTACCCTTTTGGGAGCGCATGCATTTATTTGCACTGTCCCAAGAGTCCTTCAGTCGGTACACCGCCACCCCATTATGACTCACCAACAAAGAGACATTCTGAGCTCAACGCTACAAAATGTTATTCATCGCTCTGACACTTGACACAATGTTTCCATTATGTTTTCTAAAGAGACTTGGAATCTTGGCAGAATAAAATAGGACTCTATTTTCTCATTATAGAGCGAGGGAGCGCGGTTTCGTTCAAAACAATGGCTCTCCCTGGATAACTGTTCACCTGGAAAACAAATATCGGAAATGGTAAATGTGGTACTACAGGTAATGGGCTAGAACACTTTAAATCTTTTTTTAGTGCCTTCTTGGTGTGTGCTGTCATTTAAAGACCCCATGACATTTCCTTTACCTTCTGGCTGTCCCAAAGCGGAAAAATGCTGCCGTACACTGTGTCCTAACTAGATTTATCACAAAAAAAGTTTCCACCAGTCGGTCCACACTAGCAATGTTTCCATCCACCTATTTTATGTGTATTTTAGGAAATTCCACTTAAAACTGTGAATGGAAATGCCAAGATGTATATACATTCAAAAATTTGATTGGATACCTATAACAAGTGGACAAATTTCATTGCAAAGCATCTCAAATGTTGGTTTGATCATTCTGAATAATAGCCAAGGTCTGTCATCAAAATGATTTGGTTTTATTCTCTCCCAGAAGTGTCTCACACGATTCCAAAACACCAGGCATCTGACCGCAAGGTAACACAACAGTGTTCAGTGCTTTTCGTCTGTGAGAAGAGTCATTTATGATTTAGGAAAAAAGAGCCCCAGCAGCTTCCCTGATTGCAGCAACTTCCATTTTTATTACAGATATTTTGCACCAAATTCCCAAGAAGTGACATTTTTGTTCTTTTGAACACAGGATGGAAGCGCTGCTTAATTCGCAAATATTTTATGCAATATTTCAATTTTGTGGTTGGAAACATTTTCTGCAGTTTCTCCATTTTTAAAATAAAAGAACGCATTTGGAGACAAAAATTATTATATAATTATAATTTGTTTGGACAAAAAAAATATGCTAATGATGTGCTGTTGCAACCCAGGAACAGCAGAAGTAAGAGAGATATTTAGTATAGTAAAGTATATTGAGATGTAACAATTCACTTAACTCATGATGCAATACGATTCACGATTCTAATTTCACAATACGATTTTCTCACTATTTTTTTTTAACAAAATGAAATTTATAAGACAAATTGTAAAATAAAAGTGTCTTTTTACTTCTCAGAGAAAATTCTGCATAGTTCTTTGTAAAATTTAAATATACATTTCATGTCAAATAATAACTCAATTGAAATTTTAAAACAAATCCGCAGAAAGTCCCTTCAAGGAAATCTTCAATTGATGTTTTCTTGGGAGGAGGTTGTTTCAGCTTCTGAAATTAAAAGAAATTAAAAGACTAGGTCAAGTTTAAGTATAACAGTGACAGGGGTTTAACATTGTCATAAAGGCAAGATTTTAATTACACTGGCAAGAGTTAGAAAAATAGAACACATTTAGATAAGTATGCCATAATAATCCATGTACACATGTAGAGAAAGAGATAAAATAAATACAACAGCTGGTTTTGCAACAGCACAGATTTCTCCTTCAGTCTGTGGAATACATCCTCGCACTGGTCTTTCTCTTGATTAGGAAGAGCCAGGAATTCCTTTACTAAGGCACCTTGTAAAACACCTTGTATCTTTCGCTGTGAAAACACGGATGCTTGTGATCTCCATGGCAATCGCTCCTGACGCCACGAGTGGGGCTGCAAATCCGCCAGTCAGTGTGGTCAGGCCTATTATCTTTTACATGCAGACGGAGGTGACTGGAGCCTCTCACTGTGGTGATTATTAGTCGTTGGAAAGTCAAAATGCTGCCACAGCAGCCACACCTCCGATTTGAATGAGTCAACGTAAACTGCGGGCTTGCCATCGGCATGCTTCTGTTTGACGGTGCACAGTCTGTAACGCTACCTACAACTTGCTTGTTGCTATAATTCCTGTAAAGTGAGGTCACAGTATATGTTTCAGCGTTCCTGCTGTTTAAAACATGTATCGCGATTTCGTTTAACATCTCAACCGACTTGAAACGTCACACATGTGTACCGATTTTCAACCGACTCATTTTTCAACGCGCAGTGAGACCGTGTTGCAAAAGTTTATTTTGTGAATTTCCACTAGCACATTATGACCTCAAAGTTACAAGACCTAGACCTGGGATGCAAAACTCAGTTCCTGGAGAAGCACAGCCCTGCAGAGTTTAACCAAAGCAACTGTAAGGCAAGCCTGCAAAATTTAGCCAAAAAAAAGCGTAGCATCTAACGCTAACGCTGCAGCTTTGTTGGTACGCAGGGAAGGAGAGAAGAGGTTTTTTTGGGGATATCAATGGAGGAGAGTCTTTACTATGCTGATTAAACGGCTGTGGGGAAATAGCTTATCATTTAATGAATCAACAGCCTTTTGTTGGGAACAATATGTAGATTTTACCTTAATAAAAAAATATTTTTAAGAGATGGCAGAGTAGGGAATGTCGCGACAAGTATGTCTTGTATATTGTCTAAACAAAAAAATAAATGATATAAATGTTTTATTTCTTTGGCTTACAGGTTTTACCAATTACAGTAAGACTTGAATGACTATATGACTGCCATGCACTATGATGCTGATATAAAGCATTTTAATAAATAAAGAGAAAATTAATAATTTAATTATAAATATTGTATTATATTGTTGTTTAATGAAAAACAAATCATTATGTGTTCTTTCTATGGCTTCTTGTTTTCAACAAATGAATTGGTAACACTTTACAATAAGGTTGTATTAGTTAACATTAGTTAATGCATTATTTAACATGAACTAACCATGAACAACACCTCTGTTCAGCATTAGTTCATCTTTGTTAATGTTAGTTAATATAAATACAGCTGTTCATGGTTTGTAATGTTAGTTCCCAGTGCATTAACTAATGTTAACAAGATTTTAATAATGCATTAGGAAATGCTAAAATTAACATAAACAAAGATGAATAAATGCTTTATAAGTGCTGTTCATTATTAGTTCATGTTAACTTATGTAGTTAACTAATGAACCTTATTGTAAAGTATTACCAATGTATTAGACTTGAATTGTAATGATTTTATGACTGCTGTGTATGCCTAATAATGCATACGATAGGTGGCACTGACCGAGAATGCATTTTTCCTCATGTATGTCTCTTGTAGGTTTTCCCATTTAGCATTAAGCTCGTCCGCTGCACAACATACAACAGCAGCTTAAAATAAATAAAGTTTGTTACTATTCAGAAACTATCAATGAGTTTCTAAAGTGGATTTTGATAATGCAATAATGACATGCATTATTTGTAGTTTTATGATAACCTGAACGCTACACCTGCTTAGCATCTCTCATTTGTTTATTATAAAAACACATATAGAACATTTATTGTCGTAATCATGTATTTATTTGGCTTCGTGTTTCATCTGTAGAAATATTTATCTCAGTTGTTTATGTGCTGAACCGTGCGTAACAGCATCGTCATTCGCAAGGGCAGGAGCTTTGATCACATAATATGATTGACAGCTCTTGAGCTCTCTGACTCATAACAGACACGCATGGAAGAAAACAGTGCTCTGTATGCTGTTTCAAGCTCTACAGATCACATAATTCAGTGGAATATTTATAGAAATTATAATCTGTAAGAACATGTAAGAATAAATCTGTTCTCAGACACCAGAGATAGCACTCAACATCCATTCTCTTCTCTCTTTCGTGAATACTTTTCTTTTACACAGGTTTTATTTGGAAGGCTCATTTCATTGCGGGGAGACAAAAAAAAAAAACACCGGTCGGAAAACGAAATTACGCTTTTTCGCACTGCGATTGGTCGCGCCCGATTTGAATAGCTCCATAGGGATCTATTGTTTCGATAGAAGAGTGTCATCACATTGTACATTTGCGCTGTTTAATCACGCTCAGTGTGAAACAGTGGCGTAAGCAGAAAGTGGATGATGGGTGGGCCTCTAATAGTGTGGGTGGGCCAGAATAAGTCGCATTAACTCTTGATTTGGAAGACAAATCCAAAAATCTAATTGAAATATAGCAACACAGCTAAAAGTATCCCTTATATGTTGAACCTTTTAATGTCTATTGTCTTTTAATATAGTCTACTTGTACATGTTGATGCATTCTCAAGCCCCTGAACGCGCTGTGTTTGGGATGTTTGAGCACAACGCACGGAAGGACCGTTTGCAAGGTTGCTTTCTTTTGGAAATTCTGCTGCTAGTGTCGCAGATGAAATACTTCACCTGTAAGCACTAAGCACGGTGCAATCAAGTGTGAGCGGCTGCAACGTGATAAAAATTGAAAACAAAAACAAAGCATGAGAGAGATCCAACACGAATCCTGATAACTATATCACAAAGATATAGTATCGACAACCTGCCATTGCTAATACAGTACATGTGGCTTATATACATTTCAGAAAACCACTAGCTCACAAGTATTAAATGCAAATATTGCATAGCCATTCCACGGCAGGACAGACTAAAAACCTACCCATGGCTGATGTCTGTTCTAAACAAGTCGTAGTTTGCTGGGTTTTGAATTGAATTAATCATCATAATCCTAATTATCTGTTTTTTCACTTTCAAACCACATTCCTGTCATCTTTGTCATCATTAATGGCAGTTTTTTTTATAACAAAAAAGGCGCAGAGAAGAAGATTACATTACTTCTGGCATGACGCAACTGAATAGACGAATTAGCATATTTTTATTCATATTAGAATACAGTTCTAATGCATGACAAAATAAAATCACATTTAAAATAATTATTGAATAAATTGTTAAAAGTTAGAAAATAGTATTTTTTTTATTTTTTTTAAATAATGTATTTCCCTGGATCTGAAAGGATTGGCAAGCTGTCAATCTGGGTGGGCCTAAACCCACCCGTAGCTACACTAGTTATGTGAAAGGCCCTTAACCGACTGTTATAAAACTCTGAATGCTGGCCACTGACTTCACTGCTATTATGTGATAGGCTGATCACGTGTTAGCTGTTATGCTTTGTCAAATGGTAAGAGCCACAGACCCTCACATCAAGCAACAATAAGACAATCTCTGGTTTAGCTTCAATCAAGTCCTCCGGCTTATATGACAACTACATACTACACAACTACACAAAAACTACATTGTGTTTGGAACCTAACTCTGCAGGAATTGAGTTTCGGACCCTGACCTAGATTAAAAGTTAAAAAGTCCAATTGTATTTTCAAGGGGTCTTTAAAATTACACCATTACATCACTGTAACCCAACACATGGCAACACTATGAACGACTTGCACTTAGATGGTGGGGCTCTCAAAACATTCCATAACAGCAAGAACATACGCGAGCAGATCTAACCAAGTCTACGGAACTCATCACTCCTCTCACCAACTCTATCTCCATACCAGCACCAACATGAAAGTACCTTTCTTATTTTGGCTTGAAAAGAAACTGAAAAACGCTATTAAATTCTGGGTTAGCATTTATATGGTTTGTTATGGGCTGAAAATCGTGTTGTTACATTGCTCCTTGTGCTCGGCAGAGCGACTGTTGTGGAGGGAGATGGCACTGCAGACTGGCTTTCATTCAGAGCAAATCAAGCGTTGCCAGCAATTCAGAGATCAAAGGAGGAAGACGCTAGAGGTTCTTTCTCTGTAAATAAAAAGCCTTCATGGCAGCATGTGGGCTCGTCCTGTGATATATTTGATTAATAAACCCAATTACACACTGTTTGCATAACCGTCCCCAGATCTGTAAGCTGGGCTCCTGGATGATTGACACAGACCTGTGCAGGTGGCCATAAGCCCTTGAACATAAAAATATGCAAAAATCATTAGAACGTGACCATGGTGTTTGGAAAACTATGAGGATTATGAAGCGAATGAATCAAAGGGCATTTAAAATTAACATGAAATTAAAATGAGCCCTATTTGCTTTTTTAATACACATTTCTGGTCTTATTGTCCATGAATTATTGGTGCACATTATTTAAAATAAATAACAAAATAATAATATCACCAGAGCTGATGGCTAATGTCACCATGGAAGTCCTTGAAAAACCCAAACGCCTGCAGATCTTCCCTTAGGACACTTTTCACGATCGAATCAATTCTCAGTGGATAAAATCAAGTTCCACCCTACATTTCTTATTATTGTATAGCCTGTTTCACCTAAATATACATCTGATTATAAAAGTAAAATGGGTTTGAATGCAGTTTCACGTTAACTTTAGGAATTGACATTCTGGATTCCTTCCACACATGACTGACAACTACACAAAATACATTCACTATTTGTCATTTTTATTTTGGTCAAAAAGACTACATTGCGGGGGAAAAATTATTCATAGTCATGCTTCACATGAAATGAGAAAAGTGCTTACAACACATGCAGTCATCTACTATATCAGCTCAGCATTTTGGAATATGCCAAAATCAGCAACATGAAATAGTAAAAGATCATCAGTTTCACTACACACCAGTGTTTGAGGAAAAGCTGTAAGTTGCATCATCTGATGTAACACCCCTTTAATGACAGTAAAGGTGGAGATCAAAGATCTGTCAAAAACCCAGAGGGTCGAACACTCTCTCGCTCTTACAAATGTGGAAGTAAGTGAACAATTTCCTTCTTATCTTGATTCATTAGAGCAGTGATTCCCAACCAGGGGTACTTCAGCAGGTTAGGTCCCCTGCAGGTTTAAGCTATTTACAAGGCTGAAAGCAACTTGCACAGGCATATCTTAAAATATGTCAGTGCCATTGTTTTTTTTCTAAGACACATTTAAATGCCCTTATTAAACTAACGCCTAATCCTGGTTTAGGGCCCTATTTTAACAATCTGAGCGCATGGTCTGAAACTTATGGAGCAAATGCACTTAGAGCTACACTGTGTAACTTATTTAGTTTATTATTAGCTAAAATATGTGCTTATTAATGTATATTTACTTATTTCAAGTAATAAAGTATTCTCGTAAGTTTATAATATGCCATTGAAAATACATACAGGTGAGGGGTTCGAATGCCGGTCGCCATGTTGCCCCTCCATCTTGAAAGTACATTAGCCAAAGAGGGACATACCCGTAAATTCAAGCTTCGCCTTTCGTGTTTTAACACTCGATGGCACTGTGTCGAATGTGAAGAGGGGGATTGCTTGAGACGGATATATGAAAACCTAAAAGCCTTTTTGAAAGTCTGTTGCTGATGGAGCATCACTTGAAGGAACACTCATGAACAAGGTCGAACTGGAGGCCATGTTAATCTTGGACTAAATCGGCCACCGTAGGAGTTAAAACGAAATGAGAATTGAGAGGAACAGAAACTAATATTCACTGGATGGTCATACACCTTTTCACCGCTAGATGGGGGAAAATATCACACAGTGTGGCTTTAGGGAATCTCCGAATCCACTTTTGCTAGTTTAAAGTCTCTGAATGAGTCGTGTGTGTTTTGGGTGTAACGTGCAATAAACCAATCTCATCTCCCATTCTCTTTAAAAGCCAGTTGTGCTTGCACCATGGTGGATTCACTATTTACACGGCAGAATTTGTCAGCGGAAAAACTGAATGCTTCTCCAGAGAGGAATCCTTTTTTTTGTAATATTTAAAAATGTGAGCTGCTGCGCATCCCTGTGTGTGTAATAAGCAGAGTGTATGTTGACGTACGTAACGTGCCCTTTAAATAAAGCAAAAAAAATATTGCGCCATTGACTTTAGACCAGGTTTTTGTTTGTCAATGGCGCAGTTGTTTTCAGATGCCTCAAAATAGCAACGTGCCAACAATGCACCTGAACACACCTTTTTTTTAGACCAGCCCTGGGCGAACAGATGGGCTCGAGTGCATTTGCTATTTAAACAACGTGGTACTGGACGGGTGTCAGACTGAAACTCTATGCAGTTCTAAAAGTAACAGATTCATTAATTGATAATGTTTCAGTTTGTAATGAAGCTACTTGCTGAATTGTTAGCTTTTTAAAGATTAAGGCAATAAAAGTATCTGCATATCTGTGTTGGAATTAAGGTAACTGCAACTTTTTATCACTCAATTACTTTAAGTTTATATCTCATAAATCTGAGAAAAAAAGTTTTGCGAGTTTATATTTCCCAATTCTGACTTTCTTTCTCAGAATTGGGAGATTTAAATTGCGAGTTACTTCTCAGAACTGCGAGACATGAACTTTGCAAGAAAAAAGAATATAGTGAGATATAAAGTTGCAGGCTCATTGGAAATACGTGACTCTGCCTACATTTTTGCAAACCATGAAATATATATCTCCAGGTACGTTTCCCTGCACTTTTTGGGTGAAACGTCCACTAGAGACGCTAAGTGGTATCAGTTTTTCTTAACCAATTCCCTAAACCTAACCATTTGTGTATTATAAAAAAACAGGATATAACAGGCAGATAAGACTGCAGGCACAATTTATTTAAAAAGTACAAATATTCCAAGTGTTTCGAGGCCAAACGATTGATTTTTGTGAAGAAAATCCCCAAAAGCGATCAATGTTGAGTCCACCCGCCGAAGATCATATTTGAAAATTGCCGCCATTACATCAGTCTCGTGACCAATTGCGTCATTACGTCAGCTTTGATTGTAAAATGCCATTGGCTCTTGTGTGTCTCGTGACCGACCGCGTCACACACAAGAGTTAAGAGTATTATTTGAATGAAATATGAACGAGTGGCAGGTGTTCACACGGAGCGGTGGATTGGATCATTTCAGCGATTAAAACATTAAGATCAACTCTGTTCTTCACATGAAGATATCGTATGACTTCAGAAGACTTGGAATGCAACATGAGTTAATACTTTTACACTGTTTTGGTCAGTTTTTGCAATAAATACCTGTGACTTAGGATAGGGTAGGAATGGGGTTAGTTGCTCCAAAATATAAAAGTATCCTTTAAATAATCATAAAATCATGTCTACTTTTACAAATGCAAAAAATTAAATGTATTTCAATAGGAATTAAAATTTGTGCTTAAACCACGTTTTTCTTGAATTGTGGAGGGAAACATACCTGGAGGTACATATTTCAGGGTTTGCAAAAATGGAGTCACGTATTTCCAATGAGCCTGGTTGAAAGTTGCAGTTAACTTTATACAGGTCCTTCTAAAAAAATTAGCATATTGTGATAAAAGTTCATTATTTTCCATAATGTAATGATAAAAATTAAACTTTCATATATTTTAGATTCATTGCACACCAACTGAAATATTTCAGGTCTTTTATGGCATACAGCTCATGAAAACCCAAAATTCCCATCTCAAAATATTTGCATATCATGAAAAGGTTCTCTAAACGAGCTATTAACCTAATCATCTGAATCAACTAATTAACTCTAAACACCTGCAAAAGATTCCTGAGGCTTTTAAAAACTCCCAGCCTGGTTCATTACTCAAAACCGCAATCATGGGTAAGACTGCCGACCTGACTGCTGTCCAGAAGGCCATCATTGACACCCTCAAGCGAGAGGGTAAGACACAGAAAGACATTTCTGAACGAATAGGCTGTTCCTAGAGTGCTGTATCAAGGCACCTCAGTGAGAGGTGACCGGACCCTGAGGAAGATTGTGGAGAAGGACCGATTCCAGACCTTGGGGGACCTGCGGAAGCAGTGGACTGAGTCTGGAGTAGAAACATCCAGAGCCTCCGTGCACAGGCGTGTGCAGGAAATGGGCTACAGGTGCCGCATTCCCCAGGTCAAGCCACTTTTGAACCAGATACAGCGGCAGAAGCGCCTGACCTGGGCTACAGAGAAGCAGCACTGGACTGTCGCTCAAATTTTACATGTCATTCGGAAATCAAGGTGCCAGAGTCTGGAAGAAGACTGGGGAGAAGGAAATGCCAAAATGCCTTAAGTCCAGTGTCAAGTACTCACAGTCAGTGATGGTCTGGGGTGCCATGTCAGCTGCTGGTGTTGGTCCACTGTGTTTTATCAAGGGCAGGGTCAATGCTGCTAGCTATCAGGAGATTTTGGAGCACTTCATGCTTCCATCTGCTGAAAAGCTTTATGGAGATGAAGATTTCGTTTTTCAGCACGACCTGGCACCTGCTCACAGTGCCAAAACCACTCTTAAATGGTTTACTGACCATGGTATTACTGTGCTCAATTGGCCTGCCAACTTTCCTGACCTGAACCCCATAGAGAATCTGTGGGATATTGTGAAGAGAAAGTTGAGAGACAGACCCAACACTCTGGATGAGCTTAAGGTCGCTATCGAAGCATCCTGGGCCTCCATAACACCTCAGCAGTGCCACAGGCTGATTGCCTCCATGCCACGCCGCATTGAAGCAGTCATTTCTGCAAAAGGATTCCTGACCAAGTATTGAGTGCATAACTGAACATAATTATTTGAAGGTTGACTTTTTTTTGTATTAAAAACACTTTTCTTTTATTAGTCGGATGAAATATGCTAATTTTTTGGGTTTTCATGAGCTGTATGCCAAAATCATCAGTATTAAAACAATAAAAGACCTGAAATATTTCAGTTTGTGTGCAATAAATCTAAAATATATGAAATTTTAATTTTATCATTACATTATGGAAAATAATGAACTTTTATCACAATATGCTAATTTTTTGAGAAGGACCTGTATATAATAAATACTGTAACAAATGTATTGCTCATTGTTAGTTAATGCATTAAACTAATGTTAACTAATGAGAGCTTATTGTAAAGCATTCTTTTTTAAATTGCAAATACCCTATTTTGCTGTGTTACAAGTGTTGCAGCTGTGCAGAATGCATGTTGAATCTGAATCTGTGACACATGATGTATCTTGAGATTTTGAGTTTGTACTGAACATACAGAGTATTGTTTCTTTAAATGTTCAGGTCATAGAAAGGTCTTAGAATCTTAGAGGAATTAAATATGATTTTAAACTGTGCATCAGCCTTGGCTTGAGTGCTTTACTCTACACACTTCTGAGAATCACAGCATTAAAGAGCCACTTTAATTCAATCACGATTTTCCCGCACTGCTGCTTCACAAGCTGCAAAGACAAAAAAGCTGAAATACCACACACATTAACAGAATGGAAAAATGTATCGTGTGAGCTCATAAATTCCTAAATACCTTAGTCGGTATTCTGAACACTTTCCACAAATTCTGGATTCAAAGAATTTTTTTTTTGTGCATTAAAACTCACTGCAGTGATGTGCTTTTATTCAGAGAGGTCAGAATTCATCAAGTGTAGCTCATCCCAGACCTTCACTCGCTCTTGAAATACTTTAAACGCATCACAGCAAAGCAAGAGCAGTCGGGATAATGATGACCCCTGAGACATCCCAGTCCAAATTTCAACAAAACAACTTTACTTATTTATTTATTTATTTATTTTTATTGCATGTAAGACTCTGAAGAAAGTTCCATTGAAACAGAGGAGAGAATTAAATGAGAAAGGTTACAGTAGTGATAATTTATTGTGGAAAACATGTAAAAATTTATATTTTTAGCTACATGTATTATTTAGTTCTAGATGATACCAAAATATAACATGTATGTTTATATCTTGTACATCTAAAATGCTATCTATAACAAACACAAGAATAAAAAGGTTTTTGCAAAAGAAAACAAAATTAACCTAGACTAAAATGTCTTAACTGACAGCCAACTTGCATTGGCATATCTTAAAATATGTCAGTACCATTGTTTTGTCTCAAGATGCACAACAGTAATATGCACATTTATAAACATTTTGCCAGGTCCGTCAAATCGGCACCAATGGGGTTTGAGAAGGACGGTACCAATGGGGGCCTGATCAAGTCCTGAAGTTCATCGCCGAAGCTATCAGCGCAGGAGTTGAAGGGGTAAAGAGGTCCCGACCCTCCAAGCATAGAATCACTTTTTACAGATGGGGAACAGCCTAAATCTAATAAAAGGAAATCTGCAGGCATGCTGGCCTATGCAAGTGACTGGCAGTTGTTAGTGGACCTGGAAAAGCTGAAGATCCCTGACCATATCGCAGTTACTAACCTGCGACCAGACATCATCCTAGTGTCAGAATCCACTAAACAAGTGCTATGGGAAGATTGCTTGGAAGAGGCATTTGAGAGGAAGCTCTCCAAGTATGCAGGACTGGTAAGTGACTGCAAGCAGGCAGGATGGAGAGTGAGGTGTATCCCAGTGGAGATGTGGATGTGGGGGATCTGCAGCACGTTCCTTAGCCAGAGCCTACAGAGAGCAAGAAGGCAGCTATCCACAGTATCATTGAAGCAGCAGATAGGGCTTTAAGGTGGCTATGGCTCAAAAGAGGAGAGCCATGGAGTGCTGAGTACCTAGCCAGCTGGACACAAGCTGGGGTCTGGAGGAGGTTATATGATGTTGAAAACACCCAATTATTCCAGGAACATCACTGATGATGCGTATAGTGTCATCATAAGATCATAATCATAATTTTCAGCCGGAATTGGCCCAACTGTGCTTGCTATCTGGGAAATCCAGACTCGCTACAGTGGTTTTGACGGAACAAGATGTTTTTATATCAGGGGATGAGCCTATGCCAAGGGCGTGGTGAGCTCGTGCCAGGGGCTTGGGAAGTGATGGCAAACAACGTCCAATAGGAAGATTCAACTGCAGTAGCCACCGTTCAACCTTAAGAGGGCAGCACTCAGACGTTTTTACACCATATATTGTAGAATTAAAACACTTTATACCCAAATGTCAAAACATTTACTCAAATCAATGAACGGCACTAATAAAGCCCCAGTCTTGCAGATCATTAACTAAAAAAAGTCATTTTAAGGTTTCAGTAACACTTCTGATAAAGGAAGCCGGTTTAGAGGCGTTCAGGAGCGACACTCCTATTGCTCTTTTGATTATGTGATCGATCACACTACCCGGCCTGGCTGTTATTGTCTGTGACTGTTTTTGTCTTTGTGGAAATAACATTGGTGGGAGTATTTGACCTTTGGGTTTCCGACACAGAACAGTGCTGTACGTCATCGTGCTCCTGGTGAGGCCGATTCCACACACACACACACACACACACACACACACACACACACACACAGACACACACACACACACACACACACACACACACACACACACACACACACACACACACACACACACACACACACACACACACACACACACACACACACACACACTGTACAAAACCGTTTGTTTTTGTGAAATGTGGGGACATTCCATTGGTGTAATGCATTTTATACTGTACAAACCGTATTTTCTATCCCCCTACACTGCCCCTGCCCCTAAACCTACCCATCACAGGAGACTGCGCAGTTTACTTTCTGTGAAAAAAACCTCATCCTGTGTGATTTATAAGCATTTTGAAAAGTGAGGACATGAGAACGTCCTCATATTTCACCCTCTTTTGTAATACCTATGTCATACCCATGTCATTATACACATTTGTGTCCTGATATTTCACAAAACACACACACACACACACACACACACACACACACACACACCTGGTTCACTATCTTTGTGGGGACTCTCCATATACGTAATTGTTTTTATACCGTACAAACTGTACATTCTATCCCCCTACACTGCCCCTGCCCCTAAACCTCCCGTTCACAGGAAACATTCTGCATTTTTACTTTCTCAAACAAAACTTATTTATAAGCCTTTTGAAAAGTGGGGACGGCTGCTGGTCCCCACAATGTATGTGATCTCAGGTTTTGCTATCCTTATGGGGAAATTTGTAATATGTAACCCACAATGTAATATAAACAAGGACACAATGTTATGTGCTTTGAGAATTGAGGTAGTTTAATGCTGTCTCTCGTGACACTTTTGTTTGCTTCCTGCTGTACGTGTACATTCAGTTTGAAGGAGTGGCTTTGGAGACACACTGAAGGCTTGTGGGATCTTATGCTATTAAAGCTAGCTCGCTATTGCTAGCCTCTCCTAAAATTACCTATGCTACCTTTAACATTTTCAACAATTGAGTTAAGAGTTCAAAGAATAGAGTTCTTTGTCACCCGGAAATACACATTTTCACCTGAATTATGCATGCAGGTACAAAACACATACTTTGTGCACATCAGTATACAGACTTGTGAAAATACATCCAGTAAACTCCTGAAATCTGGATACTTATGAAATTCTACAGTGTATTTATGATACATCTCTTTCATGAAGTCAGAAATGTGGGTTTTGTATTAAGCACACACACATTGGTTATATAGACAAGCTTTCGTTTAATAAAGGTTCCCTGACTGCTGTGATTAAAACTTAATTCTCTCTTAAATAATACATGCAGACCAGCTCTAAAATGCAAAGCTGAACACTATCTGTGGAGGCAAATATATGTTTACATGAATTCAATGTAAATTATTCCCTGCTCTGGAGGCACAACAGCTTATGTTGTTGCTGTAGTCTGAAAGAAATACACTCCTAAAGCCCCAGAGGCTGTGGAAATGGTTCTCTGTCCTGACTACTGGCATATTTTCACAGCCACAGCATATCAGCAGAGACACAGAGCCCAAAGTCTGAGAACAATGGAAGCAATAATAGAGACCGGGCACTTCTTAAAAGCCGATACTTTTGCATTTGAGTTAGATAAGAAAATGGTAATGAACTTGCCATTAGTAGCTATGGCATGAGATACACCTAAGTGAGATAATATAAGTCTTCTGTAGACTTAATGATTTTGAAATGTCTTACAGCAAGAGTTTGTACAGTATGTGCAAGTGTGTGTGAGTGTGTGTGTGTGTGTGTGTGTATAAATGGCATTTGTAAATGTTACCGAACCCCTTCAAATAGTACTTGGTCTACATCAGTTTTAGATTTTAGAAAGTGAAGTACATATTGAAAAAAGCAAGAGAACTGATATTAGGCTTGCAATAAGGCGCATTATGTGAATTTCTGATTTTAGCATTTCTGACAATTGTCAAGTTTATGTGCATTTTACAAGGGGTCTAAATGTTGCTCATCAAAATAGAATTTAGATTTGGAACAATTCATTTTAAAATACTCTTCTTTCAAGTTTTGAGATCTTAAGTTGACATGAAATAGACATTACAATAGTCTTTTCTTCCCTGGACAAGAACAGATGTATGGTAGGACTTGATTTTGTCCATTGGGAATTGATTGGATCGTTGTGGTTTGCTATTGGTCGATCTTATGGGACAACCTGAGGGAGGGACATTGATTAAAAATTACTAGGGCACAAAAACGATATGCATGAATAAATCTAATACTGCAATATTCCATAAAAAATAAGAATTGTCCATTTTAATTTTATGGTGACTTACAATAGGTAGAATACGTTTGCATAGTACAATGGCTTATAAAAATTAAAATAAAATAAAAACTCTTTAAAAAACAACAAAACAATATGATTCACTGGAATACCTGACCCTAACAAATGCTACATGATAAAAACATGCTTGCAGAAGCATCCAGCGTCAGGTTTGTCATGCTCAGTTGAACAGACCACAAAGGAAAGCTGGAATTATGAGAGCAGCTCCCAAACTCATTAATCATCTCACTCAGTAGATCTCACTGCTTTGTAGGGATATAAATGTGAGCCATTTGTGAGAGGAGACTGCTGCCTGGGAGCTGTGAACTGGCTGGCCCATCATCTTAAAATGACAGATATTGTATTCTTTTAACTCAGGGTCCCTTTGTCACACTCGCTACGGCCCACCGAGTCACTTCATCGATCACCTGCTCTGTGCAAACAAGCATGAACTCCCTCATTTCTGGCTAATAAATCTGCCTCTGTGCTGAATTGTTGAGTATAATCGTGCACATGGTTCATTCCGGAAGTCAGACTTCCCACAACATTAAAGCTGATTCTGGATCACTGCTCAGGAACTAATATTATATACTATAATATTGCATATTATGGCTGGGTATTGAAAGATTTCACAAACCATTTGAATTCTGATTCACAAGCTCTTGATTTGATTGAATTGATTTGAATGTACACCGATTTGGCAACTTCCTAAAATTGTGCTTGTGCCCTTTTGCTGCCACAACAGCCCTGACCCGTCGAGGCATGGACCCTAGAAGGTGTGCTGTGGTATCTGGCACCAAGATGTTAGCAGCAGATGATTCCTGTAAGTTGCGAGGTGGGGCCTCCATGGATCGGACTTGTTTGTTCCGCAGATGTTCGATTGGATTGAGATCTGGGGAATTTGGAGGCCAAGTCAACTCCTCAAACTTGTTGTTGTGCTCCTTAAACCATTCCTGACTTTTTTTTTGCTTTGGACGCATTATCCTGCTGAAAGAGTCCACAGCCACCAGGGAATACCGTTTCCATGAAAGGGTGTTCATGGTAGGCAACTATGCTTAGGTAGGTGGTACGTGTCAAAGTAACATCCACATGGATGGCAGGACCCAAGGTATATTTACAATAAAGTTTTATTCATGTATCAACAGAAAACTGCATAGAGTAACCACTGTCGGATTTAACATAAAAGATATTGGTTCATCAAAATGAAGACTAAATAATCAATATTGTCAACCTAACCCTATTACAGATGGTGTCGTTTTCAATGTTGTTTTGATATATGCATGCAAAAAATGCTACATTTTATTTCCTTGCCTGGGTCGTAAGTGAAGCTGTAGCTGAGACGGCAGTTTACTTTATTTGAATCAGAGTTCAGACTTGTTAATTACCAAATATAAATATTAATGATCATAACAGAAGATTAACTAAATTTGACACTAAGCCCAATTTTGCAAGTTGGTTTGAACTTCTTGTACACTTGGTGCCAAATTTGGGTGGCCATAAAGTGATGCCAAGATTCAAAGACTTATCTTAATTAAGACTCAATTAGAACACACACACACACACACACACACGCACACACACACACACACACACACACACACACACACACACACACACACACACACACACACACACACACACACACACACACACACACACACACACACTAATCTGAACAACAGTGACGTGGCGAACATGCCTCTCAGCTGGATGCTTCTAATTCAGATTTGAAGAACAGCAGTGCCAAATTTAGCTTTCTTAATCTAATGCATTATCCTAATACACCCTTCCAGTTTAAATACATCTTCTTTCCCTGAGAACCAACAATATATGAAAGAATTAACACTTTAATTAAATAATTAACCTGTTAACTGTCATAATAGCTTGGTTATACCTCTGTAGTTGTGGTAGTGAAACTCCAAATGCTTATATCCAAGTGTAAGTTTGTATCACTGCTTTAATGTATTTGGTATCAAAATAATCCTCTTTTCATTTCTTAATTGATTGTGTATAGTATGTTACTATGAAAGGCATCATGCTATTTTTTTTTTTTTACCATACTTTGGTGTTTAAACTGCACAAATTCTTTATTCCACCATAAACCCGCAAATACGGTGTGAAGGAAGAACAAAGACCTTCTCCTGGCCAAAAATGGGTTTGACTGATAGAGTCTTTAAGAGTTCCCTATCTAGAAACATCTTTGTTCAATCTCTTTTGAGACAATACGCTTCCTGGAAGATGATTTATTTCCTAGAATTGATAACTGATTATGCTGCCTGTTTGGTGGATGAACTGATTAAATAATTGTAATATGAATTCTGCAACAGTCAATTCTGGAGCTAATCCAAATATTTAAAATGTATTATGATTCATTGTAATTAATTCTAGGCTACATATTTCCCTTTCAAGCTAATTTGCTACAATCATCTCACAGTGTGTTTGATGCTACGACCTATGTCTGCTGACTAAAACTGGAACATGAAATGGCATATTGATCAACGTGATATGGCACAAAAATTTTAAACTACTTACTTCAAGCTCCATTTGCAAGATTGGCATGAAAAGTTGGTCTCCTTTCCCTTGCCATGACCACATTGATATTCGCTTCCTCCTCTTTTATTCAGCACACATAAAAACCACAATGGCCAAAGTGTGATTCATCTTGTTATGTTTGTTTGCCACTAGTGCATGATGAAGACGTTTTATTCTTCTATACTATCTTGTGTTGTAGCCTATGATTCAATAGGTGTCATCATTGTACGGTCTACATACATGTCGTACCCAAGTTTATTAGATCCATTTTGTACAGTGTGATTTGTATGTGTGATGTGTTATGTCTGGGTGAAAAGTGTGCTCTGAGGTATGAAAATGCATATGTTGACAGGCAGGTAGGACATCCTATTATTGCATTCGGACCGAATACAATGATTGTACAAAATGGTTTTGGTCCTGAGACTTCCACAGAGTATTGCCAAAAACCCCTCCAAATTGTTGAATCCATGGCCATAGGTGTATAAAATCAAGACGCTTCTACAAACATTTGAGAAAGAATGGGTTGCTCTCAGGAGCTCAGTGAATTCAAGCGTGGTACCGTGATAGGTTGCCACCTGTGCAATAAGTCCATTTGTGAAATTTCCTGAGAAATTTGCATTACTCAAAAAACGGTCAACTTTTAGTGGTAGCTCAAGATTAGCTCAAGAACAGTGCGTAAAGAGCTTCATGGAATGGGTGTCCATGGCCGAGCAGCTACATCCAAGCCTTAAATCACCATGTGAAATGCAAAGTGTCGGATGCAGTGTAAAGCACGCTGCCACTGACTCTAGAGCAGAGTCGTGTTCTCTGGAGTGATGAATCACGCTTCTCTGTCTGGCAATCCGATGGACAAGTTTTGGTTTGGCGGTTGCCAGGAGAACGGTGAGAACTTGCCTGACTGCATTGTAAAGTGTAAAGTTTGGTTGAGGGGGTATTATGGTGTGGGGTTGTTTTTCAAGGGTTGGGCTTAGCCTCTTAGTTCCAGTGAAAGGAACTCTTAATGCTTCAGCATACCAATACATTTTGGAACCTAAACCTTGTGGAAAGCCTTCCCAGAAGCGTTGAAGCTGTTATAGCTGCAAAGGGTGGGCCAACTCCATTTTAAACCCTATGGATTAAGAATGTCATTAAAGTTCATGTGCATGTAAAGGCAGGCGTCCCAAAACTTTTGGCATATATATTTATATTTAGACCATTTTTATTATTGATAGCTATCAGGATGTGAAGAGAGTTTCAACCAGTAAAAATGCCTTAACTTTACCCTAACTTTAACATTTCTCTTTACTAAATAATTTAAATAATTTCTAAATCAATTGAAACAGGGGCCCTACCTCCCATAATTCTTGAGGGTCTGGGACTCTCAACCACTCATCAATTCAAAAGCTGCCTACTAATGTATAGGGGATCATGCATAATCATGTATTATGATATTCACACACACACAATACTAGGACAAAGGATCATAGAAACATGAACAAACTGCTCATAATTTGACATCCTCTATAAATGATAGCCTTTGGGTTCCTGACATATGATTGATTGTCAGTGTCTGCAGGAGCCTTGGGAATCATGAAACACCGATATTCTGTGCTGAATAGAGTGCAGGCATCACCTTGAGATGGGATAGAGGGTAAAGTATTGGCATATTATAAGAATGAAGCACCACAACAACACAGGGCTCTCAACCGTCCTACAATTCATAAACATGATCAACACTGCTGATCATTAAAGAGCTTAAAACACTCACAGAGTTACATAGCGATATGATGTTCATGTGACTGCATTAAAGTAGCCCACTGGGGTAATATTTTAAATAAACAAACTAAAAACTTCTATAAATGAAAAACACAGCCATACCAGCTGACTGTAAGTTGAATTATTTTCCAAAAGCCTGGGTGCAATTTCCTGGTAATTGCTATATGGTCAATGGATGAAAATATACCATGAGAGAATTTATGCTGACCTTTCAGTACTGTTTTTAATACAATCTTTGGAAGAATAGTGTATTTGTGAATGGATCAACCAACTGCACAATCATATAACATATAGGTGGTTCTTGATAAGCCGCATCCCAGAAATAGGTCTCATGGGTTGCAGATGGCAAGAGGAAAAAAGAATGTGGTGTAACCATCAATAAAAAATAATAATATATCATATAAATGTTGCACCATGTACACGTCATTGTTTTTTTTTAAGTATTCATATTTGACAAAATAGAAAGATATTTTTTCAAATATAAGGAATTATTCATGATTAAATAGTTTTGGGGAGTCACATTTTACAAACTGAGCCAGTGTTATTTTAGTGTCATTGATATCCTGTTATTGTTTCTCTTAGTATTTTGAATTGGATTTTATTTTCATATTTTTATTAGTGCTGTGCCAACGCAGGTGATACATTTCTTTCAGTTTAACACATTAAAAATATTTAACGCATTTAACGCAATGTTCATTTTAATATCCATTTTTGCCTAGCAGTACATTATATGATCACGCTCTTAAACCCACTAAGCGTGACCAGACAGAAGAGAAGGCGCTGTATGTCAGTGTCCTGTCTGTGTGGCTGCGTCTCAATCAGATCTCTAGTTCAGTAGTCAGGGCACTGATCAGGGAGACGGCCAGTTTTTGGGTGAACTATCGCTTCAAGTCCACATGTCCACATGTCATCTGTAGTTTCAACCACATAGCTTTACGACACTCATTGCAAAACTATGGTTTCAGGAAACGGCCAAATCGTTCAATGACAGAATGACAGAGTTTGCAACCATAGTTGGCTAACAATGCTTTTGTGAAACGCACCACAGTACATGTTGAAATAAGGCATTTAAGTTATTTTTCTACCACTATCTTCCTTCAATCTGCTGTTAAAACCAGAGAACATCATATTGTAAATGAACAGCTTATTCAAGTATATGTTGCCTGACATATAAAATGGTCTGTGTTTTAAAAAAAATTGTACTGAATCCTGTCTGTTATGTGGTAGCCCTGATGAAAAATTGCAAAGTGAAGTCGTTCCCATGAGTATTTGAAGGAGGGATTTTTAAATTAATATGTACATCCTTTTCCATGAAGTCAAGAACGCTTTCCATCCATTTGAGCCTCCAACAACAAATCCAAGGACAATGACAGAGAAAGCATATGTAATTTGAATATGCAAATGGAAAGAATGATAAGTTTACACTGACCTCTATCCAATTTCTTTTGCTTGTAATAAGTATGACTGAAGGACACTCCATTTGAACACTGCGACCTCCACAATGATTCTCTGAATGATGCATGCATGTTCTAGGTTTTGTTAAAGTAGTTGATACCGTTTTCTTTGCTAGGGTGACCATATTTTGATTACAGAAAAAAACCAGGACACTCAGCCCGGCAATGAGATGATACTCAAGTGCCGGTCAATTTAATGGCCCAATAGAAAATAATAAAAACCAGGACATGTTCATCAATTTTATAAAAAACTTTAGGACGGCCAGGACAGGACTTGAAATGAGGACATGTCCTGGGAAAACAGGTCGTTTGGTCACCCTATCTTTGCTACATAACCGAACCTGTCTACATCTCTCAGATCTCTTACCAGAACTGCAACAGTAAAATTTTAAATATTAGTTCATTTTAATTAATATAATCTTTAAATATTAAAGAAAAAAATCAAAGAAAAATCATTGAATGGGTTTTTTGGTAAAACAAAAAACAAAAAAAACAATCCCTTCTCCAAACAGGGCAAACATATAACACAGTGACAAAATATTTCAAAACTGTTGCATTGTTCCAAAAATTGTAACCATCATTAGGTATGTTTACATGCATTCATTTGTATCAATCGGAATGGATCTGATCTGACTTAAGATTGTGAAAGCTCTTTTAATGAACCCAAATGTAAATCACATATTCATTTACATGTGCATTTCATGTATTCTGAACAAAACTTCAGCACACGCTCCATTTCCAGTTCCACGTTAAGAACTAGAGAAAGCCACCACCATGTCTTTTGTTTTTTTGTGCAAATATTTAGAAAATATTTAGTTTAAATAAATATAAATAATCGTGTCACTGCACATGTGCACAATGTATTTTTGAATCCGAGTGACAAAATAGTCAAATTTAAGTGTTTACATTTTCCTTCCTGTAGTTCGGATTATTTTAGTTGTACACCAGCTAAAGTACACCAGTCTAATCAAAATGTTATTCCGATCGATTTAGGTGTATATGTAATGGAGGCAATCTAGTCAGAGCTGTGTGTGTAAACCTCACTCCCCTGGCTTCTAGAGGCTGTGGTCTTTATGCCCTTGGTGTCGTGCCCTTGGTGTCGTGCCCTTGGTGGCGTGCCCGCCTCCCATGCCAGAAAAGCTGGTTCAAATCAGGAGCAGTGTGAGTAAAACTGGAGGGGTAAAATTGGTGCCTTGACCCAGATGGGAGTGACACCTGGTCTAAAGTCAATGGAACAATATTATAATTTTTGTTATTTAAAGAGCGTTCGTAATATGCACCTATAGGCGGGTCCACAACGCACAGACACTTTGGATTCCTCTTTGGAGAAGCGTTTAAATAATGTAAATAGCGAATCCACCATGGTGCAAGTGCAACTGGCTTTTAAAGGGAATGGAAGATGAGACTGTGATCGGTTTATTGCACGTTATGAGTCATTGAGCAAAAGTGCATTCGGACACGCCCTAAAGCTTGGAACATTCTCTGCCAGAACAAAGAAATTTGTTCGTTTTCTTGAGGTGGCAAGACCAAGAACAAAGTTCGTTCTGGCCAGGACATTACATGCTTCACGAGAACAGCAGGTGCCGAACATCTCCGTTTCTCCGTTAAACCCGCCCACTTTAAATCTCTGACCAATCATACAATAGTTGGTTGAGGGTTTGTGACACCCACACAAAAAAAGACGATGTGTCGAGAACGAGCTGCGATAACTCCCAAACCAGGACTTCGAGAACAAAATGACGTCCTTTTGTTCTCGCAGCCCTGGGAGCGAGAACTTTTTTCTCGGTTCTTGCGGAGTTGATTGCGGCCTTAAGTGCACCTGCGCCGTGCGCTTTAAACCAGTGGTTCCCAATCACGTTCCTGGAGGACCCCCAACAGTGCACATTTTGGGTGTGTCCTTTGTCTGACACACCCACATCAGGGCTTGGAGTATAGCTTGAGCTGATGACATGAATCAGGTGTGTTTGATTGAGGAGACATGCAAAATGTGCACTGTTTGGGGTTCTCCAGGAACGTGGTTGGGAACCACTGCTTTAGACCATTCGTTTAGATCATTAAAATATGTCCGAAGGCTTTTCAGTCTAATTGAGTCATCAATCCGATTATTACAGTTTTTCTAAATTGCTAAAATACATTTCTCAAAAGCATCACCTACTTTCTTAAAACCTTGAACACAAAACCAAATCTTCAAACTACATTCAGAGAACATCTGACTCTTCTTGCAAAATCAAACAATTGCCTCAAAACCATTTTATATGTGCTCAAAATCAAATAAAGCTTTCAGATCATACACACAGTCAGCCAAAATATAAACACTGCAGATCATTCATTTGACGCTACATCAAAAAATGGAGAACACATCATCTGAAGTGTGCAGTACACAGTAAACTCATTTTGCAATCACTTCAAAAAGTATAATAATCACAACTTACAGTAGTAAGATGAATAAATTGTATACTACACTGCAAGTATAGTATTGAAAATTACTGCATGTCTGTATTTGCATACTGTAAAAATGCCGTAGTCCAACTACAAAAGCCAAAAAGGTTAAAAAACTAAATTAAAAAACTAAATTAAATGAAAAACATGTTACAGTACACTCAAAAGAGTTCAAAGTCAGTGAGAGATTCATTCTGCCTCAGCATCATGTCTTTGTGCTGGCTCTGGCCGGAGGACTTTCACAGGCAATGTTCTTGCCAGGCAAAGGGGAAAACCCTCTAGTGTGCCAGGTCCAGCCTTAACAATATTATCCACACCTCGCTCTTTCTCGTCCCTATCCTCTTCCTCCTCATCCACCACCTCTTACACATACTCTTCCTACTTTCCTTTTCAGATTGTTTCCATCTATCGTATCAACATTCAGTGCACCTGTGCCACCTGTGAATTCTGAACAGGCTTATTTTGTAAAGTTGCTTTGATCACATCATACGAAATAAGTGTGAACAATTTTAAATCTGTGTGTGTAAACAATGACAACTGTGTTTTAGTTGTCTAACTCTGGCCTGTCTGTGTTTAGCGTTTTGCAGCACAAATGCATCACAGTGCAAAATGTGTTTTAGTGAGTGAGAATGTGTTAAGAGTTTTGCAAAAAGATTGCATGAGATTTGCAAATGGTGTCTACTGCCTGTACTTGTTTAAGGTTTTACTTTATAAATTGGTTTAGCCTATTTAGAATTTGGTTAAGAGAATTGGGTTTAGTGTTTTAGCTATTCATAAAAACTGTAACAAAATATTTGGATGCATGTAAACGTATATATTGTAATGTCACAATCCAATCTTTCATGTCATGCTTTGACCAAGTTAGTAAACCCAGTAACATTTGTTTGATATCCTTTGACGTAACTATCTGAGGGACAAAAAAAGAGAACACTATAAATAATAATAATAAAAAACCAGCAGTAGACATATGAAAGGGCACCAGGATGTGTTTAATGTTCGTATGAGATGGAGGAGATGCAGGAGTTGCAGTGCAAATAAGATGAGTCATACCCTATAGAGCTTCAAAACTCAATGGGTGGTTGACATGAATGCCCTAATTGGAGGCCACAAAATATGTGACATACTTTTATGACACCAGGATACAAGATCATTTAAAAGAGATCTGCTCAAAAATACACTTTAAATGATACAGCATTCAGTTGAGACTGAATTAAACTAAACTGAGAAATCTGAGGGTGGCTGAATTGGTTTTCTCTTTTCTCTGCCAGATATGAAATAAACCGAGACCCTTTCAGTCAAGCCTCAGCGCACTTGTGTTTGAGTTTGGTGGCAAAATTATGAAAAATGACACTTGGAATGCTCAAGCACTGCTGTGCCATTGCTCAGGCTCATAAATCAAAGCTTTAAAATATTTAATGACTGCACTGAAATTAATTCAACAGCCATCATGTACTATAATTGTCATTGTTTGAATAACCCCACCAATGAAATAACAGAAAGCTAATTTTAACATTCTGCACACACTCTGTAAACCTGCAGGCAGAACAGCAAGACTAAAGAAAACAAAAGTGTATATATATATACATATATATATATATATATATATATACATATACAGCCAAAAGTTTTATGACGCCTTGGACATGCACATGAACTTTAATGACATCCCATTCTTAATCCATAGGATTTAATATGAAGATGGCTCACGCTTTGCAGATATAGCAGCTTCAACTCTTCTGGGAAGGTTTAGGAGTGTGTTTATGGGAATTTTTGACCATTCTTCTAGAAGATTTGTGAGGTCAGACACTGATGTTGGATGAGAAGGCCTGGCTCGCAGTATCCTCTCTAATTCATCCCAAAGGTGTTCTATCGGGTTGAGGTCAGGACTCTGTGCAGGCCAGTCAAGTTCCTCCACACCAAACTCAGTCATCCATGTCTTTATGGACATTGCTTTGTGCACTGGTGCGCAGTCATGTTGGAACAAGAAGGGTTTCCACAAAGTTGGGAGCATGAAATTGTCCGAAATGTATTGGCACTGAACCATTAAGAGATACTTTTTTTACTGGAAAAAAGGGCTTGGTGCCCAACCCCTAAAAAACAACCCCACACCACAATCCCCCCTCCACCAAACTTTACACTTGGCACCATGCAGTCAGGCAACTACCGTTCTCCTGGCAACCGCCAAACCCAGACTTGTCCATTGGTTTGCTAGACAGAGAAGCATGATTGGTCACTCCAGAGAACACGGCTCCACTAGAGTCCACCTCTTTTGCTCTTTACACCACTGCATTCAACGCTTTGCATTGCACTGTAACAATCGGCCTTATTGGAAGTTGTTACTTGAATTAAAATGGGGTCAGATCAAACTGTGTGAGGGAGAGAGTGTTTAAGAAAGATGAGACAGACAACAGAAATAAGATTAATACTTCCTTTATGCTGGGTATTTCATTTCCTGTTTCTATTCATCAGTCACATGACAGGCAGACCCAATAACATTTAAAGACATCCACAATCAAAACAGGTAAGAGGAATAAAATGGACTAAAGTGACTAAGACAACATGCAAACCTATTAAAACTCTAATATACATAAAATCATTACAATATGTGGTTAAAACACAAGACATGTAAGGCTTGGATGCAGCTGCTCAGCCATGGAAACCCATTCCATGAAGCTCTTTATGCACTGTTCTTTAGCTAATCTGAAAGCCACACAAAGTTTGGAGATCTGTAGCTATTTACTCTGCAGAAAGTTGGTGTTTTTGTTTTTGATGCCTCTGTCCATCATGGCCTCTTTATAATCCCCATATACAGATTGGCTTCATCACTCGGTCTCCTCTCTACCAATAAGCTGGTGTTTGGTGGGCGTTCTTGCGCAATGTGGCTGCCATCACATCAGGTGGAGATTCCCCCCTTTCCATGTAAAGTGCTTAGTTACATGTATATAGCGCTTTTCTGGGTACACAAATTATTAACTAATAATTATTATTAATGCATAATGGTCCTTTCTTAGCGCTGTGTAGTATTTTAACTTTAACCCTCTCTCTTCTCTTTTTAACTCTTTTTCACACCCTGACATTTTATCCAGTCAGGGTGAGAGTTTACATTCAAACCAACATGGATGATGACATATAACCCTTATCCATAATTTAACACGACTGTCCTCTCTACATGTTATTGTACTGTAGGATTTGAGTTATTATAACTACTGAATGGTTGACTGAAAGTGTTTCTTTGTTACCTATTTGTAATAATGCTCATAATTAAGAAGATGGCTTGATTGAAATCTGTTTAAAATGTTTTGTATTCTTATTATAAGAAATCACGTCTAATCTGTACTCTCTGTACTCTGTAGTGCGGGAAAGTTAAGTGACTCAGATAACGTGTCATTTACAGTGAGAGGAGGAGAAACAGTCACCTCTGAACCAAAGATGATACCCAATTGGTCAGAACTCCCCAGCCATTTGAATTAAATCTCAGGACATGAACAAAATAATTAGACAGAGTCAGAAAGCGACTGCAGACACAGTTTCTTTCAAGCCATCTATACTCTCATCTCACTCCTTTTTCTTTCTTTAGATAAGTTATTTTCTTTCCGTTGAGTCTTGTGTTCTAAGTTACGTTTTTCCGCAAGGTTTAGCAGCAACTTTACATCCTTCAACCACCGCAAAACTTCAAACTTCCTCCACAAGACCTTTCCATTCTTCCATCAACGCACCCCATGATTGGCTTCCCAATACGTTGTTCAAAGACACAACAAGATCTCCGGCGAATCAAAGAGCCTGGGAAATTCCCTCTCCAGCAAGGACCAAGAAGGGAATCCCCATTCAAAGAAGACACAAACTACAATCGCAAGTAGTACCTCAAGATTTTAACTGAACTGGTGCATTGATATAAAATGTAATAACCCGCCTAAGAAATGATAGGAGGGTTAAATTAATGATTGATGGTTCGTTCAGGTCATGTCGTATGTGCATGTGCAAAGTAGCCTTATCATCATCATCATCATTCAGATCCTTGCAGAGGGGTAATTGAGATCGCCGGGCCTGGTTTTGCAGCGTGTTTCTGTATTTGGTTGTGTTGTGAAATTTTGCAGCACAAGTGTTGTAAAACTGATGAAGACGTTTTCTTAATTTGCTATTTTTTTCTATTTGCATGTGTTTTCAGTTGCAGCGCGATGAGCTCTCTCTGCCACCTTATTAGATAATGGCAAATGTAATCAATTAAAATAAAAAGAGGAAATTCATTTGCACAATTAAATACATGATTGGCCAAAATAGATAAAAATTGGCAGATACAAAAGAATAAGAATATATATATATATATATATATATATATATATATATATATATATATATATATATATATATATATATATATATATATATATATATATATATATATATATATATATATATATATGATACATATATTGAGCATCCCTATAATACATAAATACATAAATGTATGTATTGTGATTTATTAAATATT
This sequence comes from Gobiocypris rarus, assembly GCA_023029165.1. Taxonomy (NCBI): domain Eukaryota; kingdom Metazoa; phylum Chordata; class Actinopteri; order Cypriniformes; family Gobionidae; genus Gobiocypris; species Gobiocypris rarus. The sequence goes on from CM040920.1 coordinate 6,433,341, forward strand.
TTCAATTAAAATAAAACCCTTTTCACACACACACACACACACACACACACACACACACACACACACACACACACACACACACACACACACACACACGTTGTGTTTCCATGTTTTATGGGGACATTCCATAGGCGTAATGCATTTTATACTGAACAAACTGTATTTTCTATCCCCCTACACTGCCCCTGCCCCTAAACCTACCCATCACAGGAGACATGCTGCACTTTTACATTTTCAAAAACATCACTTAGTGTGATTTATAAGATGTTTTCCTCATGGGGACCAAAAAATGTCCCCACAAGGACAAGGATTTGGGATATTGCCATCTTTGTGGGGACATTTTGTCCCCATACCGTAAGGGATTACCAGTCCACACACACACACACACACACACACACACACACACACACACACACACACACACACACACACACACACACACACACACACACACACACACACACACACACACACACACACACACACACACACACACACACACACACACACACACACACACACACACAAACTGAGAAAAGTGAACTGGTGCTTAAAAACAAAAAAAAATAATGCCGGACATAGAGACAAATTCAGAAATGCTGTCATGCTCCTGGGCCAGCAACAAGTATGATAAACAAGCAACAAAGCAGAAGAATTAAAATGGCTCCAAGCCTTATTGAAGAAATAATTTGGCTCTGTTTGCATATCAAGCACTTTAATTAAATGCTTAGGTGAATTGAGGCTAGTAGAGATGCACTAGTGCACGACAACATTAACCGACTTGACAGCAGCCTCAGATAATTACTTTGGTTCAGCCATGTTCATCAATGCAATCATTGGAAACATCCTCATAAATATTTGAAGTATGTTCCTCTGTTCGGTTGTAATTAAGATGAGTGCTCCATCTCTTCAATTAAGGAAAGTTTTCTGGTTATGTCGTTATCTTTAATCACACAATTCTTGACTATATGTTATTGATTAGTTGCTGATTGCAGGTAGCCGATAACTATAAAATAACACTATATACTGTAGACACACAAAAGAGAGATCTGGTTATATTCTAAGATGAGTGTCAGTGACACTGACACTTGCTGCTGATTTAGACGGAAAAAACCTGTAAATTATTATGGTTATTGGGACCAGGCAATTAAGTATTATTACACATTTGATCATCATGAAATCTAATTGGCATGAGGGGGGTGGGGGGTGGCATATTTACACACATGATAATTAATCTACTGTAAACTGCTTAAATTGTCTGAACTTAATCAGACCGAGTCAATTGGAAAGTATGTGTGCCACTTGCATCAATCCCAACAGATGTTTTTCTTCACATTAGATGATTAATTCTCTATTTGTAAAAGCCCATATTACAAAAGATTGTGATTATTTTACAAGATATTGAGTGCCTAACTTGATTCATTTACTATAATTGTCAACATTTGTATGTACTTTTAATATAAAAAATGCTCCCATTTTCTAGAAGACGGTCAAACTGATCGAGACTGCAAACAGTCACCATGGTTTCTCAGTTCTTAAATTAATTTAATTCACCATGGGCAACAAAAAACATTCTTTTTTTTCTTTCTGAAGAGAATCAAATCAGTTGGTATGTCTTTCTGTTCTAAAGTTAAATACATGTCTTCACTGTTTGATATGTCTAGTCTACTTCATGAGAAAACTGGAGAGAAAAAATTGGTGAAGGAGTTAATTTTTGTGTGAAAGCAGCAAACATAAAATCACCCCTTACCATAGGGCAATGCTGGGAAACCATGTGGATGCTATTTTGACACATACCACCTATCTAAGCATTGTTAAACAATACTAGTTATAATGTTATGCCTAATCGATCTATATTGTGGCATACACTCACTGGCCACTTTATTAGGAACATCTTGCTAGTAATGGGTTGGATGCACTGATCTATATAGATGACTGGATTTCCGCTGCGCCGCCATGTTGGTATTCCCTAGATATCTCACGCACGCGTTCAATTGAATCAATAGGACATTATATGATTTTACTGAGAAAACATTGCCTCGCCTTTTTATATTTGAAGTCTCCCTGTACATTTTTACAATGCAAAGGTCCTAAATCATTTAAATGGTTATTTGTTTAAAGTCGGGAATTTCCCCTGCTTATTAAACAGTTACGTTCATATTTATACTTATACAGCTCGTCGGGCGGACGAGACACTTCAGCGTATATTACAAATACAATGTATAACAATGTATGTCAAAGCGCGTATTTTGAAATCGGAATAAAGATGTATGCCTTGAAACTAGAAATCGCCTTGTACTGTTTTGATTCTGTATTTGTTTTTATTCATACAGTAACTGCACGTTTCAACAATGATTTCGTTAACAACATACATTTTGAAGAAGTTAATTATTTAAACGATGATTAAATAAATATTTAATTCAACAACAGGGCATACAACACTTATTCGGAATACTTATATGAAACTATATGGTCTTTAAGAGTCCGAAATAAATTATGCTCTTTCAGGAAGTAAAATACACACATCATAACGTATTCAGGCAGATAACGCTGACTGCTTTATTTCCGAGATGATGCATGGCAAATTATAGCGCAATATAGAGGCTTGTATTCATATTTATTGCAAGCTATTCAAATTTATTTCTTCAGGTAAACACATATATTTAGGTTAATGTTTAATATTTCCTCCATAATTACATACAAAAATAGATATATTGTTGTGTTAGTTCAGTCATGTTACCTATGTCGGCAGTGTGCACATATATCGTGAAAGTGATACTGATATGCTGTACATCGTGAGAGCATATCGTAAAAACATTTAGGTCAATATTTTGGCTGTTCGTCAATGATGCCCCCTGTTGGCAGGGAATAGTAAGATGGCAGCTCGAAAACTTCCGGTGACTTCACCGCCTGATGGCAGTTTAGAACGCGATGAGCAATCCAGTCATCAGTGATTGGTAGTACATTTTTCAGAACTACTTTAACTCTAAACAACAAGGTGCTGGAAACATTCCTCAGAAATTTTGGTTCGTATTGTTATGATTGCATCACACAGTTGCTACAGATTTGTCGGCTGTAAATCTCCCATTCCACCACATCCCAAAGGTGCTCTATTGGATTGAGATCCGGTGACTGTGGAACCCATTTGAGTATATTGAACTCAATAGCCGCGTTTCCACTGTCGGGCCAAAGGTGGGCGTGCTAGTGCGAGGAGTGGTTCCGAACAAAGGCAGAGTTTACCCGAGTCTGGAGACGGCTGATTTTATATACTAACTAACATTAGTATTAAAGACTTTTAAAATCATTTTTATTTGTATCATTTATTTATTTTATCTGTCAGTACTTCTCATCTCTTTGACTGTCTGATATCCATATTTAGCTACATATGACTTAAATAAAGAAACACTGTTTTTTCAGGAGTTTCCTTTATTTCTTTGACTGAAAATATAGACTAACTGTATTGGGACTGTCACTGGAGAGAGTGCTAAAGCTCCTCAGATTGTATTTTTGGTGGAATATTTGTAGAAATGACCCTTTTGTTTTTTTAAGTGATGAAAACATACTGTCCTGTGACTACAAATAAACAGAAACAGACGCAACTGAACTACGTGTGTCCTTTACAGAAATAACGGAAAATACCACATTATTTGGAATGTATATGGGAATAATGTGCAATCAAATTAATATACTATGATCAATGTATCACTTATTGTAAAACTGTGGTAAAACCTTGATACTTGGGTTATAAAAGTTACACTATGCAACTTTTCTGTCCACTAGAGGGCGCCTGTTCAAAACAAAGGCGTAGTTTGATGACATCAAGTTTGAGCGCAGAATCTTGGGACATGTGGTCTTTACCTCACAGCTGGTGGAAAAGAAGCGGGATAGGACTCGGGCCGAAATCATGTTCATGGATGCAATTATTAATGTTACTGTAGTATGAAGCAGAGCAGGGGCGAGTGCTGTGGAGCTGAGCAAGGCCGCCGGAGCGATTGTTACACAACACACGGCTCGCGAGCAACGGGACTTTTATCATGACGGGACACAGTTGCCGGCGCAATATCCGCTTTTCCGGTAATGAGTGTGAGGTAACGCAGCTCTGTTTATTATATTAAAAACATATAAGTGTGTTTAAAATGATGTTATGATGTTCGCTCGGCGGCTGTTGTGACACTTGTTCACACTGCAGTAAGAGTAAAGCTTTCCTGCTAAATAAAACCGGAAACGAGGGTAACGCAGATATGACGCAATTGACAGGCGACTCCCTCACACGCTATGCTCACACGTCCCGGTTCATTGGTAAAATAGTGATTTTCTCAAAATTTACAAATAGTTGGAAACATTTGGGATATTGCAAGAACTCAACAGAACAAAACATATAACACTGGCCTAGTGGTTTTTGGAGATTTGACTGCAAAAATCCTACATAGTGCGCCTTTAAATCTTTAGGTAAACAACAAAAATGCCAACAAACGGCTGTGTTTATCATGTTTGTTTTCCAGACTGTTTTCTGATAAAACTTCCATTTGTTGGTGAAATGAAGGGCTTGTGTGATGTTGTTTCAGAGATGCTGCCATGTGATTGGCTGATTCAATATTTGGTATAACGAGCAGTTGATATAACAAGCAGTTGAACAGGTCTACCTTATAAAGTGGCCGGTTAGTGTACATTGAAGTGAATCTACCCCCCAAAAAACAAACAAAAAAACATCAAATGCAGGTCTGGGAATTCTGTCTCCCAGTTGTTGTTTGGATGGAGGATTTGAATGGGAGCTTGCAGTTACATGACTATAGAGAAATTTGTTGTTTTACCGGAAGATCAAGTTATGGTATAATTAAAAAAATGAAACATATGCATGAACATATAATAAGATAAGATCTATAACATGCATTTGCCAAAATCTGTGAATTTTCTTTTCATGCTGACTTTAACACATCAAGAAATGTTTTGTTTGATTATAGAAATCAACAAGTTACATTAAACATGCCAAAAACAACCGTAACAAATCGTCAAGAGAAATACAGATTCGGGCGAGTGATTCTAAATAAAACCTATGGTTCCAGATGCAATATTTACCAATTAATCCATTTAATTCATAAATATTGCAAGGATGCCAACACCATGCTCATAGCTTTGATTTATTTCCAAATTCCAAAAGGCCTCTCACATGTTGCCTGACACAATTTTCCATGCCAGCTTTGTGCTGGATCAAACCTCAACAGGACCATCAAATATTTAGGGTGAAAATCCCTTTTACTCAAATCGCAAATCCTCAGCAGAAGCGTCCTGGAAGAATCGAGACTGAAGGAAAGTTGCACTTATGGCAGCAGAGTCTAAGATTCTTCTTGTTGTAAATTGTTGGATGATGGGAAGGTTTTGTGCAAGTAAACAATTATGAAAGCATGAATGTGGTTTAAAGATCTCTAGTCTATAAATCTCAGTAAATTAATGTGAAACACAGTTTGCTGCTGCTGTGTGTAACACATACGCATATATCTCCTAATGTATGTGAAGAAATGAATGAGGGGTCAGGGGAATTCACTGAGAATGAATTGAGGCTGCTGATAATTCTATTCATTTTCGCGCGCTGTCTGTGCTGTTTTAGCACCTCATTCACTATAGGAATTATGCAAATCAGACAAAAGCGAATGCCACAAAATAAATGCTAAATGGATTTTGCAATTTCCCATGTGCAGGTTGGTTTTGAGTGCAAGGTTGTAGAGGATATAACAGACTACCACAACCTAGCATGCTATGCTAGGACCATGCTAATTTTGCTCCACTATGCCAACTAAATCGGCTCTTTAAAATGCTAAACGTGCAACATGCATCTGGAAATGCAACACTCTTAGATTTGATGAATTACTTGTGTAATAAAGAAAATGTACTAAAATATCCTTTTTTTAAATGAAATTTCATTTACTGCGATATTTCATTTGCCACAACATATAATAAGTCTCATTTGCATGGAAAGATATGTTTGTGCTGACCTGAATGACAATGACTTAAAGGGATAGTTCACCAAAAAAATAAATAAATAATTGTCATCAGTTACTCATCCTCATGTCATTCCAAACATATATACGGTTTCCTTTCTACTTTTTTCTACCTTAAAGGAACAGTTGATAACCAGACAGTTGACTGTATAGTCACAGAATTTAGTTAAAGGGTTAGTTGACTCAAATGAAAATTAGCCCATGCTTTACTCGCCCTCAAGTCACCCTAGGTGTATATTACATTATTCTTTCAGACGAATACAATCAGAGTTACATTAAAAAAATGTCCTGGCTCTTCCAAGCTTTATAATGGCAGTGAATGGTAGTTTGTGTCCATAAAAGTGCATCTGTCCATCATAAAATAAATCCACACAGCTCCGGGGGCTTAATAAAGGCCTTTTGAACCGAATCGATACATTTGTGTGAGAACAATATCCATATTTAAAATGTTATTAAGTACAATAAAGTAAATAAAGTAAAATAGCGAATGAATAACAATTGAACTGACACATGTGCAGAGGATAGAGCAAAACCTCTGCACATGCGTCAGTTCAGTTGTTATATTTTCACTCATATATCTCGCTCACACAAATGCATCGATTCGCTTGAGAAGGCCTTTATTAACCCCCCGGAGCCATGAGGATTTCTTTTATGATGGACAGATGCACTTTTATGGACTTAAAAAAAACAAAAACAGACACAGACACAAACTACTGCCATTATAAAGCTTGGAAGAGCCCGGACATTTTTAATATAACTCAGATTTTATTCGCCTGATTCGTCATATACACCTAGAATGACTAAATCGGTGAGTAAATCATGGGCTAATTTTCATTTTTTTGGTGAACTAACCCGTTAATGGCTACGTCAACTGTTTGCTACCAACATTCTTTAAAGGCAGCGGCTATTTGCACTAAGTGAAAAAAACATATTTTCTTAGTGATAAATAATATTTACACTAAGTGCAAATAGCTGTAGATGCTATTTACTAAGTTAAATAGCATATTAAGTTGATCTATTCAATATAAGTTATTCAACACCATATAAAAGTAGCAGTTCTTTGAAAATAGTAATTACATGTAATTTATACTTTTTGACAGATACATACTATTTACACCTCAGTGTTGTTGAACATTAAAAGGACCCAATAATAACTTTGAGTGTAAATTATTATATTCATTAAAATGATTAAATGGATTCTACCCGAATGGGACAATAAAAGCCCTCCCTACACCTACCGCTAACCCTACCCAATAAAGGCTTTTATTATTATTAAACATTTCGTAAGGAACTTTATTTCCACATTTAGAACATTTTCTTAATTTTTATTGAAAGTAAATGCATTTCTGGTGTGATTTGTGATGAAAAAAGAGATAAGAACAAACTCTGCCCAAGGCGGATTCGAACCCAGTCAGTTGCGTCAATATCAAGATGATTAAGCCATAAGCTTTACTGATTGCACCACTGAGGATGTTAAAACCTGACTGCTTTTTTAAATCTTGTTTGGCCCAACCAGGCATTGGTAGGCAGAGCTAGTGCGAATAGTACTTGCCAACAAGGCACGCTATTTGCACTTAGTGTGAATAAACATTCTTTAAATTATCGTCTTTTGTGTTCAACATGGGGTGAGTAAATGATGCAAAAACTTAATTTTTGGGTGAACTATCCCTTTAACTCAATCTGCTTGCAATCACATCATTCCCTATAGGGCACAGCTGATTGGTTCCTGCTGTATCAGTAGCCAATGAGCTTTCTGCTCAACTTTCAAATACTTGGTGAGCAGTGTTGTTACTTCCAAACTGTAATAGGTTATATATTACTTGTTACTGCTATTTAAAAGTAATTCTTTACATTACAATATTACTGTCTCAGAGTTGTAATGCGTTACATTACTCATGTATTACTTTTGAGTTACTTCCACCAAAATAACTAAAGAAGTAGAACTTAACATTATAAAATAACCAAATAGGCTATTACAGAGCATCCTGTAGAAGGCGATATGACGGAGCATAATGACTGGGCTATCCAGGCTACTAACAGTATAGCATTTAATTGGAAAAGTGAAGGCTCAGACAATGACAGACAGAATCACAAATGATCCAAGTCTGTTATGAGTGTGGTAGAGGCAAAGTGATTATCTAATATCTGGGAATAGTTTGGGTCTGTTCATATTAGACACAACAGAACTGTAGCTATGTAAACTCTAATGCCATGACAAGCTGCACATTTTTTATTTTCTTATTGTTGTCATTACTTTATTCTCTTTGAATTCAAGAGGTTCACAAAACAAAAACGTCATGCACAAAGAGCAAGATATGTTTTTGTTTGTTTGTTTGTTTTTTAATTGCTAGTGCTATTTCGCGATGTCAATAGTAATTTCGGTTTTAGACAAAGGTTGCATTTGACTGAATTTGCATTTGACTATTAGCCTACGTTCTTCTTGTCCTTATCTCTGACAAACTCTAAGTAATCCGCATACGTCCTTCTCTCAAATGTTCTGTCTTCTTCTGCCATCTTCACCCATTAAGCCTTGTTTATACTTTAGTTTGGCTCCGCAGCGCGAGCCTCCGCTGACTTCGTGTGTGCCTCTTCTTCGACGCGCTTGGCAATGTACTATTCATTGAAATGACAATTTTGACAATTAAATGAAAACCGGCCTCGGCGTAGAGGATATGCCCTAGGTAAAGTCTTCTTTAGCCCATTTTCACTGGCCAGTGCGAGCACACAGAGGCCGAAATCATGCCTTGCGTCACTCCTGTAAAACCCGCCCTAAACACGGCTTCACTGGACTATGTCACACAATACAAATGTAGATAGGAGATGAATGAAATAAATCGCTATACAAATATATCAGAAGCTATCATTTAGTCTTCACTGTAACAAATGTCTGTAGTTTTCACAGCATTATTACTGTAAAATGAGCAAATACTTACTGTAGAACCTGTATACAGCATGTTGCTGTAGATCTGCAAAGCATCATGGTCTTTTTTCAACAGCAGGTAAATTCTACAGTATTTTTTTTTTCCTGTGAATCACAATACAGCAATTTCTAGAAGATTTTTTTTCAGCCAAGGAAAGCTACGAGATTCCCCACTTTCATCTGAATTTTTACTTCAGAAAGGTAACATAATTTATTTCCAAAGTTTACTCTTGTAAAGTCACCTGTTTGTTCTTTAAGAGGGCACTGAGAGAGAAAAGAGTAATGAGCAGCACACTTCCTAAACTCGTCTCATGTTGTGTGTGCATTTCATAATTTTATAACCACAAATATATATTTCTGCATGATTTGATATATTTTCTAGTCTGGCAACATTTGATAACGTCATTAGTTTATAGAAGGATAGCATTGTTAAATAAAAATGACATCGAATTGTGTATGTGATCTCTTTTGGTGCAGATACGTCACATAATATGATCACTTTTTTCTGTCACCACTTGCGCGTGAGGCCGTGAGCCAAGCCTGCCGACTCGACGGTCTCGAGCTGAAAGAAAACGCAGCTGAGGTACGTTAGGCCTAAGACTTAACATATTTTTCATAGTGATTTATCATGATTTTTCTGAACGTAAACCCCAGAAAGCGAGATTGGTGAAATGCTATTCAAACTTGTGGGAGCATGGCATGGGCTGTACTGTATTAAGATTTGTCTTATCCGGCAACATTACATTTTTAACTTCTTTAATTTGATTAGAGACTAACGTCAGCACTGTGAAATGACATTAATTTAAAATGGTGTATTTTTTTTGTATTTATTGGCGCGGTAGCGTTTAATAATCTCGTTTTTTCTCTTGCTTGCTGTTGCCGCCTGAGGAATCAGACTTGAAGTTAAGCGGGCCGAGAAAACGCAGCTAACGTTAGAGGTAAGTTAAGCAGCTATCTGTTAAGCTACGTTACTAAACATATTTTTAATAATTTCATGATTTTTCTGAACTTCATTGCCTTCAAGCTGCAGAAACTATAACGTTAGATTGTTAATAGCCTAATTTGAAGTGCCATTTCCGAATTTTGGGAGCATATATTGTTTTAGTATTTGTCTTATCTGGCGAAATTACATTTATAACGTCATTTATTTGATTAAATAGTAGCCAACGTTAGCTTTGTTGAATAAAAAATAATTTGAAATTGTGTATGTACTGTAGTATAATGTAAAGTTATTGGCGTGGTAGCCGTTTGGATAATTTCACTCATTGTTCTCTTGCTTGCTAAATTTGCTGCCTCTAACGTTAGTTGTTACTGATCAATATAAAAAAAGTTAACTTAGTTATGTAGGGGCTATTGTTTTCAGTTAATTTTGCTCATGTAAAATAGTAAACCATATCAGATCGAATACTGTGCAATGTCAACTTTTATTTGTTATTTTTTAGGAGAGTCCATTCTGGGGGCAAAAAAAATGGATGGTTTCCATCGAGGGCAGAGTTGTCATGCAATTGAGTGACCATTGTGATTTCACTTCTGCTCTGGCTGTCCTTTTTGCATCAAAAGGTAAAAAAGCAAGCACGGCTAGTCTAAAGTCTAAATGTCATGCACATTACATTTTCTTTTCTTCACTTTAATACTAAAATATTTGCTTTTTAGAGTACTTGACTTGAACTTGAGAGAATTGAACTACTCAAAATTCCTATCTCTACTCTTCACACTTCCAATATGCTCACTGAAATTGTAGTACACTCCCATGCAGCAGGACGTCCATGTATATGCGAGACATGGAGGTTGAGGCTTTAAAGTAATAGTTCACCTCAAACCAGACAGTTGATGAACCCCATTGACTTCCACAGTATTTTTTTTCCTACTATGGAAGTCAATGGGACCCATCAACTGTCTGGTTACCGTCATTCTTCAAAATATCTTTCTTTGTGTTCAGCAGAAGAAAGAAATTCATACAGGTTTGAAACATCTTTAGGGTGAGTAAATTATGACACAATTTTCATTTTGAGGTGAACTATCCCTTTAGCCCTGCCAAGCATCATTTTCATATCATGCAGTTTTACAGCATCAACACAACACATTCAACAACACTGACATGAAAAACAGGAGGAACATTGTGTGACAACACCAGCCAGTTAGAATAATTTTCCATTCACAAACATTTACCATACATTTCACTGTTGTATCACTAACTGTATTGTGGCATAAATGTGGGATATTCATGTACAAATTTATAATATTATTCATGTAGACAGTTATTAAATATTAAAGTAATGGCAAATGACAAACCAATACTGTCTAATAAGAGTCGAGTTGCAACTCCATAAGAATATTTACATTTTATCTTTTAAAAATAGGTTGTTATTTTTACAGATGTTACAGTTTGTGTTAACAAAAATAAATTTACATTTTACATCTTTATTCAAGCTATAAAAAAATATCAGCCCCAGGGGATGCTACTCCACAAACCACCAACAAAGCATATAAAAATACTAATATTTATTTAAAACTTTTATGTATATGTCATCAACCCATCTGTCTTGCTTTTAAACTTTTACATTAATAATGAATTTCTTCCTCTACAGGGTAGAAGACTCCAGCCCGGAAGTCCAGGTCAAGTTTTAAAGAATAATAGTTATGAGGTTTGAAATCCTGCTGTTTTTAAAGGGATAGTTCACCCAAAAATGAAAATTGTGTCATCATTTACTCACCCTCAACCTTTATGAATTTCTTTCTTCTGCTGAACACAAAGAAAGATATTTTGAAGAATGTCGGTAACCAGACAGTTGATGAACCCCATTGACTTCCACTGTATTTTTTTTCCTACTATGGAAGTCAATGGGACCCATCAACTGTCTGGTTAACAACATTCTTCAAAATATCTTTCTTTGTGTTCAGCAGAAGAAAGAAATTCATACAGGTTGAGGGTGAGTAAATGATGACACAATTAAAAAATGTTAACTATCCCTTTAAATCATTTATTTTTTATAGATTTGTAATTTTACCTAAACATTTAAATACATGTTGATTGTTTTGATTGCTCAGAAAAGTGTTGAAATGAATTGTTCACAGAGAAATGTTAACTTATTGAAAAAAATGTATATGTTCTGAAAATATATAGGTTTGAAATCCTGCTGTTTTTAAATCATTAAATTTTTATACATTTGTAATTTTATCCAAACATTTTTATAAATATTGATTGTTTTGTTTGTTCAGAAAAGTGTTTTTTGTATGTTCAGAAAAGTGATAAAATTAATTGTTCACAGAAAAATTGTAACATTGAAATAAATGATGCTATACTACTTTTATTTTATGAATTTTTGAAATTAAAAGTGAGAAAATAAATGGTATTTGTGACAGTGTCTTTATTTTACAGTACACAAAATTGATGCAGTAATCCCCATTACAGTAGTAGTTATGAAATACAGTACTGTGATTATTACTGTAAAATTTTTTACAGTAATTTTAAAGTTACTGCGATTACATTTACAGTAAGAATACTGTGAAATGAAATACAGCAACTTACTAGCTAATTGCTGCCAGCAAGTTACTGTATTTTTCACAGTATTCTTTTTACAGTGTTTATTTACAAACTTGGACGCCATACGCGGCTATTGACTGACCACGAACAGGTTACTTTTTTCTTTCGTTAATGACTCGCGGTCTTGCTGTTTTTTTGTTTTGTTAGCAGGTTTTTTTCTCGTTTTTTGGGGGTGGCAAAAAGTGCATTGTAATGCAAGCGTTATTGAAAATGTACAGAGTAAAATATTACTGAAAATTGATTAGTAATGCCGTACACTACTGCGTTACAGCAAAGTTATAAATTACTGTAATGTATTACTATATGTAATAGCATGTAGCAGTTTGTAGCACACTTTCAGAAACCATCCACCTTCCCCAGCTCCACCTGTATATATTTGCTACGGGTAATTCAATGTATGTTATTGTACTGTCTCATACAACAGCTATAACATATACTTATGCTATACCACTTCCATATAAGCATGGTGCAGTCATGTCTCCATTGTTTGGTATTAGTTACTGCCCTCAGGCACATTTCTTAGAGAAGGTTATTGTATCCCATATTTAAGGATAAACAACCAACAATGGTGCCCTCTTCCTGTGAATCAATGTAGAGTGTTAAATAATGACCTCAAGTTAATTGAGACATCCTCTCAGACATATTAGAATAGATTTTTCTGGTGCCTTGAGTTTGCCACACACATTTTGGTACTCAAGTAGAAATTAAGTTAAATACTTGTGTTGCATCAAGCAGGCATCAATACAAGATAGACCAGTAGATTTCATTACAAAAAAACAAATAAATAAATAAATGTTAACCAGGTCTCTTTTCTGTACTGTTATTGAAGGGGAAATTAAAAAAAGTATATTGTTATAATAGTATAAAAGTATAATATTATTATAAGTGCGAAAATAAAATAAATTAAAAATATATATACAGATTTAATAATAAAGATATAAATAGCATATTGAATTCAGGAGAGACCAATATCATACACTCCCATCACATTTTTGAACTCTCAGGAGAAGTTGCATGTGACTGTGAGCAACATTGTACATTTTATGACCAAAAACTGATAAAGTAAATTATTTTATTTTGATAATTTTTTGACTAGCAATCATTTTATTGTAGATACAGTTATTTGACTTACATACCCTAAAGTAACTGTTTCTCTGGTTTAATCTGATGTTTTGCATTCATGCTAACTTCAAACCCACATGCTAAAACCAAATCTATCTCACAACCAATTCGTATGTATTTGTACGTGGTGGCTAATTCATAGAAATGTGTACAACTTCACTCATATGAATTTGTATGATTTGTTTAAACCCCAGTGACGGGTAGGTTTAGGGGTGTGGTTTGAGGTTATATCATTCATATAAAATCATACGAATTGGGCAACTCGTCAAATACGTATGATTTATAAAAAATAGTACAATTGAGCTCATACAAATTTGTACGAATTAGCCAACTCGTAAAATACGTATTGAATTGGCATGCGACCGGGTTGGCTAAAACAGCCTTAGCTAAGTTAAGACTGTTTGGGTGGGGAAAGTTGTAACAATTAAACATGTTATAACCTAGCCTAGAAATCTAGACACACCCTAGCGACAGCAAAAGTAATTTGCAGCCAGGGTCATCTAGCAACTCTCCGTTGGTTTGCGAGCTTGAAAAACCAAACTCTAGTCAGGCCAATCACATTGTGTACTGTATGGAGTCGGTGGATGGGCTTAACATAATGACGGCAGAGTTGCAACAGTTCTGCGTGAATTCCCTGTTACTTGAAAACAAAGAAGATGCTGCTGCTGGCGAACAGCGGTCTTTCGAATCGACTTTGGCCGCGCCTCTGGAAGACTTGGAGTGAAGCTTTTCTTTGAGAATAGAACGGCATGGAAATCATTCTTAAAAAAGGACTCACCTTCTTCGTTTCTCTGGTTGGTTGTAGCGCTATCCTATTGCGTGCAGAGGGAATTTGAAAGACAACTGTTTTTTTAATATATTATATATATATGACCATTTATGCTGAATTAAGCAATTTTAATGCATACATTTTGTAAATATGATTATTTAAATATGCAAATAGTTATGAACCATGCAATGATTTAAGAGCAAAAATCTTACTTCATTTACAGTATATACGACTGATATACATCACATTAAGTTTGTTAGCATATTTATGTTAAAGACTGAATGTGTAATCCAAATGTATAGACATTTTATATGCAATTAAAATACATCAATTTAGCCTTAAATATGTTTTACTGTTGCAGTATCCATGGATTCCAAACAACTGAACCTTATTAAAAAAAATTATATTTTTGTTATGTATGCGAATGGTATGGTATACCGCTGTGGGTTTATTTAAAGGTTTACCGCCTCCAAATTTGATAAAGATAAAATGCTCCTTCTTGACTTTGGAATAGAAGTGAACATACAGGTCTTAAATGAACAGTCTGCTGTGAGCTGTGAATGCATATTGCCTTTAGCACACCCCAACACCTTAATAAGGCTTTGAAAAGCTGAAATATAGCAAATACAAAAATTACATAGTGTATATCACAGCATCCAGGTTGCACAAATGCAATATCAGGCAAAAAGCATCTGGTACAATACCCGAAAAAAGAGCATGTTAAAAGAGTGATGTCTTCCATTTGGAAATTTAGTATGCAAAACACACACCCACTCGACAATTTTAGCATAATGAGAGTTAAGGGGGAGATTTTTTCAGCAGCCAACTCTACCACTACCCATTTCCATTCCACAGCAGATGGCTGTATTTGCTCCAACTTGCATCAATTTACAAAAACAGAAAGAGCATGGATTTTCCGTAAGCGCACACGAGCAAATTCAATTAAGATTTCAGCTGCGTCCAAATTCAGAATCCCCTCAGCAGCCTCATGAACGTCGCTGGCGCTGAGTAAATAAAATAATAAGGAATGCCTGATGAGAGACTTCATAATCTGCAGGTCAACCATGGCAACCATAGTTTAACCCAAAATAACAGCCATTACAGTTACCCAGCTAATCTTTGAAGGGGACTTATGCTTTTTTATTTTAGCTTCCCTTTAATCTGTAATGTTCCTGGTTGTGCACGTAAACAATGTGAAAAATTACAAAACACAAAGTCTGCGCCAAAGGGAGTGAATCTCTCCAACAGAAAACACTTGCCTGACATACCTCATTTGTAGTCCTGCCATTATTTCTGTGATGTAGCAACATGTAAAACATTTGCATAATGCCGGCTTGCTGGCTACTTGGGCTTGCCCTAGTTAATGCCACGAAGAGTTTATCATTATGTCAAGGAAACGCTGTTTTGTTTTGTTTTTTCATTGCAGCATTAAAAATGTTACCTTAAATAAAAAAGGAAAAATACTATGCATAACTGGAAAAAAAGTCAATTACAGAAAAATGTCAAGCTAATAAACTTAAATAACTGAGTTACCAAACACTTTGAGTTTTTAAATCATTACACATAGCGCTTAACTCTTTTGTAACATTAAGGCCTGGTTTCACAGACAAGGCTTAGATTAAGCCAGGATTAGGCCTTAGTTCAATTAATACACTTAAGTTTTTTTTAAACTGGTGTGCATCTTGAGACAAAACAATGGCACTGATATATTTAACAGTGTCAGTGCAAGTTGCTTTAAGTTGAAACATCTCAAACATGCATTTAAATCTCTATTTTTTATTTGTGATAATTGCGGAGGTTGTCTGTGATCTTAATCCTGTGCGAATCGGCCATGTCTGTAATTTGTAAAATAAAAATTCCCCCGCAAATGACCTACCATATTTTTCTGAACACAGAGGTCCTAATATTATCATATTAGTCCCGTGCAAATTGCAATCTCTGTTATTTCGCCAGGATTTGGTATGGTCGTATATAATTTTTCAAGGTTTTTGTTTCCTGTGCACCTTTTTATCCATCTTTTGTGAAGAATAGAGGCTGCGTTGGAAACGTTTTGAAGTTCAGTATACAACTACACAAATTGCAGAAAGAGAAAGCTGAGCCATCAGAAGAGCAAAAACAAAGGAGTAGATTCGATGGATGACGTGAGGGTGAGGACAATTTCACACCGGTTAATCGAAGTGAAGTACCAGTAATTCTGGTATCACCGGGGGGTGCTTTTAAATCGCTAATTCTAAACCAAAAGTAAATTTCATAACGGTGTAGAGCAGCGCAAGTGTTTCATTTAAATTAATTACTATGGAAGTTGAGCTTTTGTATAAAAATCTAAATGACGGTGGGGCGGTGCCGTGGTGGGCAAGTGATGTAGCTAATTGGTGTTTTGACTGAACACGCAACACTGACTATCACTGCAAGCTTACATGACCTATAGCAGCATGCGGTAAGAAACATTCTTCTGTTTATGATATATTATACAGCTATACCTGTAACGACAACATATTTCCATGTTTTGACATCTTAAGTCAGTAATTTGGAGTAAAATCACAGGCGTCACTTATCCCGTGCGAATGCGCAACATGAGATTCAGATGTGTGTGTGTGTGTGGTGTGTGTGTGTGTGTGTGTGGGTGGGTGGGGTGGGTAATCTACAGATAAAACTTATCCAATGCGAATAGGGCTTAAGTCTGGGAATAGCTTAAAGTTCACTTTAATATAAAAATTTCAAAAATGATTGATTTATACTCACACTAGGTTTATATGATTTTCTTATTTCTGATGAACACAATCAGAGTTATATTAATAAATATCCTGTCGCTTCCAAGCTTTACAATGGCAGTGATGGGGTCCATTGAGTTTGAAGCTCAAAAAAGAGCATCCATCCATCATAAACATACTCCGCACGGCTCCGGGGTTATAAAGGCCTTCTGAAGGCCTTCTATCCATATTTAAAACCTTATAGAGTAAAATATCTAGCTACCGCAAGACCGCTTTCCGTATTCAACTTCCGAAAAAAAGTATAACTGTTACACAAAAATGACTAAAAGTCATGGGAAGAAGGAGGCGGGAACCGGCGAATGTTTAACACTTTAATATAGCAAAATAAACACAAAACTAAAAGTAAAAACGGCAAATGTTTGCAAAAGTTGGGAACAGGAACCAACCATTACAATGTTCTGTTTATGACAGTTACTACAGTAAAATCATTCAAATAAATTGTACTGTATATATTTCAGTAGTTTCCCTGCTGAAAAGGCTTACATTTCACTTTCAATACAAGTTCATTTACATTTATGCATTTGGCAGATGCTTTTATCCAAAGCGACTTACAGTGCACTTATTACAGGGACAATCCCCCTGAAGCAACATGGAGTAAAGTGCCTTGCTCAAGGACATGCTGGTATTAGTTCAGTGGTTTAAGCTACTAGACCACCATCTCCTCAAGTTAATCTCATACTGTTTCTCTCTCTTTTTTAAATATTTTATTGATATTATCATATAGCTGATCTATAAAGCTGACACAAATTTTAGGACTATACAGTAGACTTTGTGTCTCATGCATGTGACTATCACCATGGGTGCTAGTGGCAGATGTTTACCACTGTCACCAGATAACGGCTCAGGACAAGACGGCGGCGTTTGTTATTGAAGTATGTGTCCCTTTGGATTTGCCACCGAAACTTCACAGAACAGCACTTGTGTTTCTCTGCTGCAAATGCATTTCCAGGAGATACAAAGAAGACGAGCTGCTTTTAAAGGGTCTTTGTTTTGTTTTTTTTAGAAAATCAGCTATGAGAATTATATTAAACTTTAATTAGCATTAGCTTGCAAAGATACCAACTATATGTCAACACTTCCACAAGTTAGAACAAATTGCTTCCAAACCAGTTGTTAACTAGTTTACCTTTTCAAGAGGACTCTGCGTTCAAACAAAGGCTTTTGCAACCAACAAACTGAACTCTGACATCAAACGAACTCTCCACGGCAAATGCTGAAGACTGAACTCCAGTAAGTATTGAAGTAAGAGTAGTAACAGCCAGTAGTAAAGAGGCAAAATGAAATACTTAATATTAAGGGTTTGAGAATGAGCAATAGTAATAATAATGATTTCCTCAGCAAAGATCCCTGATCTTTTAGAGGGCTAGTGTGACCAACTCACACATTAACACAATCAATGTCTAATGATATATAGGCAACCTGTCTGCCCTAAGATCTAAGTTTATGGGAGACAAGAGACAAAATCAATGACTTAAATAAACATGCTGCATAAGCTACAGGAAGCTTGCTGAATGCACGATGCATTAAACTACATCATAAAGAACCGTTGGCTGTTATTGATGTGTTGATGTGATCAGCTATTCACAGTTCTGCGCCTTCCGATTCACTGAAGCATAAGAGCAATCTCGTTTAATACATCGCCATAGAATTAATGAGCTAAATCTAAATAATACCCATTAAACCAGTGAATTTGCTAAATGAATATAATGGGGAAAGAGTGTTTGTTTTGTTGTTGTTTTGTGGGCAGTTTTTTATAAGTAATACATTTTTATATGTAATATTATATTTTTAATATCAATGTTCATTTTAATACATTTTTTAATTAAATGAATTTTTGGAACTTAATTGTGAAAATGGGTGCTACGTGCAGAATTGAGCCAAATGGTGGGAAGGGAACAGATAAAAAATAGGAGGTATTATGACAAAGCGGAAAGTCATTTCAGAGATGGAAAATGTTACGCTTTGATCAAAGATTACAGAGAAAATTATAATTTACAAGAACATATATTAAGAAAGTATTTTTTGCTGACTCTACTCTTAGCATTTAGATTAAAGTTATGACAGCAGAACATTTTTTAACTTTAAATGTAATTTTATTAAGACAAATATTAAGACAATTGATGCACTTTGAAAGGTCAAAAAAGTCCTTAAAAGGTTAGTTTACCCAAAAATGTAATTATTACTTACCTTCATGTCGTTCCAAACCCGTAAGACTTTCCTTCATCTTCTGAATAGAAGTCTAAATTCAATCTGTTCATCATATAAAGCAATCAAACCTCTTCAGAAAATTGGGAATAAACCGTTCAATGCATATGGATTTGTTTAACCATCGCTTTAAGAGTGTCAAAGTGGTAGTTGCGTGGACTGTCAGTGGAGAGACAGAAATCTTTTCATTTGTGTTCCAATGAACAAAAGTCTTACGGGTTTGAAACGACATGAGTAATTAATAACAGAATTTTCTTGGGTGAACTTACCCTTGTATAGAGATTTTGAATGCTGAGCTACTGAGACATCTCAGATATGAGCAGAATGAAGAAATCTAATGAAATGTTACAGACAGATTTGCATGTGTCATAAATGAAATGCTGCCATAGTTATAACTTTATTTATCAGCTCTATATTGATGCCAATGATACATTTAGAGAGATATTGTGTTGACATGGTGTACCAATCTCTTTAATATGCATCTGAATCTGATCTGTCAGTTTGAACTGAAACCACAGGAAGTGGCAGACTGGATGTGCTACGCTCAGCAGAAGTGGCCAGTGAATTCCCAAGAGGGAAAGATATTTCTAAATAATTTAATAATAGGTCCTGCTGATTGTAATCACATTTTTTATGTGTCGGGGGAAAAGCACTGAGTCTCTGATGAGCGATTACGTTTTGCATTTGATTAATGGTGATCACAGACCAATCATTTCTCATTGTTCCTATTGTCCTAAAATGTTCTTTTTTTTAATTGATTGGTAATGGTAATAAATGGTGATAATGTATCTTCCATTGTACACCCGTTCATGTCTCTTTGAATTAAAGAATCATAAATGTTCATGCAAATGCATCATAGAACCAATTACACCAACTTCTTGCAAATTCTGCCAGTTTATGTCCATACAAAATGGTGTTATATCTCTCGTTCTAATGTTTATGAATCCAGACTATACTTAATAAGGGAGCGTGTGCCTGCATTTGGTAATTATTAGTATAATACACGCCCAAACTTCCTGTACAGTGAATTGTCACATTCTGCAAACCAACTCTCTACACACTGAAGCTCAAGTAACCATTGGTTAGTCTTTTTTTTTGCCAGACTTTTGAAATGGGAAGCTAGAACAATGTAAATGCAAAAATGTATATAAATATAATATAAAATATGAGTAAATATGAAAAAAATTAGTAAACAGTCAATAAAACAATTATACAAATGAAATAAACAGTGCTTTTCTGATTTTTCAAGTTGATCTAAGAGTGTTTAGATAGAGATGATATAGGTTAGTTACAGGAATTGAATAAAGTAATCAAATGTAAAATAACACTATAGTTTTCACTGTATATATTAAATATAGATGAATACTTAATTTACAAAGTTATTCATTCAATAGCTGAGTGACTGTTTGCACTTTTGCATTGTTTCTAGTGTTTTGTTGTTTGATTAACATTAAAAACAAATATGACAGCAGGAATATTAGGTTTTTGTCACGTTAAAGGGATAGTTCAACCAAAAATGAAAATTTGATGTTTATCTGCTTACCCCCAGTGCATTCAACATGTGTCTTTAGTAGAACACAAATGAAGATTTTTAACTCCAACAGTTGCTGTGTGCAAGTCTTGAATGCTTGCCTGTGGCTCATGATGACACTGATTTCTTAAGACACAAAACGATCAGTTTGTGTGAGAAATCGAGCCATATTTATATCATTTTTTTGCACAAAGCTATTTCCAACAGCCTGGAACGCGCTACACTTCCGGCAAGGTCAATATACACAAGATAACTTCTGGCATTGCCGTAAACTATGCCAGATTGTGTATACCAGAAGTGATGTCTTTACACGCATACACGCCAGAGCGTGTATATTGACCTTCCTTGCCGGAAGTGAAGCCCGTTCCAGGCTTTTGGATATACAACCGATTATGCAACCGATTAGAGAATAATTTAATCAAAATTGAAGCTAAAGCCTTTAGGTCCCAGCGCAAGCAGCGGCCGCATCGTACACTGACCATTCAAATGGGAAACACACAAATTGAGGAACAGCTATGTTCATGCACAGCAGGGTAATTGAAATTATCTAATAATTATGTATAAACAGCTTATCCATAAGTCTTGTGAAATAAACACAAGACATTAGCCTGACCACTTTACAGTGATAACATTCTCCTGCTTATATTTTTAGCACGCCAGGCTTCATGCTCACACGTCGTTTGTCGAATCTACTGCTTGATCCACGCCCAGCATTTCTCCCCTTGGGTTTTAAGTTTGGGGAAGGGAAACCCCAAAATGCCCAGGGTGAAGGCATTTTTTGTCGTTTAAACAGAGATGTTAACAGTATCATTTTTGAAAAACTCACACTTTGAAACCAATTTTCAAATGTTTGTTTTTAGGCCCCAAAAATGCTGTTGGACCCACTTTATATTAGGTGTCCTTAACTACTATGTACTAACATTTTAATTAATAATTTGATACATTGCACTTATTGTGTACATACATGTTTTACATTGGACTTACATTTAAAAAAATACCTGCATGTAATTACATCTGTAATTAATTTCTGTAGTTACATTTGTAATTACACAGTTGACACTTCCATTGTCCCTAACCCTACCCTTAAACTTACCCATCCCACCACACCTGTCCCTAACCCTACCCGTATCCCACCTCAATATCAGCAAAGGTGTTTTGCAACACAATATGAACACAGTAAGTACATTGTACTTATTTTTTTATGTAAGTACATAGTAGTTTAGGCCACCTAATATAAAGTGGGGCCATGCTGTTTGCATGTAAATCAATGGCCTAAATGCATAAACAGTTTTTCGATGGATGGATGGGTGGATGGATAGATAATTATGATTGAAAATGCTGACACACTCCTCAAGGAACTTTTTTTTTCAGATGTGGACACTGATATCATAATAAAGTTGATATCACAAAAAATTAATAAATAAAATAAAAACATTACATGTGTACCTTTCCATCTCATGTCAAAGGAATCAAACCAGATTTGAAGCTATAGCCAGCATGACAGAGGCAAAATTACACAGCTTACACCCTATGATGGAGATACTTTTTTTAAATGGATTTTATGGATTTCCATCATGGGAGACAGAGCGTGTCTTACCAGGGTACAATTTCTTATGTGCTTTGCAAACACCACATACAACTCTAATTTTCTGCACTTTGAACATAACCAATAGTTTTAGCCTCTCCTGACACTTTATCTTTTGACAGCTACAGTATGATCCAATGGCGCAAATATGGAAATTTGCTCCTCTAAAATCTTGTTTTCAATTATTGCATTGGACTATTCATTAAAAGTTTGAAAGGGTTGCCGTAAAGCGTTCCAATTTATGTGCAAATACTCATTTTCATCTCTATTCATACTCTTAGGATTGGTCAAAGAGAACAGATCTATGCCGCTAGAACAACTTATTTTGCTCTCCGTTAACATAAATGTGTGTGTTTACACCATTCACAGATGGTATCTCAAGACTGGCAATAAATCTCACATTAAACATTAGTGTTGCAAGTCCCCATGTGTTCTTTATATAGGTTACATACTGTTCCTCATTCTGCTCGGATCAGCAGCACAAATCTTTGTCAGATTTTACACGAACACAGATCATGTGATATAACATATAGCTTACAGTAGTGGTTCTCAAGAAATCCTGATGACTTTCACACTTCACAAAAAGCTGCTGTACTAATGATGCACCAATGATCCAATTAAGTTTAAACACCTGAGTATGCTTACTGCACTTATGTAAAGAAAGATGTTGCACTGAGTTTTTACAGGTGGAGAGAAGTGTTATAAAAAAAACTCTCACAAATCCAATTCCAAGTGAATTATATTTGAGTGTTAGGCACAACGCAAACTTTCCGAGACTTATTCACAATGCAGCACTAGCCTCGAATAACTTATTGCTTTTATAAAACGGTTCACACAATATGCAGGTATAAACTCGCTCACTCTCTTATAATACGCTACTCTAAATAATACAGTAAGCTTTAATGAACAACATCAATGAGAACAAAAATATGTCAGGGTAGTTGCTAAGGGTGCTGTGTAGTCATACACAGAACCGTTGAGTGAAGCGGTCAAATTGACCAATTGGAATCAAGGACTGGAACTAACCATTGTATAATTTAAAATAGGCCTAAGTTTTGGCCTGCTGATAAAAGTTTCAGACAATTATCACAAAATGTCATTTGCAGATTTCATTTTTTCCCCCTAATAAAAACAGATTGCTGCTGTGATCGTTGATTGAGTTGAGTGTGTATCTTTTGTGTGTATTACAGTAATTGCTTATTTGGCCAGGTCACTCTTGTAAAAGACTTTAATCTCAATGCGTTAAAGAAAGAAAGAAAGAAAGAAAGAAAGAAAGAAAGAAAGAAAGAAGAAAGAAAGAAAGAAAGAAAGAAAGAAAGAAAGAAAGAAAGAAAGAAAGAAAGAAAGAAAGAAAGAAAGAAAGAAAGAAAGAAAGAAAGAAAGAAAGAAAGAAAGAGCAAAAACTTCACACTTCAGTTCTTAACTTCACCAATAAATAGCTTGTGTTTTTCCTCATTTGTAAATCACTTTGGACAAAAGCATCTGCTAAATCAGTAAGTGTTTTGTTGTTGTTTTCCCAACTTTTTATGTGCCAGCATTTGGCAACAATACTGATACACGATCAGATTGGAGGGGTGGGTGGCTGTGGGCGCAGAATGTCTGTTTTTTATTTTTATATTCATTTACATAGGAAATGTTCTAAATGAACAAACTCTCTTAATTTAAATGATGCATGACCAATACCAGGTTTATTTTTATAGGTGGTACTTTCAGAACTGCGTGCCTGCCATCTGTTGACCATGATATCAGCATCAATTAAATCAGCCTTAAATTTAAATGTAACCATAATCAACACTAGTTAATAATAGTTATGTAGTTGCTCTATTTAAAGAGCTACAATCTTTACAAGGAAACAACAGTATACTCCTCTTTTCATACATTCATGTAACTTCTGACGAAATGTTTTTTTACTCCTCTTTTCATACATTCATTCAACTTCTGACAAGATGTTTTTTTACTCCTATTTTCATACATTCATTTAACTTCTGACATAAAAGTGCTTTTCACACAAGCTCAATCTTCATTAGCAATGACATACAACACCACTAAAATTCATCCCAGTCTATTTAAATGGGAACCAGTCTTGCTATGCTGTATCACTCACTAAAGGAAAGAAACTGATTTGCAGCGAAAAAAAAAAAAAAAAGATTATGTAGGAGGAAATGTTTGGGGAGACACGAGGAGCAAGGATTGTGTGTCCTGCAAAGAGAGTTGGAGGTGAATAAATAATCTGCAATGTGCTGCTGTTGCGGCTAGTCAAGCAAATGTTTGTGCTTTGTTTCTGTTTGATATAATAGACCTTTATCACAGCGGAATTGATTACAGGAAGTGTTCGTCAAAGCAGTGTATTGATTCTTTCAGTTATATATATATATTTTTAATGTGCGCTGTTAACAACTACTGACTAAACAGCTCTTAAAATGAGCATATGCAGAATGATTTCAAAATCCAGAAATTTCCAGAGACAGACGAAGAAATATTCTGATGATTTTTTGTACAGGATGATAATGCACACTACATGATTGTCACTCTTACAGGATGTAATGGTTCATGTGATCAACAGTCGATTGCTTTGGGCTTGTTGTTTCGCAGTCCGATCTGTTGTCAGTACAGTTACTGATCAGGGGCCTGTTGCATAAAACTGGATGAGAAATTAAGCCGGGATATCTTGATGATCTTGTCATCTGTATGCAAAATTTAGTAAACTTACCCTGAAGGCACACTCACACCAAGAACAATAACAAAATTTAACTTTATATTAGGGGATAAATTGAGCCAGGATCATCAAGATATCCCGGCTTAATCTCTTATCCTAGTTTTGTGAAATAGGCCCCTGCACTCACATGTCTGCCTTTTATTTAGGCAGCTGATATTTACGATGATATTCTTAGTGCAAATAGCTGTAGAGGCTGTTTACTAAGTTAAATAGCATACTAAGCTGATATTCGATAGAAGTTATTTTCAACACCATATTAAAGTAGCAGTTCTTTGCAATATGTGTAAATTACATGTAATTTATAC
Organism: Gobiocypris rarus; assembly: GCA_023029165.1. Lineage (NCBI taxonomy): Eukaryota > Metazoa > Chordata > Actinopteri > Cypriniformes > Gobionidae > Gobiocypris > Gobiocypris rarus. The sequence goes on from CM040920.1 coordinate 6,458,805, forward strand.
TTTATTTTACACACCGATTGTATGATCTTCATAGGGATTTCCTGTGCTGCGTTCCAGTTAATTTTTGTTATGCCCTTCACTCGCTAACTATTGTTGCCAACTATTTTTCAAGGAAAGTAGCTAAAGCCTGCCCAAAAAGTCGCTAAACGACATCATGCGTCAATTAGCATATATGTGACGTCATCACGTCGCACTTGCGTTCTGCCTGCCTAAGTGTTTTCTCTCCTATTCCGTAATCACATATGGTCCAATAAAGACGTTCTCATTTCCTATATATTTTTGTCATACAATAGAACGAGTATGATATAGTGAATGACTTAATTTTTATATGTTTAAAATAGTCTAAATTGAGAGAGGTCAAAAACTGGATGTACTAAAGCTCTGTGATAGTGAGTAATATAAGTGATAAGTACAAGAGAAGAATGGAAATCATAACGGCTCAAACTAAATTCTTCAAATGTAAAACAAAGGAAGCAGATAAGTGATAAATCCATGGCAACACTGTGTAGCTCGCTCATTCACGTCTCTGTCAGCTGCTGTGTGTGTTCAACGGCATGCGCTGCTGGTCCTCTCAGCCATTCACTGAACAGGGTAGACGCAGAGAGAGGTGTGATGGCAGGGAGAAAGCAAGACCTCGCGCTCGCAGGACAGTACTGGCAACATTTTTAAAGTAACTGACGTTTGTCCAAAAAGTCGCTAGATTTGTCGCTAGTCGCTTTTTAAAAAAAAAGTCGCTATAGGGGTCTTAAAAGTTGGCAACACTGTCTCTAACTTCCTTCCGTCTCGTTCACTCGGCGTCATTGCTTACGTTGCATGAGTGCCCACTACTGGTGGAACATTTGCAATGGACTGAACTGGAACATCCTAAGCCCTTGATCACTTGGAATCCACTATGGAGTTGATTTTTTTGTTGTTTTCCTTTACGAAATAATTAAATGCAGCATCCTATATGTATATATGTGTGTTTGGGTTGTTTTAAATGTTTTAAAAAAATTATTAAAATATCATAGAGTTGTTTGTGGTGAGGTAAATGAAATGTGATATGCGGTGACGTCACAATTGTGTTGCATTGTGGTATATGAAGCTGCCTGAAGTGTACATATGAAGTATGTCATATGTATACTTCAAAACCGAGGGAGCAAGGATTTGTCCATATAAACTTCCCTCGTCCAATTCACGAACTGAACTACCATTTACTACTGGTCAGAGCCATGCTTCACTGACGAGCTGTGCATTAAATAATCTCAGCCGTTGACAAATCGCATGTGGTTTAATTCCGATTAATCGTGCAGCTCTATTATGCACATGTCTATAGTTCTGTTGATTAGCCTGCCTGTGTATTTAGCCTGCCTCAGTTTTCCTCAGTGCTTTGTCTTGTGTAACATCATGTCTACACCGGGTGCAACAGTTGTCGCATTGAGTTGGTGTAAACAGTTAGTTAGATGGTGTTGCTCTAGTTTATTTTTTACTCTACATCATGCTTCCCCTTTTTTTTGGATTACGCTGCACAGCTAATCATAACAAAGCAAGATTAGATTTATTTGGACGAAAAACAACATAGATTTACTTGCTGTGCAGCTCTTTTTGCTGGAGCAAGGAGAGCACTCCCTCAAGGACCACACAATGGACTTTTTAGATCTAGCGTATCTCATCCTCTGTCCGGACCGATCACTCTGCTTATTTTTCAACACCAGCCTCAGCCAGCAGTTGAACAGTCCTCTGGGGGATTTGGTCACTTGTGGAATAGTTCTGTGCCAAAATGACACTCCGTTCACCATCTGTTTCATGGATGAGGCCAGTGCCAGCCCCACTCTAAAGCCAGAGTCCAGCTAGACTTCAGCCATGCACACAATGTACTAAGAGTCCTGAGCCAGTACCAGAGACTACTGAGACCATCTTCATCCCAGAGCCCATGTCCAACAGAGAGTCTGACTAGGTGTATGAGCCAGCAACAACATCCATCAAGGTGGACATATTAGTGAAGAAGGAGGGCATGGTGTGGAGCCTCGCCCATACTCCTGCTTCTGAGGGTGAGTTGTGCCAGGTGTTTACATTATTAATTGATGGACTGGAAAATATGATTCCCCAAAGTCTCCTGTTGAATCTGGTACCACCCAGCTCTAAGTCTTATGCGTCTCCCCTGGTCTTGCCCAGCTCCAAATCTCTTGTGTCTTTGCTGGTCCCATCCAGCTCCAAGTTTCCTGTGTCTCCAATGATCAAACCCAGCCTCCTTTCAGTTTACCATAGACAGCCAGTCCTTCGGCCCCGCCTCCACTGGCTCCCTTCAGTTCTTCGGTTCCCCTTCTGTTGACTCCACTCTGCCTCGGGTCTTCCGTTATTCATCTCCAGCTTGGCAAGTGGATTCATTGACTCCCCCTCCAGCCGCTGAGTCATGAACCAGTCGACTCCACCTTGGCTCCTTCCCTCAGCAAATGGTTCAAGGCACATCTGCCTTTGAACGTTCCTTGGGGGTTCTAGATAGAACCTGCCATGTAAAAAGTGCCAGAGACTTTTTAGGCCATGTTCATCCCAGTGTCTTACCAAGTGCGTGAGCTGCAACAACGTCCATCGAGGTGGACATATTAGTACGATGGCATGAAGTGGACTAGAAAGCTGTATTCTCTTAAATAGATTTTTTTTTTTCTCATCGTGGTGTGGGAAATGCTATCTTAACTCAGCTGACAGCCTGGTTGGTTCAGTACTAGAGATTCTTCAAGGCCATCTTTCAACTGGACTGACCCCTGCTACCCTTTTTGTAGCCGCCTGAGGTCTATTTGCAAACCGCAGGTTCCTTCATGGGATCTTTCAATTGTACTGGAAGGGTTGTCAGAAGCTCCCTTCGAACCCAGTCAGTCTCAGAGAAGCTTCTGACTCTTAAGGTAGATTTGCTTATTGCCATTATTTCTCAAAAAATGGTAGGGGACTTGCAGGTCACCTCCCCCTGAATCAATTTTGCCTCCGTTTTGCCCCTGGGCCAGATTACGTCCCTAAGGTGCCTTCTTTACTATTTCATCATGTCGTTCTTCAAGCCTTTCTCCTCCACCGTTTGAAACTTAATTAACATGAGAGGCTTAATAAGTTATGTCCAGTCAGTGCTCTTAGGGTTTACGTCCACCCCTCAGGCCAGTGGCGTAAATCTTATCAACTTTTTTCTGCTTTTTCACTGCGTGACATTAGTCTATGAAGTGCATTAGGTCACTGCACCTCTAGGAGTTAGGGCCCATGCTACCATAAGTATTGCTGCTTCTAAAGTCCTAGCAAAGGGAACATCTTTGAGTGTTGTTTGTATTGCAGCAGACTGGTCCTCTCCGCAGCGTTTATTAGATTTTTAGTGTGGATTCAACCCCAGGGTCTCAGGTCATACCTGTATTGCAGTGCGTGTGCAAATTTTTCACAACCTGCTAAATTTTTCACAAACCTCTCAGTATGGCGGCTTGGGAATTGTCGTTCCCATTGCATCAACACCATGACGCGGCATCAATGTTCCCTCGAGAGGAAACGTCTCTGGGTTATGTATATAACCCGCTTCCCTGAGAATGTGACCGAGTCGCTGCATCATGGTGCCATACTTCAAGTATGCAAGCATTCCTGTGATGCAAAGCTGAATTTTCTGTATCATTACACCGTTTTTAGTGTCACGTGATTTAATAGATAATTGATAATAATCAGAAATGTTTCTTAAGTAGCAAATCAGCATTTTAGAAAGATTTCTGAAGGATCATGTGATACTAAAGACTGGAGTAATAATGCTTGCCAATGCAGGAATAAATAAAATATGTTCAAAAAGAAAAGTTATTTTCAAATTGTCACAATATTACTGTTTTTCATTGTATAATTAGATCAAATAATTGCAGCCTTGATGAGCATAAGAGACTTCTTAAAAAAAAATATTGGTATTGTGTATATAGTTTGAAAAGCTGGGAAACTGGGAAAAATACTTTATGCTGCATATGGCCAACTTAACTTTGGATGTGATTCTGCCAGTATTCTTTTGAAGTTTCAGCAGTCAGCTTATTAAAACATTCCTGCCTCTCCTCTCCAATAGTTAGCTATCACTACAAATCCACTGAATCCAGCGATTCAAGAAATATCTCGAATTTTCTGAGCCTGTGGGGATGATGTCTTCATTTGGGTCTCCTTCAGAAGTAATGACTGAGCGGTACTGCTCACCCAGCACTCTGTGTCACGAGCCAATCAATAAGATTCACACCATCAATATGCGCTGTGGTGAGAAGGTTTTATAGGGCGAAGATGATTAATCTCTCAGTCTGCTCCTTTTGCCGTATGTAGTTCATCTGCATTGGGATGTTGTATAAAACAGCATGAAAGGAGAGTCATACAGACTGCTCCACTTTGAATTGAACTAGTCATTAACTTGATGTAGAAAGATTAAAGAAAGATTAACATTCATCAACATTAAAAAGTTTGAGGGTAGAATGTTTTTTAAGCTTGTAGAATTTGTTTACTCTTTTTTTTATCACCCCAAACTTGGGTATGTGATATGTAAAAGATCCCATGAAATCAGCTTGTAGTCAATGTCTGTAAGCTTTGAGGTCATCTAAAATGTTGGTGTCACATACCCAAAATGGTGGAAAATGTTGTCTACACTAGGCCTGTCACAATTGGTCGATACAATCGACTGCATCGACCCTGATAATTAGTCGACGTCAATATTGTTAGTCGACTAGGTAAGTTGGGTACGATATGAAATTTGATTAGTACCAGTACTTTAAAAATGACAGCACTGTAATAAGAGCAGTATTTCTTAATTTGCGTCGATGTGTGACCGCAGGAGTGAGGACGTGTGTGTGAGCACTGCTTCCACCGTTCCCTAAAAACAACAGAAACGCTTGCTTTCACTCAGACAGATTGCGACGTCAGTTTCGTGGATTATTGTGTTTGAATGATCAAAAATACAGTATTTAAGAACGCACGTCTTGGCGAGCATTCAGGTAAACACAGTCGGGTATGTCTTTAGTGAACTTATACAGAGTTGAGTGAGAAATCGTGTGTTACAATGACTTTGGTCCGTGCAGGTCTTAAAGGGCCGGACCTAATATTCTGTGTGATTTAATGTTCATCAAACAACAAAAGAAAATAGAAAATCACCCCATGCTTGACTTTAATATATGTATTAAGAATTAGTGCATAGTTAATTTACAGAGTGACTATGCAGACTATGTATTTTTGCTTTTACATTTGATTATGTTATTTCTTTATTGAATGCTACTGTTAATTAGAGCTACTGCAGCTGAAAATAAAGCACTGTTTCTGTCATTGTGGCTTATTTAAACATAAAATATATAAAGTAAAATTCTAAAAATCTAAGTGGTAGTAAAAATCTAAAACCTGGGCAGGAACATGCTGGCCAAGTGAGTTTTTAGGGTTTTTAAAATATCTAAATTAAATATTGAATAAAGCAATGAATAATGAGTTCTGTCATATTATTAAATTAATTTTACTGTTTTTTTGCCATTTTACTGATTCAGTATCGGTATTAAAGGTATTTTAGTCTGGTAGCATATCGACGTCATAATTTTAGTATCATGACAACACTATTCTATATAAAAAGTTTTTGGTGATATTCTCTTTTTTTGTTATGTTGGTTTACAAATTTGTACCTTTTAGTTCTACATTTTGTCAAGGGCTTCTTTACATTTATTTTTTATAGTACACTACTGAATGCCAAAGTTGCAAATTAAATCATAAAATTTTTGAAAATTATTATGATAAATTAGTTGATAGATTAATCGATTAATCAATAAATTTGTTGATAGATTAATCAATATAAAAATAGTCGTTAGTGGCAGCCCTAGTCGACGCATTTAAAAAAATACTGCACTAGAGATTTTGCACTAAACTGACATTTGTCCAATTAACTGTTCTGAGAGAATGAGAATGCCCCTCCCTCTGATACCACCTGACACTGACTAGCAATAGCAAATAATGACTTAAGCTAAAGGCTGCTTAGTTTGTCCCCTCAGTATGTTCCACCAAAACTTCCTTTTTCAAAGGGAAGTGTGTGAAAACAAATAAGCTTATCGAGCCATTTCATGGGGTCTTTAAGAACAATCTCTTCCAGTTTTTTGACCAGGCATTTGAGGGGGAGCTTGGGAAAGAAACAGAAGACATTCAACTTATTAGAAGTCAGTGTACAATCAAATAAAAAATAAAAGTACATTTGCTTTAAACTCATGACTCATGTTCAATGACGTTAGAGTTACCTTCAGGAATATCCTTGTGTATTCAGTATGAACCGTTGCATCTATATAGTTTGATTTTAAAATGTTTCTACCAGTGTTAAAACCAAATCTGCACCACTGATGTCAGGTTTTTTTTTTTTTACAAGAATAATTTACAACTATTATAAAGTAGGAAATGTCTACTGTTAATTCGAAGAATTTCTTATGCAGCCCCATAATAAAGACATGATAATAAGTTTACAAGGAAGATATTTGGCAAAGCTGAACCTATGTTAACTTATATGTCCCTTTAAAATGTCTGGCTGCTTTAAATGGATTGAGTTAGATGGAGGGTGACAAGCCAAAGTGAAAAAAGACTAATGCAGAGGGAAAGACTTGAGGCTACATTGAACAGAGTTTCAAGTGATAATAGATTGAACTGACCCAATCAGGAGAAGGGAGATAATACTGAAGAAGAAATAAGGCTATCATTTTGTGAAGCATTATCATTAGGAGTGTCAACTATGCATTTCATCTCTACTAATTAGGACCATTCACAATGAGCAGAAGTCTTACTTTTCTGATGAATATAATATTTAACACAGAATGAAAAGAACATACAGCTTTCAGAAAAAAAATCTATTAAAATATGGATGAAAAGTTGATGAAATATCCATGATTTCAGGATAAAATGTCCATTATTTAGTTTTTCCTCAACCGATTTTACACATTTCACCAAACTAAGGTTAACACTCTTAACCGATTAGTGCAGCCATTTAACCAGTCTCAATGAGGAATGCTAAATTGTAAGTAATGAAAATCAAGGAATCACAGCCATTTATAAGGTAAATAAAAAGGCTTCTAAATAAATACTACTTTTTCTTTTCTTTTTTAAAAGGTCATGTGTCCAATCAAAATCTCAGATACTGTATATTGTGAAACCACTGAAGTCCATTGACATATTTAACAACCTTAAAACCTATATTAAATTGCAATAGCAAATGGTTTGGTGCTCCGTAACAGCCTTTTAGATTTTGCTTATCGTATACAACACTAGCAATACTAATTATGACCCTGGACCACAAAACCAGTCAAAAGTCACACGGGTACAGCACCTTTAAACTCTTTTAACTTTTATAATGACATGGAGCTAAGTAAAAAAAGAAATTTAAAAAATTGACAAAAAAGTTTTTTGGGTGAATTATGAGGAGCACATCACATGCAAGACACTCAGAATGGTCACTGAACATCCCAGTGTTTTAAAAGCCTTGATGATTTTTATTGTAAAATCTGTCAGCTCACCTTCTTATTGAAGTGTCCATGTCATTGTTCTCTGAGAGAAACCCTAGCATTTAAATGAAGACTTTGTTCTTGATTTGGCTGCTCCCATTAGAGAGACTCCAGGGGAGTCTTTAAGTTTAATTTATCCGCACCTCACACAAAAGCGTGGATACAGTGATCGCGGGACAATTAGGTGATTCTCACATCTAATTGGCCATAACTCAGGATGTTCCATGACCAAGCCTGAGACTGACACTCATTTGAAAACTTCAATTATTGCAGGCAGAGCGAACATGGAACATTTCTGAATTCTTGCATAAATTGAATAGTTATTTTAAAATAATTTCCCCATGGCGATTATCTCTTTCATATTTTCATGTTTTCAAGATATAGCTGGATTTGGATCCAGCACTAACCCTAACCCAGTTTTATATTGAGTTATTCACCACAGCATTGGTTTATTTACCTGATAGCTTGGCCAACTGTCACCTCTGTCACAGCTCTCAGCACTGAATGAGGGGAAGACACCATTTCACCTTATTTATATCAGGAGAGAGACAAGTGACTGTTGACTGATAAATAAATATTTTTTTGTTCTTCAAGCCTGGCCACATAACAGCAAATTTCAGTAAATTTGTATTCTAGCCTTTTTCTTAAGAATGAGCAAAACCACACAGACTATTCTTGGGTTATTTGAACAAGAAGTCGAGTAGTCAGCTTTAAAGTCCCTGATATACTTCAAGCGTAATCGAAGAACAAACTTATGTGACCTAATCTCATACAAAATCAGGCTAAAACAAACTTCGTTTGGAGTTTGAAACATCTTGCCAAAGAGAACTTTCTGGAAAAGTTTGCTTCGGCTGGTAAACACCTTTAAACTACCATTGGTAAACAACATGCAGTCTGCAACTGAAGCCAAAGCCTTTCCTTTGAATGTACAATAGATCTGTCCAGTTTATTTTCCAACTTACCCCAGATGTGCTCAATGGGGTTGAGGTCCGAACTTTGAGGGAGCCAGTCCATCATTTTCAATGTTCCAGCAAATTCCTTACATCGCAGGTAGTTCTGGCAATGGTTAGAAGAATGTTTCAGGTCATTGTCCTCTTGGAAAATAAATAAAAAAAATTGTCAAAGTTGTACAGCCGTCACACATTGCAAAGGAAAATACAAATGTAAAATATCAGCATACAAATGATAATTCGAATTTTATTGCCTAAAAAGGGGCAGCATGTATAAAGAGAATAGAATCGGACCAAGAATTGATTCCTGAGAAACCCACCAAGAGATAGTTGTGGATGTAGAAACATAGTTTCCGATTTAAACAGAGCATGTCCTGTCCTGAAGATTAGAAGAAAAACACTTAAGGGCTACGCCATTGATCCCTACATAATCTCTGAGGCGTTCTATTAAACATACATGATCTAAAGTATCAAAGGCTGCGCTCAAATCTAACATCATTAAGGCAACACCTTTCCTGGAGTAAATACTTAATAAAATGTAATTTGCAACCTTTAATAAAGCTGATTCTGTACTATGCCTGGTCCTAAATGCAGACTGAAAATTATACATTATGTTGGTTTCAGTCAAAATGTCAACAAGTTGACTACGATCAACTTTCTCTAAAATCTTGTTCATAAAAGGGAATTTTTAGATAGGCCTGAAATTTTTAAAATCCTGTGGATTGTAAGATCCTGCTCATTTTCTTTAAGACTGGTTCAATAATAGCTTAAACCCTGATGGTACAGTGCCATAAATTTAAAAAAAAAAACTACTATTAATAATCAATAGAATACTAGAACCAAGTGTCTACAACCTCCCTCAACAATCGCAACGGGGAACATCATACAATGAGGAAGTCAATTTTAAATGCAATATGATATCTTTCAACTCAGCTAAAGAAATCGTTTCGAATTTACTTAAGCAAAGAGAAAGATTCATTGTGTTGAAAACAACATTAGTCGGGAATGAATATTCGACCAAATATATAAATACCAAAAATATAAATTAAAAACCTTTAAAAACCCTGTTACACAGATCTTTGGATGAGGTAGAGAAAACACAAATAGATGGACTCAGTATCTTATCTATGGTTGAAAACAGTACCTTCGGGTTATTTGCATTATATCATTTGTGAAAAATATGAAGATGTAGTGGCTTAAGGGTTAGTTTACCTGAAAATGACTCACCCTAATGTCATTCCAAACCCTTAAGACCATTCATCTTCAGAACACAAATTAAGATATTTGATGAAATCCAAGAGGTTTCTAAACAATCCATAGACAGCAACGTCATTGCAACTTTCGTTGCATGCTGCACAGGTAGTACAGGCATCATTAAAATAGTCCATGTGACTCAAGTGGTTTAACCTTAAACGTTATAAAGTGACGAGAATACTTTTTGTGTCCAAAAAAACAAAAATAAAAAACTAATGACTATTCAAAAAACTCTTATCTTCGACGCCTTTCTCCTACACTGTTCACATAGTAAAAAAAAAGTATTATTTTTTATTTTTTGAAAAGCATCAGCCAATGGTAAGCTGGCATTCTGGTGTAGAACCTGGAAGCGCTGTACTGTGTTTACTAACTCGACAGCGTAGGAGGCTGACATGGAAGAGAAGACTTTGTTGAATAAAGTCATAATTTTGGGGGTGGATTTTGAGCACCCCCCGCTTCATATCATTAAGGTTGAACCACTATATTCACATGGACCATTTTAATAATGCCTGTACTACCAATCTGGGGCTTGAAAGTTGCAATGACTTTGCTGTCTATGGATTGTTTAGAAACGCATGCTGAAATAATGCATGCTGACATATCCTCCTCAAATTCTGAGTAACATCATTTAATTGTATTTTCATTTTTTGACATCTTATTTTAAAAGGCATTATCTAAGATCTCTGAACAAATATGATTAAAGGAATTTACCAATTCATCAGGTCCTTTCGCGGGCAACGTTGTAGACTCAATATGAAGAGATAACTCAATAATACTAAGAGCAAACATTTTCTATCATTATCCCTGAAGAAAACAGCATCAAGAGTATGCCCGTGATCGTATGTAGGTCCAGAACCACACTGCATAATTTAACCAAGTTTCAGTAATAAAAAGAAAGTCCAACCCATGTGTTACATAGAAGTCACTTCGAATGACTGTTTTGTTAACTGAGCATGCATGTATCAAAGCCATATGCACTGTGGTCAACTTAACAGACCGATTAGAAGAAACAGCACTTAGCTTCATTGACCCAGTTTGTCTCTAAGGATGCAGATACCCGCTGATAGACGCTTATTTCAAATGCTCTCATTCGTGTTTGTTTAAGCTCTCTCTGAGCATCAAAGGTTTCTATTTACAGCGTGTTTTTGAAGCGCTGATCATTGTAGCCAATCACAATTATATCTGTTGAGTGTGTAAATGCAATGGCCGATCAGAGGTGCTAGTCGGTAAATAAGTCAGAATCCGCTTAACACTGCTAAAAATGTTTTGCCGCAAATCGTGAATCCTTTCATTATAATCCAGGGCTGTAACCATCCACTCTGTTTGTTGTTAGGATGACAAAAGTTTTAAAAGTGTCATTGTTAGACTGGTCTGCCTAAAGCAGTTTAACAGCACTCAACAATATTATTGAGATGGACAGTCAAATCATAGAAGGCGGGCCTTACCGTTCAAAGAAGACGAGTGCGAGTTCCAGCGCGACGCTTTAGTTTTAACAGTGAAAGTGTGTGGTAAGATGTTAGTAGCTAAATATGTAGTATTTTTTGTTTTGCTGTCACGTTTAAGGAATCCAAAGACAAAGATGAGTCAAAAGTTCGAATCCAAAGGTAATAATAGAATAAACTCAGATATTTCAACACAGTGTATCAGCAGACACAAACTATAGCTGACTGTGAACTGAAGGAACACAGGAATTGAAGTATATAATGATAATGAACTAAAAGCCTAATAGGTGTGATGATCGTGATGTCATGGTATCTGATTATAGCGGGAAAAGTGAACAAAGACAACAGGAAATAATGAAAATCAAACTAAAAGTCCATGGAAATAAAACTAAATGAGCAAATGACTAAATATGTGTGACATTTACAATAAGCACTGATCAGGCATAACATTAATACCTTCCTAATATTGTGTTGGTCCCCCTTTTGCTGCTAAAACAGCCTTGACCCGTCGAGGCATGGACTTCACTAGACCCCTGAAGGTGTGCTGTGGTATCTGGCACCAAGATGTTAGCAGCAGATCCTTTAAGTCCTGTAAGTTGCGAGGTGGTGCCTCCATGGATCAGACTTGTTTGTTCAGCACATTCCACAGATGCTTGGATTGCGATCTGGATTGAGATCTGGGGAATTTGGAGGCCAAATCAACATCTCAAACCATTCCTGAACCATTTTTGTTTTGTAGCAGGGCGCATTATCATGCTGAAAGAGGCCACAGCCACCAGGAAATACAGTTTCCATGGTCAGCAACAATGCTTAAGTAGGTGGTACGTGTCAAAGTAACATCCACATGGATGGCAGGACCCAAGGTTTCCCAGCAGAACATTGCCCAAAACATCACACTGCCTCAGCCGGCTTGCCTTCTTCCCATAGTGTATCCTGGTGCCATGTGTTCCCCAGGTAAGCGACATACACGCACACAGCCATCTACGTGATGTAAAAGAAAACTTGATTTACCAGACCAGGCCAACTTCTTCCATTACTCCGTGGTTCAGTTCTGATGCTCATGTGCCCAATGTTGGTGCTTTCAGCGGTGGACAGGGGTCAGCATGGGCACCCCGACTTGTCTGCGGCTATGCAGCCCCATACGCAACAAACTGTGATGCACTGTGTATTCTGACTCCTTTCTATATATACTGTGTATATATATATATATATATATATGTATTTTTTATTTTTTTATTGAATGAGCCATTCAAGAATAGTCACAGAGTTGTTGTGAAGCCACTTCTTCGTTATTTTAGCTGTGTGCTTAGGGTCATTGTCTTGTTGGAAGGTGAACCTTCGGCCCAATCTGAGGTCTTGAGCACTCTGGAGAAGGTTTTCATTCAGGATATCACTGTACTTGGCCGCGTTCATCTTTCCCTTGATTGCAACCAGTCGTCCTGTCCCTGCAGCTGAAAAACACCCCCACAGCATGATGCTGCCACCACCATGCTTCACTGTTCGGACTATATTGGACAAGTTATGAGCAGTGCCTGGTTTTCTCCACCAGGCACTGAAATATCAAATGGTCCTAAGTATTCAGACCCTTTGCTTTGACACTCATATATTTAACTCAGGTGCTGTCCATTCCTTATGATACATCCTACACCTTCATTTGAGTACAGCTGTGTTTGATTATGCTGATTGGACTTGATTAAGGGGAAAGCGACACACCTGTCTATATAAGACCTTACAGCTCACAGTGCACGTCAGAGCAGATGAGAATCATGAGGTCAAAGGAACTGCCTGAAGAGCTCAGAGACAGAATTGTGGCAAGGCACAGATCTGGCCATGGTTACAAAAAATGTCTGCTGCACTTAAGGTTCCTGAGAGCACAGTGGCCTCCATAATCCTTTAATGGAAGACGTTTGGGATGACCAGAACCCTTCCTAGAGCTGTCCGTCTGGTCAAACTGAGCTAACGGGGGAGAAGAGCCTTGGTGAGAGAGATAAAGAAGAACCCAAAGATCACTCTGGTTGAGCTCCAGAGATCCAGTCGGGAGACGGGAGAAAGTTGTAGAAAGTCAACCATCACTGCAGCCCTCCACCAGTCAGAGCTTTATGGCAGAGTGGCGCGACAGAAGCCTTCACCTCAGTGCAAGACACATGAAAGCCTGCATGGAGTTTGCTAAAAAACACCTGAAGGACTCCAAGATGGTGAGAAATAAGATTCTCTGGTCTGATGAGACCACGATAGAACTTTTTGGCCTTAATTCGAAGCGGTATGTGTGGAGAAAACCAGGCACTGCTCACACCTGTCCAATACAGTCCCAACAGTGAAGCATGTGGGGGGTTTCAGGTGCAAGGACAGGATGACTGTTTGCAATCGAGGGAAAGATGAATGCGGCCAAGTACAGGGATATCCTGGATGAAAACCTTATCTAGAGTGCTCAAGACCTCAGACTGGGCCGAAGGTTCACCTTCCAACAAGACAATGACCCTAAGCACACAGCTAAAATAATGAAGGAGTGGCTTCAGAACAACTCTGTGACTGTTCTTGAATGGCCCAGCCAGAGCCCTGACTTAAACCCAATTGAGCATCTCTGGAGAGACCTGAAAATGGCTGTCCACCAACGTTTACCATCCAACCTGAAATAACTGGAGAGGATCTGCAAGGAGGAATGGCAGACGATCCCCAAATCCAGGTGTGAAAAACTTGTTGCATCTTTTCCAAAAAAGACTCATGGCTGTATTAGGTCACAAGTGTGCTTGTACTAAATACTGAGCAAAGGGTCTGAATACTCAGGACCATGTGATATTTCAGTTTTTCTTTTTTAATAAATATGCAAAAATGTAAACAATTCTGTGTTTTTCTGTCAATATGGGGTGCTGTGTGTACATTAATGAGAAGAACAAAATAACTTTTTTTATAGAAAATGGCTGCAATATGACTGAACACTTTCCGTACCCACTGTAAGTTCATGATTACTAAGTGAGTACACCAAATCACATCAGCATTCAATTACAAAATACTGCAAAATAATCTATATCCAGCTTAACGTACCCTCTCTGCTTCAATGGTAATTTGCGTGCTTGCTTTTCGACAATTTTGCTGTCAAGACTTATTTAAGCACAATTAGACTATAGGTAACAAAACTGCAGCAGTGAAGAACTGCTGTAAGTCAAAAGTTTCTGCAAAATTAGCACATGCAGCTGTAAAGGCAAAAGAGCCTCTTCATTTTAATTGCCTTTTTGACTGAAGTCTCTGCTTTGAAGCAAAAAGAAAAGAGAAAATTATTTATTTTTACCATGTTCTTCAGGCAAATGGGGTGAGTGCAATTCGCAGACCTACACATACAGAGGTTGATGACTTTGTGAAAGGTTGTCAATATGCAAGAATATGCACGTGTTTGAATAAGATTTTGGAGGGCATATACAGCCACCCCATCATTATTTCAACTCAGGCTCATTGGAAATACGTGACTCTGCCTACATTTTTGCAAACCCTGAAATATGTACCTCCAGGTACCTTTCCCTGCACTTTTCGGGAGAAACATCCACTAGAGGCGCTAAGTGGTATCAGTTTTTCTCAACCCCTTCCCTAAACCTAACCATTTGTGTATTATAAAAAAACAGGATGTAACAGGCAGATACGACTGCAGGTACAATTTATCTAAAAAGTACAAATATTCCAAGTGTTTAGAGGCCAAACGATTGATTTTTGTGAAGAAAATCCCCAAAAGCGATCAGTGTTGAGTCCACCCGCCGAAGATCATATTTGAAAATTGCAGCCTTTTCATCAGCTTTGACCGCATTGGCTGTCGTATGTCTCGTGACCAATTGCGTCATTACGTCAGCTTTGATTGTAAAATGCCATTGGCACTTGTGTGTCTCGTGACCGACCGCGTCACACACAAGAGTTAAGAGTATTATTTGAATGAAATATGAACGAGACAACGAGTGGAGGGTGTTCACACGGAGTGGCAGATTGGATCATCATTTCAGCGATTAAAACATTAAGATCAACTCTGTTCTTCACATGAAGATATCGTATGACTTCAGAAGACTTGGAATGCAACATGAGTTAATACTTTTACACTGTTTTGGTCAGTTTTTGCAATAAATACCTGTGACTGTACTTTTATTTGTCTGTTATGTGTTTTATTGTTGAGAAGTTGGTAGGTTTAGGGAAGGAGTGGGGTTAGTTGCTCCAAAATATAAAAGTAGCCTTTAAATAATCATAAAATCATGTCTACTTTTACAAATGCAAAGAATTAAATGTATTTCAATATGTATTTCAATTCGTGCTTACACCATATTTTTCTTGAATTGTGCAGGGAAACATACCTGGAGGTACATATTTCAGGGTTTGCAAAAATGTAGGCAGAGTCATGTATTTCCAATGAGCCTGGGATGCATTATTTCTAAGTTCATTTGTTTGATTTCTTCTCTCTGAGATTGAGGTTTACAGCAGGTTCAGGCACCACAGTTGGAAAATAATCTTGTCAGGTTGAGGGGTCAATGTTCACTGTAACATCTTACCAAAGTGATTTTCACCACTTGTTAAAGATGAAAATTCTGTCATAATTTACTCACACCACTTGTTCCAAGCCTGTATACATTCATTTGTTCTGCTGTACACAAATGAAGATATGTGGAATAATGTTCGTAACCAAGCAGATCTCATCAAATATACTTATATTTAGCTTCCCATTCATTGACAACCATATTAACATTCACCACAATTATCATCTTGCTGACAATTCTGGCTATTTTCCCAGTTTATAAAACATACAATGTGCATCAAATGATTATTCATTGATATTCTGTGAAAAATAGAAAAAGGCTTAGTTATATAGTAAAGTCTTGTTTATTGAACTCGTCTAATCATTTGGTTGGTTTGAATAACAGCATGATTAACTATGGCCTCATGCCTACAGAGAAACTGTAATCTTAAATTATATTGAGCAAATGAAGACAATGTATTGTCAAGACCATTTTAGATCCCATAGACACCCCAGTATTCTGATGTGGGGGGAAAAAACTCATTATTATTTAGTTTTATCATTTTATCATCATTAAACTTAAAAAAATATAATATTTTACTTATTAGTACTCCTGTAAAAATTATTAAACAGAACATTCAAATATGTTTTCATATTTTAATATCTATGATCATGTAAGTTTAGGAAAACGGCTCTGGTTATGTATATAACCCTTGTTCCCTGAGAAAGGGAACGAGCACTGCGTCGGAACGACAAATTTGGGGATGCTCCCTAAGCATCAGCGAATCTGAAGTCTGAATAAAAACTAAACCAATCCGATTGGCGTGCGTGATGACGTCACTGTGACAGCATACCCGGAAGTTTAAAGGGGAGCCGGCGCATAGTGACGGCAGCTATTGCTCTGAAGCATGCGCTCCAGGCGTGCCGAGGTGTGGTGACGCGATGCAGTGCTCGTTCCCTTTCTCAGGTAGCAAGGGTTATATACATATATACAAAGGTGTGTGGGGTAGCCCACCCAGCAGCCTCGCAGATATCCTGCAAGGGGACCCCAGAAAGGAGGGCCACCGAAGAGGCCATGCCTCTGGTACAATGAGCTCTCACGGCCATTGGTGAAGGCAAACTGCGCACCTGATAGGCCATGGTTATTGCCTGGACAATCCAGTTACTGATTGTCTGATTAGACATGGGCAACCCTTTCTTGGGTGAGCCGAAACACACCAGAAGTTGTTGAGATCTCCACTGTGCAGACTTCGTCAAATATACTCTAAGCGCCCTAACCGGGAAGAGTAGTTGAAGTCTCCCTTCTTCCGCCGTCACGTGAGGTGGAGGATGAAATGCCTGCAGAACCAAAGACCTGACCACCCTTGATGGGACATTAGGCAAGTAGCCTGGCCTAGGGTGTAAGATGGCCTTTACTCCACCCGGGGCAAACTCCAGTCAAGTTGGCGTTACCGCCAAGGCCTGGAGATCTCCCACTCTCCTAAGAGAGGTAATGGCGAGGAGAAAAGCCACCTTAAGGGTCACGTTCTTCGGTTCAGCTGACTCCAATGGCTCGAAGGGGGCCTCAGCCAGCCCTTCGAGAACCACTGCCAGATCCCAGGTTGGAACTCTGGACCGAGCCGCATGCCTCATCCTCCGAACCCCACGGAGGAACTATACAACCAGCTGGTGCCTACCCAAGATCCCATCACCCATAGGAGTGTGGAAAGACGCAATGGAAGCCACGTACACCTTGAGTGTGGAAGGGGTTTAGACCCACAGAGAAGCGATCTTGGAGGAACTTCAGCACTGAAGCCACTGGGCAGTTAACTGGGTCCACCTCACGCTCCCTGCACCAAGTGGAAAATACATTCCATTTGAGGCTGTACAGTCTCCTCGTAGATGGAGCCCTGGAACTGAGTAAGGTCTCTACCACCTCTGCCGACAGGCCAGCCTCTAGGTACCTGGCCCCCTCAGGGGCCAGACCCAAAGGTTCCAAATCTCCGGCCGGGGGTGAAATAATGTGCCCGCCGCCTGAGACAGGAGATCCCTCCTCAGAGGAATCTGCCATGGATGACCTGCCAGCAGAGCTATGATATCCGAGAACCAAACTCGAGTCGGCCAACGGGGTGCTACCAGATGTAGGCTGACCCCTTGTCGACGGACCCTCTCCAGGATTCCCGAGAGCAGAGCAATCGGGGGAAATGCGCACAGATGTAGCCTCGGCCACGTCTGAACCATGGTGGGGCGGGGCTGGATGCGTGAGGGAAAACCACAGTGGACAGTGGGACGTCTCTCGAGACACAAACAGTTCCACTTCCACCGGGCCAAACCTCTCGCAATACCGGGGGATTGGACACATGTGAAGAAAAGGGCTTCCTCCAAGATCTGCACTTGAGGTCTGGGAAGAATGGTAAGCCCCGGCGAGGTGTTTGGACCCGGTGTGAAAGAAACCGGTCATCCAGCCTACTGGGTGGCTGAACTTCCAGCGTCTCTTGTGGCCAATCGTTCTTCAACTTGGCCACCGCCCGAGTCAACACCTCGACCAGCTCCACATGGGCAGGTGGATGAAGCCTTACAATCCCTGCTTCATCACCAGCCTCGATGCCCACCTCCTCCGGCTCCTCAGAACCGGAGAGAATGAGCATCGGACCTTCCAACCCGGGGAAAGATGCCGCCAGGCGGGCTTCCACATGGGGAGGAAGATCCTCAGAACTGTCAGACGAGGATTAGGAAAGTGCCGCAGCGGTCCCAATCCCCTCTGACAAGTCCCGCTGTGAACCCCATGATCTGCGACGCCGAGCCGCCTCAGCAACCGCGGGTCCAGAACCATGGGGCTCACGAGGCTGGCCGGCCTCATCAAACACGGCCAGCCAAGGGCGGAGCAGCCTGAGCCGCCCGAGCATGCTGAACACCCAAACACTGCACACAAAGCAGGTGTGTATCCGAGCCCGAAATGTAGCGGTGACACGGATGCATACACTGCTTAAACTCTCTCATTTTCTCCATCATTCACACTTTTCACTTTCACAACTGGACAGACAACAGTAAATAGACAGACAATAACAGAGAGCGCTATGCTGAAGAGCAATAACTGCCGTCACTATGCGCCGGCTCCCCCTTTTATACTTCCGGGTATGCCGTCACAGTGACGTCATCACGCACGCCAATCGGATTGGTTTAGTTTTTATTCACACTTTAGATTCGCTGATGCTTAGGGAGCATCCCCAAATTCGTTGTTCCGACACAGTGCTCGTTCCCTCGAAAGGGAACATCCTAAACATCCTATAGGCCTATCCTAATGCATTGTGTCAAAGGAAGAGCAGTGGTGTTTAAAATGGACATGCACAATTGGCAGCTTTATAGGTGTGTGTTTGTTTGGATAAACTTTTTTATTATCTGTGACTTTAAATTTTTACTCATGCCTTTTCTAATTGCATTTATTTTTTGCACAATTGTTTAAAAAAAAAAAGTGCAGTCTCCATAGTTGCTTGGCTTTCAGAAAGACAGAGCTGAGCAGTCTCACCAGGGTTTGCCAAATAAAAGGTTTTCATTTTCCACATCAATTTGCAAAAAAAAAAAAAGTTAAAAAATATCCTGCTCGTTGTCATTCTCTTCTCATTACGAGAGAACACAGCTGGCAGTCTGCTATGGTGTCATTCTTGTGTGACCTATAATATATAAGAATCAATTTGCAATGGGTAAAGCCTGAATTAGAATAACCCCATTGTGAATCCCTTCTGAAATAACAAAAAATAGCACAAGGTTAAGGGGCAATTGTAACCAGCCATTATTTCTGTTTATCAAGTTAATAGCACATTGGAGCACGCAGTTTATAAGTAATTAAGAGCAAAGCTCATAAACCTTTTTTTTTACCCTTATTTCCTTTTTGTTTTTTTAAATGAAAATATAATTACCACAGATGTTACCATGGATGTTAATTGATTTGTCAGGATGTGTATTTTAACTCCAGTTTTTCAGTTGGTGTTATAAGTCTCTCATTCCTTCAGACTGAAGTGTTTGTGACTAATCGCATTATCTTATTATTAGGTCTGTTCACTGTAAATGATTTCTGTTGTTTTCACAGTATTATACTGTTTTCTCAACAGTTTCTTGCTGTATAAGCTGTATACAGTATGTTACTGTAGATGTTGTTGTTTTCACAGTATTGTATTGTATTCTCAACAGTTCCGTACATGATTGACAGTACTACCTGAGCTTGAATCATTTCAAATTGGTTTCTTGAACATGACAATGAGTTCACTGTTCTAAAATGGCCCCCACAGTCACCAGATCTCAACCCAATAGAGTATCTTTGGGATGTGGTGGAACAGGATCTTCGTGCCTTGCATCCCACAAATCTACATCAACTGCAAGATGCTATCCTATCAATATGGGCCTACATGTCTAAAGAATGCTTTCAGCACCTTGTTGAATCAATGCCACGTAGAATTAAGGCAGTTCTGAAGGTGAAACACAGTATTAGTATGGTGTTCCTAATAATCCTTTAGGTGAGTGTATATGTAGACTCTTAAGGTCAGAATTAACAAATAATTTGTTATTTTAAGTCGGTGGAAGCTCTGGGGTGTTCATAAGTTAGGGTTGGGAATTGAAAATCGATAAGGGTCTCCTGAAATCGGATAGCCAAGGTTAGGATTTGGATAACGTTACTTGTTATAACATTTCAATTTCAATTTCTCTTATCGATTAATGCGTGTTAATTTTAATGTAAATCAGATTTGGTTTTACACGTCTGTGAGAACCTGACGCACTCATCTTAACGTCAGTTTACTTTATTTTCATTTTTGGGTGAACTATCCCTTTTAATGTGCAATAGTATAGATGGTCTATTTGACTTTGCAGTATGTGTATTCTCAGATCTTAGCTCTGATCGTTTCCCCTTTGTGTTGACTTTTTCATACAGGGAAACTACCACCCAGCTTTTTACAATTTTACAGTATGCTAAACACTACTGTAGTTAGTGTTACAGTAATTTTACTGTTGAATGAAATACAGCAACTACTGGATAATTGTTGCCAGTGAGATACTGTTAATTTTACTGTACATTTTTTACAGTGTTCGATTATGGCAAAAACCATAATAACGATGATTACATTGGTTTAGATACTGGTGCAATTTCACAGTTCCCTTTCTGTCAGTCACTTCGACATGGTGTCGAATACTGACACTAGGGATCACACTTGGGAGCCCCAAACACCTCTGATACTTCAGAAAAGGCCAATGAGAATTGGCGAGTGGTATTTGGATGCATAACTCCCCCAGACAAATGGTTATAAAAGGAGCTGGCCAGCATCCACTCATTCAGATTTTTTCTTCAGAGCTGAGCAGTGTGTGTGAATTCAAAGAATTTTATTCGGCTGGATATACAGAACATCACAGTGGTCTCTGCCACGATGACACATTTAAGTGCAGTGCGTTCCCCTGGGTACTTAAGAAAAAAAAGGGTTTTCTCTGCACGGCCACAATTGCTGCCTCGTGTGTGTGGGTCATTCACACACTGAGAAAGCTTTTGTGGATGGCTAATGTCCTCACTATGAGTACATGACCATGGCGACTTTGAGGTCGCGACTCTCCTTTCTGGTTAGAGAGAGAGTCACCTCAGCCGCTCCCCGCTCTGATCTTTCTGGAATCCATAAGGACTCGTGGCTAGCACTGCCACCAGGCTGCCAAGGTTGCGCTTATCATCTGTCTGACGCCGAGGGCATCCAGGAAAGCGACGCAGCCCGCTCATCAAGCTGCCGCCAATAACACCAAGAAGGTTTTGAAGCGTCCCTTAGACAGGCGACCCAAAAATGGCAGGAGCTGCTTTTTTCCAGGAGATGGTAAGGGTGGAGGGCCAAGTGGAGAATATTTGGTTTCCTTTTGCTTTTGTTTCACCACTGTCTCATACAAAGCTTCTTCACCCACAATTATTAGCACCCAAAGAGTAAAATATATCTGACGCATTCCCATTAATATTTAATTTTTTTAGCACACCAGGGTGACTAGGAACATGAAATTGTCCAGCTATGACTTCTTGTTCCACAGGAGTATAAATCTGAGGAAACATAAAGGCCAAATTCCCTTAATCATCCATCACAATGAGTAAACCCAAAGAATATAGTTCTGATGTGCAGCAAAAGATTGTTGAGCTTCACAAAATAGAAAGTGGCTGTGAGAAAATAACTAAAGCATTGAACATTATTATCCCCGCCATCAGGGCAATAATTAAGAAGTTCCAATCAACTAAAGATGTTAAGGACATGTGTCTATATCTTCCTAATGCATGGTGAGGATGAGAGTTTGAGTGGCCAAAGACTCTCCAAGGATCACAGATAAAGAAAGAAAAATCACTTGATGTATGGAAGGGTTTCCTCATCACTCATCTGAAAACAAACTCCATTTAGTTGTCAGACACGACTTCAAAAGGGATCTGCAAACAGGGATAAAAAGTAGGGGAGTGTGGGGCACAACCTAACGCGGGGTTAGTTGTAACACACATGTTTTAAAACTTTCTACACATGCCAGCATGACGAAACTTAGTGTATTTACTAGTTGCCATTTCAACATTATTTAGAGAAAAAAAATGTCTTTGCAGATATCACCGAACATTTCTTTTACCATAGCAAAAGTAAATTTCTTACTTAAGTTTATTTTTCGTTTCTGTTTTTTTGTGTTTATTTAATATGAGACACATCTGATATTATTGTAATCTTGTATCTGTTATTTAATGCTAATCTAACCAGCAGAAGACACGAGCCGCGGTTTAAACCCCATTTGCGCAGATGGGGGTGCGCTTTAACTCTGTGTTAAAATGAGCCCCTATTAGAACTACTGTATATTCTATACTTTTATGAATTCTATTGAGAAACCATGAGGAAAGGGTGAATAAAGACTGAGAGTCAATGTTCAGAAATGATTCATTATTTTCTTTAACGATGCTGTATAGCTGTATTTAGTATTATATTGTATGTGTTTGTTGTCAAACTAAATTTTTTAATATTTTTAATAATTAAATTTTATTAAAAAAAAAAAATTGTGTGATAATATCAGATAACATTTTAAGCTGTCATTTGGTACAATGTGTCCCACCTATTGGACATGTTGTCACACTTCACTTCCATTCCTTCGGGGTAATTCAAGAAAAAAGTATACACTGTATTAATTAAACAAAATCACATAATTGTAAAAGATGTGTGAAATTAATGTGGGAGAAAAATAAATACTCTGAACCCCATGTGGATTTACACAAACTGAGAGTTGTGCCCTGATCTCCCCTACCCCATACCCACTGTTAAATACTGTTTCATCTTTTGTGTTGTGCCCCTGTTTTCTAGCTGGAGGTCAAGGACATCTTGTTAAGATACATGATATCATGGATTCTGGCAAATACCAAGATAAAAAAATCAAAACCTGACCGCTTCTGCTAGAAATCGTATAATTGGCCATGGTTGGATCAGGACAATGATCCAAAACAAACATCAAAATCAACACAAAAATATGTCACTGAGCGCAAAATGAAGCTTCTGCCATGGCCGTGCCAGTCCCCTGACCAGAACCCTATAGAAAATGAAGGGGTGAACTGAAGAGAAGAACCACCAACATGAAGATGGGGAATCTGAAGGATCTGGAGAGGTTCTGATGGAATGGTCTCTGATCTCTTGTCAGGTGTTCTCCAAACTCAACAGGCATTATATAAGAAGACTGTCTTTCAATGAAATTGAAATATTTTTTTTTTATGAAAGATCAAAAGGATAAACTATGCAGATTTATTTGTACAGCCATCTTTGATCATATTGATCAGGGGTGCCAATAAATCTGACCACAACCATATATAATATACATTCCCTTCTTGTAATTCCACCGGACTAAAATAAATGCATCAGATACACGTGACAATACTGTAAAAGGATAATTTTATGTACGTAAGCATAACAAGAATTTACTTCTCAATGACAGTTATTCAGAATGTTCCAGGTTTTATAAATAACAATTAACAAGACAAATTGATCAATGTTTTAATTATGTAGTATATTAAGGGCAGCATATCATAAATGGATATTCGACACACACTGAAATATTAAATGTACACAAAAGTAGACATTTAACATGGCCTGAAAAAAATACTTCGCACTAGATGACAAATATCACACCAAGTGGCATCTAAGAACAAATTCTTTGTTTCTTTGAAAAGAAATGTAACTTTGGTTCTGTATCAATTTCGGTCTCATGTCACATGTCTATTTAAGGACTCTTATTTTGAAGTATGTTTGACTTCCTGTGATTAGTTCCTGATTTATTTTATTGGATCCCAATCACCTACTTATACTATACTCCCTAAAAGTATGTACTGTTTTGTGAAGATAAGTACTTTTGAGTGTTTAGCAGAAGAGTAGGCAAGCTAGTACTTCTTCATAATTGCATCTTTAACTGACAGTCGCAAGCGGCTCGGTCGCTTCCATGCGTCCTGTCACCATTTAAACTGCCCTGTCAATCATCCTGTCACAGTTAAAATCCTCCTCATTCAATTTAATCTAATTCACTACCGTTTCAGAGAGAAATATTATACCAAGTTGATCAGTCGTGGGCCTTTAATGCGGAGACTCTTCTCATGTGTTTACAATTTGCATAATGATGCATTTAAAAGCTAATGACCAAACATATCTTTACAAAAGTTCACAATGCTGTTGCAGATTAAATATAATGTGGACATTGAATAAATGTATTTTCGTCAGGTTAGAAACTGATTCACTCAGACCCCTTTATCTAAACCTCTCTACTTAACCGTCGGAGTCACACATCCACCACGTTTCTGTTTTTTTAATAATTTTTATTTGTGTTTGTAGTCCAAAGTGCATTGTGTTGTCGGCAATATTCAATTCAATTCAATTCAATTCAAATATATTTGTATAGCGCTTTTCACAATACACATTGTTTCAAAGCAGCTTTACAGAAAGTGCATTTCATAAATGTACATTGAAAAATGTTAGAAAAAGTTAATCAATCATGTATTAATTTAGGCCATAAAAGCACAATATTAGCCGTTAAAAGTGTAACCGGAAAAAGTAGACCATTTGGGAATTTTTTGAACATACTACAATTTGGGACACACTAATTCTAATTTTGAACACTATTTGGGAAGGATATTATGCGAATTGGAATGCAGCATTTGCTTCCATTGCTGCCTTGTTTGTTCCCATAGTTACCCTTATTTGTGTCCACGTGTTCCTTGTTCCAGCCCTTGTTATCTTGTGTATTTAAACTGCAGTGTTTTGTATTGTATTGTATTGTATTGTATGTTGTAGTGGTTGTTGTATTCAGTTCAATTCAGTTTAACTTTGTTTTGACTCCCTTGTCTGGATTTACTGCAATTGGACCCTACTCTCCCTCATTTCTGAACCCCTGTTACAGATACTTTGACCCCTCCAAAATCCCTGAATTCAGGTGTTCCAATCACTTCCATTGCCAAAGATGAATAAAATTAAGAACCTATGTATGCAGACTGCTTCTACAAACATTTGTGAAAGAATGGGTCGCTCTCAGGAGATCAAGTGAATTCAAGCATGGTACCTTGATAGGTTGCCACCAGTCCATTCGTGAAATTTCTTCACTACTAAATATACTACGGTCAACTGTTAGTGGTATTATAACAAAGTGGAAGCAATTGGTAACAACAGCAACTCACCAATGAAGTTGTAGGCCACATAAAATCACAGAGTGGGGTCAGCGCATGCTGAGGCGAACAGTGGGCAGAAGTCATCACCTTTCTGCAGAGTCAATATCTATAGACCTCCAAACTTTGTATGGCCTTCAGATTAGCTGAAGAACAGTGTGTAGAGAGCTTCATGAAATGGGTTTCCATGGGCGAGCAGCTGTATCCAAGCCATAAATCACCAAGTGCAATGCGAAGCGTCGGATCAGTGCCGCCGCTCCCCCCACGCGCATCACGTACTGCGCGTAGGGCACCAAGTGATTCTTAATCCCCCATGGATTAAGAATGGGATGTCATTAAAGATCATGTGCATGTCCAAGGCGTCCCAAAACTTTTGGCAATATAGTTTATGTTTATATAATACAAAGACATAAATGTCTTGATAAAGATGCATTATAAATGTATCTATTGCAATCCAGGCACACTTTATTGTTTTGCTTCATCTTGTTTTTGTTTTTTGCCAGGGCAGAATCAGAGTGTACTGAGCTGTGGAGAAAGACCTGAGATGAACTGGACACACTGTTGGGTCTCTCAGATCGTATTGTTCCCACAGGAGAAGTCAGTTCACACCTTTGAGATGAACTAAGCTAAGATTCAACACAGAGGAACACACTGTAGTGCTCTCTGAACCTGAGTTACATGCTCATGTGAGTGTGACATGTTGAGGGATTATCCACCCTCCCAGAATCCCTGACTGAGAGGAAGCCAGATTCACACAGACAGAATGGGAAATATGAAGAGAGAGAGAGGAGCAGAATGGTGCAAGCGTGAGGTGAGAATCTAATGTTTTTTTTTTTATGTGTAATCCATGCAGTGACGATGTCACTGGCGAGAGTCATACGTATTTGAATCCTATTGTATGAGGAGGATTTGCATGATCAATAAGAGTTGCTTCAAATGATGTCATGCTTTGATTATTTTTTTCTTAAATCATATAAACTCTTCAAAACTTACAGGTTGGCTAAAGCTTAAAGGGTTAGTTCACCCAAAAATGAAAATTCTGTCATTAATGACTCACCCTAATATCGTTACAAAACCGTAAGACCTCCGTTCATCTCCGGAACACAGTTTAAGATATTTTAGATTTAGTCCGAGAGCTTTCTGTCCTTCCATTGAAAGTGTATGCACAGTATACAGTCCGTGTCCAGAAAGGTAAGAAAAAAGGTATGAAAAACATCATCAAAGTAGTCCATGTGACATCAGTGGGTTAGTTAGACTCTTTTGAAGCCATTTTGGTCCAATAATAACAAAAACTATGACTTTATTCCGCATTGTCTTCTCTTCCATGTTTGTTTGAATCCGCGTTCACGAGTCGCTGACATAAGACCAAATGTGGACCAAAATGTATTGCCGATGCTTCAAGAGTCTAACTAACCCACTGATGTAACATGGACTACTTTGATGATGTTTTTCATACCTTTCCTCCTACCTTTCTGGACATGGACTGTATACTGTGCATACACTTTTAATGGAAGGACAGAAAGTTCTCGAACTAAATCTAAAATATCTTAAACTGTATTCCGCAGATGAACGGGTCTTACGGGTTTGGAAGTCATTAATGACAGAATTTAAATTTTTGGGTGAACTAACTCTTTAACAGTACTTAAATCTAAATAATATAATGATTGCTTTATGTTTAATTCAATGATAAATGGGTATTTTTTTGTGAATGTTTACTAGAATTACAGTCTGTAGTCTCCTAAATCCAATCTTCCAGAATATGTTCATTCATCCCACACATTTAATTGTGTCTCATTGAACACAATTCTTACCACCATAGCGAGCCTCTGCATTTGGCTGTTATAGAACAACCTGTGGCAAAATGTTCAATATATCATGTATATCACATTGGATGGAAGTGACGGTTTCAAAACGTAATGAGTGGCCAAGGTAGGCAGCATTTTAAGGTGTCAGAGGCATGTTCCCAAACATGAAAGATGTTCCAAGACTGAGCAGCATGATTTTGCTGCCTGTTAAGATACCTAATTTTGGCTTATTTCAAAAAACCATGCACATAGAAGGCATAGAAGAATGCATTGTGACAAGCTCAGTGAAAAGACGCAGGACAAAGCAAGAGAAATATCCATTATACATTAAGTATTGAAAAGTATTCCCCTATGTAAAATGTACATACAAACAATTCCAACTTTTATTCCATTTCACACAAATACATTGATTAATAAGAATCAATTTAGATGTATTTCTGCGCACTACTTGAAAAATAAATGTTACGAACTAAAAACGCTTTTACTATATTGCATGATTTGTAAAACAATACATTTTGATGTTTGTGTTACTTAATCCACTCCATATATACACTATATTACAAAAATTTTGGGACGCCTGCCTTTACATGCACATGAATGTCTGGATGTCATCCCATTCTTAATCTGCAGGGTTCAATTTGGAGCTAGCCCACCCTTTGCAGCTATAACATCTTTAACTCTTCTGGAAGGCTTTATACAAGGTTTAGGAATGTGTTTATGGACTTTTTTTTTTTTTACTCTCGCGGTGACAGAAAAGGCTTCAGCCAATCACATACAAGGAAACAAAGGTGATGAAATGTCCAGTAGATGTCTCTAGCTATTCAATCAACATTATCCTTTGCCAGGTATCGCATTTCTTACAAGATTACAGCTGTAGTTATAGTTACAGCTGTACAGCTGCAGCTGTGTTTGCCCACTGTAGGCTACAGACAACGATAACATACAGTATCCGTTTGAGTTAAAACTTGTTGATTTTTAGGGGAAAAAATGTGTCCTAATTGTGTCCACAACTATGGAAAGTGAATGTGTTTCCATCAGTACGACTGCGGCAATTCAATGTTTATGCCAATGATTTGAGTCATGATTGTGACTCAACTGAAACATAGCTTACTTAAGATTAGCGTACTCACTTCAGACTCTCTCTTCTTTAAAAGACTGAGTCCACCCAAAATCTTCTTTATGTCTTTTAAAGAAAATTGAAAGCTTGTCTTCACTGGATGAGGAAGTATCCATGTTTTCTCAGCTGTTGCCACGAATGTTTTGGAATGTTGAAGTTCTGAAACATCACAGGCGTCACAAATTCGTGTTTTGGCTGATGTGAATGGTTTGGACACTAACTATTCTATATTAACACTATAACTATATTAAAATTTTTGCTTCTCTTTTTTGTCACGTGTCCGGTGTGAAAGGGTCTTTAATCTTGTACATCGGTCCCATATGAATCAATTAAGTTAAACAAACATCATTTGTTCATGTAACTTCAACATCATGGAATTAAGTCATTTTAGGTGACCCAATTAGGTAGTTTTAAAGTGAATTCTAATTCCTGACATGATTCAGGCATTTAATGTCATATATTAATTATTTTCATGTATTTTAATATCAACTGAATTATAATACTGCGCTAGCCAGTTGACAAACGTTTTAACTAGAAATAGCACACATTAGCATCTTAAATACTATTATTCAATGTTCACAATAATAACAGCGAAGAACTAAATTGAACCCTCTTGAACCATCTTGTGGTTCCCTGGGTAGTGAAAACGTCTCGGTTATCTATGTAACCTTCGTTCCCTGAAAAAGGGAATGGAGACACCATGTCAATGACTGACGAATAGGAATCTAGCTGGTGATAGCCAATCTACTTTGGGTGTAACTAAGCGAACCAATGGACATTGGCATGCAATGATTGCACCAGCTGCTCTGGAGAATATAAGCAAACATTTTTTTGGGGGTTCTCGGCGAGAAGTTTTCAGAGATTAAGTTTCCAGAGTTCTGGACATGCAGTCTCCAGAGTTCTGGACACGGGTGCCCTGTCTCTGAGTAAGAAGGTCCTTCCTCAGAGGAATCTGCCAGGGAGAGGCTGTCCCGAGGAGCATCAGTTCTGGGAACCAGGTCCAGTTAAGTCAGTACAGTGCCACCAACAGGACCTGCTCCTCGTCCTCCCTGACTTTGCACAGGGTTTGTGTAAATAGGCTCACTGGGGAAACGCATATTTGTGCAGGCCCCGGGGCCAGCTGTGGGGCCAGTGCATTTGTGTCACGTGTTCTCTCGGTCAGCGAATAAAACAGTGGGATGTTTCTGGAGAGGCAAAAAGGTCTGATCCCTGGACTGTGCTAGAATGAGCCAGTCATCGAGATAGTTGAGAATGTGAACGCCCTGTTCTCTCATGGGCACAAGGGTCCCCTCCGCGACTCTCGTGAAGGCACGGGGGAAAGGGACAGCCAAAAGGCAGGACTTCGTACTGATTTGCTCAAATCTCAAATGCAAAACGCACCTGTCGTGGAAGAAACGAGACATGAAAGTATGCGGAAATGTGTTTCTGCGCAAGCATCTTGAACGGTAGCTTTTGAAGGCTCTGATTCAGAACTCGCAGGTCCAAGATTGGCTGTAACCCACCGGTTTTCTTGGTTACAATGAAGTACGGGCTGTAAAACCTCATCTTCATATCGGGTGGAGGGACCGGCTCTATTGCGTCCTTCGCCAATAGGACTGTGATCTCCGGTACTGGAGATACTGGAGTGGGGCGCTGAGAACAAGCATGGGCCACCCCGACAAAACAATCGTCCAGCCTTGAGGGTTCGGGATACGATTTAGGGTTCCACACAAGCCCGACTCTCTCGGCAGCCCTGGAAACCATGGCCATCTCCGGATCTGTATCGGGCACAGCTGACACTCTCGAAGGCGCTCTCTGAGAACAGCCTTTGTGTTTGCTCTTACAAACAAAAAAGAGAGATAGTAGAAGTACCACATGACCCGCTGTTGTGCCGTCGCACCAACACCCCGAAAGAAGAGATCCACTTCCAAAAGGCAGGCTCAGTCAGTTTCACCACTTTGTAGAGACTGATTTCAGGACGAACCATCCACCATTCGGCTCCGATACAAAAAGCTGATTTGGTGTCAGCACATGTGGCTCATTTATACCCGCACTGTGTGGCTTGAGCAGCTGGTGCAATCATTGCATGCCAATTTCCATTGGCTCATTTCATTCAAAGTAAATTGGCACTTGCCAGCGAACATGGCATCAAGAGTGACCGACTGAATGGGAACTACTTTACTAAATTAATATTTTTGATTTTTTTTTTACTTTGAATAAAACGCAGCGCTCATCACTATCACATTTTACCCAGCTGTCCAGTCACTGTAGAGGAAGGGTGGGACATATACAACACTTACTAACCACCACATTTTGCTTGTACAAAGCATTTTGCTTGTACTATCTGTGAAATGAGATACTAGTAACACTTCCACGGATATTCTGTAACAGCAAGCGAAGCTTCTCAACTAAAAAAAAAAGCTGTGCTGCCAAAACGCACAGCTAGGCATTTTCAGCAGAGTGCCTTGCGTTTTCAGCTGGCTAAAAACACTTTGGTGGACACACGGCCTAAGTGATGTTTTTTTAATCTCTATTCTTTTGGGCTTGCAGAAATTATTATTTGCTTTGAGTATCCCTTACAGCAACTTTGACTCAACAAATAAAATGAGTTTGGTGCATAACTGTCTGTTTGCCCAACCAATGGCACACACACTTAAACTTTTAATTGGAAGCCTGCAGAATCAATGACAAGCATTCTTGCATGCACCTCCTGTATCCACTGTTCTTCACAACATTTGTTTCTTTTTTGTCAAGGGGTCGTGATTGATTTGACTTGCTAGAAGCAGATATGACTAAAACAAGCATGTAAAATTCAGAGAAATTTGAAGTTAAATACCTCTGACACTTCTGTCTCAATAAACAAAAGTTGATAAACAATATATTTTTCCTCGGTTGGTTTTGGGGTTTCAAAGGCATCCAAGTGCCAAATCACTCTTTTCTTTCTTTCTTTTTTTAATCAACGTCATAGTAGGCATGCCCATTGTTTCCACTGTTATGTTCAATTGAATGTATGTCAGTGAAGACAATGACAAAGCATATTGTTCCTTGTGAAATAATGAATTAGTTGAATCATGTTTATATGGCCCTCTCTGGACCACTGACTGCTCAAACATGTCATTTGTTAATTTAGAGCTACTTAAAATCACCTAATCAGCTTATGGAGCTTATTATTAAAATGCTAAAGCTTTAATGTAGAAATATGAGTAATTAGAAAATATGAGTAATAGCAGTTAATATTATCATACTTTAGAATATTAAGACAAATCGTCATCATCATTAAGAGTTGTTCCTGTATACAACTATTGAAGCATGATGTAATAATTATTCATTATCATAAATTCCCCTCCTTTTTTCTCTCACAAATTTTAACAGTACATTTAAGATGGTCTCTGAACAAAGTAAATGGGATTTTGAATGGGATTTTGGTTAGATGGCTGAAATAAGGTCTGTGTGAACACAAGCTCAAGACACTTTCACGTTTTATAAAATACATCAGTATTACCCCACTCGTGATTTTTTGAAGCGGTTACGTGTCTTGAAAAAGGCAGTTGCTAACAAGAGTCTAAATGGGACTATAGAGGCTGTTGGAGAGATTAAACGTCATCACGCCGAAAAGGTAGATTATGCTCATAATTGTGCTTACAAACTATTCTAACTCAAATGTTCTGGGAAAAAGTTTTGAGATAAAAACTAAAAGAGTTATCGGAAGCTTAGTGATGGTGATGTTGAAGTCGAGTGACTGTGTTAGTTTATAGCCTACCTTTAGTTTTTAACTTCTGGTGACTGCATAAAGGCTTCAAAATTCATAAAAGTTATGTTCATCTGTGATTACTATCTTGATGGACAAAACATGCAAGTATCATCAACTTTTGTTGATCATATAGCTTGTTATGGAGGGGGTCTAATTCTAATTCTAGGTCTAATTCTAGTTGGGAAATAATAATTTTGGGACTTTGCAAATAATATTTGCATTAATTAGTCCCGAAATACATTATTAGTCCCGAAATTCTTCACGTTAGTGAATAAATGTATAGATCCGCTATCAATATTTGTATTTCCCAGTGGTCTGGTGGTAGAATTTTTGTAAACCGTCTCAAAGGTTTTTACTTTTAAAATGTGCTGGGTTATGGCCCTGGTATGATAAACTTTTTTTTTTTTTTTTTGCTAATATGCGTTTTTGGAATGGAATGCATTTTCCCCATTTTTTAATTAATAATTTAGAATATGTCAGTAAATTAAAGAGTTAGTTCACTGACCTTAGTAAACTAACCCTTTAAGCTTTGACAGCTACAGGACTTCTAAAAAATTAACTCACTTCAGGCAGGTTTTGAACTTTTAATTAACTCGCAAAATGTCCATGCATCAAATTGTGAAACATAAGTTAACATTCTCTTGAAAATATCAGAGTTTGAGGTATGTTCGCATGATGTTATCTTCTATTAAATTTAGATTGTACTACCATCTCAACTCACATCTACTTCTTTTTTATGCTTATGCAGACATATACAGTCTTAATATTTGTACCAAAATAAATATGTGCTGCTTCAGCGTAAAAAGGCCTTTTCTGTTTCCCAAGGATGATTAGCTTTTGTCCCTTTAGGTAAAAGCAAATTATACATTAATACATTTAACATGCTAAACAAGAGGGTTAGATGTGCCATTTTATTATTTAATGAAAGTTTGTTCAGTCTGCCGCAGAACTTAAAGGTAGGGTAGGCGATTTGTTTTATAAACACTTTTTGTTATACTGGTTGAAACTCTTCACCAAATGTTGGGGTAATTACA
This sequence comes from Gobiocypris rarus, assembly GCA_023029165.1. Lineage (NCBI taxonomy): Eukaryota > Metazoa > Chordata > Actinopteri > Cypriniformes > Gobionidae > Gobiocypris > Gobiocypris rarus. The sequence goes on from CM040920.1 coordinate 6,491,744, forward strand.
TGGGGCATTGTCAAATAATGTAAAATAACAAAATGAAATATTACAGTTAAGAGAAAATGAATTTAGGGTTTAATTCTTGGTATTAACTAGTTGCTTATTATCATGCATATTACTAGGATATTGGCTGTTTATTAGTACTTATAAAACACATTTTAATGCCTTGCTCTGCATCCCTTAATCCTACTTAAACACTACAAAAACTACCATACTAACTACTTATAAGCTGTAAATTAGTAGTTTTTAGGCAAAAGTCTTAGTTAACAGTGAATATGTGTTTCCCATACTAAAATGTTACCATTATTTTTATCAAATGCTTTTTAAATATATTAATTAATTGATTAAGAAAGATATTAATTTTGGAGACAGACTCAAGTCAGATAACTCACTGTCCCTCACACTGTGACAGACAGGCACATACTGTGCTGCAATCACACTTCATTCATTGTTTGGTAAGTTACATAATTCGTGGCGCATCTGTTTAATTCTTTGATTAAACTTTTTTTCCAGATCACAATGCAGCTCTTTCTTTCTTTTTCTTTCTTTTTGTTGCTCTGATCAGTGAGGAATTAAGAAACAAAAAGAAGATATTGTGAAAATGTTGGTACGAATGTTTGCTGACCATTAAATGTGCTGTATTGACAAAATGGGTACTGTATGACGGTGAGTAAATGATTTTCATTTTGTTGCTGAACCATCCCTTTAAGAAGCTGGAATATTTCCATATGGTTCCCATCCTTAGATGGGACTTTACTCTCCAACTTTCCTGCATCTGAGCACACAATATCAGCACAAAGTTTGATTAGTCATATTTGATCAGTCATATGAATTGCTGTGTCAATCAATAACATTGGCACATTAGAGAGGCAGTGGGTGTCACCAGTCAATCTATGGAAGGAGCACCTGAAAGGGCCTGTATATCAGTTTAAACCAAATCTTATATATTCTTAAATTTGGAGTTAAGGTCAGTGGACTGGTGTGTTGGTGATGTCTCACTGATTGCTTTGTCAGCTGTCAGCTTGTTCCCTCAGCCTGAGAGAAGCTTTGCACATGGTTGTCTGCTCTCATTAGACTCAACTGCTGAAAGTCTTCCCCAAATCGTCACTGTGCCTCTGACGATTTCTCGTACCACTAGTCATGAAACCACCATCAAACAGACCCCAACAGAGCCAAGTTCTCAAGATTCAGGCATAGTTGATCTATGTATATAACACAGCGGCCCTTAAGACATTTGGACACTTGAGGCACTTATAAAAATGTCAAGCATTGTATAACAATCTCACACTGAGTGGTGTTTATTTGAAATAAAAATGGCACTTCATGCAGAACATTATTCTAAAAAATAGAATAATGTTCTGCTTTGCTACTGTTCGGACGCTCTTGCTTACTGCTCCGCGCTTTGCTCTATCGCTTCTATATTTTATCTTGTAATTTCGTAATTTCAACTTCTGTAAATCAGCACAGTGCTCAAACAACAAAGCTTGACTTCAATGATAAAATTTGAAACTCTGGTGACTGGATTACTACAAAAAAGCGAATATTTCATCCAACCAGCCTCCCACTGCCATCAGCTTACATTCCGGAGAAGGGAAAACACAGCTGCCTACATTCAAAAGGATAAGAAAATGCCTCCTCTAGAATCTACTTGCTGCACAAACTGCCACAGACTTTTACAGAGGATTGCAGTTCTTGAAACAAAGTTATTTGCGGAACCACCGAACCAGACGAATCACACAGAGCTTCAAAATGAACGCCCTCAGCACACTGCCGGTGAGTCCCATAAACATAGTGCTACCCAACAGGGGAAACAAATAACTGATCAACACACTAATCGATGGCACAAACAGGGAGCAAGACCCAAAGGGACCCGAGACATCAGATTGTCACGAGCAACATTAGCATGCTCTACCCCCAGACACAAGGATTGCAAACGCTGATTTCCTACCACCAACTATACAACTTGAAAACAGATTTGAAGTATTAATGAATGTGGGTGATGCATCCCCAAATGTGATGAATGTAAACGAACACAGATCGTATCAGCCAGCAGCTAACACTGATACCAACAGGCGCTCAAGGTCGAGCAGACAGCGGCACTCAGCTCAGAGCGCAGCCGAGCCCAGGACTCTGATAGTGGGGGACTCCACAGTCAGAAACATTAGCAGCAGGGATACAACTACATGCTGCCTTCCACAAGCTACAGTTTCTGACGTAAACAGGGAAATTCAGAACATTCTGATGAAACATAAGACTGCAAATCGACTTGTCATTCATGTGGGGAAAATCGATATTCAGAGAGAGCAGTCAGAACTCATTAAGAGGGATTTCAATGTACTTTTGAAACACTTAGAAAACTAAAAGTTCAACCGTTCATCAGTGGACCACTTCCAGCAAGAGGAACAAATAGGTTTTCACGGTTACTTGGGCTTAATACATGGCTGCAAAAACCTGCAACATAAAGGAGTGAACTTCATCGACAACTTTAATCTATTCTGGAGCCAGAGACAATTGTTTACATCAAATGGCCTTCACCCAAACAAACTTGGTGCAAGAGTGCTAAAGGACAATATTCACTTTTCCCTACACCATCCCTCAGCTGTGTGTGCTAACTCACTCGACCTGAATGGCACACACACACCTGAACAGACTATGGACGACTACAGGACTTCATTTCAGCATCTGAATGGACATGTCACACTCCACAAGGACACTGATAACATCACGCAGCCACAACAGCCACTGCTCACGGACACACTCCCAGCTGAGTCCCGCCCACAGTGCTCACCACAGACAGACTGTGACATATTAGAACTAACACAGATTGAGGGACTGAACAGTAACATCTCTGCCCATACTGTGGAGGTGCACGAAAGGGTGGGCTCTAAGGGGTCAGACTAGTGAACTGTTACGCTTTATGACTAGTCTGAACAGGAAACTGCATGAAATGTCTAAGTCACTCCATGAAATGGATGATAACATAATTCAGCCTCCGATAACACCAGAACAACAGCCACCCTCACCAGACATGTTATCCCTCTCACCAGCATCCCCGCTTCTGAGCTTCTCAGAGAGAATGGAGCAAATGGTCTATGCTGGAACCAGACTATCACACTCGATTTCTGCGAGCCCCAGATATCAACCAAAGAGCCGAGCCCCACAACCATCAAAGCCTGTGGGCCCAGCTCGCTCTCAGCCTCCTCCTGTGAGATTTCTTCGGTCACAACGCCAGGCCAACACCCTCCTCCATCTGTTGTAGGTGAACCCAAAACAACTGATACCAGCTCTCAGTGATGTGTGTTGGGTCCCCGCCATGTTAACAGTACCTTTATCAAATGTTTACAGAACGAGCGGAACCCAGTGTGCCTGTCTCTTTCTCTATTTCAGTTCTGTTACGTGATAGAAAGTGTAAGACCTTCTCAGACCGTATAGCAAACCCATCTAATCTGCTGCCTATTACATGTCAAACTAAGATTACTGTGGGGAAAAAATTAATACTGTTAAGTTAGCACTTTTAAATATCCGTTCACTTAAGAACAAATCATTTCTAGTCAATGACTTAATAACCACAAACAACCTAGATTTTTGCTTCTAAATGAAACTTGGCTTGAAGAAAACTGCAGTGCAACAGTCCTCAATGAAACAGCCCTCCTAACTTTACTTTTATGAGTATGTCCAGAGCGTTTAGAAGAGGTGGGGTATTGCTGCTCTTTTTAAAGATGTCTATCAATGTAAGCAAGTGTCATTTGGTGACTATCTGTCTTTTGAATATCTGGGTATTGTGTTAAAAGGTGCTCCACGCATCCTGCTTATCATTGTTTACAGGCCTCCAAAATACTCTCCATCCTTTACTGAGGACTTTACAGAGCTGTTATCAATAATCTCCTCAGAGTTTGATTGTTTTGCCATTGCTGGGGATTTTAACATTCACATAGACAATGCTGAATCCAGTACAACAAAAGAGCTCATGACTGTTATTAACACTTTTGATTTGACACAGCATGTACATGGTCCCACACACAATCGTGGACACACTCTAGACTTACTTATCAGCAAGGGTCTAAACATTTCATCAATTGTTGTTAAAGATGTAGCATTGTCTGATCATTTCTGTATTTTCTTTGATATTTCAATCTCTCCTGCCATTGAAGCTAGATCTGTCGCTGTCAAAAGAGAAGCTTAAATGAGAACACTAGTGAGCTATTTATGAAGGCTATATCTCTAACACCAAGCATATCTGCAGACTCTGTTGATTCTCTCCTTGACTCCTTTAACTCAAAAGTTAAGAGTGTAATTGATAATATTGCTCCTGAGAAAGTCAAGAAAAGAGTGGAAGACAGAAAGCACCTTGGAGAAACTCAACGGCAGTGCAAATAATGAAAAGACAATGCAGGAAATCTGAACGCATGTGGCGGAAGACAAAACTTATAATCCATTATAACATCTATAAAGACAGCCTTCATGATTTCAATGTGGAACTAGGCAAGGCTAGACAGACCTTCTTCTCAAATATTATAAACAGAAACATAAACAACACGCGCACTCTTTTGCTACTGTAGAGAGACTGACAAACCCCGAGTCACATTCCCAGTGAAATGCTCTCTGACAGCAAATGCAGTGAGTTTGCTTCCTTCTTCTCAGAGAAAATAAATAATATCAGGAAGGCGATCAGCACATCCGTGAGTTGCTTTGGGGTCAGTCAGATCAGACCACAACCTCGGAAAGTTACTATGTCTGATTTTGAAGCAATTGATTATAAAATTTTAGAAGAAACGGTGCAGCACCTTAAAACATCAACCTGCCTCCTTGACACACTCCCACTTCTTTTTCAAAAGTGTGTTTAACTGTTTAGAAGCAGATCTGCTAGAAGTGGTAAACTCATCACTTCTCAATGGGAATTTTCCAAACTCCCTTAAAACCGCAGTAGTTAAGCCTCTTCTGAAAAAGAAATCTGGATAACTCCATATTGAACAACTACCGACCAATCTCAAATCTCCCTTCATAGGCAAGATCATTGAAAAAGTTGTCTTCAGTCAGCTGAACAAATTCTTAAGCTCAAACGGATACTTTGACAATTTTCAATCTGGTTTCCGACCACATCACAGCACAGAAACAGCGCTCATAAAGATCATAAATGATATTCGCCTCAATACAGATACAGGCAAAACATCAATTCTGGTGCTACCTCAGTGCCGCATTCGACACTGTTGACCATAACATACTTCTTGACAGGCTGGAAAACTGGGTCGGACTTTCTGGGATGGTCCTTAAATGGTTCAGGTCGTACTTAGAAGGGAGAGGTTATTATGTGAGTATAGGTGACCATAAGTCTGACTGGACATCCATGACTTATGGAGTCCCACAAGGGTCAATTCTAGCACCACTCCTATTCAACCTGTATATGCTGCCACTGAGCCAAATAATGAGAGAGAACCAAATGGCTTACCACAGCTATGCTGACGACACCCAGATCTACTTAGCACTATCACCTAATGACTATAGCCCCATTGACTCCCTGTGCAAATGCATTGATGAAATTAACAGTTGGATGAGCCAAAACTATCTCCAGTTAAACAAAAACAAAACTGAAATCATTACATTTGGAAACGAAGATGAAATTCTCAAGGTGAACGAGCATATCTTGAGACAAAAGGTCTAATAACAAAAATCAAGTCAGGAATCTTGGTGTGATTTTGGAGTCAGACCTGAGTTTCAATAGTCATGTCAAAGCAATAACTAAATCAGCTTACTATCATCTGAAAAATATTGCAAGAATTAGATGCTTTGTTTCCAGGCAAGACTTAGAGAAACTCGTTCATGCTTTCATCACCAGCAGGGTGGACTATTGTAATGGTCTTCTAACCGGCCTTCCCAAAAAGACCATTAGACAGCTGCAGCTCATACAGAATGCTGCGCCAGGATTCTGAGCAGAACAAGAAAATATGACCATATCACGCCAGTCCTCAGGTCTTTACACTGGCTTCCAGTTACATTTAGGATCAATTTTAAAATATTATTACTTGTTTATAAATCACTCAATGACCTAGGACCTCAATACATTGCAGATATGCTGATTAAATACAAACCCATCAGATCACTCAGATCATCAGGATCAAGTCAGCTAGAAATACCAAGAGTTCACTCAAAGAAAGGAGAGTCTGCGTTCAGCTATTGTGCCAGCCGTAGCTGGAACCAGCTTCCAGAAGAGATCAGATGTGCTCCAACAGTAGCCACATTCAAATCTAGACTCAAAACACATCTGTTCAGCTGTGCCTTTACTGAATGAGCACTGTGCCACTGTACGTCCGACTGATTGCACCTATTCTAGTCTATGCATCATCTTAATTTTTATTTTTATTTTATTTTTTATCTATATATACACTGTAATAATTTTATTCTTTTTAAATATCTTTACAACTATATATTTCTATTGTCTTCTTATTTTAAAAATTCTCTTTACAACTGTTTTTAATTATCCTGTTTTATTTTTAAGTCTTACACGTGGTATTCTTAATTCTTATCACTATTTTAATTTCATTTTCATGTAAAGCACTTTGAATTGCCATTGTGTATGAAATGTGCTATATAAATAAACTTGCCTTGCCTTGCCTTGCCTAAAAAAAAAGAAAAAAAATTGTTGTGCAGAGAGAGGCTGGCTTTAGACATGAAGTCAGTTTCTGTAACAGCTGTGGTCAGTTTCTTTCAAGTTTCAGCCATCAAACCACACCAGAATATTGATATTCTTATATATAAAACATAAATTAAAAACCATATACACAACATCCAGGATTTCATAATAACTGCTGCCAGAGTTCACCTGATACAAATTTGGTGTGGATTGCACAATCTGTGTAGGATTAGTGATTTGAAATGCTTTTGATTTAAGATAAAAATGAACAATAGGCAATATTGCAGACTGTTGAAAAATGGTAATTATATCATGTTCAACGAATCTAAATAGAGCAAAAAGAGAAAAATGCATGGGGATGGTGGCAAAGACATCTGCACAGATCCGTTTTAACACTCCAAAGCATTGCCAAGACACAGTCTCGCTTCCTGTTCGGTGTCCTTTGTCAGCTCTTTAATATGATGTCAAATATCAAGAATCCTTTATATGTAAATTAGGCTCATTATACATTGTGCCTTATTCCCAAATTCAGTGTCAGTGCTATTTGCCTGCTCTAATTAAAATTGTACTAACGTCGTTAGTCTGCTGAATCCTCCACAACTGAGCACTCAGAATCGACCCAAAAGATCAACATTTGCAGCTTTCAAATTGCACTCAACACAGATTTAATGAACCCATTTTCACTGTTACCTGATTTGTATAATTCATTAATAGTGAACTAGGTGCCAAAACAACACAGGACATCGTGTGCACATAAACAATAATATCAGTGGACGCATTTTATTCATAGTTAATTCACCCTCAAACTATTATGTATGTAGTTATAATAAGTTCTATAGCAAATTTGTGACTTTTTGGGGACAATGTATGTCTATAATTATTCTGAATTGAGGGGATGTCAGTCTAAAGATTGACAAACTCAGCTGCAAATTTTGTGGCCGGTAGTGGATTGATGGACTTCTTTTACTAATAAGGAACTAAAACAAACACTACCTTGATTTTTAAAGACACTTTTTGTCTTTCCAGTTCTTTGATCTGCCAGTTTTTGAATGATCAAATAATGGCTTTTCTCACCAAATATTTATATATGTAACTTGTTGATCTAATTAATTAGATAATGTCATTTAATTATCCTAATTATCCTACAGTTTTTACTGAGACTTGGCAGCATGAAAATATCCCTGACCTTGTCGCCGAGCTAGTGCCGCTCCCACTACCGTGCAGACTGCACAGCCAATTCCGGTAAGGCGAGATGAGGAGTTGTGTGTGTTTACATTCTTAACAGTTGATGCACTGACACAGCTGTTATTGAGAGACATTGTTGTCCGAATTTGGAATTTTTAACACTTAAATGCAGACCATTTTACCTGCTCAGGGAATTTTCAACAGTCTTTATAATTGCTGTTTATGTCCAACCACGAGCTAATGTTAAGCTAGCCATGGCAAAGCTTATCTGCAAGCAGCAAATCAAACACCCAGAGAGCTTTTTTATCGTGGCAGGTGATTTTAATCAGTCATGTTTAAAGGCTGTTCTGCCCAAATTTGATAAAAATGTGGACATTAAAACAAGAAAAAATTAAACGCTGGACCAGGTCTACACAAATGTCCCTGGGGCTTATAAAACTCACCGTTCACCTCATCTCGGACAGTCAGACCACTTGTCCCTGTTTCTGACGCCAGCCTATAAGCCTCTTGTCAACAGAACAAAGCCACAAATGAAGACCTGATCTGGACTGAGGTGGTTTCTTCGGCTCTTCAGAACTGTTTTGAGGATACCAAGTGGGAGCTCTTTGAACAGTCAGACCTTGATCTATACACCACCACAGTCCTGTCCTATATACAGTTTTGCACAGATAATGTAGCATTGGAGAAACAAATTAAGGTGTACCCCAATCAAAAACCTTGGTTTAACAACAGTGTTCGGAAGCTGCTCAGAACTCGGGATATAGCATTGAGGTCACAAGATAGGGAGGAGTACGGGAGGGCTAGGGCCAATTTACACAGAGGCATTACACGAGCCAAGCAGGAGTACAAGCAACGAATTGAGAACAAATTAAATGAAAATAACCCCCGTGCTATGTGGCAAGGTGTAAGGAACATCACTGACTATAAGAAGCGCAATAGCCATCACATCTCCACGGATCTCTCTCTTCCTGATCAGCTAAATACATTCTTCGCTCGCTTTGGGGAATGCTCCAGTTCCAGCAGGAGGTTAGACGCAGATGCAGACACCAGTTTTCCAGAGAGTGAACAGACATTCACTATCCAGAACTATCAGGTGAAGAGAGTACTATCCAACATCAACTGCAATAAAGCAACAGGACCAGATGGCATCTCAGGATGAGTACTGAAGGCATGTGCTGATCAGCTCACTGTAGTATTCACACACATCTTCAACCTGTCACCACAACAAGCCACTGTCCCCATCTGTCTAAAAACAGCTACTATAATACCTATACCCAAAACCTCTGTTATCACTAGCATGAATAATTACTGGCCAATTGCTCTCAGCCTGGTGATTATGAAATGCTTTGAGAGACTGGTTTTGTCTCACATTAAATCATGTATCCCCTCTGATCATGACAAACATCAGTTTGCATATAGGAACAACAGATCCACAGACGATGCTATCTCAATTGCACTGCACGCAGCTCTTACACACTTGGAAAATCCCAACAGCTACGTCAGGATGTTGTTTGTAGACTGCTCTTCTGCGTTTAATACCATCAATCCAATAAAACTGGTCAACAAACTGCAAATACTGGGTCTGGGAGCCCCTCTCTGCCACCGGATTGAAAATGTTCTCACTAATAGACTCCAGCACGTTAGGTTAGACCACCACTGCTCTCATAACATCATTGTTAGCACTGGGGTCCCCCAAGGCTGTGTTCTCAGTCCTGCATTGTATTCTCTGTGTACACACGACTGTGCCTCCTCCCATAATTAAAATACTCCCATTACATTTGCAGACGATACAACTATAGTGGGAGTCATAACCAACAATAATGAACTTGCATACAGAGAGGAGGTCCAGATACTAACTACTTGGTGCAAGGAAAACGACCACATTCTTAATACCAAAAAAAAGAAAAGAAATCATAATAGATTTCAGGCGAACCAAAAAAACATCCCACAGTGGTCTATGTATTAATGGATAGGAGGTAGAGAGAGTCTCAAGTTTTAAGTTTCTGGGAGTTCATATTACTGAGGACCTGACCTGGACTTTAAACACCACCTGCATCGTTAAGAGAGCCCAGCTAAGACTTTTCTTTCTAAGGACCCTGAGATGCAACAAGCTTCCCCAGAGGCTGCTGATCAGCTTCTACCGCTGCACGATAGAAAGTGTTCTAACTTATTTCTGTACTGTGTGGTATTCCAGCTGCACCGTTACGGGAAAAAAAAGACCTGCAGTGGGTTGTGAAGACCGCCGAAAGGATTGTCGGCTCCCCACTTTCAAATTTGAGTGACATCCATTCAAACCGTCTTCTCACACGGGCTACAAATATCCAGCAGGACCCCTCACACTCTGGAAACTACTTTTTCACTACCCTCCCCTCAGGTAGATTAAGAACTCCGCGAACGCATACCAACAGGCTACAGAACAGTTTCTTCCCCAGTGCTGTGGACAGGCTGCAGAAGTCATAGAAACTTTCACTGACAATACTAACATTCAGCTACCCAAAGAACATTTAGACACATTTATATGCATGTATACATGCATACAATATTCATATACATACATATGCAGATAAAGCTGTTATATCTGGGCTATGTGCAATAACGGACCTTTGGACATTATTGGACAATGTGCATTAATGAATGATCCCCGTGGGTAAAAATGTGTCTTAAAAACTGGATAATGGGCTTGGGACACAAATTATATTTGTGCAATAACTTGTTTTTTAATGTATTTATTATATTGTGAACTCCAGAACTCCCGGGAGCAGAGCAATCGGTGGAAAAGCGTACAGACGCAGCCTCGGACACAACTGTGCCATGGCGTCCAACCCCAGCGGGGCTGGATGCGTGAGGGAGAATGACAGCGGACAGTGGGACGTCTCTTGAGACGCGAAGAGATCCACCTCCACCAGGCCAAACCTCTCGCACATGGCCTCCACCACCTCGGGGTGGAGCCGTCACTCCCGGGCCTCAGGCCCTGCCGCGACAGGATGTCTGCCCCCTGGTTTTGGTCCCCGGAGATAAACATCACTCGAAGAGACGACAGTTTCCCCTGGGACCACAGGAGGACCTGGTGCGCCAGTCTGCATAGAGGGCGTGACCTCAGGCCTCCCTACGGATTCAGATACAATACCACGGACATGTTGTCGGATTGTATCAGGACATGGTGGCCACAGAGGTGCGGGAAAAAGCTCCTCAGAGCTTTGTAGACTGCCAGCATTTCCAGGCAATTGATATGCCAGGAAGAATGGCGGGTCTCCCAGCGACCTCTCGCAAAGCGGCCTTCCATGGCCGTGCCCCAGCCCGTCTGCTGAAACGGTCTTCCGGCAACATGATGCTCCCAACACCGGCCCTTGGGAGAGGAACCAAGGCTTCTTCCATATGACGAGGGAACGAAGGCACCTGCGCGTAACCCTGATCATACGAAAAGGATTTCCCCGCGGGGAAAACCCCCTGGTTCTCAGCCAGCACTGGAGGGGTCTCATGTGCACACACAAACGGTGTGTGTCCGTGCCCGAAATAAAGCGCGGACACGGAGGCACACACCGTCTGAACTGCTCGCTTGCCATTGTAATACACGTGCTTGTGACAGACAACACCAAATGGGACCAACAAACACAGAGCGCTGACGCTGAAGAGCGGAAAGCTAATGCTACTATGTTCTGGCGTCCCAATGTAGCTTCTGGGTATGCCGTCACATACTACGCCATCACGTACACCAATAGGATTGGGCTGATTTCATTCACGCTTCAGACACCCAACGCTGTGGGCGTTCCCCTAGTGTTGTCACGACGACGACGTAGCGCGAGTTCCCTCGAAAGGAAACTAACTAGGCTAAATCTAATGAAAAAAGTCATAACTGAAACTATTTTCATAGTCTAAATTTTTTTTCATAAGGAAATGGAATTTGAACTAAAACTGTTAAAGACAGACCTACTGTGAGCAGACCTACTGACCTCTATGCATTTGTTAGTCATCTATTTGCATTACTTAAACTTCATTTTAAAGAATACTTATATTTTATTTACTATAACAGGCTACTAATATTAATTAGACTATATTATACTGATTTTAAATTCTAAATAATAATTAAAAAAAACACTCCTGGCATACATTTAAGTTTACACCTGCCATGGTGTTTCTTATTTGTCATCTCATTCATCATCATCGTTATCATTGTCATCATTATCAACACTTTCTGCCTGTCTGGAAGAGATAAGGACGTGGATGAACTACAACTTTCACCAGCTGAACAGCTCTAAGACAGAAGCCATCCTCATTGGTTCCCCTTATCAGAGCAGATCATCCACCATAATCTGTATTACATTTTCTGGCCAGGACATTCCTCTATCATCCATAGTCACCAATCTCGGTGTTAGGTTTGATCCACACTCAACCTATATAGGGCCACATTAAATATCTTTGTAAAACATCTTTTTGTCACCTGAGGAATATAGCCAAATTCCGACCCTCACTCACCCTTCGTGATGCTGAGAAACTCGTTCATGCCATTGTATCCTCGAGACTGGATTATTGCTCTTCTCTTTGGGATTCCTAGCATGCAGAAACTCCTGCACATACAAAACAGTGCCGCTAGGATCCTGATGAGAGTGCGTAAATATGAACACATCACACCAATTCTTCAGACTCTATAGGCTTCCTATTTTCGCTCGGATCGAGTATAAAGTTTCCCTCCTCACACATCAGTGCATCCATGGCAATGCTACCACCTACCTTAAAGAACTCATTACTCCACAGATCTCAGCACATTCTCTTCGCTCCACAAACACTCATCGGCTCCATCCCCCTAGGATTAAGACCCGCACCATTGGGGACAGATCCTTCTGTGCCGCTTCTCCACGCCTGTAGAATGCCCTCCCTGAGCATCAGAGGGCTCCACAAACGACTGGTGCTTTTAAAAAGGGACTAAAAACGTACCTTTCAATGTTTAAATTGCTTTGTGTTTGCATTATTTGTGTTGATTTTTAACTTAATTCTTAATTGCTCAATGCTTTATTTTATTTTATTTTTTGTTCCTTCCTTGTAGCACTTTGAGATTTTCTTTAAAATGTAAAGTGCTTTATAAATAAATTTTATTATTATTATCTCTGATTTAGATGCGTGTCCTCAGCCGATGCGCCGTACCATTTAGGGCCCTATCATACATCCAGCGCAATGCGACACCACCCCGTTTCAGCCCGACGCAGTTATAATAATGTTCACGTCCAGCGCCACGTTGTTTAAATAGCAAATGCACTCGCGCCCATCTGTCTGCCCATGGGCGTTCTGGTCTGAAAACGAGGTGTGTTCAGCCGCATTATCAGTGCATTGCTATTTTGATGCAACCGAAAATGACTGCACCATTGACCAACAAAAACCTGGTCTGAAGTCAATAGTGCAGTATTTTTTGTGTTATTTAAAGGGCACGTTAGTAATATGTGCCTATAGGCGGTTGCACAACGCACGTACACGTATTACACACATAGGGATGCAGCAGCACACAAACATTTGGGAGATGAAACTCTGATTGGTTTATTGAACGTTACACTCAAAACACACCCATGGCCGCCAACCATTTTCCACGTTAAACTAGCAAAAGTGGATTCTGATATGCCCTAAGTGCATTCGTTCAGATTGTTAAAATTGGGACCATAAAGTTGAAGCATGTAACTTCTGCGACATGTCACCAAGCAGAATAACAAAAAAAACAGCATATTCAGCAAACCCCTGACTCAACTAAAACACAACTCAACAGCTTTTTATACAGGCACTTGTTAAGGCATCAACAGGTACAGTAAATGTATGCTGCTTTCAATAAAAGGTCAAACATATTAGGAATACTTTAGCCTTGTTGCTATTTCTCATGAGAGTAAGCAACTGATCAGCTAACAAGTGTCTTGCTTATTATAAACCCATCCAACGGATCTGCACCAGGCACATTTTTGACGTAACCCACCACCCAGCATACCCGATTAGAAAAGTCACTACTCGCCAATGCTGTATGAACAGAGTAAACTTCATAAAGACAGCATTCAAGCTCTAAGATGCACAATTGCCTATAACATGTTCACCTTCAGTCAATGGAACACACTATTTGATTAACACGACTCAACAGCATTCCAGTTTCAACCAAGACAGTACAGAATGCTGTTAATGACTAATTTAAAAACCTGACAGTGGTTTATAATTACTGTGGTTTACAATGGCAAACGTATTTACTTTATACTATATGTTGACAAATTCATAAACATTACTGGCAGATTTAATAGACCTGTCAAACACAAGTAAAGATGATAATTTTATAAATCATTTGTTTTACAATAGTAAATACATTTTGATGTTTGCATCAGCTCTTTGGTTTTCTGACATAGTCAACTTGCTTGGTAGCATTACACTTACAAATATAAGTCCTGTGAAAAATAAGTCATAATAAAATAATTAAGCTAAAATGGCATGGTTACGTGAGCAAATGCATTTTGTATGTTCTGTTTGCATTTGTGTTAACACTATTGGCTAGATTTAAGGTAGGGTTTAGTGTTGGTGGTAGATTATTTTCAATGCGATAGTGCATTAAACTTTTATCATTATTCAATGGACATTTCATTTAAAAAATGCCAATACATACAAAGCCATAAAACAATGTCAAATGCACAATCTTCAGATAAAACTGTTAATGCTTTTTGCATCACTCACCGGACATTTCCCGTTGAAAGTGTCTTGAAATGTGCAAGAAGCAATGTAATATAATTTTGCTGAATTTTTGACACAGGCATGTTTTTTTTCCAGTGAGCCTGTGTTCTATTTTTCATAGTAATCATTTAATATCTTTATCAATTGGAAAATTGGAATATTTAACTTAATTTATAATCTTAATTCCGTAGAATTTTATTTAGAGTGCTTTTGTCCCCATAGGATCACCCGTGGCTCACTCTCAGCAGCTTCAGGACATTATTTATATGCATCCTGCATCTGCAAAATAACAAGTGTAAAAGAAATTGATTAGGATTTATGTATTTATACATCATTTCGGGATGCCTCACTTGTGTTTTGTATTTTTGTATGTGTATGTGCAGAAGATGAAGATCAATGTGAAATGGAACTAAGTGTGAATCCTCTCGGAGCGGTGGCCTGGCAGGCTGGCACTGTGAGTGGCATCTCTGTGTGTGTCCACTGAGACGGGCTGTTGAAATGAGCTCTGGTGCTTAGGGTCTGGCATCATCTCTCTCCTCCACCTCCCTCCAGTAGCCTCAACCCACAAAACCCAAAAGCATCTGCCAGCCAACACTGCTTTGCCAGACCCCCTCCAACCACTCTTTCTATAGGAAGAAAAAATAGAGGAGGAAAGGACAATTACTGATAACAATTTTAGTTTAAAAAAAAGAATAGAAAAATTAATGTGAATGTTGTGGCGTGAAGACATTCTACATACAATTGTCGCAATTAACAACAACAAAAACAACAACATCATCCCAGCTTTTTTAAAATTATTTATTATGTACAGCAATCTGTGTGGAACTGTTCGCACATTGGGGCTGTTTATAAAAGAGGAGTTGTCAGGACGGTTCACTGAAGCATAATGATGATATGACAACTCTAGTGTAGCTGTAAACAAGCCATATCATAACTGCCTGTAAATTAAAGCAACATTGATGACTTTAAAATCAGATGGTTGTGAAAGGGCATAAGAGATGTGGAGGAATCGTAAATCAGGAATGTCGCCTAGCTTCATGACAACCCTTCATTTTTCATACAAGTCCTCCCATCACATGAACAACTTTACAGCATAATTATAAAATACAAGTCTGATTGGTATGCATTGGATGGAGTCTTTGGAATGCCATTAGCAGTGAGCTTTTAACCTCACAGTGAACCCTGATTTGTAATTAAAACTGTGATTAATGCTACTTATTATCAGGTCACTTTCGGCTCCATATGCCAGTGACAGCTATACTACTCTCAGAGAGAGAGAGAGAGAGAGAGAGAGAGAGAGAGAGAGAGAGAGAGAGAGAGATAAAGTGGCCACCCACTTTTTCACCAGCTTTAATGCTGGATGATTTTTTCCCCCTCATTTATTTTCTCCACATGTATTTAAAAAAAGTGTAAAGCTTGAAACAAATCAATTCAGGGCTGCCTTTCCAAAAAGCATTTTAAACCTAAATAGATCATAGAAGCAATTGATGGCAATCAGTGGTACTCCTAGGCTATGTTCACATTGTCAGTTCAAATTCGATTATTGGAATCCGATCTAAAATGATTGACTGTCCAGTGCGTCCACATTGTGTGATGTAATTAAGATCTGATTGGTATGTGTCCCATGCTGCTCTTTTGTTTTCCAGAATATCTCTATTAGGATCTCAAAATTCTAGCCAGTTGATAATACGTAGAATATCAAAATCAACACACTTGCTAAATCAGATCGGATTTCAGTCAGATATGCACACAAATCAGATTTGGACTGACAGTCTGAATGAAGTTCTAAGGGCTTTTCACACTGCGCTTAACCCCTTGTTATCGTCGTTCTAAAACACCCCTTTTAACCATGGCTAAAGGAATGTTTCAGACTTGTAATTTAGAAGTGGGGATATAACTGCTTTTTACCCTGGGTTAGCTGCTTCGGAGGGTTAGCACCACTTTCTGCATTGCTGTGCCAAACTTGAACATTGAGAAATGATGCGGTGTTAAGATGTAAAAGCTAGACGCTTAGCAACAGACAACAAATTGCATACTTATATCTGCATGCTTTGGACAATCAAAGAAACTCTGCGCATTGTGTAAAAACAGTAAATTCCGTGTTTGAGAGGAAAAAAGTTTAATGCTGAGAGAAAACGCACAATTTTGAGTGAAGAAGAGACCGGTTCATTCTTACCTTGAAGTATCCATTCAGTATAAACTCAATAGTACAGTTTGCAATACGAGGATGCAATGCTAGAGCTGTTATGTAAAACGGTTGCGTGTCGCGTTTATCCAACCAATGACATTGAACCTGCAAATAAGAACATTAACCCAGGGTTCAGGAATGTACATTGTGAGACGTCAGTTTATGAATGCCCAGGATTAATTGTTAACCCTGGGTAAATTATGAGCAGTGTGAAACATGAAGCAAGATAACCCAAGATTAAATTTAACCTGGGTTTAGAATGACTATTTAAAATGTGAAAAGCCAGTTCTTTGGACTCATCTTCTGTTATTGATCTCCTGGAAGGACTTAACTGAGCATTGTTTTATATTTTCATGCAAGATAAGTGACAAAAACTATTCGTTGTTACTTGGACTGCTTCCCTAAAGCCTTGATTTATTTGGCACGAATTCTACCCCCAGGCTGTTGAAGAAGTTATCCTTTTTTTGCTGATTTGAGACTTTTTACCTACTTGAGATACTTCCTAGGGATGTGACGGTGAGGAAATTTTCCTACCGGTTAAGTGACACGTGACAAAACCGGTAATATGGGTATCACCGAGGGTGGAGGGGGGTGTTAAAAAACCAGCATATGCTGGTTAGGTATGTTTTAAAGCATGGCAGCTGGTTTGATCTGATTTATGCCAGGGATTAGCTGGTCATGAGCTGGTTTAATCTGGTCCTAAACTGGTTGGAAGCTGGTCCTGAGCTGGAGCTTGTTTCTTAGGACCAGTTTAGGACCAGTACTTGACCATCTTAAATCAGCTCATTACCAGCTCATGACCAGCATAAATCAGCTATGGACAAATTTATGCTGGTGTTTTCAACAGGGCTTGAGCTTTCCCCTCTTTTGCACCTCACTAGTAAAATGCGCACAGCCACACGGGCATTCATGCCTGTGCCTTCCGTAAATGCTGTCAGGTGCATCACAAGACAGTTTTACAGTACATTGTTACTTTAAATGAATGAATGAATGAATGAGGCATTTATATAGCGCTTTCATATGTACTACTGTGCACCAAAAGCGCTTCACACTCATGACAGGCGTCTCTCCTCAACCACCACCAGTGTGCACCATCCACTTGGATGATGCGACGGCAGCCACAGTACAATGGCGCTAGTGCGCTCACCACACACCAGCTATAGGTGGAGAGGAGAGAGGGTGATAGAGCACAACTTTGCAAGAGCTTGTTGTTTCATATGACTTAAGAGTCAGTACTGACAAAATGATTCAGTTAGTGGAGAATGTGCTTAGCCCATGAATACTTGAGATACTTTTACTAGAAACGTATCTTACAATGGACAGAACTACAATAGCAAGCCAAATTGAATCTGCTGCCGATCAGGCAAAATCCGTTTAAATTCCTGGCAAGTTACCACCCTCATATAAGCAGTGCAGCACACAGTAAAATGTAGAACAACAGGAAAACCTTCACATGTACTTCTTAATTCTGCCCAGGGGCGAAGAGGAAGTCATGCTGTGGATCGGAGGCACACTTAGTTAACATTGTGAACTACCCAGGTGCAACTGCAAGATAGGAAGTGTAAAAAGAGTCTAAAAAAGTCTAAACTGTGCTGATCATCGCAACCAAACACACACAAGGTCTGTGAAACTGAATTACCCAGTAGGTCTTCTGTGTCCATCCTGCCATTATGCATGCTATTTTAGTAACGTTGTGCTGTCACAACCCACAGCCAGGCCCAAATTCCAGTGGTTGGATGTTTGTCAGTGAACGTTTCCCTACATGACCACTCATGCAACACTCTTCATTGTGAACAAAGGGACACCCCTCATAGGTAGGGGCCTAATGTCTGCACTGCATGTTAGGATTGAAAACAATCAAGTCCTGTCTCCTTAAGCCTGTCCTTTGCCTGCTTTCCTGTGCCAGTCTTTCAGTTCACTGTTGCTGAGTCAACTGTAGGATTGAAAATATTCAAAGATACTTGAAAACAAACAAAGACATTTGCTTTACTGTTTCAACCCCACATCTTTCTTACCACAAGGGCCATCTGGAATGTCTTATGAGAGAGGTGTTAATAGTCCTCAAGACCTGTAGGCCAAAATATGTGTCACACCTTTAGTACAGTGGGGGAAGTTGTTACTATCTGATTGGTCAGTTTGAATGTCTCACATTTGGGTTTTAGTCACATGGTCAAGAAAGCGATGAAAGAATATCGCAACTGTTGCTCTCTCTGTGATTCTCTGTCTCTTCTCTGACTGGGACTTCTTTTCTCTGGTTCCCTTCTCTCTTCACTTTTCTAAAGTCTCTCTATCTCTTTCCATCCCTCAGGTAACATTCGAAATATATGCTGGGTACGATTAATGGTATAAATTTGTATCATCTCATACATCTATTCTGTGATTATTTTAAGTGTAACCATAACCAGAAATTGACATTAAACCCTCTTCAATTACAAATGATGTGCCAACTAGTTTTTATATTCTGTATTAACTTTAATATGCTACCGATTGCAATAAAATATTGTCACACTATAGCAAAGCTCTCCCACATATTTTGCTTTTGTAACTGCGCTTATTTCCGTTGTTGGTATAAGTAGCAGTGAGTGGTAATAGACAAGAAATGTACAGTTTTCCAGCATATTTTGCATACTTGAACACTTTCCAGCAGTGACTGTATGATTATGAGATGCATCTTTTCACACTGAGGACGATTGAGGGATTCAAACACAACTATTAAAAAAGGTTCGAACATTCACTGATGCTCCATAATGAAAACGATGCATCACGAGCAGGGGGTGAAAACTTTTGAACAGGATGATGATGTCCATATTTTTTCTTTGAACGGGTTCATTTTTATAAATTCAGCATCTTGTGGACTATATGTAAACATATTTTATGTAAAATATCTAATTCAGAACAGTACAAAAAATAAATTACATACAAGCTCTCTTACTTTGTTAAAATTATTCACATTTTCACAGACCCTGACAAGCCAGCCAGGATGATGGTCATTATCTTCTGAAATGCCGCAAGCGCTGAAGCCAATCCATAAGGAACACGACAAAAACTGAACAGCCCATCATGAGTAATAAGGGCCGTGAGGTCACGACTGTCCTCATGCAGCGGAACTTGGTAGTAAGAATTAGTCAGGTTGATAGTAGAGAAAACAGTAGAAGCTTTTAGAGCAGAGAGTAGTTCCTACATGTGGCAATGGAAAAGAGTCCATGATCACCCCTTTATTTTGCTCTCTGAGGTCAACGCACATCCAAATTTGACCTTTTACCTTTGACTTATTTTTCTGCGTCACAATGCATCAATGTGTTCTATCCGCTGCAGCTGCTTACAAGCGATTGAATTCCTCTGATACAGCACTATGAAGAGAGAGTGGAAGACTGCACATTTTTTGGCACACAGTTGTGATAGTTTCATCCAGTTTTGCATGGTGTATGAAGTTTTTAGCACATCCAAACTGGTGGGGTGGTTGCCATACTATGGTTGAGTTGTTGCCATACTATAAACTGCATCTGGAACTGTCTGTTAAGGACAACTTCATCTTTCGAGGCTCACTGCTGATTGCACTATAGACTGACAGACTGATTGTCACAGCACACAAGGAACATCAGGGAGAGGTGAGAACTAAACAATGCCTTCGGGATCTATATTGGTGGACAGGGTTAGATCAGCTCAATGACAAAACCTTCAAGCAAACCTAACATGTCACGTAATGTGAGGGACCAATAGGAGCATTTTCTTATTAAAGCAGCGACATTCAGCTTCTAGAAATAAAAAGCATCATTGCCACTTTTTCAGATTAAAAAATAAAAAAATCTTTTTGTGCTTTTATGTTGACAATATGGATGATGAGGGAGAGCAATCCACAGCTGACTAAACATGCACAGTTTCATCTGGCAGGAGGAGATGAAGCGATATATGGACTCATTTTACTGTTAGCAGTACAGACAAAACAATGGCAGTGTGCAATCTGTGCAAAACAACCATTAGCAGAGAGGAAAGATACCAAACATCTGAGTACATCTGTTATGTATAATCACATGCATTTTAAACACTCTATTGCCCTGTCACCAGCTCTGAAGCCTAGGCCTTCCATGCACCAGTTCTGCTTCTTCTCCAATCATAGCAATATGTGCTAATACATCAGATTTTTATCCCGATCCAACAATGGCCAGACAGCTGGCCTACTCACACTCAACCCCGCAAGACCATGTTGCTCTGTGTTGCTTGAGAACATTATGATGGACCACCAGCTAGACCAGCATTATACCAGGATAAAGCAGCCCAGACTAGCACTATACCAGCATAAACCAGCCTGGACTAGCACTATACCAGCATAAACCAGCCTGGACCAGCATAAACCAGACAGGACCATGGAATGGAATCCATGCTGGATTTTTCAGAAGGGTCGGTCTTATGTCATCCCATGTGTTCAAGCACTCAAAGCAACTTTGGGGGATCTGGAAGCTGATGGAGCTGTAAGGAAGCTACCAGACACAATAAAGCTTGTTTCAAATCTAAAAACACAACTGGATTCAGTGTTTCAGCCAGTATTTCACAACCCCACTGGCCCATTCTTCAATGCAATGCTTTTGGACCCCAGATTCAAAGGAATGCCCGAATCTCTTCTCAGTGATGCAGATTTTAGCAGGCTGAAGGAAAGTGTTATCGCTGAAGGCGAGCATGAGATGAGAGAGAGCCAGCTAGCTGCTGTTTCAACTACCACTGATCCAACCTGGGATGAGTCAGCTCACTCTGATAGTCTGCTTTGGGGTGCAATGTTAACCATGGCCCAGGAGAGTAACTATCCAACTTACATGCCACATTTCTGAAGATTGCCATAGAATACTACCTCAGTGAGAGCTGATCTGTGTCACTAACATCAGATCCAGCGGCAACTGGTCAAAACATGCAGCTAAGAATCCTGCACTGGCATATATTGCCTTGAAATACTTAACTTGCCGTCCTACAAGTGTCTCATCCGAGCGGCTTTTTAGTACAGAATGCAGGAGACATTGTTTCTCCACATCGGTCAAGACTTCTTCCATGTCATTTGATTGAGATTGTATATACTAAATTCAGCAAGAAGTTTCTGATGCATTAACATGTTTTATACAAATCTGAATCTGCTTTGAGAATCTGTATTTTGTAATGAATGTACTCAAAACAGATGTAGAAGGATTCACACTCTCGTACATGTTAAAAACTATTACACAAATGTTTTTGAATGTTAAACTTTGCAAATGTTTGTGATCTTTAGTAATTAAATAGAAAAATGTGAATAAGGTAAGTAATGAGGGTCCGTAAATAATGGTTTCTTTATCATTTGCTCAGATTTACAATTTTCAACTTCTGAATACTGTCTTTCACCATCATTTTTTTTTTTTTAAGGTTGTGGATGTATGTTCTATTTTGTATCCAAAGAATTTAAATATTAATATTAACATGTATTATTGTTTTACAAATAAAACATAATAAATTTAGTTTTCTAAGGCATATTTTAGGGTTGTGCCGTCTGACCGATGTCTGACCGACATCACGATGGAGCGCCACCATCGTGATGCCACGCCCCCCGTTGCGAGTCTGACACACACTAATCCTCTTCTATAGTTAAACTAAAAACTTTGCAGGGATTGCTCTGTAAATTAAATTGAGAGTATAACTAAAGCATATATGCTATTTTAAATACTGTAGTCTATGCCAGATATATAGCCTACATTTTTAAATAATCCATTTCATAAGCATGCGTGTTTATTTTAGCACTTCTGTCAGTGAAACAACACACTACAGCCTGTAAAACCTTTAAACGATTATCAGTTAATAATGTTAACATAAAGATTAAGACAATTAAATATTAGTTTAAAAAAAAAAAATTTATTTCCCCACAAAGATGCGTCTGCTTTGAGATGAATGTGGGACACGAGCTGGAGACTCCTTCTCGAATATCTTTGTCTTAATGTTTTCTCCTGATGTTGCAAAGCAACACGTGTTGTAAAACGTCTGAAGAGCGAATTTTATCTTCCACAGGGTCAAGACATTTAGGCTATGTTTGATTATGCACTGCCAGAGAAAACAAAATTAAAATCGGCGGTGTGTGTGCGTGAATTGCGCTATTCAAATAAACTTGACACGCCAAGTCTAATAAGAACAAACTGTGTTAAATAAAAGTGGTATTCGTCCTGTAAAGCATGTGAATGGGTAGGCTATAATAGACTTAAATATAAGCAAACGAAAGGAAGAAACGTTTTCAATTCCCTGCAAAAATGAGTGTGATGCAAGTGAAGATTTATGAAAAGAAACGTAATTTATGAAAAGAAACTGTTTGCCTTTTGGTTATGCCTATTGTTAAAGTTCGCGGGAATCGGAAAATCGGGTACAAACATATTTGAAAAGCTGGCAAATCTTTAATTGGGCTCAGCCTCCCTCTCTCATTCGGCATGAATCCATGTTTTCATGGCTGCGATGTAACTGCTAATTTATTTCCTTTGAAAACAATTCTTTGTGCTTCTGTCCTGTGGTAATATATTCACGTACAACAGTATTCACATACAAAACACAGGGATAATAACGAAATTATAGTTTTAAATAGAAAATAGTATTTATGTAAGTGCACAACTCTTTACTTTGTTTCCCCTCACATGCAACCTAGCGCGGATGAGTCATTATTTGGGTTAGCAAAATAACGAAATAGAAAATAGTATTCATGTAAAGAGATAGTAAAATACAGATATAGTAAATTATATTTTTTTACTCAAAAAAAAAATAAAAACGACGATATCATCGTCCATCGCGATGTTTTACTGTAAACATCGTCAACTGCCAATTTAGGGGACATCGCCCAACCCTAGCATATTTGTTAAATTAATTCATTATAAAACTGGATTTTCATGTCATTTGACTTCCTGTTTAACTTCCCGTCTCATCCGAATACAGATAAGAATAATTTTGAGATTTTTACAGATACACATGTACACCCCTACTGTGCCCATCTGCGCAAAAGTCATGTACTCTATTCAAGCTATGAGAAAACATTCCCATGCTATTGATTTGAGGAGCTGTTTTGGAGTCATCCAACAGAGTGAATGGATTCAAAAAAGCTTTTTGTTTGTAATCCAGGGCTTTTTGATACAGAATATTTGGTTTGATTTGAATGTTGCCACGTGATCCAGTTAATCTAATCATTGTGGGGTTTGTTTTGATGTGATTCCATGACAGAACATATAAATAGAATGTATTTTAGGATCTTGAAGTTGAATCAAGTTGATGTTCTGGGCAAATTCACAAAACGGTTTGGATCTTATTTACTAACTCACAATCCATCTTAAATAAACACAATGTACTAGAACTGCACAATCCACATGATTAAATGGTGAAAAAGAGTGTTATAACCAGACATACATCCAGTCAGATACACTCTTGACATTTTAAAGAGTAGATTCAGGTGTATGAAACACAGGAGTAAAGCACCACTTAAACGGCATCTTTGATAGTAAAGATGACTCTGATGAAATATGGCATTTCATTTAAACATGAAAATAGAATATACTATATATTCCACAGGTCATTTTGACACATATTAAAAATAATAAATGGAATAAAACTAATATTTAAATTGTAGTGGTATGGAAAATCAGACCACTATAAAACAAATTAGCAGAGGCTATTTGCACCAAGTGCAAATCATGATAGATGCTATTCATACCAGCAAAAAATGAAAGAAAAAAATATGTTGCACTTAGTGTTAGATGATATTTATATTCATATATCCTCACATGAACCAATTGAACCTGCTGATCAGTAAGTGTCCTCAAATGTCCAGGATTGGAGCCATGATTTTGAGAAACAAAATGAGCAGTACGCATCTAATTTTCATTTAAAATAAATACCTCTCCGAGCTGATATGCAATGGGAATAGGGTGAAGAGGAGAACTGGTACCCCAACTGAGCCTGAGGTTTTTTCCCCTCCATTCTGTCACCTGAAGGAGTTCTGTTCCCTTGCCACCGTCGCTTTTGGCTTGCTCAGTTGGGGACATAACATTTTCAACTATATTACTGATCTACCCGCATCTACCCACTATATGATAATTGACATTAGCTGGATGAAATCACTGTTTTCTCTAGAGCGGCTGTACAGCCGAATCAAATTCTGTTGCATTATTTTCCTGCTTAACGCTGTAAAGCTGCTTTGAAACAATCAGCATTGTGGGAAGTGTTATATAAATAAAGATGACTTGACTTGTCTTGAAGAATGGGATCGGAATAAGGTGTATTTGAAATCAGGTTGTGTAAAAAGCTAAATCCACTATCACAATAACACAACAAAATGTGAATAGGAGAAACGATACACTTTACTGAAGTAAATGTGAGATATAGAATACAGTATAGGGAAATGTACAGTAGAGGGAAATGTTTTGAAAAGGGCGAAACAGCTCAACAATATACAATACGAAACAAAACAGTTCCAATATGAGTTAAAGTTCAATGACAATGCAAATCAGTAGAATGTTGGTATATCAAGTGGGCCCACACACACACACACACACACACACACACACACACACACACACACACACACACACACACACACACACACACACACACACACACACACACACACCTACCTGTCTCTCATTCACTCAGGCCTAGTCCACACATACACAGGTATTTTTATTAATATACTGCGTTTGCGTGTGGTCGAACAAAAACACCCGTGTTCGTGTGGACAGGAATTTGTTTTTTTTTAATTCGTTGCAGTCCTGTGACGTGGCTTAAGAGCGTGGGGGCCAAAAAAACAAACTGGCCGCTTCACTTTAAAAGCAAACACACAAAAATAGTGTAACTGCACAGGCTTTGTAGTACTCACGGCCTGAGCAGAGGTTTGAAATCCTGTTCAAACGGACGACGTCAGGTACCGGGTGGCAAGTTCAGACAGATGGCAGATAACAGTTCAGCACGGAATCCAGTGAAGAATATTCGTGTGTAAAATATTATATCATCAGTCCTGTAACTAACTTATTCCATTACTGGTGACCATAACTACGGTGGCCCAGTAGTGCAGCCGTAAGTTACTAAATTAAACCACAACACAACAGAAACAAGCCACAACACAACAGAAATGCTCCCGACCACGAGAGGGCTCTTGGAGTGCATTAAAGTTAGTTTTCCTTGCCATTGTCCTAGATTGGCCAGTCTTACAAAGATATAAACACTACGATCAGTTTTAAGTGTGTAACCATTGTATATCGACATGAAATATAAATTCAAAATCACCTTTATCTGCATATTTATACTCGTGGACGTTTTTACACACTGTCACAACGCTTGATGCCCAAGGGAACGTCTGCCAATTCCACCAAGTGGTTGAAACGTATAATTTTATGAAATAAAATGATTTTTTATTGTTTTGTTTAAATGTTCCAATGTTGTGCATTATTGAGTCAGTTTTTTAGAATACAACAAAGCTGTGGAATTTTAACATGTCTGTTTTTAAATGTTAAAAGTTATTTTAATTCATACAAATGTTATGTTTCAACATGGTGGAACTGGCAGACGTTCCCTTATGCCTGGCTCACACTACAGGAGTTTTAAAATCCTATCCGATTGTATAATCTGGTTGCAGCACACACTTCAGGAGAATCTTTGCAGATTATCTTCCCTCAAATCTTAAACATGCTCACACTACAAGATTTGAAATTCGCGAAGCATCACACACTACAAAATGTTATTAAGATTATCGTGCCAGAGGAAGCGCATCACGTGATCATAACAGATTGGAATCGGGAAAATGGATACTGTAAACCGAAACTTGCTCTATCAATAATGATCGTTTGTTGTGAAAAAAAAAAGTGGAAAAATAAACGAGTGTGGATGAGAAAATGTTTGGGGAGACAGGATCAACATGGACTGTCAGTTCTTCAGCGAGAAATGGAGGTAAAATGTACCTTATATTAGTATCATAGTGTGCTAGAATGTTTACCGTTATAATATTGCCTCCCTAGTTCAAAAGCGATAGTGTCACCTTTTCCAGTGTAGATTTGTGCTGTAATATGAAAATACAATTGATGCTAGTATAGTATGTATTATGAAATGTGTCTACTTATAAGAAACAAGGGTTTGCAGCTTTCTCTCTCTCTCACACTCACACACAAACACGCTGCGCCCACATACACACACGCACAAACAATCCCCTCTCTCTCTATCTATATAATTATCGTTATCCGTGTTGTCGGTTTCGCGGTCGCCATTTCGAAATGTCCGTCACTTCCGTCTAGTCGTAGACTTCTTGTTTCCTATTGGCTATTGTGACAGTACTGACGTTATTACAATCTTGCTCATCCCGATAAATATCAAACATGTTTGATATGATCGGGAGAAACCCGATTTATGTGAGAGCAGATCGGGAGGGGCAAGATTTTATCTGTGAATGTCTCACATTACCAGATAATCAGCGCCGAACATCGGAACCGATCGAGGTCGTGGACAAGATTTTTTCTCCGATTCTCGGGAGGGGGAAATCGGGTATAAATCGGTCTAAAACTCCTGTAGTGTGAGCCAGGCATAAGTTAGGTGATTTTGAATTGATATTTCATGTCGATATACAATGGTTACACACTTAAAACTTATCTTCTTTGTAAGACTGGCCAATCTATAGAACAATGGCAATGAAAACTTAAAAAAAAAAACTTAAACTTTAAAGCACTCCGAAGAGCCACCTCGGGGTCGGGAGCATTTCCGTTGTGTTGTGGCTATTTTGTTGTGTTGTGGCGATTTCGTTGTGTTGTGGCTTGTTTCCGTTGTGTTGTGGTTTAATTCCGTTGTGTTGTGGTTTAATTTAGTGCGGCTGCACAACTGGGCCACCGTACATAACACCATATGCAAACATTCTAACAGTCACTAACGTGTTAACTGTATGCTAAACGTGCTATTCGCGATTTTTCAAGCATTATGTCATATTGAATACACACAGTATTAAACACAAAAACAGATAATTTACCTTCAGACAAGTAGATAAGCATCCCAGAAGAGCACAGCGATTTGTCATCCATAACACTAGCTGCACCTTATCATATTTTATAGAACTAACGCGGTTTGCGAGTTCTTTTCACTATTTTCCTCATAGCTTCGAGTGCTGCGCATCTCCTAAGCCCCGCACACTCATGAACAGTAAACACAGGGAATTACCCAATCAGAAAATAGTCAAATAAAGATGAGCAGGTATTTTAGTGCAAAAAAGTTAGTGTGTATGAGCACATGTAAATTATAGTACCTTAAAATCAAACTGGTTAACCCTTTGCAACCTCCTGTACTATTTATATATGCATATGAATACAATTCCATCTGGGCTACATACACCTAGGATGGCTTGAGGGTAATCAATTATTTGATCATTTTCAGTTTGGGTGAACTATCCCTTTAAGCAGTCCTGAATATCTGAATATCTGTGTTTTTTTTTTTGTTTGTTTGTTTTTTGTTTGTTTTTTGGCACAGCATATTATGTTAACAGACTGTTGCCACAATTAATACAATTTAGTTCACAGAAATGTAATTAGGCCAATGAAAAAATTAAGAAATGTTTGAGTTGGAGAGATCTTAAATTATTTACAGTGTAAAGTCTATGGTTAACACAAGATATTTTCAAGTTTTATTCTGCAACATAAAATAGCTACATCATGAAGCGTACCCAAAAAGAAATTTTGTCAAATAAAACAGTCTCTGGTAAACAGTCACAGGCAAACTAGGCCTACTTACTAGTCTGCTTTTATAGTCTCTTTGGGCCCTATCATACACCCTGCGCAATGCGGCGACAGGTGTGATACAAGTGTTTTTTGCTAGTTTCAGCAAAAAACTGAATTTTGCTAGTTTCCGACGCAGTTATAATTTTCACGTACAGCGCCACGTTTTTTAAATAGCAAATGCACTCACACCCATCTATTCGCCCATAGTGCAAGTCTGAAAACAAGGTGTGATCAGGTGCATTGTTGACGCGTTGTTATTTTGAGGCAATTGAAAACGACTGCGTCATTGACCAACAAAAACCTAAAGTCAATATTGTTTGTGTTATTTAAAGGGTGTGTTAGTAATATGTGCCTCTAGGTGGGTACTCTATGCACAATCCACTCTGCTTATTACACACACAGGGCAGCAGCACACAAACATTTTTAAATTTTAAAAATAAAAGGATCTCCTCTCTGGAGAAACGTTCAGTCTTTCCGCCATGTAAATAGCGAATCTGCCATGGTGCAAGCGCAACTGGCTTTTAAAGGGAATGGGGAATGAGACTCTGACTGGTTTAATGCATGGTACGCCCAAAACACACCCATGACTCGTTAAGAGACTAGGTACAACCCTTTTGGACCATACGCCTGGCCCTGAGTGTTTATAACCATGCTTTTGCAAACTATGCTAATTCAAAAGCACTATGTATCTTACTTAGTTTATAGCCTACGTTTAGCTTTTTACTGCAAATTGTATTTAGGCTTGTTAATTTCTGTTAATTTGTTAAGATTATGATGAACAAAACATGTAAGAACCATAAACTTTCGTTGGTCACAGAGCTTAATTTCTGCAATAATCCAAAATCCAATGGAAAAAAATCCTATTGGGTTTTAATATAACTTTTTAAAGCCATTTTATCTGACAATCCAGTTGACCATCATCCCTTTCTTCTATGGTCTTGAGGGGCACAAATAAAAAGAAACATTAAAAAGACAAGAAAAGGAGAGTGTGATACATTTTTAACTCCTTGCCCAAGACACAGCTACTTTGTCAAAGAGAATATCTTCATTTTTCACTCTGATTCTTTCTTACTCTTTCTCGGTCTGCTCTGTCCTGTATGGTCCATGTTCTCTCCGCAGACACGAGTTTCTCCAGGAATTGAGATGCAACCCTCTCTCGTTTCTGATCAGTTTTTACCACCCTTGGACCCCTGGGCGTTATAGGTCATTTAGCCCTTGTATGAGGAGGACATGCGCTTGTTAGAGCCAAATGCTGTGGGGTATGCCAGGCACGAGATGGGCAACAGTCAGCCGTGCCTTAGGCTGTATGACATGATGCTCATTTATTTAAAACATTCAACTATTCTGATATGATCACAATCGACAGGAACATCGGAGGGAAGAGAAACAGCTTGGATTTTACCCTTCATTATATTGCCTGTAGTATATTGAACAGCAACCTACATTAACAAATTTAATCTGCTTTATACTTATGTTGATAATTGCCTTAACTCGATGGTGGCAAAAGAGTTAATGATACAAGTGGTCATAATAAGGATCAGATTATGACTTAGAGTTCATTAAAATGGGCCTTTCCATGAACCACTACCACACAAACACAAAATATATCATCAGACTAACGAGACACCAGTGTTGGGAAGGTTACTGTAAAAGGTCACAGATTAAAAGTTACCCTAATTAAAATACAATAAGTAGTGTAACTACTTTTTATTTTAAAGTAATGTAACTGATTACTTTTTGATTACTTTTCAAAATTTCTAACAAATGTTTTCTGTAACTGTAATTGAATTACAAATTATTTTCCCAGTAACTGTAACTTTACTATGGAAGCTTAAAATAAAAATAAAAAAACAGAAAAACAGAATATAAAAATAAACTTCTTATCTCACACAATTCTGACTTTTTTTTTTTTAATTGCATGATATAGAGTCGCAATTTTAGACTTTTTTTCTCACAATTGCATTTATGTGTCACAATTCTGACTTTATATCACACAATTCTGACTTTATATCTCACAACACTGACTTTATATCTTGCAATTCTAACTTTATGCAAGGGTGCCGGTACCCTCTTGGGACTTAGCTCTGGTGCTCAGAGCACTTCAGAGTCCTCCCTTTGAGCCATTGCAGTCCACAGAGCTAAAGATCCTGTCAATGAACACAGTACTCTTGATTGCATTGGCCTCTATCAAGAGGGTAGGGGACCTGCACACACTTTCGGTTAGCGAATCGTGCCTAGAATTCGAGCCAGCTCTCACGTCATCCTGAGACCCCGGCCTGGATATGTGCCCAAGGTTCCCACCACTCCCTTCAGGGACCAGGTGGTGAACCTGCAAGCGCTGCTTTCGGAGGAGGCAGACCCAGCCTTAGCTTTGCTCTGTCCCGTTGGTGCTCGCCATGCCTACGTGGACCAAACTCACAGCTGGTGATGTGCTTCCGCTGAAGGGCCGAGTCACTAGTTTGGCTCTTCAGCAGAAAAGCAAAGATGCGGTATTCCCCTTCCTTATGTATACCTGCGCTGCGGGGAGGAGTGTTGAATGCGTGAACTGCATTCCAATGTTCAGTGGTTCGTTTTAAATCACTCAAAGTAGATTGGTCTCTGAAAACGATCCCCAATTCATCGGCCAGTTCCGACGTACGCCTCTGTTCCCTCCTTCAGGGAACAAGAGGTTACGTACGTAACCGAGACAATTCTGACTTTATATCTCACAATTCAGATTTTATAACTCGCAACTGCACAAACCTTGCAATTCAGTAAACTCACAATTGTGAGATAATTGTGTTTTATTCTGTGGCGGAAACAAGCTTCCATAGATTACGGCTGCATTTATTTTGTAATTAAATTACGTATCTGTAACTAGTTACTACACAACACTTCGTGACACTAATGTAATGCTATAAATATACAACATGAAATTTAACAACGGAAACCTGTTTCTACTTCGCAGTAGTTGCAGTAGTTGTTATAGTAATAATAATTAAAAAAATAATAATAAGGTAACTGTGAGTTATAAAGTCACTTTTATTTACTCTAAGGTAGAATCTTCCAATACAAAACAATGTAAAAAAAAAAATTACAAACACAACTGAAAATAAACACATTTAAAGATAATCAAAATTAATGTGCCATGTATTCTATTTTACTATAACAAGTACATCCATGTCTATCCCAGCATCTTGAGCCGAAGGCAGGGAAACACCTCGGATTGATGTTCTGTACATCAGTATATACCTTTTTTTCTTTTGCTTTTTTATGTAACAGTTTTCACCATATGTGTGAATGTACAGTCAGCCAGACTTTAGCGCAAAATAGACTCCGACATTAGGATTATCAGAAGCACTATCCCACCTAACCCTACGTTAAAAAAAGGGAATATGAAATAACTTGTCTATTTTTTTTATGATTGCCTATTTTTTTATGACTGACATTGTCCCAATTATTCCACAGGTGCTTAACAAAAAGACATGGCCATGAAAATATTGATTAAACGTGAAATTGCATTAACAGACATTATTTTACCAGTACTCAAAAAAAAAATATGAACAATGCAATTCTGGAGTGTCTGAAAGGGCACAGACAAGCGGAGATATAACAGTGAAAAGTCCTAGTGCTGTTAGACTGTGTTAGCTCACTTTATGTAACAGTATTTGCTGTAAAAATAGTTCAGTCCATGAATCTAAAGTTCATATCAGTTAACAGCACCATTTATTGTAACATGCTTGACTGCATGACTGCTTTTTAAATGCAACTATGGAAAATAACAAGTCCTCAAGGTACACTTGCTAAGTGAACATTACTGAAGCTAAGCACTGGCAAAAAGAGGATATTCCTATAGAGTGGAAAAAAAGCATAGATGGAGAACACGATTCCACAATGATCGTTGTAATGCCAACATGCACAGACTGGGAATTTGCTAATACTGTAATGTTCATTGATTCACACTGCAGTTTTCAACAATTCGTAACTAAAGCATATTGAAGTCATATTTGCAGCATGTCTTGAATATTATGTAGTGATAGGCTACTACCAATCTTTTTCTAGTTCACAAGCATGTTTGCAACACCTTTGTCAGATTAGATTGTTGCATTCTGGAGAGAAATTAATGTAGTCATTTTGAACATTTTATCTGAATGATTTCTAGTATAGAGCATAAAAAGGAAAGGAAGGCTTTCACCATGGAATCTTTATGTAATCTGATATAAACAAAAAATCTAGGCCTATTTGGATGGCAATAGGTCAGTTTGAACATTTACAGGGGCTAGTCTGTGATTTTATTGCCGTTCAGTCCAGTTTGATGTTAACGAATGGAAGCTATTTTTTTTTTAATTGGCCATTATAATGGTATACATTACAAGAATTTTTAAAAATATTTATTATATACATTTTAATAAATTAGGGCTTGCACAAAGAATCATTTTAATTGTCAAACAAGTAGTCAAATGCTTATGTAAATAGGAGTTTACGTTAATATATTTCTGCTCATTTCCCAATTTTTTTAAATTACACTTATCATTTTGAGAGATAAAAGGCAAGGCAGAACATCATTTTATCTGTAGCATGTCAGTTTTCCAATATATTTTTTAATAGGATACTTAATCAAATAATAAAGAGAATAATATTTTCTTTTTATTAAATACTTTTTTTTTCATTCCATTCCAATTAATTTATTATTAATTTATATGAATTTATTAATTTTCCAACCAATAACAGACATTCTCAGAACTTTGGCTAACATTCTTGCAGGTTTTCTCAAATTTATGACAAAGTTTTTCCATTAAGGGTGTAATAGAAAAATGTATTTAATCAATAGAAGAAAATATAATCATTGAGGAGAGTGATTTTAACAATATGTATGAATTTGCTTTAACACATATAATCATTCATTTAGTATGCTTAACATGAAGTTTGTTACATGTCCTTAGAATTGAACTGAGAGGGACAACTGGTCAGTTTAAAAAGAATCGATCTGACCCCTAAGGTCAGTGGCTAAAACTGCATTGATCCTTGACAAAGGGACCATGAAAGTTTATTTCTGTGTGTGTGTGCTGAAGCTTTACCATGTGTGGAAGATTACAGAGCACTTGTCTTTGCTTCTGACCTTGTAAATGGTATAAAAGGGAACCTGATTGTTTAGTCTTTAGGCCGCTCTCATACAGTCATCTGTGGCTGTGCGACAGTGTACTCTTTCCTTGCAAGGAAATAAATCATTCTTTATTATATTTAAAGATTTGTCTCTTGTTCAGTGATTGAGTTGAATTATTGCCACGACAGTTTTGGTGTCAGTTAAGTGGGATTCCTTGGATGTGCCTTCTGGACCCGAGGCGGATGGTGACTGATCATCCTGGACGTTAGAGTCACAGCCTTACCCTGACAGATTGAGGGAGAAGGGCCGACTGCTCTGGGGGTCAGGAGGGTCTGGAGGGTCCGACCACTGGAATCAGAAAACGAACCCGAGGTGGCACGGGAGCTTCCTGGTAAGAGACAGATTTTTTTAAATTAAGAAATTCAGGGGGAAATGAATGATTGTTGAATTTCTGAATGATTGTTGAATTTCTAATTTCTGAAAGATGTGAATGATTGTTGAATTTCTAATTTCTGAATGATGTGAATGATTGTTGAATTTCTGAATGATTATTGAATTTCTGAAAGATGTGAATTAGACTCTGGATTAGTTAAAATTGTAAACGTGCATAGAGAGACAAAGTGACAAATTGGTTAAAGTCACTATTTAAATGATCGAGAGAATCAATCAAAATTATGAAAGGCCAGATGGTGAACAAAGGAATATAACCTTTCAAATGAAAATTTTATTGTGCGTTTTAATCCATTAAATGGAGGTAGGACATTGATTTATATAGAGAACTACAACTAATGTTAGAGAAAAAACAAGAGGCTGTGAGGCTTTCTGTGTGACTGGCATTGAGATATGAAGACAATAATATTTTGGATTTCTGCAGAGCAGTAGAGATAAATAGTGCGGAAACAGTGGTACTTGATAGAGGAATAATGTGACCAGAGAAATAGCCACAAATATAAATGTTGTAAAAATAAAATTTCTGACAGGATTTATGAACACCTGAAGTCAAATTAGGTTAAAATATATTCAACTATGATGTAATATGGAAGAAATTTGTACGGTCTTGGTAAAATTATGACAATTTTAGTGTAAGTGGCAAAGAAAGGATAGTGAGGATTTGTGTCACTGCCACATGAGGTTAAGGTTTTGGTTGTTTAGAACTTACGCCTAAAGAGTACTTTAAACTGTATAACATGACCTGAAAATTAGTGATGTGATTTTGGTATTGAATATGAAATGTTGAAGAAACAACAGACTGGAGGAAGGTTGATTAGAATATGATGTACAGTGAGAAACTGGAGACATGAAAGCTGAATGTTTTCTAAAGGGTGTTTAGTCTCTGAGTGGTAACTGATGGTCTGGGTGTGTGTGTAATCACTAAACGCTTGATAGCAACGAGGTGTCGTGTGTTTGGATTTGGGAGATATCACAAACCTAACATGTCGAGCAGAAACAGGGTTTTGATCACTTAGATATTAACTTCCAGATATTAAATATGGATTCGTCTTTAATTCACTGAAACACTAAAGAATCCAGATGAATATTACCTGTGATACTGTACCTCTCCTGAGGGAGAGCACGTTATCATTTGTTTTGAGAAACTCTCTAATTGGAGCTTGTAGCCCTGACAACTGGAAGGGTTTGAAGTCATGTGATAAACTTGATTGGACAGCAGAGGCTAAGAAGGCCTTTGAAAACATGAAAAGACAATTGACTGGGTCCCCAACTTTGGGGTTACCGACACCTGTAAAACCGTTTGTTCAAATGGTAGATGAAAAGAATGGATTTATGACTTCTGTTCTCTTGCAGCATCATGGGGACAGACTGCGACCTGAGGGGTATTTTTCGAGCAAATTGATCCGGTAGCAGCAGGCTTACCGCGATGTCAGAGAGCAGTAGCAGCTGCAGAATTGGGGGTACTCGCATCGAGGGAATATGTGGGGTATTCTGATTTAACATTGATGGTCCCACATGCAGTGTCAATGATACTGCAAGAGCAGAGAACGTCTCACCTATCTACGGCCAGATGGCTGAGGTATCACACGATTTTGCTTGATATGCCAAATGTCACTGTTAAGCGTTGTACGGTTTTAAATCCTGCCACTCTCCTCCCGACGGAGGAGGATGGGGAGGAACATCATTGTTGTGTCACTGCGTTAGAACAGGTGTGTACCAAAATCTTCGCCATAGCCTGGAATACAGTCAACAACAAGTCGATTCACTTACAGAAGAAAACAAATCATTTAAAAGCTCCGTGGACTCACTCACCGCTAAACTTTCCACTGTAACCACTCAACTCACCTCCGTCATGTGCGAAAACAAAGCTATGCAAGAAACCATCCTGGATCTACAGTCACGCAGTATGAGAGACAATCTAATCTTTTCCGGCATTCTCGAATCATCCACCGAAGACCCCGAAAAATCTGTTAAGGACTTCATGGTTAACCAGCTCAAACTTACACCAGGGACTGTCGAGGACATCACCTTCCACCGCGTACATCGTTTAGGGCAGAAACTCCACAACTCCAACCGACCCCGGCCCATCATCGTCAAATTTGAACATTTCAAACCAAAAGTACTGGTTCAGCGACAGGGCAGGCAGCTAAAAGGGACTCATTACGGACTCAACGACCAATTTCCACAAGAGATCATCCGCAGACGTAAGCTACTCTTCCCCATCCGCAAGACAATGATCAGTCAAGGTAAAAAAGCAATCATTACAGTAGACAAACTATATATTGATGGACAATTATTCAGAGACAAGGACACTACTCCATGGCTTTACTAATTCTAGAAACTGTAAAAGATGTATAGACAATAGACCCATGCTCCTCTCTTATTCTAACTGTATCATCCTCCCATTTTATCCCCCTTTTTTTTTTTTTTTTTTTTTTCTTCTCTTTCTTTCTTTCTTTCTTTCTTTCTTTCTTTCTTTCTTTCTTTCTTTCTTTCTTTCTTTCTTTCTTTCTTTCTTTCTTTCTTTCTTTCTTTCTTTCTTTCTTTCTTTCTCTCTCTCTCTCTCCCTCCCCTTATCAATGTATACTCTCACATTAAAACTACCTGCACCACGCACACACACATTAAATTCACCAAATTAGTCTTTTTGCTTACTGTTTACATGTTTCGTTGTTGGTTATAGGTCTTTATGTTTGTGCTGTTATGTTTCTCATTTGGTATTGTAGATCTACACACACACACACACACACACACACAGACTTATACTCACACAGCATAATTATGAAGTACACACTATAGGGCCATGCAATTAAAATTCTTAACTTGGAACATTCGTGGAGTTGCCTCACAAGCAAAAAAAAACAAAGTCCTAAATTATCTAAAAAATATGCAAGCTGATATATGTTTATTACAGGAAACACACTTCTCACAATCTACACAAAACTGCTTAAAAACTACATATTTTAACCACTGTTTTTCCTCCTACTATAACTCAAAACAAAGAGGAGTGTGCATCTTAATTAATAAAAAAATACAGTTTAACCACCATACAACCATTTCAGATCCTGAAGGCCGTTTTATCATTATTAACATTTCAATCGACAATAATCCAGTCACAATTGGCAACATTTATGGACCAAACTCTGATGACCCCTCCTTCTTTTCTAATTTCTTTTTCTCTCTTTCAAACCTTTCCAGCTGTCCAATAATTATAGGGGGAGACTTTAACACTGTAATCAATCCACCATTGGACAGGTCAAAACAAACAAGAAAATTCTGGCAATCCTCCAAAACAATAAAACAGTTCATGAGTGATTTTGGTCTTGGCGATGGTTGGAGGCTTCAACACCCACTCGCCAGAGAATATACGTTTTATTCCAATGTCCACCAAACTTACTCCCGCATTGATCTATTTCTAATCAGTAATTCAATCATACCTAATATTATAGAAACCAAAATTCATCCCATCAGTATTAGTGACCATTCTCCGGTAACTCTCACATGGAACCCACCTGCAATACAGAAACACCCCATCAGATGGCGTTTTAATACATCACTCTTGAAAGATCCAAAATTTGACAGCTACTTCAAGAAAGAGTGGACATCCTTCCTTGAAATAAATGACTCTCCAAAGTCATCAGCATCACTGCTCTGGGAAACATGGAAAGTAGTATTACGGGGAAAAATTATATCATATTCAGTCCATAAACAAAAGATGGAAAAAGAAAAAGAAGTCCAACTAGAAGAAAAAATAAAAAAATTAGAAATTTTACATGCAAACAACCCATCAGAAACCATCCATCAAGAATTAAGAGAAAATAAATATTTGCTTAATGAAATAATAAACAAAAGAAACCAGTTTCTTATTCACAGACTTCGTCATGAGACTTTCCACCATGGCAACAAATCCGGTAAATATATAGCCAGTCAAATCAAAAGAAATAAAGAAAAAACAGCTATAACCTCTATTAGAAACTCAGCAGGAAGCTAACCAATTCACCAATTGAGATAAACAAAATATTTGAAGAATACTACACACAATTATACTCATCAGATCTGGACCCAAACCAAGAAGACATAAACCAATTCCTCGATAACACCCTTCTACCTAAACTCAACCGGAACAAATTAATTCTCTCGAATTACCAATCACTGAAAAAGAACTCCTCTGCGCTCAATCACATGCAAAATAATAAAGCACCAGGACCGGATGGCTTCCCTGCTGAGTTCTACATTCATTTTTGGTCAACTTTATTCACTATTCAGTAGAACAATAACAGAAATAAAACAAAATGCTAAATTCCCATCCCACATGAACACAGCGCTTATATCACTCATCCCTAAACCTAACAAAGACCACACCCTCACATCTAACTACCGTCCTATCTCACTTATAAATGTTGACATAAAATTATTAGCAAAGCATTATCCCATAGAATTGAAAAAATCATACCACATATCATCCATCCTGATCAGACCGGCTTTATAAAGGGTAGACACGCATCCAACAATACTGAGATTATACAATTTAATACATTACTCATCAGTACAACAGAAAGATACTCTCATTGCCACATTAGACGCAGAAAAAGCTTTTGATAGGGTCAACTGGAAATTTTATTCACCACACTACAAAAATTTGGCTTTGGAGAGTCATTTATTAACTGGATCAAGATTTTATACACATCACCGTCTGCCACAGTCACAACCAATGGACTAACATCACAAAGCTTTGCACTGCACAGGGTACGAGGCAAGGATGTCCACTCTCTCCATCTCTATTCACCATTTTCATTGAACCCCTAGCAGCAGCCATCCGCCAAAACCCATCAATCAAAGGTATTGAAACACCACAACAAACACATAAAATCTCACTTTATGCAGATGATATTCTACTATTTATACAAGAACCTCTAGTATCTTCTCAAGAAATAATTAAAACAATCCAGTCTTTTTCAAAAATCTCAGATTACGCAATAAATTGGAACAAATCATCCATCCTCCTTTACATAAAACCAAATGGGATGTGGCACCCCACCAATCACCCATACCTATATGTCATGATCATATCACTTACTTAGGCATCAAGATTTC
Organism: Gobiocypris rarus; assembly: GCA_023029165.1. Classification (NCBI taxonomy): domain Eukaryota; kingdom Metazoa; phylum Chordata; class Actinopteri; order Cypriniformes; family Gobionidae; genus Gobiocypris; species Gobiocypris rarus. The sequence goes on from CM040920.1 coordinate 6,530,776, forward strand.
CTCCAGACTGTCAGAGTTGGTAACACTAAACTTCACACCACTGCTAAAAAAAATAGAAGATGACTTGCGATGGCTCAACCTTCCAATCTCCATAATTGGCAGGATAGCAGCAATAAAGATGACAATTTTACCAAAAATCAATTATCTATTCTCAATGATTCCAAGCCACCCGCACTCACCTGGTTTAAATCACTAGACTCCATTATCACTCACTTCTACTGGAAAAATAAAACGCCAAGGATAAAACTCACTACACTACAAAAACAAGGCTCAAGGAGGACTAGAAGCACCAAATTTTTATTATTACTCGATAGCTAACCAACTGCAATACATATACAAATGGACCCACCCCACCCAATCCGATATTATATGGCTAGATATAGAACAATCACTATGCAAAGAATTAAATATAGCTGACATACCATTCCTCACCAAATCAATCAAACAACACACATGTTTTAAGGCTGTAACTATAGCTTCCACTCTGACAGCCTGGTGGAAATTTCACCAAATCACAAATTCTATACTAGCTCCATCTACCGCACCCCATTGTGGAACAACCGTGACTTCATAAGCAATAAAAAAATACTGAACTTTCGCACATGGGCTGAAAAGGGTATCACTCATATTAACCATATCTTCAAATCCAACACATTAACAACATTTCCATTTGGCCCAGGAGTTTGGCATTAGGAGCAATGAATTTTTAAAATACTTACAACTCAAATCTTCTGTTCTGGCAAAAATAAACATTAGAGCCACAAATTTAGATCTCCCACCAGCAATATCAGACTTAGTTAACATTTCCTCCCCAAAGAAACTTCTCTCTAAAATATACAAAATCATTTCAAATCAACTTCAGACCATATACTTACCAACAATAAAATGGGAAAACGATCTCTCAATAGCTCCTGATGCCAACTTCTGGACCCAAATCTGTAAAAACATCTATTTCATGTCCAAAAATGCTAATCTTCAATTAATACAATACAAAACACTTCACAGAACACACTACACGGGCAATAGATTAGCTAAAATGGGTTTCACATCAGAAGTTTGCACACATTGCAGTCAGAAATCTACAGATACATACATTCATGCAACCTGGCACTGCACTCCAATCAAACACTTTTGGGAAGAGGTCACACAGTCACTATCCACTATAGTGGGCTGCCACATCCCACTATCGCCCTCTCTTTGCTTGCTAGGGGACCTCACAATAATTACAGATAAAACTATAAACTTTAAAACTCTCCTCATAGCCCTAATCATCGCCAAGAAAACTATCCTCATGAACTGGAAAACTCGTAACAACATACACATTAACCACTGGAAAAATCTTCTCACCGACTTCATTACAATGGAATACACATCTCTACCCTATAATTACTCATCTGAAAGCGACCTCTGCCATCCAACACTTTCTGACCTCTTACAACTTTGAATCCCTTCTCTCTCCTTAAACTCCGACTCCTCCCACCTCTTAATCAACCTATGGATATTACTGCATAGTTCTTATTATTGTCATTATTGTTCCATTACTGTTATTGTTATGGTTGCTATTATTTATTATTATTTGTATTATTGTTGTTGTTTTCATTGTTGTATTTGTTCTCATCATCATCGTCATCATCATCATCATCAACTATTATTATTGCTATTTCGGAACTTCTAACCTGGTTTTCATTGTCACCACTACTACTATAGTTAAATCAATTTGATTATTTCTAATTTTCCCCCTAATCTTTTCATGTGTTTTTAATGCATCACAATGTAGAAGAGAAATGTGTCTACATTGAAAAACCTCATAAACACTCAGGCAGGCAAGACAGGCGAGAAGTGGTTTCTCTAGGACAGCATCTCTGTCCCAAGTTGAGACACTCGCACAATGTCTCCCTTCTTTTAATGCACCTTAGACACTACACACAACATAAAAAAAAAAAAAAAAAAAAAAAAAAGTATAGGGACTGAAAAGATGTGGGGGGAGGGTTATCTTATATTATTATCATACAATGTGAAATTAATTGGTCCATTGAAAGTGGTGACAATAATAAATATTACATAGGAAAAAAAAAAAAAAAAGGGACACTGATTAATACAATGATGGATGATGCGATGGTGAGAAGATGAAGTAATGGTAGTGATAATACAATAAATAGTAAATGGGTAATTTTGCTTATGAATACACACACACACCCACACTCACACCTACACTCACCCACACACGCCTATACATTTACACACTTTTATTTCACTTCTAGAATTATGTAATTACTTGATTGTCAATTACTGCACTATTGTGGTTTGTATGTCTGTATGTTAAATAAAAAAAAAAAAAAAGAACAGGTGTGTACACCGAGACCGGACCTTTTGGACACACCACTCGAAAACTGCGAAAATGTCTTGTTTGTGGATGGCTCTGCAACAAGAGACCCACAAACAGGCCTAAATAAGGTTGGTTACGCTGTAACTACAGAATTTGATGTTTTGACTTCTGGCAGATTGCCAGCAAATTATTCTGCACAGGGGGCGGAACTCGTGGCTCTAACTGAAGCATGCAAGCTGATGGAGGGGAAAAGTGTAACGATTTACACAGACTCACGATCACGCGTTAGGGGTGGCGCATGATTTTGGGGCCTTATGGAAGCACAGGAAATTTCTAAAGTCCGATGGGCCCAATATTAAATGCTTCTTTGGTATCAGCACTTCTAGACGCCATAACCTTGCCAAGGCAAGTTGCTATCTGTAAATGCGCAGCGCATACTAACAAACAAGACCTTGTTTCTACAGGAAACTCCAGAGCCAACGCGGCTGCCAAGGTTGCGGCAATGGGACGCAATCGAAGGACCAGAATGTCTTTTATTATCTGAAACAAACACTAATGTTTTATCTTCCATACAGAGTATGCAGACAATTGCGTCAGGAGCAGAAAAGCAGAAATGGAGACAGTGCGGCTGTACTGTCAAGGCGATGTGTGGATGAGTTCAGATGGAAAGCCTTGTTTACCCCACCATTTCTTTAAGCATTACGCTAAGCTAACACGGCAAAGATCACACATCTAAAGTACAGATGATTGCCAAAATGAGAGAAAAATGGTTCACAAAAGGGTTCACAGTGGTTGCAGAAAATTTCTGTAAACGATGCGTCATTTGTAACACACACAATGTGGCAAGGGGGGTGAAAATGCCTTTAGCATCTCAACCACCATCATCTGGGCCGTTTGAGTATCTAATGATGGACTTTGTGGAGTTGAGCCCATGCGGAGGAAAACGGTACTGTTTGGTGATGGTTGACATGTGGTCAAAATGGGTTGAGGCATTCCCAACATCAAAACAAGACACGGCGGCAGTGGCAAAGGCCCTGCTGACTGAAATTGTTCCCAGATGGGGCATCCCACGAAAAATCAGTTCCGACAATGGAACACATTTTGTCAATGATGCGATTAAACAAGTGGGTACATTTTTAGGCATCGAATTGAGGACGCATTGCAGCTACCATCCTGCTTCGGCAGGTGCGGTTGAACGATGTAATGGCATCATTAAGAACAAATTGGCGAAATGTTGTGAGGAAACTGGGCTAACATGGGTCAAGGCCCTACCAATTCTACTGATGTACATGAGAATGAGAAAAAGGACCAGAGTAAATTTAAGTCCATTTGAAATTGTCTTTGGGCGACCACCGTTCATTGGAATGGAAGGGTCAAACAACAGCTTCCATCGACAGAGTTGTGTGAACATGATATGCTAAATTACTGCAAAGAAATGTCTTCTCTGTTGTCTAATGTCTGTGTGCAGGTGAAAGCAGCCCAGGGAAACCAGCAGAAACCCCATTGCACAACATTAAGCCAGGGATTCAGTGGTGATCAAGGACCTGAGGAGGAAAAGCTGGAGGGCAAAAAGGTGGCTAGGACCTTTCCTGGTGCTGTTGACGACACACACACGCCGTGAAGGTCGCTGAAAGGGCTACGTGGGTGCATGCCAGCCATTGCAGAAAGGTTCCAACAGCACTTCAGGACGAATAGAGAGAAGAGGAGGTCGAAACACATGTCAGTGTACGAGACCAAGTTTAAACAACAAGTACCACTATCAAGTCAAGAGCAAGGTCACCGTTTCTTCAGAGTGATCAAACAACAAACCTTCAAACTAGAGCCTATCGTGAGATCACAGACAGCAGGCTTAGTGAAAAGACGTGAACTGAGAACATTCCAAGATGTGATAGGAAGTCTACCAGGAAGATACAATGGTTATGCTTTATCAGATCCATGGACCTCACCAGGGCGAATGTGGGGTGGTCTGTTCTATTAGGGGTGGGAACAGCGGTGTCAATTAATAAGATCAATGGGCTAGCATGGACTGTACTAGCTATGGCTAACAGTACAGAAAATGCTTTACAATGGTAAATGAGGAAATGAGGGAAATCAGAGATGCAGTGATCCAAAACAGATTAGTCTTTGACATGCTAACAGCAGAAAAGGGAGGGTCTGTAAGATGTTAGGACTGACTTGTTGTTTTCATATTCCAGACTACAGTGATAATATCACCAGCATTATCACTCACATGAGAATGGCTGTGAAAGTACCTGAGAAAGCAGATGATTCATGGTTTGGGTGGTAAAGGAATCTGAAGGGATGGGGATACGGGTTGGGAGTTACCGTGGTACCAATTTTGGGAATTGTAGTTGTAATATTAATGTGTATCCCGTGTTTTCTTCAGAACACCAGTATGTCAAATCAGATGGTTAATCTATCTATCTATGACTATGATAATTCGAGAGATGAGTTCAATGATGATGCGATCTGTGGGAGTGACAGAGGTTAAATGATTTTCTTACTTTAAAGAATCTTTAGAAATTCTATCTATCTATATGTTTTGCTTGCAGTGTAAAAGGGACTATACCCGTAAAACAGCCTTAGCAATTTTAACTATCTTCCTTCAAGAGTCAAGAGTGATTGTTTATATGAAAATCAGAGATGAAGAGTATAAATGTGATGTAAAGACTTGAATTTTCTTTTTACAAGAATACATTTTTGATTGTGAAGTTATCAATGAATGATAAAAAGGGAGAAATTGTAATAGAAAAATGTATTTAATCAATAGAAGAAAATATAATCATTGAGGAGAGTGATTTTAACAATATGTATGAATTTGCTTTAACACATATAATCATTCATTTAGTATGCTTAACATGAAGTTTGTTACATGTCCTTAGAATTGAACTGAGAGGGACAACTGGTCAGTTTAAAAAGAATCGATCTGACCCCTAAGGTCAGTGGCTAAAACTGCATTGATCCTTGACAAAGGGACCATGAAAGTTTATTTCTGTGTGTGTGCTGAAGCTTTACCATGTGTGGAAGATTACAGAGCACTTGTCTTTGCTTCTGACCTTGTAAATGGTATAAAAGGGAACCTGATTGTTTAGTCTTTAGGCCGCTCTCATACAGTCATCTGTGGCTGTGCGACAGTGTACTCTTTCCTTGCAAGGAAATAAATCATTCTTTATTATATTTAAAGATTTGTCTCTTGTTCAGTGATTGAGTTGAATTATTGCCACGACAAGGGTAATAGAAATTCTTTAATATTCTCAAAATGCCAGCACAAAAACATATACATATACGTCCATCATTGTTTTTGTTTTGTTTTGTTTTTTTTTGTACATTTGTCTACCATTTTTTTGAATGTTATTACTTGTTTCAGAATGTTCAGAGAACATTCAAAAGACGCATTCCCATAATGTTAGCAAAGTTATATTTCAAACATTCAGAAAACATTCTGAATTAACGTTTTCACTGAATATGAACATTAGCAAAACATTTGTAGAACAAATTTTTGTTAGCTGGATACCGGTTCATAGTACTTTTTGACAACAAAAACAGTCACAATTTTTTCTGACCCTTACAATTAAATGCTTCATGTTTTGCTGCTTTACTTTTTAGACTTCTATGCAGTCACACACGTACTCATTTCATTTTTTCATTAGCTTGTTACTTTCTTGATCAATTCCTGGGAACAGCTTTGGCCCATAGTTAATGTTTCAGCAGGACTGGAGCTCTGGCCCTGTTGAAAGCTCTCTCTCAAAGCTCAAGAATTAACATTTCATTGCCAAATGCATGGCAGCACTCCATGAGACCAAAGGGAAGTCCTGATGTTTGCTTACTCCAACAGCCTGTCCAGATGAAGGTCTTAGCTTTGTTTCGAATGACTGTTCCAGGGAGCCTAATTATATCCAAAATGTAAGATATTCACTGAAAATCCTGTAGCTCATTCATATTAAAAAACGGTATTGATTGTAACAATCAGTGATGAGATACTAGAACCATTTGGGATTGGCTTTCATTGAAATCAAGCTTGGCATCTAAAGTGAATATTCATCTGTATTGTCCCATATGCCAAGTTCAAGGGTCAATAAAAAATATTGATATATGTAAAAAAAAAAAAAAAAATTACTTCAGGTTTCATTAGACCATTAGAATGTGAATCATAACTCATTGTATTATTTAATGTATGCTTTAACAAGCCAAACTTGAAATGGGCAGAAGGTGAAATATGACAGCTCATTCATCTGTATTGTCCCATTTGACAAGTCTCATTTGTCGAGTAGGACCAGAGAGGTTACACTGGTGCCGTGACCCGGATGGGAGTGAAGCTTAGAGTGGTGAGCGTAATGGAGGCAAGTGAAAGCTGTGCAGGTAAACTTTACTCCCATGATCTCAGACGGTGAACTAGCAACAGAAGATGGAGACTTTAGCATCCTTGTTAGTGAGCCCACCTCCCATGACAGAGATTTCGGTTCGAGTCCCGAACGGAGCGAGGTGAGTTGGGCCGGAGGACTGTGTAGGTCTTTTATTTTAAAGTTTTACCTTACCAGATTTTTAATTTATTTACTTTCAGGAAAATAAGTTTCATTAGGTCAAAACTGCATTGTTGAGAGAAAAAAAATACAGATAAGTTGCATTGGGGTATGTCACATTTTATGATTAAATTCAGAAATGCTTTAAAATACAATGTGACTTACTTTATAATCATATTACTATAGTTGGGTATTGTTCTTGTAATCATGAAAGGTCTTGTTTCTCTATATGTTCTGAGTTTGTCACACCACAGACAAATGTGTTATTAACCCCCAGCCAAATTTGAATTATAAAAAAATCTGCCAAGTAAATAAAATAAAAAGTGAAGTCAGTTAGAAGCACTCACTTCCTGATGGCTGAGCGTACTGTGAAGCCTCAGTCTGTGATTGACGACGTAGACGTGACGTGAGCAACCTGTCTGACAGTTGTGTGTCTTCTAGTAGTTGTACAAAGTGAAATCTGAATCACCGAATCTTGCAGAGACGGAGAGCGTGAGCAGAAGCAACTTTTGGTAAGTATTCTGATTAAGTATCCACTTTATCAGACTTTATGCCTCCACGTCCCCCCGATTGCCTCATAGACAGTAAAAGATTGCCTGCAATCTTCTCCTCCTCTCTATACGGCTCTAAACGGTGATTTCTCTACTGTGAGACAGTCGCGTGGTTATGACGCAATCGTTAGCCTATTTTTACAGAAAAGGTTTCTACGGGGCGATAGTGTAAGATATAAGGTAATGGAGCCTTTTAAACTTTGTCGTGTTTCTTTAGAAATAAACTATGGACAAATGGAGTCTTTAAACTTCACAGATGTTAAGATATTAGTAGTCAAAGTGACACCAAAATGAATTTGAGTCAATTGAGACATCAGAATTGTGAGATATAAACTCACAATTCTAACTTCTGAGTTTATATCCCATAATTCTGACTTTATAACTCACTTTGCAAGTTCATTTCTCACAATTCTGAGAAAAGTCTGAATTGTGATATGTAAACTCGCAATTGTGAGGTAAAAAGTTGCAATTATGTTTTATTCCATGGTGGAAACAAGCTTCCATGGCAGCCGTGACAGACTAAAATAGGCAGGTGGGTTTGAGAAATAACACAAACCAGATTTGAACTTGAGTCACCCACAGAAGCAGCATTGTGCGGTGTGTCAGAATCATATGATCAGGCCTTTGAATATAAACCTATTACTGCCAGCGTGATTTTTCTGTGGGCTTTGCTTCATGTGCCCAAAAGCAGAATGGTTTCACAGTGAACACTGCCCACATGAATGAGATCTGACAGTCACCAAATTATCTTCAGATAAAGTCTCCCTGGGGTAAGATGCGTCTCCCTGGAGTCCACTGCATTCACTCTCATTCTCATGAGAGCTGGCTCCATTTGAACCATACTTCAGCAGAAGAACATGTTCCCATTGGAGTTTGCATCTGTGTGTGTGTGTGTGTGTGTGTGTGTGTGTGTGTGTGTGTGTGTGTGTGTGTGTGTGTGTGTGTGTGTGTGTGTGTGTGGACTGGTAATCCCTACGGTATGGGGACAAAATGTCCCCACAAAGATGGCAATATCCAAATTTTTGTCCTTGTGGGGACATTTTTTTGGTCCCCATGAGGAAAACATCTTATAAATCACACTAAGTGATGTTTTTTGAAAAAGTAAAAATGCAGCATGTCTCCTGTGATGGGTAGGTTTAGGGGCAGGGGCAGTGTAGGGGGATAGAATATACGGTTTGTACAGTATAAAATGCATTACGCCTATGGAATGTCCCCATAAAACATGGAAACACAACATGTGTGTGTGTGTGTGTGTGTGTGTGTGTGTGTGTGTGTGTGTGTGTGTGTGTGTGTGTGTGTGTGTGTGTGTGTGTGTGTGTGTGTGTGTGTGTGCGTGCTTAGCATTGAAAATGCTGCCTGATATTGATAATGAATTGCATTGTTGCTTTTATGAATCTTTAAGTTACAACACTACACTGTTCTTTTTCAGGAAGTCATTGAACTATTTAAAAATCTGATTTTCTTTAGCGTTATGGTACAGAGATTGTAAATGAAATTTCTGGGATTTTCCTCAGATAATAGACAAGGATTCTCAAAGGAATTATTGTGCCAATGAATATGACAGGAAGTCCATGGTCTGCACTGAAATGGATTGTGGGGTGAGAAAGCCATAAAAGATAAATAACAAAAAGCAAAAGAGTTCAGTCGAAACTGTACATTGGGTTTCCAGGTTAGGTTAGGTTATTTTATATTAGGTTATTTTAAAATTGGAATTTCCAAGCCTTAAACAGTCATGGCTTTTTCTGTAGCGACTATCAATTGTTCTAGGTTTACTATGCTCTTCATGAATGCAATATTGATATATGTATAACACACTTGTGTATAACACACTTGACAATGTCACATCAGGTACTTCTGGTACCCTGGAAAAGAGCTGATTTAAATTAGTCCATCATTATGATTGAGCCGAAAATCGTCCATGTCTTTTTTTTTGCGGCTGAAAGATTTTTATCAGGATCAGCATTTGGAAAATGCAGTATTTGATATAAATAATGAGGGTTCAGATTTGCAGCTGATTGTGATTTTCATAATGATCTAAGAACCAACTTTTTTTTTTCTTATACAGTATACGTGTCATTTCTTAGGCTTTACTGTACATTATACTTTTCAGTTTTGAGTCTCACGTAATCCTTCAGAAGTCATTCTATTATGAATGAATGAATAATTTGATGAATAGCAATGTCAAAAGAACAGCTTTTATTTGAAAGAGACATCTTTTGTAACATTATAAATGCCTTTACTATCACATTTGATCAATTTTAACTGTGTCCTCACTGAATAAAGGTACTTCATTTATTTCTTACTCCCAAGAACTTACTTACCCCAAACTTTTGAACTATAGTATATCACAGTTTCCAAAATTTCCAGCTTTTTTTTTTTTTAAACTAATAATATAAAAATAAATGTTACTTGAGCACTGTATTGGTAACAAGATACAATAATTAGTTAAAATTAGAATCTACTAAAATAAACAAAAACAATTTGTAAGATAAAAAGTTCTGTCATGAAACTCTAGATGGTGCAGGCTAATAGGTCCTTTAACTTCCTGCTCGTAATCACATCATCATTTTTAGGGCATAGCTGATTGGTTCCTGCTGTATCAGTAGCCAATGAGATGCATGCTCAACTTCAAATACTCGGGTAGCATTTGCTATGTGCAGCCCGCTTTTAGAAACCCTCCACCTTCCCCAGCTCCACCTGTATAGATCTGCTACGTCTAATTCATGTACACTCTATTGTACAACAGCAGCATGTCCTACTTGCTCACAGCATCGTGTCATGTATGGATTGGCAGTAGCAAGTCCCGTGCTTGCTCTGCAGCAGCAGGAGCAATAACCTACAGCAGCAGCAGCAATAAAAGCAGCAGCCGCGTAGTAGATCTATTCCACCAAGACCAAACATATCAACATTTTCATAACCATTACCATGCCAAACACTGAGAGTTGTCATGAGAGAACTAACATTAACAAATGTTAACAAATGCCATAAAATATATTCCTCATTGTTAGTTTGTGTTAGTTAACGCATTAACTAATGTTAATAAATGAGATCTTTCTATTAAGTGTTGAATGATTTCTGAAGGATCGTGTCGTGTGACACTAAAGACTGGAGTAATGATGCTGAAAATTCTGCTTTGCATCACAGGAATATATTATATTTTAAAATATATTCGGATAGAAAAGAGTTCTTTTAAATTGTAAAAACATTTCACAATATTGCAGCATTTGAAAGCAGAAAATTATATTTAAAAAAAAATGTTACTTGGTGTGTGTGTTTTTTATCATTCAAATTTGGCTGGGTGGTTAATAACACATTTTTCTGTGTTGTGAAAAACTAAACAAATATTTACTTTTGACTTTACAGGGACTTTAATTAAAAACAATTCAAATATTGCTCAATCTATCAATGATAAAAATCGTCTCGGTTACGGATGTAACCCTCGTTCCCTGAGGAGGGAACGGAGACGTAACGTTAGTGACTAACGAATGGGGTTTCGCAGAAGCCTATCATCTTCGAGCTTAGAGAAAACGCCCAATGGCATGCCAATGCCATGGGCATGCGGAATTTGCATACGTAACTCCGCCTCACCGTGTGAGTATATAAGTGCGTAGCAACATCGCGATTATGTTACCTGCTTGAGGAGCCAAGACTGAACTCCTGCGTTCCAGGTAGCACAGCTGATGTGGCAGCGGGGCGTTACGTCTCCGTTCCCTCCTCAGGAGCGAGGGTTACATCCGTAACCGAGGCGTTCCCTTCGTTCAGTCACTGACGTAGCGTTAGTGACTAGCAGATGGGGTCCAATCTAATCCCGCCACTCAGCTGTCTTCCAGTGCCCTGCGTAAGTGCGAGTTCCTGTCGTAAGACTAGTAATGCGGACGAAGGACTCCCACTTATCACAGGAATACCAAGGTACACTGGGAAGCATATCCCAGTGAGGAAATTCAAGATGCCTACCCGGGAGGACTTAAGAGTACACATATGACCGCAAGGGTTGCATATGGAAAACTCTAGGGTACCAGCCGAAGGTGGATTTTTAACCCTAGGGATGGCCGGGACATGCCAAGGGAAGAAACCCGCTCACTGCGGAGGCTTACGGTGAAATACACGTGTGGGGGTCGCCAATGCGGTCAGCAGAGCCGTCTTCATTGACAGGAACTTAATATCAGCCGACCGCAAAGGCTCAAAGGGAGGCCTCTGCAGAGCATCTTAAAACTACTGAGAGGTCCCAAGAGGGAACGAGAGGAGAGCGAGGAGGATTCAGTCTCCTAGCCCCCCTCAGGAACCTGATGATCAGGTCGTGCTGACTTACCTTTCTGTTCTCCAAGAGATCGTGGTGGGCAGATATAGCGGCCACATAAACTTTGAGGGTGGAGGAGACAGCCTTCGCTCCAACCCTTCTTGGAGGAACGAGAGCACGGACCCGATCGGGCATTTCCAGGGGTCTCTTGGCGGGAAGAGCACCAGGTGACGAAGAGGTTCCACTACAACGCATAGGCATGCCGAGTGGACTCTGCCCTAGCGGAAGTGATGGTGGCGACCACCGAAGGTGGCAGGCCACTCAAACCTGCAGCGTCTCATCCAGGAGCCACCGTGGAGGCTCCACCGATCGGGACGCAGGTGCCAAGGGGTGCCCGTCTCTGAGTGAGGAGGTCTCAGAGGAATAGGCCAGGGAGGGCTGTCGCAAGAGTACGAGTTCGGGACCCAGGTCGGCCGTGCCAGTGCAGGGTCGACCAAGGACCTGCTCCTTGTCCTCCTGATCTTGCACAAAAGTTGTGCGAGTAGGCTCACTGGGGAAACGCATACCTCGTAGGCCCCGCGACCAGCTGTGCGCCAGTGCATCCGTGCAGCGTGCCCTCGGACAGGGAAAGAACAGGCTGCAGTGGGAAGAGTTGTGGGAGGCAACAGATCTACCTGCGCGTCCCGAACTGTTCCCAAATCAGCTGGACCGACTGGGGATGGAGTCTCCATTCTCCCGGGAGAGGCTGAAACCGCGAGCTCGTCGGCTGCGAGGTTCAGGACTCCCAGAATATGGACAGCACAAAGGGACCTCAGGCGCTTCTGACTCCATAAACCGAGATGGCGGGCGAGTTGAGACATACGGCGGGGCGTGGGCCGCCCTGGTGGTTGATATGCGCTACTACGGCCGTGTTGTCTGTCGGACAAGCACATGTTGACCCTTCAGCAACGCTCGGAGCGGTGCAGGGCGAACCGTACTGCCAGCAACTCCAGGCAATTGACATGCAGGAGGCGGTGGGGTCCTGTCCAGGAGCCCGCGGCTGCTTGTCCAATGCACATGGCACCCCAACCCGTGGCAGAGGCATCCGTCGATACGACAACATGCCTGGAAACTCGTTCTAAGGGCACCCGGCCCGTAGAAACTGAGGTTCGACCACGGGTGAGCGTCTGTAAGCATGCCTGAGTCACTTGGACCCGGGCGCCAGACTGCCATGCCCATCTCGGGACCCGATCGCGAAGCCAATGCTGAAGCGGTCTCATATGAAACAATCGGCGGCGTCACGCGGCGCGATGCCCATATGCCCCAGGAGCCTCTGAAACAGTTCAGTGGAACCGCACTCTTGCTTCGAATTAACGGAGGCAAGTCAGCATTGACTGTGACATGAGACCGAGTTGAAAACCATACCGGGAAAAGAGATCCCCTGCACGGAGCAGAGTTGCTCTTCTCCCAGTTGACCTGAAGGCCCAGACAGGCTACGTGCTGGAGCACTAGAACTCTGTGTTCGCACCCTGTTCTCGAGTGACTCAGTCTGAGCCAGTCGCCGAGGCAGTTCAGGATCACGAACCCGTGCTGCCTGAGTGGCGCAAGGGCTGCCTCGACAGACCGTGAAGTCACGAGGGGACAGAGCTAGCCTGAATGGGAGGGACGCGTACTGAATGTCCGCCCCTCGAAGCAGACCTGTAGGAACGGTCCGCGTCGAGGTAGGAGACAAAGAAGTAGGCGTTCTTCAGGTCAATCGCTGCAACCAATCAACTGGGCGAGCGCATTCGAGAAGGCGTTCGCTGCCATCATCCTGAGCGGAAGCCTTTGGATCGGCTCAGGGCGGGCAGATCCAGGATTGGCCATAACCCACCGGTTCTCTAGGGTACAATGAAGTAAAGGCCGAGGCCCGGACTTCATTTCGGCTGGAGGACAGGCTCGATCGCACCCTTCGCCAGTAGGGTGGCAACCTCCGCGCGCATGACTGGGACATTGGGCCCCACCATGGTGAGCGGACTCCCAGCGAGGAGGAGCCTGCGCGGGTGAATCGCGTGGCCGAGCCTGATGGTTTTTGCGGCCCTGCGGACAGTCCTGGAAGCTGAGTCAGACTCCCAGGAACTGACCACGGGGTCACTCGAACCACAGCGTACCCGGGTGGGGCAGCGAGGCAGCGTGACTGGCCCAGGCGTGGGAGGCGTGGCGTCCCGGTGTGGGGCACAGCCAGCAGCTGTGTCCTGACAGAGAGACCAGGGAAGGGCGCGTTCCACTGGGGTCTGCTCTGAGAGGCTGGCGAGAGAGGGGCGAGGCGGCGCGGCCCGAGGGCGGTGCACACTGCCATCACCAGTCTCTGTGTCCTCAGGGATGGGGACACCAGTTCTCTCAGCGCCGCCAGCCGGGAGGCCAGCAGCGAAGGATTTTCCCCGGCCCTCCACCGGGGAAGGAGAGCCCTGCTACCATCTCCTGGAAAGAACTGGAACCCATCTCTGAGTTGTCCACCTCCAGCCTGGCGTTTAGTCAGGCTGTGCAGCGAACTGGGCGTCATCCTGCAACCTCCTCCATGACACGGCCCCGGTGAAGGCTGCTGCTGGGGCCGGGTAGGAGGGGGGAGGGCGCCCTCGGCGACTGGCCGGCGACTGAGCCGGCGGCTGGTGCAGCAGCTGGCCGCCGGGGCAGTACGTGTTACAGCCTCAGTCTGCTCTCGGGCGGCCGAGAACCGTTGGGCGCAGTTCTCAGCTGCGCCGCCGAAGAGGCCAGCCTGGGATATGGGCGAGTTGAGGAGGTGGCTCACTCAACTACCTCCACATCACCAGGTAAGGCCAGGTGTTTCTCCCGGACCACAACTGTGGACATCGCCCGGCCCAGGGCGTGTGGCCACCTTCACCGCCCAGAGGGCGGGATCAGTGGCGGCACGCAGCTCATTGAAGAGCCCTGGGTCGGCTCCACCCTCGTGCATGTGCAAAGGGGCGGCCTGCCCTGCCCGTAGCTCTGCAGGACCACGCCACCAGTAGGCGGGCCCTGAGGCTCTGGGAGGTGCTTAGGATAGCCACGCCACGTCGAAGCACTCTGTGGACACCGTGAGTGCGCAACAGAGTGCTCAACAGTGGGGACCCCAGTGTACCCTAGGCCACGGCCCCATCGAGGGCAGAGAAGGCGGAGGAGGCCGGCGGCCACGGGAAGCACGGGGACTCCCGGACGCGTGACCTCCTCATGCACCTCGGGACGAAGGCATTGGGGCGGGCCCAACAGCTGTCGGGTGCCGTCCCAAAACCAATCGCGCAACCACGAGCACTCGTGACAGGCGGAGTTCCACACCAGCTCGAGGCTCGCGGCTGCCCGAGATAACATGGCTGTCAACTCTGGGTCAGATCAGGCTGCGCTGACACACCCGGAGGCGGAGCACTGCCTAATCGTCATCCCCAAAGGACTCTAGCCCACCTTGGGATGCGGCGATCTAAATCTCACTGCTATCTGGAGTGTGAACTGAACGAACGAGGCGTCAGAGGCGGGCGCTGTTTCAGTCCAGCACTCGCGAGGCGATGTGCGAGAGGGGTGTGGCCCGAGGAATGAGCGTCGGGGTCTTAAACCACAGCACAGCCCTCAGGTCACCCTGGCCACCAGCCAAAGTACCACCTCTCGGAGGCGGTAGATTGGGGTGTGGCAGAAGGGACTCTCTCTCCTCACGGAGATCACTGAGTCTCGACCACAACATCGCGATGGTCACATTCCCGCAGTGGGAACATGACATCCACAAACACTGCCCGAGCGTGCTGAAGCCCAAACACATCGAGCAGTGAAAGTGCCCATAGACAGCAATGGATATCGATCGCACCCGGAAGTGCACGGGCGAATCGTCTTGAAAAGGCGTGCCACGCGCAAGCTCTTTTTGTGAGAGGAAGCCTGCGCAGTCGATGCCGCCCAGGAAACACACACCAGCTGTCAACAGACCACTGCAGAGATCAGCAGGCAGGAAGTATGCGATCACTGGAACGCGTTACACCAACACCGACCGGAAAGCTGCTCGTCTCGAAGAAGCTGACAGAGTCTCAGAAGGCTGTAGGAGTGAAGAGGTAGGTCCTCTTGGCTCCGAAAGCAGAAACATAATGCGATGTTGCTACGTACCTCCTTATATACTCACACGGTGAGGCAGAGTTACGTATGCAAATTCCGCATGCCCATGGCATTGGCATGCCATTGGGCGTTTTCTCTAAGCTCGAAGATGATAGGCTTCTAAACCCCATTCGTTAGTCACTAACGTTACGTCGTAGTGACTGAACGAAAGGGAACTTTTATTAGTTGCTGATGCAGTAATAATTAATTAAAGGTTTTGTTCTTCATGAGTCATACATTGATATTTGATTTTTTGCGCCCCTGAATTGTAAAATTTTTATTTAAGGGACAAGTTTACAGTTTATGTCAAGTTTAGGCTTACAACCAGGGTTAGGTGCTTTCCCCTCTGCTTTTATAGCCTGGATGCCAGCCAAACTTAGCCCCGCCCACAACATTTGAGGTAGGGAAGTTTGGTCTGGACTTGATCCGTTGTGGAGCAACTCAACCCAGAGCTGTTCGGACCAATCAAATTGTCAGGGAGGGCTTTATACGATGATGGACAGAACACGCAACGTATTCATCCATGTAACCAAAGAGCGTTTAGGTTGAATTCGTTCTAATCCTAAATGGTGAACTTGTTTGTATATGCGTTCACCTTTACTATTTCTCTGAAAAATGATGATCGTGTTGGTAAGTACTCTGTGTATCCTTAAATTATTTTTACAACACCGGCAAAGATCGTTTACAGCTCCAATCTCTATATAAATCAGTGGTTTACACTCATTTTCTTCTTCTACTTCTTCCAGCGTGCGTGCGTGCGAGTTCTGTTGACAATTATGCGTCGCTCGTCACTTACTTCGTTGCTCTGATTGGTTGTAGGTCTATCCAATTGAGTGCAGAGGCGTTTTCTTACCTGGTTCGGTTGAAACATGTCTCATAATCACAGCCCAATGGAGCAGAATCAGACTCATGAGTCTCATCTAGAATCTGAGTATGATGTAGTCAGGCTACTGATTTTAGGGATAAGTTATTGGTACGGTTAGGTTTAGTGGTAGGAATAGGCTTAAGACTCAATTTCTGGAGAGGAATTTGTTCCAGGATCAACAAAATATGTTGATTCAGGAAAATGTCTTACTTGGCAATATCACGGTGACTGTGCCGTACTACATTACAGACCATACTTCATCTGTTGTATTTATTTTTGTAAACGTATTATCCATTATAAGTGGATACTCGGGTCAAAACCTTAACTAAATACGTCTCTTTGATTCAACATGAAGTTTGTAGAGGCTTTCAACTGCTTTACCATGGTGCCATCATGAAAATGTTCTCTGTTCTTCAAAGACACCTTGATATTGAAGATGACGCCTCCTGTTGGTCGCATATATTTTAAGATTCTCAGCGTGGCATCTGCCTTAAGTGATGCTAAATTAAGATTCTATGGTCTCGCCCGGGTAAAATCAAGGTTGGGCCTGAGGCAGTGAGGCAGTGAGGCAGGAAGCCAGAGGTGAAGTGTGTTCTGGAAGCATGAGCGACACCCACACATCTGCCATCACACTGAGCTCTGGTTCCTTTGACTGCTCCTCGTCAACGAGTCACCCTGCTGCTTTCAAAACAACAGCAGACAGAAGAGATCACAGCTGTAGTCTTCTGCGACAAATGTGTGTGGTGACAATGGGAAGCTGTTCCTCTACTGATGAAGGAGAGGAAGTAGTAAAGAATCATTTCACTTGTTCTGATTTGTTTTTTTTTTAATGGAATGTAAATTGCTTTACTTCAGATGGGAAAAGAACTCAGTGAATAATGGACGTGTTTTAATGTCATTTGCAATGGCTTTTTCTAAGGCAATTTTCTACCTACATTCTGGCTATTCATTTCATTTGTAAAACATTCCACTGCGAGAAAAAAAAAAGTTATCTCCTTGCTACTGAAAACCAAAATTTTTTTATTATTTTCTGGTACAGAAGTTTATTTAGTGTTTTCTGTTTTCTATTTTAATATTCTTTTATTTATATTTCCTCTGATATGTCCTTTCTATTAATCAAAAATGGGGGGTCAACCTTGCTAATTATTAATAATAGTTCTTATCATTGATCACCAATAATAACTGCAAATAATTGCACACCAAATCAGCATATTATAATTATTTCTCTCAATTATTCCAAACATTTGACCATTAGTGTAAATGACCCAGACAGGAAGCTGGGATATTGTGAGCAGCATACATTTGGACAGTTTTAGCAGTGTTCTTTTTCATTAGCGGGGTTTAGCTGTTCGAAAAACAGCATCCCCTGTAAAGCACCACCACCACTGTCATACAAACTGAGACAGACACCTTTGAATGCCACATCTCACACTGCTTTTGAGTGGTCTGCTAGGTTTGCCTTTAAAATGTGCAACTGGATCTATAGCCAAACACGTTCAGACAGACATCTTTGGCTGTTATGTCAAATCTCACACTGTTTTTTGTGTGCCAGGGATGGGCAACTTCGGTCCTGGACGGCCACCCTCCTGCAGAGTTTAGCTCCAACGCTGATAAAAACTCACTTGCCTGTAACTTTCTAGCAATCCTGAAGACATTGATTAGCTTGTTCAGGTTTGATTAGGGATTAATCACAACTCTGCAGGATAGTGGCCTGATTATATTACAAGTAGTGGCCTGATTATATTATGTAGTTTACATAAGACAGAACATGTCTCCAAACTAAGGTGTTGAGCAGTGCTGGACAGTAAAATATTTTTACTTCATTGCTGCATTTTCAGGTATCACTGTATCAGAGTATTTTTATTTTAGGAAACTTTACTTTTTACTCTACTACATTCAAAAGCATAGGCAAATTGTACTTTTTACTTATTTTAGAATTTATTATTGCAAATGAAATCATATTTAGGTCATGACTGTCAGTTGTTTGTGAAGTAAATCCACTGTAAAAGGGCGAGCTTTTTAATGAAATGCTTGAATGTCCACATGTATTACTGTTTGAAGTTAAAAGGTAAAAGCATAACATTAAAATAACACAAATTAATGCCCAAGCAGCTTTCAAATGATGTAAAACTAGTATTTTCCATTGAGTTCTTCTTAAAACGTTAACACATTTTGCCTCAACCAATCACATGGCAGTTGCTTCAATGCATTTAGGGGTGTGGTCCTGGTAAAGACAATCTCCTGAACTCCAAACTGAATGTCAGAATGGGAAAGAAAGGTGATTTAAGCAATTTTGAGCGTGGCATGGTTGTTGGTGCCAGACGGGCCGGTCTGAGCATTTCACAGTCTGCTCAGTTACTGGGATTTTCACGCACAAACATTTCTAGGGTTTACAAAGAATGGTGTGAAAAGGGAAAAACATTCAGTATGTGACTGAAATAACCTCTCGTTACAACCGAGGTATGCAGCAAAGCATTTGTGAAGCCACAACACGCACAACCTTGAGGTGGATGGGCTACAACAGCAGAAGACCCCACCGGGTACCACTCATCTCCACTACAAATAGGAAAAAGAGGCTACAGTTAGCACGAGATCACCAAAATTGGACAGTTGAAGACTGGTCTGACGAGTCTCGATTTCTGTTGAGACATTCAGATGGTAGAGTCAGAATTTGGCATAAACAGAATGAAAGCATGGATCCATCATGCCTTGTTACCAGGGCCGTGCACAGGGGGGTGGCCCGGTGGCTAAAGCCACAGCCCCTCTGCCCTCATAGGGTCTTCTAATAGTGCTAACAACTTGTGCAAAATAAAGCCCATTCAACTTTGCAAATATGGATTCAAGTCTCCATCATATCAGAGGGTAAATCATCATATAGAATATTTAGACAGTTTGTCACACTTTAACTCCTATAAAGTACATTTCCCATTATAATCAATTTTCTGAGTTAATACTAGTATCTATAACATAATATTTATGATATTTTATTAAGACCATGTATACAATTAAAAAAGGTAATATACTATAAATGTTCTACATTAGTTGCATAATACGGTACAATGGGGCTAAAGGCACACCCTAAGAAAAATGTGCTTTTTAATCATGTCTAAGTTAGACATGAAAAAAAAAAATCTTGTTAGCAAAGTTTGTACTATGTACTTTGTTTATTTTGATAAATAAAACAATTATTGTTCAATAAATATTAAAATATGTTAATATAAAAAAATGTTTCAAAAATACAGAAACTATTGTTTTAAAGTAAAGATTCTGAAAGCATTGAATGATATCCCATAATAATTTAATAAAGCTTTACAGTAGGCTAAAAAATATTTTTATTATATGATGATTATTATCATATTTTAAAATCTGATGGTTTCATTATAAATATGGTCATTATCTCTAAGGTGGACACCCAACTTAATATATTATATTACAATCTGAGTCTGACCATGTCATGTCAACACATGTGAAAGTCAGCTGCTGTTTATGATCATGTTAAATATGATGCCTTTTACCCCAAACACCATACTTTTACATATTCTTCCGTTATTGAAAAACTGTTGCTTTATTTATTTTGAACAAAGCTGACAATCATTAACAAGACCTTTGTCTACAAAATATATTCAATAATTTAAGCGATTCTTATCTACATTTTAAATAGCATTAAATATATGATCATCAAATTTGTGCAGATTCAACCTTTTAGAAGCATTATTACAAAAACATAAATTGAATAAGCACTAAAGCCTTTTGTATTTACAATATGACTGTAAAAGGTTTGTGATTTATTCTCTAGATTAAGATGATACTCAACATTATGTTATAGTGACCCTTTTTTTTTGGTTTGGGCCACTGCCCCTCCAAAGGTCTGTGCACGGCCCTGCTTGTTACCACTTTGCAGGCTGCTGGTGGTGGTGTAATGGTGTGGGGGATGTTTTCTTGGCACACTTTAGACCCCTTAGTGCCAATTGGGCATCGTTTAAATCCCACGGCCTACCTGAGCATTGTTTCTGACCATGTCCATCCCTTTTTGACCACCATGTACTCATCCTCTGATGGCTACTTCCAGCAGGATAATGCACCATGTCACAAAGCTCGAATCATTTCAAATTGGTTTCTTGAACATGACAATGAGATCACTGTACTAAAATGGCCCCCCAGTCACCAGATCTCAACCCAGTGGAACGGGAGCTTCGTGCCCTGGATGTGCATCCCACAAATGTCCATCAACTGCAAGATGCTATCCTATCAATATGGGCCAACATTTCTAAAGAATGCTTTCAGCACCTTGTTGAATCAATGCCACGTAGAATTAAGGCAGTTCTGAAGGCAAAAGGGGGTCAAACACAGTATTAGTATGGTGTTCCAACTAATCCTTTAGGTGAGCGCATACTGTATATATCTCTCTCTATCATCATATATATATATATAATCGGGGTGATTTTGGGCCGATTTCTCCGCTTCCTACAATCCTAGGTAAAGTCCTGATTATCTTAATGGTTCTACAGATTATCTTATTAGATTTTCCTGAGGTGTGAGGTGTGTTAAGCATGACTGAATATACACAAAGAACCTCGGAGCCGCCCCGATCATGAATTTTAAATATTCAGCATGTTGAATATTTACTATCTGAAATCCTGTTGTGTGGGGGGAACCATGAGGACAAACGCACGCACGCTCTAGAGATTTTCACGTGAAACAAAACAATACCCAATCAGAAAGCAAGCTGATAGAAGACTCTCCTCCAGCGCACTCTGTAACGTAAAGTTTCCATTAGAAAGCGTAAGGATCAGAACTGGACCACAGAGCATTGGAAGATGGTGGCCTGGTCTGATGACTCACATTTTCTTTTACATCACGTGGATGGTCGGGTGCGTGTAGGTCACTTACCTGGGGAACACATGGCACCAGGATGCACTATGGGAAAAAGGCAAGCCGGCGGAGGCAGTGTGATGCTTTGGGCAATGTTCTGCTGCCTTGGGTGCTGCCATACATGTGGATGTTACTTTGACATATACCACTTACCTAAGCATTGTTGCAGACCATGTACACCCTTTCATGGAAACTGCATTCCCTGGTGGCTTCGGCCTCTTTCATCAGGATAATGCGCCTGACACAAAGCAAAAATGAAAGAAAAAAAATACTGCTGTTACTGCTTTAAAAATATTTATAAAAAATAGACATATGAATTGCATACGTTCAACATTGTATGAAAGGATTTGTAAATGCATATCGCCTCTGTCTGAATGCCACTTTTCAGCTCTCACATGATAAATCTGTACTTCACTGAACACTACATGTCATCTGTTGTTCTTTGGATGTATTGTTTGCTCTCTCCATGCATTGTGGATATTGTATTTAATGTTCAATTCATTGTTACCCATCAAGTATTGACTGCATCAAGGTCTTAAGAGAAAGCAGTGTAACAAGAGTAAAATAATGTAAATGGACTCACAAACTGGCATCCGTTTTCAGCTGATAACTTAATCATTTTCAAAAAACATATTCATGAGGTTTCCAAAAAATGCGAGTACATGCAAGGTATAACTTTCATAACTAGTATATATACAACAGAATACAACTTTGTTTCCCAAGGAGTAATTTTTACCCACAAAGAAAAACCAAAAAGAGAAATGTTACTGTAACAAGAAAACAATCATCTGAAATATATAGTGTGTAGTTAAGTGCAATAATTATAAAAAAAACTTATAAAAGTTAAGTGTACATTCTTTGAAAAAGAACCACAAAATCCCAGCATACTCACATTTATTAACTATTCACATCAGGAATTGACCCACACAACGTTATTGAGAGTTGAACTGTATAAAAACATTTTGAATAAACAACATTTACACCTCTGGTGGTGACAAATGACATGATTCAGAGCAGCTTGTCGTATAATCAGAGCCTCAAAGTCTTCATTAGTGTTTAAACACGTTTGCTTGATCTCTGTTTGTGGTGCTGTTTCAAAGAACCATTTGTTACAACAGATGTGATTACACACTTAATATTGTAGCATTTTTTTTTTTTTACTTCATTTGTAATTATTCCACCAATTGATATAGAACCATGGAGTAGTATATAATGAGGAATTGCATTTTTAAAAAAAGTTGCTAAACCTATCCTCGATAAAGGCATATTTTTCATTTCAGATTTTATGACAATCTATTACTGATAAAAAGCTTGAGTTGTGCCCTTTTCATTCAACATTCAATCAAACCAAAACAACCAATTTTGCTCTCACCTACCAAGGCATTGTACAAAAAATGTAATAAAAAGTATTTAGTAAATAAAGCAGATTAGATTATTGGAGTATGTATTGCAAGAAAATACTATTTCAGTCTTTCTACGTTAACCTTTAATGTATAATTCAGTCTATTTCTTGCTGTTTCTTTACTTGTTTGTGAAATTGCACACATTTTTCAGAATTGGTTTGAGGAACATGATAAAGAGTTCAAGGTGTTGCCCTGGCCTCCAAATTCCCCAGATCTCAATCCAATCGAGCATCTAAGGGATGTGCTGAACCAACAAATTATTTCCACTTGCAAGCGGCTCCATCTCGCATCTTACAGGACTTGAAGGATCTGCTGCTAACATCTAGAGATCACAGGACACCTTAGGGGTCTTAAAGAGTCCATGCCTTGGTGGATCAGCACTGTTCTGGCAGCACGCAGAGGATCAACAGCATATTAGACAGTATAATACAAGACCTTGTTTTGGCAATGCAAGAGTCCATCACTCTGTAAAGTCTCCTCCAGCACATCCCAAAGACTTTCAATGAATTTAAGGTCTGGACTCGCCATTCCATGTGTGAAAATGATTCTTCATGCTCCCTTACAACCATTCTTTCACAATTTGAGGCTGATGCATCTTGACATTGCCATCCTGGAATATGGGCATGATGTTTTTCCTGCATGGTTGTTGAAGAAATAAAAAGCTACAAACTCCATCAGTTAGGGTTAGAAGAACTGTTCACAAACACATAACATGCTAGAAACATAATAATCACTGCAATAATAATCCAATCATTGACAGCAACTTATGCCTGGTTCAGACTACACGATATTAGCCCAAATTTGGCACAATCCGTTCGACGCAAGGTGTCGTAGGAATTCGTGAACGACAATGGACGTCGGGACGCAAGAATTGATTGTTTCATCTCGTATCGTGTGTCATAGTATACGACAACTGAATCCGCGTCTGCGATAGTTCACAATGTCACGACAGAAAGACTAGCATGTTGAATTTTATTGCGGTTCTTTACGATGGGTTCTGTCACGTGCAGATGCTGACCAATCGGAGCACAGACATTTTCCGTACACAACTTTCAAACATGGCTAAACGCAAGAGTGATGATGGTGCGGCTAGGTGGAATTATGACTTAGATGTTTTACAAAAACGTTGTGATGGCAAGCTTTTACTACTAATAACAAAATATTTAATATAAAAAGAACGATATTTTACCTCAAGTTCTTTTTGGAGGATTGACAGCCCATACTGTCCTCTTCCAGCAAGCCAGGAGCGTGTCCATGGTCGGGCTTTCTTTTCTTTTTTTGAGTTTTTCTAAATATAAAACAGCCAGTACAAAGCACGCCGCTTCAGACATTGTTTACACTCTTGTTTCTGGAAGTCGATGTCATCACGCGCGTCGTGACAACAAGCGATGATTGGTCGGGTAGCAACGTGTAGTCTGACATGTTTCTTGTCCAGGTCATGACAATATTTTAGGAGTCAAAATCGCGTAATCTGACACAATGACTGTCGTAACAGACAAAAATATCGTGTAATCTGAACCAGGCATTAAATACATTTCAAGTTCTTGAAAACTTTAGTCTTTGCTTTTATTAACTCAAAACTAACTAATGTCACTGGAAACAGTTGGAAAGCAAATACAACATACATCAGACCATGGAAGATGTTGCTGAACCAAATGATCTTGTGTATTACAGATGTCGAAATGCAGATGTCCTGGGTAACTAGCAATGAAAACATTAATTAAAATGTCATTTGCAAAGAGGACACTAGCAGTGGGTACAGTGAATAAAAAAATCCTTCATTAAATGACATTGTGAATTAAAATATCCAATCATATGTTACTGCAAGATTCCCCTTGAGTATTTGCACAAGTGAGCAGGATCCATTGTAAACGAGACAGCTCATTTACATATGATAATCTGGATCAAGTTTTGCTAATTTGCACATGCAAGTATGCTGCATGTGTGAAGTATTGTTAGTTGTCTCTCCAACAAGTCTAGAATTTATTAGCTAGGAGAGGTGGTTCGAATTTTTCTTGAGGGCAAGGGAATGAACAAATTATAACCAGCAAGTTCAGTAATGACTATTTTTTTATGACACTGGCATATCTATGTTGAATGAATTAAATCTACAGCTGCAGGGCAAGGACAAGCACCTGCCACATCTGGCAGACAAGGTCAGCACATTCATCCAAATGCTGCACGAAGACTTGAGCAAAGAAATACAGATTCACTTGAAAATCACTTGAGTACGTTGGGTAAAACTAACAAGCTCTATATACTCAATCCTCACTATACTTTCCTGACATCAGTGGCCAATGTGACTGGCTCAGAGATTCATTCATGCAGCACCTGCTGATCTGAGCTCCACTGAGGAGCAGTGGTTCATCCACATGACTCTGACTCAAGCCCGAGGCTAAAGGTCCCATCACAGGTGAATCCTGGTTGGTGTGGAGTGGGAGGTCCCACTCATACATGCACTGCCACATGCTATCTGTGTTGAAGATTAAAAAACAATACCGATCTCAGCTCAACACTGAAAATGAAAGAGTTAGTAGAATGTTAGTAGACTGGTAGGGTTAGGGTTAGAATAATTTGACATGTAGTTGCAAAGTTACTAATAGTCAGTAGGATGTCTGTTGAAAGACCATTAGAATAAAGTGTTAGCAGATATTAAGAAGACAGTCTACTAACACTCTAATGAGAGTTAGTTGACATGTAGGTGCAATGTTACTTATAGTCAACAGAATGTTCAAAAGGGACCATCAAAATAAAGTGTTGCCATTTTTTGTTTTTCCTTGTCATTCGTCATCTTCTATAATTTATTTTTGCTTCGTTATTTTGCTTCGCTTCGCTTCAGCTATAAAGAGATATCCACTCTTGCATTGCGTGTTCGTGCTTTTAGGGGTTGGAGCAATGAAGGGAGGGTGTGTTTGATATTTTTTATATTTTTTGACTTTTTGTTGAAAGAGTTCTCTTTCATAGGTTCACTCAACGCTGCATAGTGACGCATAGGGGAACACCCTCTGGGTATGCCGATTGTCTGAAGCCCTTATAGAATTGGCTGATGGCTCAGCACCGCCCCTCTGCTCAACACCTTGAGCGCGCGCCATCTTATTTCCAGATTTCTCTGCCTTCACGAAGCGGTAGCATCGCTCCCTTCGTGCGATTTTTCTGGCCCAAACCTGGATATTACCAGCACTCTCAACCTCCGTCCCTTCAGCGACTATGGACAAGTGGAAATCTGTTCTCCTTACTGTGAAGTACGATGGGGTTTCGTCGTTGTCCCCGCCGTGCACTCGATTTATCTTGAGTGACGATTCACATGATAAGTGCGTTAAGTGCATGGCTTTAGCTCACGCGCGCGAGGTGGTTCAGGGCACTTCGAAATGTAGATTTTGTGAGAATCTCCTTCTCAAAACCCTCCGTTCTAGGCCCGCGGTGTCACGTCCGAGGCTGTTAAGGAGCTCCGCACACGGTGCGTGCTGTTGGACGCTCAATGGCTAGGTAGGTGGCTGCTGAGCTCCACCTTGGGTTAAACCTCACGGAAATCCGTGAAGGGAAAAGATTTTCCTCCTTGACGCCTCCATTTCCCTCCTATCTCTCAGTCCGGATTATTCGGTTGCTCTCCGAGCCCAGTCCCATCACATTCGCCGCCCAGCGTGTTTTGATGTGTGGGGTTGGCTCACCCCTTTACACCTCCGGCGTTAGAGAAAGGCCATGGAATTTCTCACTCTGCATTCGGACACCATGGGCTTTCTGTTGCAGTCAGATGTACCCCCTACCGAGGTCCAGCCCATAACCTCGGCACCTCGGTTTCAATGGGGTCCTACAAACTGCGGTGAACAGTGCCTCAGAGGCCTCTGTGCTACACCAGGAATTATTAAAAAACTTTATGCATTTCTGCCCATCAAGTTGATTCTGGCGGTTCTGCACAGGGTGCGACAGAGCGGAGCCTCACTCCTGCTTGTGGCACTATTCTGGCTATCCCAGATATGGTTTTCAGAGCTGATTCCTCTTTTGGACTCCCCTCCCTGGGAGATTCCAAGGGGGAAAAGACCTGTTGTCCCAGCTCCAGGGCAGGATCTGGCATCCTCGTCCAGACATTTGGAAGCTGTGGGTGTGGCCTATCAAGGGCTACCCACTATGAGCGATTATCTTCCCACAGATGTTCAGGAGACCATTGATATTGCTAGAGCTCCCTCTACAAGAAAGCTCTATTCCTCAAAGGGGGGAGTTTTTGTTTTGGGACATGGTGTTCAGCTCGTGCAGTGGACCCAGTTAACTGCACTGTCGGCTCGGTACTGGAGTTCCTACAAGAGAAGTTTGCGGCCGGTGCGGCGGCAACTACCCTTAGGGTGTACATAGCTGCCATGGCCGCTCATAGGGAGTCGGACGAGGTTCCTTTGGGAAGACATAGATTGGTTTCGTCCTTCATGAGAGGGGTTAGTCGCCTGAGACCAGTACCCAACGGTGAGTGGGCTTCCTTCACCTCTAGGCATTCGGGCACACTTTACTAGAAGTGTGACAGCCTCTCAGACTCTTTTTAAAGAATCTCTTTTGGAGGACATTTGTGTAGCGGCAGGATGGTCCTCCCCACACACATTTGTCAAGTTTTATAGTTTAGATCTTGACATGGCTCCGGGTTCGCATGTTCTATCGGCTTAAATCCAGTCATGGAGGGTTCTTCCTGGTGTTTTGTGCCAGATGCGGCAGCACGTAGCTTGGCGTGTGTGGTATAACTTTCCCCTATGCGTCACTACACAGCGTTGAGTGAACCTATGAAAGAGAAACTCTCAGGTTACCCACATAACCTATGTTCTCTGAATAAGGAACGAGACGCTGCATACGTTTTTATCTCACAATTCAAACTTGCAATTGGATTCTGAGAAAAATATCACAATTTTCAAGACATATAAACTCGAAACTGAAAAAGTCTAAATGGTGAGATAAAGATTCTTGTTTACACCTTGAATAAAAGTCTGAATTGTGAGAAAATAATTACCTTTGTAATTCCGTGGTGGAAACCAGCTTCCATCACAATTATCATTTAAATTAGGTAGTGCAATGAAATAAATTATTATTATTAACATAATTTAAATATTGTTTGAATTATGTAATGGATTGGAGCTGATAAAGGAAAAGAAGGCTGACTGTTGTTGACTTGCAAAAACACAAATGCGGTACTTCAAGCTTGATTTGATCTGATGGAAAATCTCTTATTATAGAATTTAATTTTTTCCACAACTTGGGTTGTGGCAACCATAGTCAAAGAAAAATTCAAATGCGACCCTGATCCTATGTCAGGGTAGGTTACGAACTGTGCACTGCTGTTATAGTTATGCATTTGTATTGGTGCGACTTTTTGAATATAAGCAGGAAGTGTAAAATCTGGCGCTTCCAAAAAATGGTGTTTTTTTGTGAATTATTTTGCCCTCAATTTTAATAGATCACACAAATACCAGTGCCTCCATTTATAAAAGGCTTTTATTAGCCTTTACTCTAAACTCTAAAACTAAATAAACATAAATGCACTCAGGTAATTTAACACATGAGATGTACTATTAAATGACGTTTTGAAATGTCATCATGTCAGATGTCATCAGTAAAAATAGATTTAAATGTTTTTAAAAATATTTTTAGGACTGTCGTTAATTACATCACGCACAGATTGAGAAGTAATAACTTCTGCTGATTAATCTATTCAAGATTTCCGAGATGCTGCTGTAACGAACATGGCACCTAATGTCTACTTATTGTTCCATGTCATTTTGTTTTATTTAATATTTGTTTCATCGTGGGCTCTCTCATACAGCTACTCTGGAGATCCCTTGTGCTAAAATATAATGTACATGTATGTACAGTATATTTAAATAGAAAGAAAATGTATACTGTACTTTATCTCAGGTTGCTTATTGGGCATAAAGCTAGATATATTTAAACACAGCTCATGAGCTGTAGTTCCAACCACATAAGTTTGGAATGCAGTTTGCAGTGTTCAATGGAATTGTGGTTGGACACAGCACCAAATCATTTAACTTCTGTTTGTTGGTAACAACAAAGCTTGCAACCACAAGTTGGCTAATAATGCTTTCAGGAAACTTACCCCTGTTCACCTACTGAGTTGGAGGACTTTTTGAGCCTAGAGGTAGGATGAGGGTGTATATTCAGCTATTAATGTAAATTAGATAATGATCATTAATTATACATAATGCACATCTGCTCAAAAGCCCATAGAGATCTTCTTGCTTGCTGTTATTATCCAGACTGCAGAGAGGAAGAGGATGGAGGGGATTGGAAGACAGTTAAGGAATACTGCAGTAATTCTTGATGGACACACTGTGATCTCTCCAGACTGACCCTGAAAAGCTATTGGTGAACTCCTGTTCACCACACAAAAAGAATAAACCCCACCATAGACTTGACAAAACTGTGAATGGCAAATAGTATTCCTGCACCATTTTTTCTTTGTGGCAAGGCGCATTGTCCTGCTGAAAGAGGCCACAGCCACCAGGGAATACTGTTTCCATGAAAGGATGTACATGGTCTGCAACAATGCTTAGGTAGTTGGTACGTGTCAAAGTAACATCCACATGTATGGCAGGACCCAAGGTTTCCCAGCAGAACATTGCCCAAAGCATCACACTGCCTCTGCCAGCTTGCCTTCTTCCCATAGTGCATCCTGGTGCCATGTGTTCACCAGGTAAGCGACACACACGCATCAGACCAGGCCACCTTCCGTGGTCCATTTCTAATGCTCACACGCCCATTGTTGCTGTTAAAAAACTGCTGTCACCTGTCAGGATTTAGTAAAGAAACGCAGTGATAAATTAGCGCTGAAAAGGCGTGGACAGGGTTATTTTTGTGGCTAACCTTATTGCATGATCCGGCTGCTTCTGTGTTCTTTTGTGCTTTGTCAGTAGATCACACTCATAACTGTCCACTTCGCACTCTGCCCTGTTTAGTATATCAGGGGCCGTATTCACAAAACATTTAATCTTATGACTAAGGTTCCTGAGTTTAAGTTCTTAGTTACGAGTTTTCTCTTAAAACGTATTCACAAAGCTGCTGAGATCAACTTTTACTAAAGAATAGCGAGAAGTCTTAAGCTAAGAGTAAGGGCGGGGTAGACCTCGTTGCTATGGATGATGTCAACATGCTTACTAACTATGACCACAGATTGGCTGATAGGGGAGGGTTTGTTGATTGTTTCATGTTGCCATATTCAAATATAATGTTTAAAATTAGAATGGTGCCATATTCAAATAAAGATATTTAAAAGTAGACCAAGTGTCACAAATTAAACTATTATATGTTCAGCTAGTTGTCAGCCAGCCTCGTACATGTCTGCATCTCGTGAGATTGCAGAATTCAAGCGAAAATTATGTTTTATAAACAAAGTTAATGAGGAGCACATTCAAATGGTATATCTAAGTGCGTGAGGAGGTTTATACACAGCCGAGATTTGTATTTTAGCCTTAAGATGTTTTGTCGATACAAAAATGTGTATTTTTAAGCCAAGATTTAAAAAAAAAAATTATCTCACTCTAGAGCCCGGTTCTTCCTTTCTTTCTTGAAGGCTTGTAGGTCTGTTGTCAGTTGAAATAAACACTCTTACTTTATTGCCAGTGCCCTTACAATTAATATCTAAGGGGTTTATTACTTTTGGTTTGTTGATGTAATGCTGTTTGAAATCTTGATCTGAGTTTTCAGGGAGGAATTGAAATTCTTTCCATCAGGGATTCTGTAGGTGGGACTCCACGAGCTATGAGTTGATCTGAGTTTCTGAAGGTCTTGTTATTGCACAGTATTGGCTGTACTGTTCATGCTACTCTGTGTTATTCTTTTGCTCTGGGGAAAGCAAAGTTGAATGCAAAACTTAGTAAATCACCTTGCATGATTCATTTAAAAAAAGTGCCGCTAGGATCCTGATGAGAGTGCATAAATATGAACACAATTCTTCAGTCTCTACATTGGCTTCCTATTTCCGCTCGGATCGAGTATAAAATTTCCCTCCTCACACATCAGTGCATCCATGGCACCTTAAAGAACCAGTGCAGAAGCAGTGCCAATGTTTCACTGTGTGTTTTAGTAAATCCTGACAGTAGTTTTTTAATGCCAAAAGAGGGTTTGCGCAGGTGCAAGCTAAACAGTCCTGGGATGGGCATGGCGCCGTGGTATGCAACGTGTGGCTATCACGCCAATCTGCCGCCATACGTTCAGCCATTGCATTCTACAGCCAGGGGTTCCCCTACAACAGGTGTCCAAACACAATGTTGTCACAACAGTTGCATCCAATGCGCCGTATGCCTGGACAGGACTTCGACTGTGCTGGCATTGTGTCACTGGCCCTGCTGAGGTTTCGACCATCAATCCCAGGCAAGCACATGTTGGTCCAAAATGAAAACATGGCAACGGTGGTGTACATAAACCACCAAGGTGGTTTACAGTCATGTTGCATGTCCCAACTCACCCGCTTTCTCACATCCCAAGCAAGCTCAATCGTGCAGCAGATGCGTTGTCACGGCAAATTACGCTCCAAGGAGAGTGGAGACTCTACCCCCAGGTGGTCCAGCTTTTTTGGAGCCAGTTTGGCAAAGCACAGATAGACTTATTAACTTCCTGAGAATCATCTCACTGTCCACTGTGGTATTCCCTGACCAGGGCTCCCCTAAGCACGGACGCACTGGCACACACCTTCCACCCTGAAAGACGACCAAAGCAGCAGGGGTAGGGGAAGGCTGTCTTCAAACAGAGGCTGGCACTCTGTATCGTGGATGCTATTGCCTTGGCTTATCAGACACACAGGAATGTGCCGTGCCCCGTTGGAGTTCGAGTGATGCATCCTCCTGGGACTGCAGAGCTGCGGTCTTTTACAGTCATAAAATACTTTAGTAAATGTTTCAGGATGTGACAGGAGCAGCAACAGAAGCCAGTGGGAATATTTGGGAAGAAAACTGCTATCAGTAGCCTATTTCATTAAATCACAATCTTATAAATTCATTTTTGAAAAGTTACATAAAAAACAGCTTTACCTTGATTACCGTCAAGGTAGACATTTAAGGTTCAACTCGTCAAACGCAAACTATGAACACAGCTGCGACGCTATAGTATACTAGATCAACAGCACCCCTTTTATAGTCAGTGGAGCGCACGCAGCTTAGGACTGCAATGTTGCGTCGTGTTTGAGCCCTGGTTACGCATTTGTTTGGCGGGAGGTGAAACTTCCTGGTGGCGCTGACGCGATGTTCAGCTAGCATTCCTAGCAGACATTAGCTGTGACTTACATGTAAACAAAAAAGGTAAAATGTGAGACTACAGACATTTTCCTTTTTGTACAGTAATAATTTGATATGAATATATTATAATACGAACATTAAAGGTGTCATGAACTGGCTTTTAATTTTTTTATATTACTTTATACTGTCAACTAATGAGGTTCGTGTGGTTTTTACATTCAAAAACATCATAATGAATAAGTAATAGGCTATTTTCAGGCACACGGCAGCTCATTGAAATCTGCATCGCCAGAACCTCGTAACTTAGTAACTCTTTTGTGGCACTTTCCATAGGGACCTCTACGGAAGTCACTGACACCATGTTAAAGTGACAGATAAACATCTTGATTACTGTTGTAACCTGTTGTACTATTGTCACATTCCCTGATGGAGGGAACGGGACGTGGTGTCCCTCCTGCCACAACGCTGGACTACGCTCTGAATGGACAGGATACACTCTCGGCTCCTCAACACAAACATGAATGAGAGTTGGCTCATGAATGTTTAATTTCGATTTTTTTTTTTTTTTGAATTCGCAAAACTGACTCATATTAAGTAATCTGAATTGTTTCATTATTTTGAGCTTTACTTGTTTCTTTTAATTTAGACCGAAACCGGCTGGGATTTCTATTGCCATGCCACTCAAACGGACAGTAAATGCCAAAAATAAGTGTTATATTGTGTTTTTTTGTTGTGTTTTTGTTGTTCTTTTTGTTTTTAGCAAGATTAATGTTAATGTTAAGTGTGAGATTTAGTAGTGTTTAATATTTTGTTATGCTAGTTTAGAAGAGTTTCTGTTAAATTGGGTTTTTGTGTAGGGTTACCATCATGGTGACGAGTGGAGCATGAGCTTAGTTTGAGAACAGATATATGTTAATATATAAATACATTCATACATATATATATATATATATATATATATATATATATATATATATATATATATATATATATATATATATATGTATGTATATATGTATATATATATATATATACACAAAAGGGGTGCTGTTGTTATATAGGTACTCAAATATTCAGAGCTGAATTAGCCTGAATAAATTCAGAGCAATTAAAATTAGTACAAAATAAAAACCTGCAAGTTCTGCTTACTTAAACTTTAAGTTTCTTAACAACTGATTGCCTTATTTTTGGGGGTTCATTCAGGTTTACATTGAATTTCCCAGAAATGTCATGTGCTTTTACAGGAACTCATGTCTCCTCAAATGTTTAAGCCAAGATGTTTTAAGCACAAAATTCAATAAAATATAAATAATATTAATTAATGATTCATATTAAGTTGCTGCCCACTCAAAATAAGAGGTGCATAACAACCCTCTATAAAATTTAATTAAATCAAATCCACATACTTCTCAAAAATAATAATAATAATAATAATAATAATAATAATAATAATAATAATAATAATAACAAGAGATTGAATGGACTTTTATTCTTTATTCAGGACTGAGTAGAATCTGGTGACCTGCCATTTGACTTCTGATGTCGGTCAGGAGGGAGTGCACTGGGTGGGCTAAGGCCACACTAAATGTGTGAGCACTGGTAAATATTAAGGCCTGAAGACAAACAGAGAGGAAAGTGAGTTTAGATGGTATTGAGCATGAGGAGCTGATAACAGCCATTAATCTGGGGTGATCTGGAAAGATCAATATGGGAATAACCTTAGGCGAGAAAAGAAAGGTCAAAGAATGTTGACTAGGAGAGAGAAGGATGACTTTCCATTATCTCGTATCCATTTCATTCTCTTGACCTATGCATGTCTATGCTTGGCCAGAGAGAGTATTTACATAATTCCAAAGCTTCCCAAGGATGAAATATTCATATCATTTTGAGAAATATCAATACCTTTCTCTGAATTTTAATACTCTTGAGACTCAACCATTAAAGTAGAGAGGGTGTGGACAAAACCTGACCCTAGACTGCAGCTGAATGTTGAGTTTTCTGTGAGCTTACAGTTCTTGCCGTCCTTGTAAGTGTTGTGATGTACATTATTCACCTCTGTGTTCTCTACAACTCCCCCTTGAAAGTAACAATTAGGCCATAAAAAGTGGAGAGATGTTCCCTTCTGTGATGAATGTAATGGAAAGTGAATTATTACTTTAGCTGGAGAGCGGGCAAATTAATACTTAATCCTCAAGTATTCTTTATTTTCTATGTGTATGTTAGAACGCATAGCCTTCTGTGAGATAAAAAATGTCTTTGTACTTGTTAAAACTAGAGCTGCGGGTATCTCTGAATCACCTTGCACAAGCACTCATCAATGTGCCAGATAATTGCTGTTACCATCTTCAGTAGTTTGTTGTTGTTTTTGTTCTGGCTCCTCAGTTTCTTTTCAGACTGTGAAAAAACGGCCTGCTTGGCCAGTTAGTATAATAAAAAAGCGCATATCCGAGCTTTTTATGTTATGTATGGTTTTTAAGTTTTTTATTTTATGTATGTTTAAAAAAAATAGGGGTGCACAGGCACATCATCATTGTACTCTGGCGCATCCGTTAAATCAGAATTCTTTGAGTTTAAAAGGGTGATCACAGTAGATTTTAAGCATGTAACATTTCTGCAGAGACCGATGCGAATACAGTCGGCAACTGAATATGACACCACGTGTAAATGCATTGGAAATTGTTATTCACATATCATGGATTCCAATGTGCTTGAACTGTTATTGTTGCGACGGCAACAAATGCATTATATAAATTGTGATGGTGCTATACCGTTTCCTCCATCTTGGGTTTTCTGAAGAGGTCACACCATGATGTGTCGATTTTCTATTCGCCACATGTCTAAAAATAAAATATATATTTTTCTTTACCTTTATTCCCTCCCTACTCTAGTTTGTGCTACACTGAGTAATATCCAAAACTTAGTATTTCGGGCACTCTTTGCATTTCTTCACCTCTTCATGACGGATTGCTTCCTGTATTCCTCAGTTGTAAGTCGCTTTGGATAAAAGCCTCTGCTAAATGCATACATGTAAATGTCTTCATGTAATACCAATTTATAGATCAGAGTCCACCAAAATTCACCAGTATTTGTCAATGGAACAAAAAGTGTTGTGTGATTGCCCCTTTAGCATGCAAAAGCTCACATAATTTGTATATTTTTTCCAGATTAGCAAATGTTTGATATTCTCCCCCTGGTCTTCAACAACAGTGCCTTGGTGGGTCATTAAAAATAAAATAAAATAAAATATTTTTGGGAGAATAGCACAGATCCTTCCTGACTACTTCCTGACAGATATCACTGAAAAAGGTGTCCTAAGAAATCAATGACAGCCTAAGTCATTAATGCATGTTATTGGTCTTATTATGAACAAATAATATGCTTCATTTGTTAAAAACTAATTTCCTCATAATGTTTAATCAAAATGTCACATCTGGACTATACTGTGAAAACATCTATCTATTTCCGTATCATCACAATTTTAAGGTCTGTAAACAGTAAAGGTGTGTTCGACATCAGCTGCGGCTGGATGTAACCAATCGGCGAGAGTTGCCACTTGCAGTCAGGGTGTCTGTTTATACAAGAATAACAATATAACAATATAACATCGTGACTACATCAAAACAGGTTTTACTCTTAGAAAACTACCGATTTGTCAGCCTTAGTGGAAATGAAGGTGTGAGAATAAACACGAAGCACACATGATCGTTGTCATGTGATGAATTAGGCCAATTGTGGAACAACTGTTGTCATTAGAGCTCGTGCAGCCGCTCTTTAGCTCTTGAGAAGCTGTGAGGAATGAACCAGCCGGCTGCTCCTGAATCGCTTTTTTTGATGGGATACATTACAGTCACGTGACAAAATTTCTATCCAGCATGCACTGCTTTAAGTCAGTCACCGATTGTTCTGCATAGCACTGCATGAAGTCGAACAAGCCTAATAACTACAGTCAAGGGGGTGGCCTGTGCTGTTTTAGCCAATCACGTCTTTGGAGATCAGGGGTTTTTGGATGAGGTCGGAAGCTTACTTACACCATATTTATTTTAGTCCCACGGTTTTTACAAGAATTGGCCTGTGTAAGAGTTTCCCGAGCCTCAAAATCTGTTTTTGGATGAGCTACGGCACCCTGGCCCATTTACTGCGAGAAGAAAGAGCCTGCAGACACCTGCTGTGGTGCACATGATTTCTCCAGTGTGACAATTTTAGACTCTCCATAGAGTCTCGGTTTATACAGCATGTCACAAACATCAAAACAGGAGCTCTAAAGATTAAGGTTGGCTTCTGGTTTGGTTGTGTTTCAGTATCTATCTAGCAATATCAAACTTATGGACCTTACTGACTTCTAGCGATTGGTTTTATATCACAAAATCTTGTTCGCACCGTTCATCAAATAGCAGACAGTGGTCCACCAGGCAGATTTGGATCAGGGGAAAGGATTGTTCTTTGAAGCAGTTGCCGAGTTGCATGCAGCGCAACACAGAACTTATCCCTCTGCACCACTAAACCTTCAGACGCTGCTATCGGTCGCTCAATGGCAGCAATGGTGGAATTTTTTCCTACAGTAGTTGTCCTACATGCCCCAGTCTTGCCCTCTGAGCATTTTGACATGTCTGTAGAGACGGTGGTCCAAAAGTTATTGCTCGATTGGATTCGTTCTATTTATTTTGCTTCCCCTCCCCAACTACTGTTGGGTTTCTACAACCCCAAATCATAAAAAGTTGGGACAGTATGGAAAACGCAAATAAAAAAGAAAGAAGTGATTTCTAAATTTACTTTGACTTGTATTTCATTGCAGACAATATGAACACAAAATATGTCATGTTTTGTCTGGTCAACTTCATGTAATTTGTAAATATGCATCTTTTCCTGTCATTTAGACCTGCAACACATTTAAAAAAGTTGGGACAGGAGAAATTTAGGGCTAGTAATGAGGTAAAACTGCTAAATAATGATGTGATTTGAAACAGGTGATGTCAACAGGTGATTGTAATTTTGATTTGGTACAAAAGCAGCATCCAAGAAAGGTCTAATCCTTTAGGACCAAAGATGGGCAGAGGATCGCCAGTTTGCCAACAAATACGTGAGAAAATTATTGAAATCTTTAAAAACAATGTTCCTCAAAGAAAGATAGGAAGAGATTTGGATATTTCACATTCAACAGTGCATAACATTATTAAAAGATTCAAGGAATCTGGAGGAATTTCAGTGCATAAAGGACAAGGGCGCAAGCCTAAGCTGAACAACCGTGATCTCCGATCCCTCAGGCGGCACTGCATCAAGAATCGTCATTCATCTATAAGCGATATCACCACATGGGCTCAGGACTACTTTGGCAAACCTTTGTCAAGTACCACAATACGTAGTTACATCCACAAATGCCAGTTAAAACTGTACTGTGTCAAAAGGAAGCCCTATGTTAACAGTGTCCAGACGCGCCGTCGACTTCTCTGGGCTCGGAGGCATCTGGGATGGACCATCACACAGTGGAAACGTGTGTACTGTGGTCAGATGAATCAGTATGTCAGGTATTTTTTGGGAGGAATGGACGCCGTGTGCTCCGGACCAAAGAAGAAAAGGATAATCCAGACTGTTACCAGCAACAAGTCCAAAAGCCAGGGTCTGTCATGGTATGGGGTTGTGTCAGTGCCCTTGGCAAAGGTAACTTGGACTTCTGTGAAGGCACCATTAATGCTGAAAAGTACATAGAGATTTTGGAGCATAATATGCTGCCTTCAAGAAGACATCTTTTCCAGGGATGTCCATGCATATTTCAACAAGACAATGCAAAACCAAATTCTGCACACTTTACAAAGTCCTGGCTGCGGAGGAAGAGGGTACGGGTACTTGACTGGCCTGCCTGCAGTCCCGACCTGTCTCCAATAGAGAATGTGTGGCGCATTTTGAAGCGCAAAATGCAACAACAAAGACCCCGTACTGTTGCCCACCTTAAGACTTGTTTGCAGGAAGAATGGGACAAAATTACACCTGAAACACTTCATCACTTGGTGTCTTCAGTCCCTAAACGTCTTTTAAGTGTTGTGAAAAGGAATGGCAACATTACAAAGTGATAAATGCTTTACTGTCCCAACTTTTTTTTAAATGTGTTGCAGGTCTGAATGACAGGAAAGGTTGCATATTTACAAATGACATGAAGTTGACCAGACAAAACATGAAATATTTTTGTTCATATTGTCTGCAATGAATTACAATTCAAAGTAAATTTAGAAATTACTTCTTTTTTTATTTATTTGCGTTTTAGGGTTAATACATTTTTTTCTGATTTGGGGTTGTAGGTATGGGGCATAATTCCTAGAGGAGTGGGTCATTAGAGACACCAACTGACCAGTTACTTTTGTGTGAGTTTACTAGCGAGTTGAGGAAGTTTGCCATAGGGGGTCCCTTGTTGCTATCTGTCACTCAATATGGTTTAGTGCTTAAGGGATAAGCGCTAGATATAATTAGTTGTTACTTCTTGGGATTAATGCAGGGGAACTACATATGGTAGGGCATTATTATTCCCTCTATTTAGTTTCTTCTTTTCCACCAACTACTTTTGGGTCATTAAGTAAGGGTGCACATTTGCCTTAGAGGTGTGGATCTTAAAACCCTCTAGCTGGCCTTGTTTAACAAACGGCAATGCTAACGAGTTGAGGAAGTGCACCTAAGCATAGAAGCTAGAATATCTCCCATTCTTATGGAAGACATTGGCATAGGGAAGTTACCAATACACGGCTTGTATACGTATCTTATTGACGTGTCCTGGATTACTTAGCCTGGACAGATTCAGGCTAAGTAATCCATTGAGTCAAGGTATTATGACATCCACTTATGACATCACTGCCTGTCGTCAGCCAATGAAATTGGAGTGTATTCACAGATGCTTCAGACACTGGTCATGCTGATGGCATTCCCCATAGCATCGATCTAAGATCATGTACTGCGCCATAATTTTTTTTTGCTTGACAAATATGTGGGAGTGCTAAGAAAATATTCGATATTCATGATGTCAGTTACTTCATAATAAATTGTTGTTTTTTTATTAATAAAATAAGCTATACACACCACATTCAACAGAAGTGTAGTTTTAAATTATATTTGGCCAAATATAGGCATATTCAACTATATTTTTATTTAACTTAAGTGACCACAAGACAATGATAAAAAACGTTTACATGCAAAGGTGAAAGACTTCAGCACATATGTATGCATAATCAGAACTGTGCATACTTTACACGTAAATTAAACATTAAACAAACACCACATTACAATCTTAGTGATTATGTAATGGATTAAATTTAGCCTTTTAATGGATTTAAGAGTTTTTTCACATGGCTGGCATATACAACATTTTTCAATGGGATCGGCGTGTTTTTAAAATGGCATGAGCGCAACGAGGTGCTGAGTCTCTATTTCACGCTCAACGTTTTTACCGGTCACTGAGAGCTGAAGAACGTTCAAATTTGAGTAAAACGCAGCACTCTTCACTGTAATTTTGTTACCCAGCCGTCCAATCACAGTTGAGGAGGGGTGGGACAAATACAACACCGACCAACTGCCAAATTCGGCTTGCACAACGTCAACAGATGACAACAAGAAGCATAACAACGGAACAAAATCATTTAAAACGAGAGCCAAAGCAGATACTTTACATTGTATCCACATTTTTATGTAGAACCAATACAGAAACAAACTATCTGTGAAATGAGATACTAGTAATACTTCCGCGGATATTCCGTGTCATAGAAAGCAAAGAGTCTCAAATGAAAAAAACGCTACTCTGCCGAAGCGCTCTCGAGCACCCACAGCGAGGTGTTTTCAGTTGGCTAAAAATGCTTTGATGGACACGCTGCCTAATAATAAAGGAAACAGCGCTCACATGATGCAGAGGTTACCGGCAGTGTGACATATATGTTTATGTCAGGAGTTTCTCTCTCAAACCTTTCTCTCTCTGACTCCTCTTTCTTTTTTCCTTCTTTGGCCCCCCCATCAAAGACAAGGTTTCCTACCTGCACTCTGTCTTCTTTATCAAAAAAAAAATGTCTTTTGCCCTGTCTGACAGGTGGTCACAGTATTTGATTCTACTTGAACAGACAAATAATCACCAAGTTATGCCAGAATATTCATGCAAACATAGTCAGTTATGTCTAAGTGAATGCAACATTTGGAAAAAAGCTTTGGATGTGTATCATTATACTGTATTTCTGTGGTATTTTTAGATACCTACTAGGTACAGTAGCATTCTATATTTCATTTTGTATTTTATTTCTATTTGTATTTATTTGACTGACTCTATACTTGTCTTCAGCTGGAGGACTTTTTATCTTCAGTTATCTTAAGTATTATTAGGGGTTCAAG
The DNA here is from genome assembly GCA_023029165.1 of Gobiocypris rarus. Taxonomy (NCBI): domain Eukaryota; kingdom Metazoa; phylum Chordata; class Actinopteri; order Cypriniformes; family Gobionidae; genus Gobiocypris; species Gobiocypris rarus. The sequence goes on from CM040920.1 coordinate 6,571,206, forward strand.
CACGAAGTGCTGAACACCTATTGTAATTGTAAGGATTTTTATTATTATTATTATTATTCTCCCGTAAAACGCGTTGTGCAGACCAAACTGTAAGGGCTAGCGACTTGAAACTTGGCCAATAGGTAGTCCAAAAATCGAGGAGAGGTTATCAAATTATGAGCCAGATTGGCCTATAGGTGGCGCTATAACGATCAATTGCGCAAAACTGCTCATAACTCCTAAACCGTTGATCATAAGGGTCAAGTGCCTTATATCATTGGAAAGCTGAGCTCATGGCGGACAAAACGTATATCTCCGAATTCATTTCCGGTATGCAAATTTTTCCGCCATTTTGAATTTTGTCAAAAACCTACTTTTGCATACTAGTTCTAGGTTTTTCGCCCTATTGAAACCAAACCAGTGCCAAAGTGTTCTCCATGGTCTCATTATCTATATCTATCAAAAAACTTGATATTTCGATTCATTGTCGCTTTGGGGCAACAAAATGGATGTTCAGGCGGAGCCTATTTTACTAAAAATATTATAACTCAAGAAAGCAATAAGATAATTTCACCAAACTTGGAACACATGTGTATGGGCTCAGTCTTTGTTAAAAGAAAAAAAAATTACGACGATTTACCACTTGGTGGCGCTATAACATGAAAAAACATGAAAAGGCTATGACCACCTGACTGTTGGTCCAATTGACATGAAAATCGGTATGCAGTGTCTAGGTTCCAAGTGCCGTGAGAGTTATTGAGAACATCGGCATATCTCAAAAAACATGGCCGCCATCAACCAATTAAGTTTGAGCACCTATAAGACAAGGTTAACGGAGGCCGATCAGAACAAAACTCGATGGGCATGTTCGACTCATGGCCCTAGAGGTCTGTAACAATTTTGAAAGAAATCGACCACTAGTTGGCGCTAACAAGTTTTATGGCTCTGTAATCACATGGTGTTGCAAACATCCACAAAATGTTCATATCATATGATAGATCTCCTCATGCTGAACAACTTTGCCTCTAAAACCATTGCTGTCAATCAAATCGTTCATTAAATATTCGCGATTATGTTAAAAACGTACTTTTGCGAACTAGTCCCTGGTTTTTTGCCTGATCGGAACCAAACCAGTCTAGGACAATTCTCTTGACTCTTTAGATCAATAATTATCGAAAAAAAGTTGAACTTTACCCTTTGGAAAGCTATAACAGGGTCATTTAGAAAAGAGGCGTGGCAAAATACACTCAAAAGCCTTTAAATCCTAAAGGAAAACTCAAAACTTCACGAAAATTGTTGGGTATATGTGAAATAACATAGTGAAGAAGCATGCAAAGTTTTATGGAGATCAAACTATAGGTGGCGCTATAACTGTTAAAAAGCTTTAAAACCATGCATTTCCTATGGTAAATTGCCTGTATTGGCTTTAAATGGTCTTTTCCATCTATTATCACATAATGTTTAAATCATTTGTTAGATCTGCTCATTCTGACTCTCTAGGTCAATAATTATCAAACTTTTGCATTTGTTTGAATATGATAGGGTAATTTTAAATTGTAGCTAGTCAAAAGTTAAAGGACAATCTCCACCAATCTCGGCAGCACTTGCCTTTTTCGAATCATCTAGATGAACTCTATCAATGGTATGAATTTCAGGCGTTTTCGTTGAGTTTTCGCGAGATTTTTGAGAAAACATCGGGCGCGTTTTTAAAATGGCGGCCGCCAATGACGTCACCCCCCGGTACAAAATCGCTCATAACTCGGGAACGGAAAGTGTCAGCGCTGTCAAACTTGGGTGGGTAAGACCACTCAGGGCCCTTGCCCGAACACAACGATTGCGGACCTCTAGGACGCCCCCTCGCGGATCGCTATTTCGCGGGACCCCGCCTATATCGCATCTTACTCCCGACTACGGATGAGTCTGAAGACATGTGAGAGCTCATTCTAAAGGGCAAATCCAGCCCTATAATCGACCTGATTTTGAAAGTTTTGCTCTAGCCGTTTTTGAGATATAAGCCCCAAAAGATACATGTTTAACCGGGCATTACTCCAGTCCCCTTGGTCCAGGACCCCAGGAAAGTCTCATTCTATAGGGGCCATTGGGCACTCTCTCTGACCGAGTTTCAGAATTTTACATTGCTGCATTACAGAGATATTAAGCAAAAATAAAAAGAATAGAAAATTCATTCATGGTTCTCTGGTGCCACCTGCTGGTCATTTTGTCATGCTATTCACTCCAATCTGAGATTATGAAATCACTTGTTCAATCCTATTTAACTTAAAATAAATGTTATAAAATCATTACAAATCACATTTTGTCGAAGTTTACCACATTTCTGAAAAATATGTTTTAAAGGAAAACCTGGACTATGCCATCTGTTGTACACCACCTATTTCAGATATCTATTTCTGCAACCAAATATGTATGTGTGTAATCACATATAAGAGTTAACATGGAAAATGTGTCTTAATACAAACATATACTTTTAAAATTAAAGTCAGCCAATGAGTTATCCTCTACTGCAACCTGCTGCTTAAAATAGTCATTTTGTTCTATAATTCATATTTTGACTTTATAAAGTCACCATTATAACATTTTAAAATCACATTTTGTCAGTTCATCACTTAATTTCACCTAAACTGTCAATTTTAATTATTTACTGTTTAAAGGCCTTAAATTCAACAGGCCTTAAATGCTTAAAGGCTTTAAATGCTTTAAATGCTTGAACCCCGATAAATGCTGCCTGCAGCTTTAATTATTATTATTATTATTATTATTCTCCCGTAAAACGCGTCGTGCAGACCAAACTGTAAGGGCTAGAGACTTGAAACTTAGCCAATAGGTAGTCCAAAAATCGAGGAGAGGTTATCAAATTATGAGCCAGATTGGCCAATAGGTGGCGCTATAGCGACCAATTGCGCAAAACTGCTCATAACTCCTAAACCATTGATCATAAGGGTCAAGTGCCTTATATCATTGGAAAGCTGAGCTCATGACGGACAAAACGTATATCTCCGAATTCATTTCCGGTATGCAAATTTTTCCGCCATTTTGAATTTTGTCAAAACCTACTTTTGCATACTAGTCCTAGGTTTTTATTGAAACCAAACCAGTGCCAAAGTGTTCTCCATGGTCTCATTATCTATATCTATCAAAAAAACTTGATATTTCGATTCATTGTCGCTTTGGGGCAACAAAATGGAGGTTCAGGGAGCCTATTTTACTAAAAATATTATAACTCAAGAAAGCAATAAGATAATTTCACCAAACTTGGAACACATGTGTATGGGCTCAGTCTTTGTTAAAAAAAAATAAAATTACGACGATTGACCACTTGGTGGCGCTATAACATGAAAAAACATGAAAAGGCTATGACCACCTGACTGTTGGTCCAATTGACATGAAAATCGGTATGCAGTGTCTAGGTTCCAAGTGCCGTGAGAGTTATTGAGAACATCGGCATATCTCAAAAACATGGCCGCCATCAACCAATTAAGTTTGAGCACCTATAAGACAAGGTTAACGGAGGCCGATCGGAACGAAACTCGATGGGCATGTTCGACTCATGGCCCTAGAGGTCTGTAACACTTTTGAAAGAAATCGGCCACTAGTTGGCGCTAACAAGTTTTATGGCTCTGTAATCACATGGTGTTGCACACATCCACAAAATGTGCATATCATATGATAGATCTCCTCATGCTGAACAACTTTGCCTCTAGAACCATTGCTGTCAATCAAATCGTTCATTAAATATTCGCGATTATGTTAAAAACCTACTTTTGCAAACTAGTCCCTGGTTTTTTGCCTGATCGGAACCAAACCAGTCTAGGACAATTCTCTTGACTCTTTAGATCAATAATTATCGAAAAAAAGTTGAACTTTACCCTTTGGGAAGCTATAACAGGGTCATTTAGAAAAGGGGCATGGCAAAATACACTCAAAAGCCTTTAAATCCTAAAGGAAAACTCAAAACTTCACGAAAATTGTTGGGTATATGTGAAATAACATACTGAAGAAGCATGCAAAGTTTTATGGAGATCAAACTATAGGTGGCGCTATAACTGTTAAAAAGCTTTAAAACCATGCATTTCCTATGGTAAATTGCCTGTATTGGCTTTAAATGGTCTTTTCCATCTATTATCACATAATGTTTAAATCATTTGTTAGATCTGCTCATTCTGACTCTCAAGGTCAATAATTATCAAACTTTTGCATTTGTTTGAATATGATAGGGTAATTTTAAATTGTAGCTAGTCAAAAGTTAAAGGACAATCTCCACCAATCTCGGCAGCACTTGCCTTTTTCGAATCATCTAGATTAACTCTATCAATGGTATGAATTTCAGGCGTTTTCGTTGAGTTTTCGCGAGATTTTTGAGAAAAACATCGGGCGCGTTTTTAAAATGGCGGCCGCCAATGACGTCACACCCCAGTACAAAATCGCTCATAACTCGGGAACGGAAAGTGTCAGCGCTGTCAAACTCGGGTGGGTAAGACCACTCAGGGCCCTTGCCCGAACACAACGATGCGGACCTCTAGGACGCCCCTCGCATTTCGCGGGACCCCGCCTATATCGCATCTTACTCCCGACTACGGATGAGTCTGAAGACATGTGAGAGCTCATTCTAAAGGGCAAATCCAGCCCTATAATCGACCTGATTTTCGAAAGTTTTGCTCTAGCCGTTTTTGAGATATAAGCCCCAAAAGATACATGTTTAACCGGGCATTACTCCAGTCCCCCTTGGTCCAGGACCCCAGGGAAAGTCTCATTCTATAGGGGCCATTGGGCACTCTCTCTGACCCAAATTTCAGAATTTTACATTGCTGCATTACAGAGATATTAAGCAAAAATAAAAGAATAGAAAATTCATTCATGGTTCTCTGGTGCCACCTGCTGGTCATTTTGTCATGCTATTCACTCCAATCTGAGATTATGAAATCACTTGTTCAATCCTATTTAACTTAAAATAAATGTTATAAAATCATTACAAATCACATTTTGTCGAAGTTTACCACATTTCTGAAAAATATGTTTTAAAGGGGAAAACCTGGACTATGCCATCTGTTGTACACCACCTATTTCAGATATCTATTTCTGCAACCAAATATGTATGTGTGTAATCACATATAAGAGTTAACATGGAAAATGTGTCTTAATACAAACATATACTTTTAAAATTAAAGTCAGCCAATGAGTTATCCTCTACTGCAACCTGCTGCTTAAAATAGTCATTTTGTTCTATAATTCATATTTTGACTTTATAAAGTCACCATTATAACATTTTAAAATCACATTTTGTCAGTTCATCACTTAATTTCACCTAAACTGTCAATTTTAATTATTTACTGTTTAAAGGCCTTAAATTCAACAGGACTTAAATGCTTAAAGGCTTTAAATGCTTTAAATGCTTGAACCCCGATAAATGCTGCCTGCAGCTTTAATTATTTATTATTTTTACTGAGATATCGAAATTGGTATCAAGAACCTCTCGCAAAAATAACTATATACCTATATAAACTATATAACTATATATAACTATATAATAATGATATATCGTTAATGTGAAATAAAATTGCTCTTTTCAAGATGTAAGATTTTGGTCATATCATTCACCCCTATTTTACATCCAAAAACTGATAAACAAACTTTAAATATTAAACATAAAGAGCCACACAAGGTCAAATCCTTAAATTCTTCTTACATTGTACGTGTATCTTTTGTGTCTCATTCTGATAGTAGAATTATTTTAAAATAAAGCATCTTTGTTGCTCATTGTCACCAGTTCAGCAGACAGCACAGTCCTGGATGAAAGCCTGAGTCTCCTCACACCAGTCGTGAGCGGCATGTCAATTTCTCTGCTCACACTGTGTATGTGTGTTTATGGTGTGTTGACAAGAACAGCTGCAGTTTACACCTTCTGACAGCTTGTGATCAACTGGGAGTGAGAGGCAGGTCACAAGTTCAATCCAAACGGGAAAGACCATTCAAACATGAAGTCTCCATTAAGTAATTACTGCCAATAGTTTATGAGAACTTTATTAATTAATTTATCTGTAGTAGTTCTCACATGTTGCACCACTTACATGGTGGGATGTGTCACATGTCATTTAAAGGGATGGTTTCCCAAGGGATAGTTGATTTGGCTGAAATTCGAAGCCTGAGGTGCAAAAAGCTCTTTTGTGCTGATTGTTTAACAGTAAATGTTGCTTCTCACGGGACCCATCTCTGCAAGTGTTGCATTTTTGGATCGCAATGTGCACTAACAATTTCCAGTAGTTATGGGGACAGAAGTTTACAGTATTTCGGCAATATTCCATAATAAAATAATTACATAGCAGTCAATTCAAAAGATACATTTTGGTGGAAAAAGTACTGGTGTAGCTGTGCTGCTTGACAGAAATAGAAACTGAGTGTCCAACTGAATGAATCCTGTTGTGAGGCGTCACAATGGGTTCTTGACGTGTAGACAGATTAGTTGATTATAATGGGCATGATTAATTATAATTAGTAGCGGTTTTGAAAAATGTACTTGCTGAGGATATTATTCTGCCCCTCAGCCTCTGATGTTGCTGGAAAGGGATCAGCAGGTTTTTTTATGCCCAGAACATTTTTCTTTTTATTATGTCGAAAATACCAGATATTCTATGCATGGTCCCCATTTAAACCCCTATGGTCAACTCGTTTTTTTATCAGTCTTATCTGATGCAATGTATTTGTTTGTGTCAAACCCAGCCCCATTGAAGTGAAACTTTGCCACTGTAATGTAGTGGTTGAAAAGAGAATTTAGAATGCCATCTTCTCTGCTGTGGAGACAAATGTATAAAGGACATCAGTGGTTCTCAAACAAAAGTTTAGTTTCAGGACCCTGATTTTATATTGGACATGAAGTGGATCACATGCAATCATAATGGATGATAGCATGTCATGCAACCTGTCCATGTTGGCATCCACCTAATTTGGCTGCTTCTGGCAAGCGAGAGATGAATGTGCACCAAAATACAGTAGACTTGGATTTGGACCGAAAGCCTTTAATGTGAACAAGTAAAGAAAAGCCTTTTCTCCTTCTCTGTTTTGCTATGATGCCCTTGTGAAAAAGAAGTGTGCTCCTTCAAATATTAAAAGCATATAAACAATAATAATAATTAAAAAAAAAACTGTGCTAGCAGATAATGAATATTAGCTAAATAAAAGGCCACATAAGTGTACTTAAACATACACTCAAAGTTAATATATTTTAAATGTTCTAAATTGCAAACTAAATTAATCACAACAACTGTGCAATAACACAAATAAATACATGACACACTGAAGACTTGGAAGTAAACGCCCACTGCTGTGATTGGATAAACTTGGCATATTTAATGAGCTTCGGCTCCCCTGTGAGTACACGTGAGGGATTGTTTTGAAAGCGTGTGGGGAAACGAAAACAAACACAATGATTTATCCCTCATTCACCCGCAATTAATTGGAATGTTATTTTTTATTACTTGGCCCGCCCGATCGATGGATATAACCGTGAACTGTGCATCACTAATATACACACATACACACACATGCCTCACTGCAGAGTCAGACAAATCAAAGCATGATCAAAACTTTTTCCTTCAAATATCGAGTCAAGAGAAAGTGAACAACACACTTGATGGCCCGTCTGGAAAACGGCTACATGTCCAAGTCTGATCAGTGATCACGAATAGTAGCACAACGCCTGAAATAAAGGATTCTCCAGCCTGTGACAGCGTGCTAAGTTATGTTCACTCAAAAAATTATTTTATGATGCTGTTCATTTTATTTAAGCAATTAATCTTGATTTAACACAATTATATCAGGTTTCTGGTTCAAATGTAATTGATTCATGTTTAACTGACTTAAAACTGTTACTTGACATAACTTGATGTTTTCATTTTGAAATGTTTCAATCAAGTAACCCAATCAAACAAGACTTTCACTTTCCATCATGCTTTGCAAAGGGGCTGAATTCAGAGAGTACATGATTAAATAAAGTGCTATTTGAAGCATTTTTAACAAGATGAGAAAATTAGAGACTTTTTAATGCTTAAAGTTTTGTTATGTTGGTATTTAAAAGTTTTTGTTATTTATTTAGTGTTTCTGGAGGTTACCATTGTGGTGAAGTGTAGAGCATGTGCTTGGGGTGAGGACCCGCTAATAACAATTATAGTTGTTTTAATAATAAAAAACAACTACTTTAGGCATGCCATGGATGTGACAAAACCATCTTCTGGCTAGCCAATAAGACCTAGCCAATAAATGTTTTAAAATATAGTATTTCACAAAATAAAAAATAATCAGTTAAATTGGATTACTTGTTTTGGTTTGTTTTCTATATTCATTTTAGAATAATTAAATAGAATAGTTTTGGACATAATAAAGAATGTTAACCTGATTTAACTAAATGGCATTGAATTAACCTTACATATAAAAACAGTCTCTTGTTTACAAACAAATCTGTGGTGAAATTAAGGAATACACGCACAAATACAAGTCTTCCCCACGTGAGCTGAATATTGATTCAAAATAAAGTTCATCCATGCATTCATGATTTTGGAATCCGAATAAAGCTTATGCAGCATGTTTATTGCTTGGAGGTTCGATCCGGTTTAACTCCAGGTAGGCCTTTGTTATTTATCATGTCAGGCACGAGTTGGTGGGCAGGGCTAAAGAATCAGGAATTGGTTATTCTATGTCGAGTCAGTGTTTCACCACATTCTTCTGACGTCACAGCCTGGCGCATTCTGAGATCGATCGTTTGCTGGGCCTGGTGTCAATAAAAGCTTTTATTTGACTAACAAGGAAGTTTTCAGCTCTGGAACCTACATGATTTTCTTTTATATATCAGAAGTTGATTTCTCTATTCATGATCCCTTTAAAGTACATTATTTCTGTGATAAGTACTTTTTAATATATGCTAAAGTGTACTTCTTTTTTACAAACGACTTCTGCATTTAGCATTGTTTTATTTCCCTGCCGTCTGCGACCAAATATTGGGTCATGATCCACCAGCTAATCAGAACTGCTGATTTAGATCTTAAAACATCTGTGCCGCTTATAGTGTAACAGCTAAATTCTTTGTTATGTTGCAAACAAATGGTTAAACGATCATGGTGTAAGATGAGCTTCATTGCCTCCTTATTTCCCTCATTTGTCATAGTTAAACCTAGTGCAACACTTTCTGCTCTACTGGCAGTACGCAGAACCCACAGACCATTAACAAATCTAATCTATTTGAGAATCTAACAAATAACCTGCAGTGAACAAGGTCTGAGTCATTGCACTCAAATTCAATTGCACACTGACTGATGTGATTTTTCTCTCTGGTGTTGATGTGGTGGACAGGTTTGGGTCTTGTTTTGTTCTCCGACCACTAATGGACTAAACTCTTAAGACTGGGATAAGACGCGTAGGGTCCATTACTTGGTCTGATTTGGTCCACATTCATTGGTTACTTTTACAGCAATTAGGTAAAAAAAAAAAGTCCAATGCTGTTTGCACCCCAATATTATTCAAAAGATCTTGTGTTCCACAGGTGAAAGCGAAGTCATACCTGTTTGCATTGACATGAGGGTGAATAAACCATGACATAATTTTCATTTTTGAGTGAACTATACCTTTAAGGATGTGTTCACACTTGGTAGGGGAGAGTGGGGTAAAGTGAGACATTTTTTACATTTGCTCCCCTCTCAGTGAGCTAAAATGATACATCAGTAAAATTGACACATTTCCCATTAATTCAGTATGTTTTCTAGCCATGGAAATTATCAGAATGTATTCAGGACGAATGTATGTGAAAATATGATTGTTTTAAAAAAAGTTGTCTTGTGTCTCACTTTACCCTAGCTTAGGGGTAAACTGAGACAGACCAAAGAAATCAATGGGGAAAAGTGAACCACTTTGTTTTTCCACTCTGAAACTACCATAACAACACATGTTGTAACAGTAAGAATCCTGACAGCTAGCTTGACAACCACACATTCCAGAACTGATGTTGGACTACTAACAGAATCATGGGGATTGGTCAATTAAGCAAATTATTTTTCTAAACACTTGAAAGTAATTCTGAACAAAATCAAATACAACATAATATGATTCAAAATGTTTGAATTAACATTCAAATTACAGATAGAACCTGTTGGATTAACACAGTCTGGGGGTCAGAACAAAGAACAATCAGAACCAACTAGAACAGCCTGGGACTCAGAACACAGGACTAGACCCACCTGGATTAGAACATCAGCCTACTGTCATACTCTACAACTAGGCCTACTCTACATTCCAGCCCTGAAGGTTACGAGGAAGATGAGGAGTTGCTCTCTCCGTGTGGTTCCTCCAGGCCTTTTAGGTTGAGGAAGCTTCTTCACCACATCACTTTTAGGATGTGCCCCAAGTTTTCTACCTGGTGTATTGCCATGGCATAATGGCTTTTCTACAATGTTTATGACATTAAAAATAAAACATATGTAATATAATATTACATTAAAATATGTTTAAGACTAAACTTAACTTGTGCCTCATGTCTCACTTTACCCCGTAGCATTTGTCTCACTTTACCCCACCGCCACATTTTTAGAAAAAACTATCTCTCATAGCAATTCAGGCAAATCTTCAGCTAGCATCATCACATGGTTTTATATGTTGGTTGTTCATCAATATGTATGATATATGTTTTTCTACCTCAATCATTTTGCTTTGGCAGAACAGTTGATTAAGTTGACAGCAAAAAAACATGCCTGCCACAGCATATGAGGTCCTCTCCTTCATGACCAACGGGAAATTGGAGGGGCTTTAAAACATAATAGTCATATGACCACAAATGTGTTTTTTTGACCAGATACAGGGGGTGTCTCATATTACCCGATTTTTCACGTTACCCCACTCTCCACTAGATTTGGTTCGATTCAGGGTATGTTTACCTGGCAACAATGTACTGAAAACAGGCAATAACGTTACCAAAATGATCCCAGTTCTCACTGTGAAAATAATCAAAAAGGCTGAGTTACGCATTCCAGGTTAGTAGTTGGTGATGTTGCGTTGTCAAGAAAAACTCTGCAAACACATAATACGTATGTATGAACATCGTTTTTAAAACCTTCCGCCTTCAAAATCCGTTTTCAAAAGTTTGTGTTTTTCAGCCCCCCAAAATGCTGTTGTTGTGTAAATGAACAGCCAAAATGCATAAAAAGTGATACCCTAAAATGAACTCTGGTGTGATTGCTCTGTTACTACAGTGAAAAAGTGGGTCTCGGTCCATTTCAAAATTAACTCTTTAGGCGGTTTGACTGAAATATAAATACAAAAACGCAACACTGACCAAAGACATCTAAATGAACTAAAAACACGAAGTGATGTGACATGATGTGACTCTACAATGGACAAAATGCAGTTTTTTCTCATAATAGTCTTGCTTGATCCTTTGCTGTTTTGACTCCTTTACTCATTTTCTAAAATATTCTGGAATCCCTGGTAAAAATACTATCATATATATGCAAATACAACTAGCACATTTAGCACAGCACACGGCATTGTTTAGAATGTTCAGTAAGTTCCGTCACAAAATATGTTAAAATTGCCACTTTTTGGCGGGTGAGCGTTTTTGTGTCCCTTTAAATGCAAATGAGCTGCTGCTCCCTGCCTGTTCTTTCAAGAAGAGGGTGGAGCTTCAATAGCTTGTGCCACAACAACAGATCATGTCAGAAACTAACATGCTCAGTTTTAACTGCGGACAATGATGCCTACAGAGCCAGAGAATATATGCTGCATAGCGAAAGAACAGGTATAGTTTAGTTTAATTTTGGTTTTAACTTATGGTTCCATCTTGCTTTCATCCACTATTAGTACAAGCCTGTTGTAGCGGACACTGTCCGAATGACGCCAAAACTTTACTGATGAATTTTATGAAGTTTATTGTTCATCACACAACAGATGAAAAATCAGTTTTCACTCTAGAAAATCAATCACCATAAGAGCTGCATAAGACACAGTACAAGAAGTGTGCATTAAAGTCTTATCCATAAACACTCTCTCTCCCTTGCATTATCATCAGCATACACAGCGAATTACACAAAAACTCTCATTACAACTAACAGTAAACAAATATATACAAACCTTGCCTTTCCGGGGTGCTTAATAAATGATAGACTTTATATCTGTAAAACAACTCTGATGATCCGTCCTTGAACTTTAACTTTTTAGCTTATTCAGGCAATGCACCTGCATTGCTTACAAGACATTGTTGTCGCTATAGATTCTCAAGCGTGGAAAAAAGGGTGGACAGTGTAAAATCGGCTGAGGGAGGAATGCTATTCCGGAACAGACTGTCAGCGCCGTGGGTGGAAATGTGCAGATTAGGGGTGATGATATTATAATAGGACCCCTTTCCTACATCATAAGGGGAGATAAATCTGAGCAGCACATTTTTTTCACACGCTTGTAGAAAAAGGCTTACCAAAACAAAGTTACTGGGTTGTCCTTTTTCACATTTTCTGGGTTGGTAGATGCAGAGACCTGATTATAGCATTATTATGATATGTCCCCTTCAATGCATAATTTAATTTTTTAGTCTAGACCAGCAGAACCAAGGAAGGTGAACTACAAGTGTGAACACACCCTAAGTCATAGTTAACTCTTTCCCTGCCATTTACAGAATTTTCCAGCTTTCCGTGTTTTCACTGTTATATGGTACGGGGCGATATTAGGCATCTTCTAAAAGAGTAATGAATCTCCTGATCAAAAACACATGAGAAGATGCAGAAACAAGCAATATCATGTAATCATGTGCATAACGTGTTCTTTAACATTAAACATCATATAAATCAAAACTGCCTAATGTTACTAAATGAAATGTCAACCCAGGACGAGCTACAGGACTGTGCAAGCATTAGGTGTGTTGATGGACTCGATCTACTTCATCTATGTTTTGATTATCATTCTGAATCTGATCCAGATGTAGTCTTTGACAAAAATATAAAAATAAAATCCTCAGCTTTTTGCTCAAAATGTAGCTTTTTTATGAAACTTACCCACATTCAAGTGTTGATAAAAAAAGAATGCATGAAATAAAACAGCAGAGGGTCTTTCTTTTGACATATTGCATGGTCAGGTTTTCATTCAACAAAATATTCTGGGGGCCATGAAACTTTTGTGAAAAAATATCAAAAATGCTAGCGGTGGCTGGCAACTTAAAAAAAAAAATACTTTGGCAGGGAAAGAGTTAAAAATGCAATTGAAAATGTGGATTTACCTTATTATCTTACATGAACAAAAGCATAACAAAACAAGTGACAAATGCAATATATAGTCTACTGCAAGTCAAATCATCAGAAACATCTTATGACTCAATGAGCTAAACAGTGCACTTCAGCTATAACACAGCAAGTCAACAGAACATTATAAATATATCAGCTTGATTCACCAATAAAATCCACTTGAAAGTAATCTTTGATTTGTGCAAACGTGTGTTCAGTATGACACTTTAAGATTCGGGTCACCAACCCGGGAAGACGCTTGTTGTAGTCCCTATCAGCCGTTTGTTTCCTTAAAAATTGTTTTCTGTAAAAGAAAATATCTCCCTTTGCATTAAACTTTGAGCATTGTAACTTTGCAGATGTTTTTTTATACTCAAACAGCAACATTACACACTAACTAAAGTTAAAAAAGTTCAATCTTAAACAAGGACCCCTTTAAAATGCGTAACTCAAAATAATGATGTATAAAATATCTAGTATTAAGGCTTATCTTCAATAATAGTGGGCAAGCACTGGTGGCTTTTACAAAGAGGGTACAAAAGCAGAGCCAGATTTATCTTGTTTTAAAAGGAAGTGATTAAAGATACACTAAAGACAAAACTGCATGTATTTTGCAGAAGAACATTGTTTTGGTTGTGCTCTGGCTCTGCGTGACTGCGGATGAAAATGCTTATCCTGCTGCTCATAAAACATCCAACTACTAGGCCAAGGAGATATAACCAGTTTAGATGGAAAGGCTCTCAAGCTGACAAGATGAAGATAGTACTGTAGCTAAACTGTCACGATTCATGAATTCGCGGTCTCATATCTCGTGTGTGTATGTGTGTCTGTGGATGGGGCGGAGCCGCTGCTTTGCTGCTGATCGATCCATCTGCCGCAGCTGATCAGCGCACCAGCTGCAGATCATCAGCGCACACTATTAATCTCTCTGTATTCTCCTTGTCTTTGTCAGAATGTTGTTGGATGTTCCGTGTGTTTCTCCTGCCTGTTCCTGTTGTGTTCCTGCGTTGCCTGTTCCTGTGAGTTTGTGTTCTTCCCAGAGTTCCACCGTCACCGTCTTCACCAGTCTGGGCTGTCCTCAGGGTCCCTGTGCTGCCAAGTACCTTCTTCGCTCTGGACTCTTCTGCCAGCTGCTTTCTGTCTGCGATCTTCTGTCTAATAAAGACTTTACTTGCAATTGAATTTTGCTTCGTCATATCATTACAGAAACCCATTAATAGACACAGTACTTTTGGAAATAAATTCCAGCACAGCGCTACAACAACCTAATGAAGTAAGTCATGACTCTTTATAGTAATGCTTTACAATGAACTCTGTTAAAAAGCTACATATGACAATTTATCTGTTGAATAAAATACCTTGCTCGCTTGTAAAGTAATAAAACACCATCTCTGCGTCACATTTACAAAATGTCAAATCCCTCAGTTCTCGCCATCTCCGAAAAGCCAAGCAAATGGTGATTCTTGTTTTATTACAAACTTTGTCATGTTCTCCTTTTGCCAGCAGACTCTCCTCTATTTTGCATTTTTTTCCCCTTTTTTTTTTTTTTTTTTTTTTTTTTTTTTTACGGGTTATTCCCCGTAGGTTCAAGATTTAGCATTCTCCATGTCTTTCTTTCTTACTGGTTCTGACAACTAAACTATGCCACTCCCACACCATACACATGTCAAAGTAGTCAGAGCAACTTTTTTTTTATTATTTACGGTTATGATGTGCGTCACAAAGGTAATATCAGGTATCAAAATACAGGCAAGGGTCAGAACTACGGGGCAAACAATCTAAACAATAACAGAGACACCGACAAATCCAGGGAGACAAGCAGAAGATCAAAACCATTAGACTGAAACCAGAAATAATGCTTAGAAATGCAGTGTGACAATACAATACTTTGCAATGAGTGACCGAATAAGTAGGGCTTATACAGACAGAGTTAATAAGGGTAATGACACACAGGTGGAAGTGATCAAACAATAATGAGTCCAGGCAATGAGTTATGGGAAATGTTAGCCTGGATGCCAGCCGAATTTAGCCCTGCCCACAACATTTTTGCTCAGGCAATTCGGTCTGGACTCAATCCACAGAGGAGTAATTATGCCCGAACAGAAACTGTTTGAACCAATGAAATCATCAGGGCGGGCTTTAGACGATGATGGACAGATGATAAAAAGAAACGTAATCATCCACGTCATCTAAGGCGCTTGGGTTGAATTTGCTCTTATCCTAAATGGAGAACTTGTTCGTATGCATTCACCTTCACTATTTCTCTCAGAAATGATGATCGTGTTGGTAAGTACTCTGTGTAACCTTAAATTCTTTTTTTACAACACTGGCAAAGATTGTTTACACTCATTTTTTCTTCTAACGTTACTTAATCCAGCGCGCGTGCAGACAGGGTTGCCAAGTTTTTTTTTTGCAATGTCGCGCACAATTGCTACTCAAAACTATAGCCCAAAACAATCCCAATAGCTTTCCGGGGGGGTTCTCCGGAAAAAAAATTATATTATTTTAACTAAAAATGAGTTATTTTGGCACGGTTGCCTGCTAATATTCACATTCCTGGGTCTATATATCACATATTTGGGGTCACTTCAACCGGCGGACATGGAGAACAACCCGTGGGAAAAACACAGTGCAGTTGAGTTCTGTTCTGTTTACATTTGACAACTAACTTACGCGTCGCTCCGTTGCTCTGATTGATTGTAGGTCTATCCAATTGAGGTCTTTCCTGGTTCGGTTGAAACACGCCCCATAATCACAGCCCAATGGAGCAGTATCAGACTCATATTTTGACTAGAATTGAGTATGACCATGTCAGGCCAGGGAAGTGTAGTTCATGAAGGGAAAGCCAAGCAGACGGGAAGAATGCCCTCTAGTGGAAATCAAGGGCACTCCAGCTGGTGAATGTATCAACGAGACATGCATGGGCGATTGAGCTACATATGTACACAATTTCCAGTGAAAACAAACAGGTCTAAAATATTTACACTTATCATAGGCTTACCATAGTGAATCAGGGTAAGACATCATTTGTACGTTGATGGGCATTCCTGAAGTTTACTGCTATGGGCGTGCTTTTGATTCATTTGCATAAAGATGGGACTCGGACAGCTTTTTTGACGCGCAGCTTTTTTTCAAATGCAGTGCCGCCTTCCCGGAATGCTATTCAGGCGCGTTAAAGTCACTTGACGTCACTCATAGGAATAAAGTGGAGTGCAGCGCAACATAAGTATCGCACGGACAAGTGGATCCGCACCCTAATTAACATGGAAAAGATACATTTTAGCGTGTGTTGCGGAGGTGCTTCGCATATAGTTAGGACATGTTGTTACAGTCGCACCAAACAAGTATATTCTCTGACAAAGATTATTTTAGTAACTCTTTATTTCAGTAATGTTTAAATGGTGTAATATTTGATTAAGTAGGCCACAATCCATTTCCTTGCAAGTGCCGTCAAGATTAATCTCTGATGCTGTCCACTTGCCACGAGAGCCCATCCACACACTGTTTTGATTGGCTGTGGTTTTTGATTTGTCGCATCTCGTAGTTGCGTTGCATTGCGTCGCGTCTGTTAGTTGCTTGTCGCTGTAATCTTATCGTGTAGCATGTAGTTAGGACATGGTGTCAAGGTGGGTCAGACCAAAAATACCATTTTAATTTTCATGCTAGGTTAATTTGATTATAAATAAGAGTTTATCTCACATATTTAATAATGTTTCTTACATTAACTAAATATTTGTGCCTGAAAAACAACAGTATTCATGGAAATTGCCTGCTGAAAACAATTCAATATTACTTTACAAATAGTGCAGAAACAAAAGCTGCGATATCACTGAGAGTTCTTTCTTTAAACAGTATACACACAATTTCATTAGCCTTTTTAAAAGATCAATGACTTTTCTGAAGTCTCCAGACATTAACACACACATGAGCTTTTTGCATTAAATCAATTTTCTACTAAATGTATGATTCCAGCTGAGACATTTTGTCGAGTTGACTTGTCGGAATCAAACCAAGAGGAGAAATGTCACCGTGATCAGTGAGAAGCGCTGATAAATGCTTCCCTAGAGAGGCATTTTAATGCCCCATCAATGCTCCATCTTAATTATTAATCATGTATGTGTGTTTAGTTTGCATTATCACGCAGGCTGCGGTATGAATGATGGAAGGTTAGCCTCTGATCAATCACTGAAATGTTAGAGGGCCGCTCAAGCGGAAGGGATCAATCCATTGTTAAGTGTGGGCTTTTTTCAGCTCACAGCAGATTGAAGATTTTAAAAATGCAAAAGCATACCGAAATTCCTCTTAGCCCGAATGATGAATCATTCAGCAAATCTGTCGGTGTCAGAATTTAAGATGGTAGTTTCCCTAAGGCGAGCTTGTGTTTCTCACCCTTTCCATGATAGAGCTCCAAGGGGAGATACCATCACCAGGCCTTACAATTTTCCTTTAAGCTTGTTGAATCTGCTTGGTTTAGCCACACAACTGCCCTTTCTCTTACCTGCAGTGTAAAAGGCACATTTAAAGGATTGTTTACTAAAAGTACTAAAATGACAATATTTTCTCACCATCACATCGTTCTGAACTCTTAACAGTGTTTTTCACACAACCAGGGCCCTATTTTAACGATCTGAGCGCGTGGTGGAAGCACATGGCACAGGTGCACCGGACGCGAGCGGTGCGATGCAACGCGACAAAAGACAATATAACCAATTATAATCAGTGATGTTGTCTACACTGGATGCGGAGTGACACAATGCGACACAACATGGCAAATCCCCGACAGTAAACTGATGCCTTGTTCTATTTATGATGTACTGACATGAAGGACAAATGCTTTGCAATGGACGCTTTGTCCAGTGTAGACAGCTTCTAGCTGTCCTGTCCGGTGTAGACACAGGGTTAGGGCATGTCCGAATACGTTTTTGCTAAAAAACGGTCTGTGTGCCAGGCGCATGGTCCAAAGGGGTTGTACCTAGTCTCTTAATGAGTCATGGGTGTGTCACACCTCGTTTTTCAGACCAGCACGCCCATGGGTGAACAGATGGGCGCGACTGTATTTGCTATTTAAACAACGTGCCCCTGGACGTGAAGATAATGACTGCTTTGGACTGAAACTAGCAAAAAACACTTGACCACCACTATCAGCTGATAATTCTCAAAAGTGCTATTCATTTTTTTTACTACAAAACTATGCACCTCTCCAGCTTGTTTCATAACTGCTGATAACAGCACATTAAAGGGATCATTCACACAAAAATGAACTGAAATGTCAGTATTTTCTCACAGTCAAATAATTCGGATACCACAATAGGAAAATCCTTATGCTTTTTTCCACACAACCAGTGTTCATTTTGGCACCACTATCAAATGCTTCATTACATTGATATAGCTCAAAAGTGCTATTCATTTATTTAATTTTTTTCTGTACATTTATAGTCCTCCTCTCCAGTTTGGTTCATAACTGCTGTGTTAAAGGCACAATTAACACGTCATTCATTCAAAAATAGAACTAAAATGTCAGTATTTTTTCAGCCTCACAATGTTCCAAACCTGTAATATGATGCTTTGGAAAATCTTTAAATTTTTTTCCACATGATAACAGTTCATTTTGACCACAACACTGAAGAAGAAAACAAGTAGAAAGGATTTTCACTCAGAAATAGCAAGTCAATTTCACAAACAATTACAAAGAAAGCCAACACATTGAAATAAACATAACATTTTGAAGTTGAAAAAGGTTTTTTTTTTATAAGACATACTACAATAATCTTTTTATTTTTTTACAACGTAAAAAAAATTATAATGCTTACCGCTCTTATAAATATCCCACAAAAGTCCTATTCATTGTTTCATGTGTAAAATTACTATATAAAAGAGGGGCTCTAGTTTGTTTTTTGGCACACACCTGCTCTTCCTCTTGTAACTTCTGTTTTTAGGGCACATTACATTTCAGGATTTCACTTTTATTGGCTGCAAAGCGCTCAGTAAATGTTCAGTTTGAGCTACAAGGTCAAATATAAGTGTAGAAATGGCTATTTGGCAACAGCGGGCACTTTCTCAATCAGCAGCGTCTGTGTCTTCTCTCACTGGGGATGTTTAGGCCAATCACAGCTTTTGCAAAGCCATTCAAAGTTAAATGATGCAAAAGAGTCTTATCAAATTTCTGTGAAAGCAAGCAGCCGATCAGCATTAATCTCTTTTGGGAAGGTTTGGAAATCCTTTTAAGTCTTCTTTCTCTTTATTTTTCTCCTTGACAGAGTGAAGGTGAGAGTAGGCCTTTCTGACGCACAGTTTACCGATGCTCTGGGACCAGTGGACCATGCCAGGTTCTCAAGGTGTTTTTGTTTTTAATTTCCTGCCTGAAATCAATAACACGTTTAAAGCATTAGCATTTAGCTAAGATTAGATCTGTTTAGTCATTGCTATGATTCTCAGCTATGTCAAATCATTCAGCAAATGTCTGACTTTAATTTGGAGGTTTTATATAGGGTGTCCACGTTGCTTTTATAGTCACTATGACAGTGGATAAGGACAGCACAAAAATACAATAATGCATTCTGGCACTTACATTGGTTCAATTCTTGACTACTGTATTGAGATTAAAGTATAATGTTAGGCTACATCAATTAGGGTTAGAAGAACTGTTGCCAAACATTTAACATGCTAGAAACAGTTTAAATCTTTCGATCGGGCAGAGTAGCCATGTGTGTATACAGTATATCACAGTTTTCACAACAAAAAAATATATATTAAGCAGCAGAAACTGTTTTCAACATTGGGCATAACAAACATTATTAATAATTGAATGCCAACAATAATTAATAATAATTGAGCAGCAAATCAGCATATTAAAATGATTTCTAAATGATCATGTGACAGTGAAGACTGGAGTAATGATGATGAAAATTACAGGAATAAATGACATTTTCTCACATGATCAAATAGAGAAAGGGTCTTTTAAATTGTAATAATATTTCACAATATTACTGTTTTTACTGTATTACAAATAAATGCAGCCTTTGTGCACATAAGAGACTTCTTTCAAAAATGTTGTTCATAAGAGACTTATTTCTAGTAAGCTCTTTGCACTTTAAAATGGTCATCCCTGAAGGCACAGTTATATTCCAACATTCAAACAGTATTATAGACAGAAAATTCAACTTGAGATGGTGCAATTTAAATCATTAAAACTGTCTAAAAAATGTTGAAAATATTGCAGACATGTACTAAAAACTTGACCTTTTCAAAGTGAAAAGTGCATAACATGACAAATTTTAAAAATTCTGTTATGAAACAGCATATAAGTGATGACAGATTTCTTCGACTACAAGGCCAACGCAATCACAGTCAGCTATTAGGA
This sequence comes from Gobiocypris rarus, assembly GCA_023029165.1. Lineage (NCBI taxonomy): Eukaryota > Metazoa > Chordata > Actinopteri > Cypriniformes > Gobionidae > Gobiocypris > Gobiocypris rarus. The sequence continues at coordinate 6,591,804 of CM040920.1, forward strand.
GTGTATAGAAATGGAGCGGGAAAAAGCTTTCATTTGTGACTTGAACACGCAAAAAACACTCCCACGGTTTTTGTGAACTGCACTGTAACATTACTGCAACAATTGCTGCAGTTGGCAGATGATTAGTGGTCGTACAACAACAACACAAACATCAAGCACTTCGGAACAACAGCGCAGCAGCACCCCCGTGTTTGGCTGGGATTACGAATTTAGAAACTTTTCTTGGGTCAGGTAATCTTCAGATGAACTCAGATGTCAAATTAGCCTTACAGTTAAGATTTCAGAACTGTCTCTGCTCCATGCGTCTCCAGATGCCCTTGGAAAAATTCATCAGAGCGGGGCAGAACAGATGAGGCTGCTGAACTATAATCATGGCGGTTGATCACGTCTCTGTGGAGGCAGAGATGGGTTCACTCAAAAGCTCTTTTGTTTTTGATCAACATCTTGTCTCATATATCTGAAGTACGGTATAAGCATGCAATGCACCGCTGATGCAACAACCGCGCAACAGGAAGCCTATTGAGATCCCATTGTCAGAGTTAAGCCATTGGTGTATTTATCCGGATTATCTCGCAAACGCTCATGGGAGTTTAAACTTCCCTGTAAATGAGTGAAACGTGAAATTACTGTGTAATTAGTGGGTCTTTCATCTGATTAACTATGTGTGCACAATTAATAGGACATCTAAGCATTGATAGCAAACATCATTATTTACAGTCAGACTTGCATTAAATAACACAAATCTCCTTAAGCTTTAGATTGAACCTCCTGCAATGTCCTTTTTTTGTGAATTTCTCTGAGATCATGCTACAGTCCTTGTCATTTTGGGTGTCATTTAAGGGGCATGAGAATATGCTCTCCCTGGTTTTTAGAAATGGCCATTATATTAAGTTCAGAAAATGTTTATAGAAATAGAATTTTCATATTGTTAATTCTATTATAAATTATAACTCAATGCAGGTATTGATTTTGGTAACACTGTTTTACAGTCCCCTTGTTACATAGCAACTATAGTAAAAAACCATTTAGGTTTTAGTATGTCCCAAACACCAAGTGGGGACACCCCAAAGCATTATCTACAATTCCATTTAATTATTGTCTTAGTATTGTCTATCTTAGTATCTTTGTTGTTCTGAGATATTGCGACATACATTCAGAATGGTGGAAGAAAGAGGAGACCAGAAGTACCTCAGGAATAAGTGTTAAATCCTTTTATCCTCAGATAACCAGACAGGTGCAAAAAATATTTTTCAGCTAAATAAAATGTTACAAATACTTTTATCACGGTTTTAATAATTTTTCTTGTAATTTTTTTTCTGTGACAGAAAATACATCTGTCCTCTTCAGTGGACGTCATGCGCCTATTTGGCCTATATTTAGATTTCACCTTATTTTGTATGTTTTAATTACAATTATGATATAATTTACATTTGAATAGTTTTATTAAACAGCGATATTAAATAGTATGTTTTTCAATTTACAGTGCAACGCGGGTATAAATTCTTGGCACAGAAGCAGACAGAGGCGATACGGTACATCCTGCCCCAGCGGTCTGCTGCTGCCTCCACCCAGCCTCCATTCACAGCTCCTCTGTCTACTCGTTGCTGAGGGTGCCCTTCTCCTTCGTCCTCTGACATTGCCAAGTCTGCAAAGCAGCAGCCTCCAGACAGCAGGGAACTGGGTGCAGGTGTGGTGCCCAGCCCACAGCCAAGCCAGATGTGAAGCGGTCATGCAAGCGGACCTGAGACGGCGACCCAGAGGATCGGAAGATTGCTCTTCAGGAGACGGTGAAGGAACCGCTCCCTCCCCCGGAGGAGGGCCGCCGGAAAATCCGTTGTTCCCTTCTGTTTTTTTTTTACAACAGAGTTTCCTATTCCTCCGGGTCCCAAGATGGCACTTCTTGCGGTGTGCAACGCTATGCCTTGCCACCCCCAACCCCCTCTCATATCGCGCTAAACACGTGTTCTCACACACCATCTGCCTCACTGTGGAACCAGGGTGATCCCAGCATGCAGACCTCACTTCGGGCCGTTCAGCCGTCTGAGTCGGGTCCCTGTGTACCACATCGCTGCCCCACTGTCTGTTGGTCCCGCTGATGCAAAGCCTGTGAGCCTGGCTAGCCTGTCCAGCCTGTCTCACTGGCCAGCCTGTCTCACTGGCTCATCCGCACTATCAGACTCAGCTGATTCAGTTTGCCCGGCGTCCCCCGGTCTTCAGGGGTATTCTGTCCACCTGCATGCTGGCGTAGAATGCTCCTGTGCTTCAGGAGGAGATAGCAGTCCTACTGGCGAAGGACGCGATTGAGCCGGACGCTTCAGCCGAGATAAGGTTGAGTTTGTACAGCCCTTACTTCATCGTGCCCAAGACCTGCAAGTCTTGAATCAGTCCCTTCACAGGCTGCCGTTCAAGATGTTAACACAGAAACGTATTTTAGAATGCATCCGTCCCCAAGACTGGATCGATCTGAAGGACGCGTACTTTCATGTCTCGATTCTCCCTTTACACAGACCCTTTCTTCAGTTTGCGTTCGAGGGGCGGGCAAATCAGTACAAGGTCCTACCATTCGGGCTGGCCCTGTCGCCCCGCTTCTCCATGAAAGTCATGGAGATGGCCATTGCCCTCATGAGAGAGCGTGGAGTTCACATTCTCAGCTATCTCGATGACTGGCCCAATCGAGAGAGCAGATACATGGCGCTCAGTCACCTTAGCTGGTTGGGTCTTCGGGTCAACTGGGACAAGAGCAAACTCTCCAAACGGGCCCAATGAAGTTATGTCAGTGGCTCCTGGGACATATGGCATCTACAGCCGCAGTAACTGCGCTCGGATTGCTTCATATGAGGCCGCTTCAACACTGGCTTAAAGGCCAGGTCCCAAGGTGGGCATGTCAACGCGGCATGTTCCATATGGCTGTAATATTGAGCTGCCATCGTACCCACTCTCTGTGGTCGGATCCATCATTCCTGAGGGCGGGGTTTCCCTTGGAACAGGTGTCCAGGCATGCTGTGGTCTAAACGGATGCTTCCACCACCGGATGGGGGGCCACGTACAACAGGCATACAGTTTCGGGTCTGTGAATGGGGCCACAACTGCAGTGGCACATCAACTGCTTTGAGTTGCTTGTGGTATGTCTTGCGCCGGGCTACCTCAAAGGGCTGTTACGAGGCGACCATTGTGTACATCAACCATCAGGGTGGTTTACGCTCCAGTCACATGTCGCAACTTGCCCGCCATCTCCTCCTTTGGAGCAAGAATCATCTGAGGTCACTTTGTGCCATTCATATCCCAGGCGTGCTCAACTGTGCAGCCGACAAGCTATCACGACAGCCTCCGCTTCCGAGAGAATGGAGACTCCATCCCCAGGTGTTCCAGCTGACATGGGACCTCTTCGGAGCCGCACAGGTAGACCTGTTTGCCTCTCCAGATTCTACCCATTGCCAGAGGTTTTACTCTCTGACCGAGGGCACTCTCGTCACAGATGCACTGGCTCACAGCTGGCCCCCAGGGCCTACGCGAGTATGCGTTTCTCCTAGTGAGCCTTCTTGCACAGACATTGTGCAAAGTCAGGGAGGACAAGGAGCAAGTCTTGCTGGTTGCACCCTATTGGCTCAACCAGACCTGGTTCCCAGTACTGATGCTCCTTGCGACAGCTCCTCCTTGCCCTATTCCTCTGAGGAAGGACCTTCTGACTCAGAGACGGGGCACACTCTGGGACTTACGTCTGGACCTCTGGAACCTGGATGGGACATGGAGGTTCTAGGTGACCTACCACAGGGCGCGGTAGAGACCATCACGTCCGCTAGAGCACCCTCTACGAGGTACCTCTATGCATTAAAGTGGAACCTTTTCGTTGAATGTGTTCTTTTCAACAGGAGAACCCCCCAAAAAGATCAGTTTTCCTTCCTGCAAGAAGGGTTGGAGCGAAGGCTGTCTCCCTCCACCCTTAAAGTGTATGTTGCCATTTTAGCCACTCATCACGATACAGTTGATGGTAGGTCCTTGGGGAAGAACAATCTAGTCGTCATGTTCCTGAGAGGGGTGAGGAGACTAAATCTGCCTTGTCCTCCTCTCTCTATACCTTCTTGGGATTTGCCTCTGGTGCTAACTGCTCTGAAGAGACCATCTTTGAGCCCTTGCAATCAGCTGAGTTAAACTCTGTCTATGAAAACAGTTCTCCTGGTTGCATTGGCTTCCTTTAAGGTTGACGAAGTGACAAAGCATGCCCTGGCTACATGCCCAAGGTTCCCACCACTCCTTTCCGTGACCAGGTGGTGAACCTACAAGCGCTGCCCTTGGAGGAGGCAGACCCAGCCCTAGCTTTTGCTCTGTCCTGTATGCGCTCTGCCAATATACGTGTATACTGCGGGCTGGGCGACACCAAACATATGTAGATATATATATATATATATATATATATATATATATATATATATATATATATATATATATGTAGAAACAATTGCTTCCAGCGTGCTCATCCCCAGTGGCCAGTAACGCCTGGAGCCCTGTTTCTTGTGTCGGCTTGCTGCGCCATTCCCTTCCTCGGAGTGGATAAGTGTGCTATTTTGCTTCAGTAGTTCCCCACTGGTGAACCCTGTTAAGCTCCTCCACCACCCCTTGCGGCCTCAGACATTAAGGAGTGTCTGTCGCTAGGCCAGCACTGAATATTGCTGTGTTGGCTGGGTGCTCCTATGTTGCGGCCGCTACGGTGTATTCTTCCACTGTAAGGCTCCCTTTGGCGTGTCCGTGTCTTTCCCTGGGCAGAGTCCGCTCTGTCGTACCTGCTAGATGTTTTCTCCCTCCTATGGCCGGAGCCATCCCAGGGACATTCCATATTTCGCTCTGCCCTCTGGCCAGACCATATGTGTATTGCCACATATACCTCCCTACGGGCAGGATGTGGTCTCCGCAGCGTTTCTTTTGGCACGCTTTCCTAGTGTTATCCAAGTCTGACTGATCCCAATTCGTCAGTTCACATTCGGACGAACAAAGAATGTGACCGACTGAAAGGGAACGTCTCGGTTACGCATCCCTTGTTCCCTGAAGGAAGGAAAGGAGATGTACATCCCGTTGCCACAGTTTCTGTGCCTTGCTTTTCTCCTCAGCGAAAAACAAAGGTGAGCTTGCATGTGCTTCTTATTTACACACATTTTTATTTTATTTTTCAGACCAAACAATGAGTTCTATTGAATCACTTTTTATACCACTGATGCATGGTGACAGATAAGTAACTCCCTCAATATAAAATATATTGAAAAAAAAATATTGCCATGATTTTTCATGATTTTTCACAACAACAAAAAAATTATTATATATACTATAGATGAATCACTATATATTTTACAATATAGAGAAACTACATGCAAAGTTTGGGTCACTTGTTTAGTAGCAGCTGAGATTTTGGAGCAAAACTCTTGGTGCTCATATTCATAGTAGGGGTGGGCGATATCTCGATATTTAAAATATATCGATATATTTTTTAAACACGATATGGATTTTGACATATCGTATATATCGATATATTGTTTATATTTAATTCTGGTTCCGCCACTTTGCTTGTTTGCCTTCTCTGTGCTGTGCTCGCACCCGCTTGCTCGTCCCCCGCCGCCTTGCTTTTGTTCCCCTTCCCCTCGCGTGTTGTCTCATTGAACATGGCGGCGTTCGCAATCAGCCCGGAGGCGACAGAGCTCGTCTATAAAAAAGAACAATTGGCTACATTATATGGAGATACGTTGGTTTTAAGGCGTCGGACTAACAGCAGACAGATGTCCACTGCCGTGAATGCCGAAAGTTGGTGCCAACCAAAGCTAGCACCACGAACCTTTTCCACCATTTACAGACGAGGCGCAAGCTCGCATACGAGGAGTGCAACAGACTAAAGGCCGCAACATACTCCGCAAGAACAGAGAAACGAGCTGCGAGAACTCCCAAACCATGGCTCCGAGAACGAAATGACGTCCATTTGTTTTCGCAGCCCTGGGAACTGGAACTTTTTCTTGGTTCTTGCGGAGTATGTTGCGGCCTTAAGGATCCCGCCACTAAACCCACTAACTTTTCTTTAATTTTAGTTAAATTATTATGTAATCAGGGATATTTTTTATCTTAAAATATCGCAGAAGCACTTTGTTCCTGCACTGCCTACCTCGAGTTGAGTTTTATTTTTGAATGAAAAGAAGGCAATAGGTATTATTTCTTCCTTTATTTTATTGTTAAATTATTATTTTTGTATACAGATATATATATATAAATATATATATTTTTTAAATGTTGCAAATGCACTTTGTTCCAACATTTGCACTTCAATAAAAAAAGATTGTGGTATTTGGCATATTTGTTTTTGCAGTAGTTTTTGGGGGGTTATTTTTCCTGTAAAGATATCGAGATATATATCGTTTATCGAGATATAGAAAAATATATCGAGATATATTTTTTGATCCATATCGCCCAGCCCTAATGCATAGCATATAAAAATAAAACACATAAACATATTATCTAATCATATCCGTGTGAAAGAAGGCAATTAGCTTCCCTGTAGTGCCTTGCCTTCATTTTCTTAATAACTGAGGGCTAAATTTTTTCGAAAGTTTTCATATTTTTAAGCTTGTTTCACACATCGTATGTCAGTGGCACATTTACTACATCCCAGATGCTGCATTGCATATCACACACTGAATACAACAGAACACACTGTAAATGCAATATAAAACCATTTATCAACATGGTATTTTTGTCATAAATTATTTAATTCATTATTTAATCGTGCCCTTTAACAAACATGTATATAGAGCTTGCGTTTTACATTAGACAAAGGTGGATTTCTCAAAGACTTTCAAGGCATCAATGAAGTGTTTGTTTTCAATTATTCATGCATTACATTCATAAATATCATCATTGGGTAAATGGACTAAATGTTGTCATGCCTATTTTGGCCCCCATAAGCACAAACAAATGCTTTAATAATAATAAGAAGAAGATAAAAAAGAACTTTGAGTATCAGCACAGCACAACACAATTCAAAATCCAGCAATTTGCAGAACACTGGAAGGGAACCGTCAGCTTTATGAAAATAGTATGCAAATTGAATCAGTCTATTTCCATACACCATAATGTTTTTTTTTCTTTTTCTAACAATACATATATATATATATATACACAGGTCCTTCTCAAAAAATGTGCATATTGTGATAAAAGTTCATTATTTTCCATAATGTAATGATAAAATTAAACTTTCATATATTTTAGATTCATTGCACACCAACTGAAATATTTCCGGTCTTTTATTGTTTTAATACTGATGATTTTGGCATACAGCTCATGAAAACCCAAAATCTCAAAAAATTAGCATATCATGAAAAGGTTCTTTAAACGAGCTATTAATCTAATCATCTGAATCAACTAATTAGCTCTAAACACCTGCAAAAGATTCCTGAGGCTTTTAAAAACTCCCAGCCTGGTTCATTACTCAAAACCGCAATCATGGGTAAGACTGCCGACCTGACTGCTGTCCAGAAGGCCATCATTGGCACCCTCAAGCGAGAGGGTAAGTTTCTGAACGAATAGGCTGTTCCCAGAGTGCTGTATCAAGTCACCTCAGTGGGAAGTCTGTGGGAAGGAAAAAGTGTGGCAAAAAACGCTGCACAACGAGAAGAGGTGACCGGACCCTGAGGAAGATTGTGGAGAAGGACCGATTCCAGACCTTGGGGGACCTGCGGAAGCAGTGGACTGAGTCTGGAGTAGAAACATCCAGAGCCACCGTGCACAGGCGTGTGCAGGAAATGGGCTACAGGTGCCGCATTCCCCAGGTCAAGCCACTTTTGAACCAGAAACTGCGGCAGAAACGCCTGACCTGGGCTACAGAGAAGCAGCACTGGACTGTTGCTCAGTGGTCCAAAGTACTTTTTTCAGATGAAAGCAAATTTTGCATTTCATTCGGAAATCAAGGTGCCAGAGTCTGGAGGAAGACTGGGGAGAAGGAAATGCCAAAATGCCTGAAGTCCAGTGTCAAATACCCACAGTCAGTGATGGTCTGGGGTGCCATGTCAGCTTCTGGTGTTGGTCCACTGTGTTTTTATCAAGGGTAGGGTCAATGCAGCTATCTATCAGGAGATTTTGGAGCACTTCATGCTTCCATCTGCTGAAAAGCTTTATGGAGATGAAGATTTCGTTTTTTTCAGCACGACCTGGCACCTGCTCACAGTGCCAAAACCACTGGTAAATGGTTTACTGACCATGGTATTACTGTGCTCAATTGGCCTGCCAACTCTCCTGACCTGAACCCCATAGAGAATCTGTGGGATATTGTGAAGAGAAAGTTGAGAGACGCAAGACCCAACACTCTGGATGAGCTTAAGGCCGCTATCGAAGCATCCTGGGCCTCCATAACACCTCAGCAGTGCCACAGGCTGATTGCCTCCATACCACGCCGCATTGAAGCAGTCATTTCTGCAAAAGGATTCCCGACCAAGTATTGAGTGCATAACTGAACATAATTATTTGAAGGTTGACTTTTTTTGTATTAAAAACAGTTTTCTTTTATTGGCCGGATGAAATATGCTATTTTTTTTAGATTTTTTGAGGAATTTTGGGTTTTCATGAGCTGTATGCCAAAATCATCAGTATTAAAACAATAAAAGACCTGAAATATTTCAGTTGGTGTGAAATGAATCTAAAATATATGAAATTTAAATTTTATCATTACATTATGGAAAATAATGAACTGTTATCACAATATGCTAATTTTTTTTAGAAGGACCTGTGTATATATATATAGCCTAATAAAAGACAGCTGTTGACATGATATTGAATTAAAGGTTTATGAGATTGAGGTGAATAGGAACATTTTATTTCCATTTGATTTGCTATATTTGCTGATTTAGTATAATCGCCTTATAGGCTTGAACATCTAGACGCACCCTAGCGGCAGCGAATCTAATTTGCCACGAGTGTAGTCTAGCAACTCTTGGTAGACCTGCGAGCTGAAAAAAAAAAAACTTTGGTCAGGCCAATTACATCTTGTATAGAGTTGGTGGGGGCTTAACTTAATGGCGGCAGAGTTGTGGAGGTTCTGCGTGCTACTTGTAAACAAAGAAACTGGCGAACCGAACTGTGGTCTTTCAAATCTGCTTTGGTCGCGACTCTGGAAGACTTGTTGCTAAGCTTTTCTTTGAGAAAAGAACAAAGAACGGCACTGAAATCATTCTTAAGAAGGGAAGATGTGTTCGGAGTTTTGCTGACTGGATACGGTGAAAGTTTAATCTGTCAACTAGCTCCGCTTCACGTTGCTCTGGTTGGTTGTAGCGCTATCCAATTGCGTGCAGAGGGAATTTGAAAGACAACCGTTTATCCCACCCATCAGATTGAGCCTTGCCAATGGTGATTTCCCAGACCCAACAATATCATATATATCCAAGCTGAGGGATAGTATAGTTACATTTGGCAGCCAAATAAAAAAAAAACAGGCAGTTGAGAGTATACACCGATCAGGCATAACATTATGACAGGCGAAGTGAATAATACGGATTATCTCTTCATCACGGCACCTGTTAGTGGGTGGGATAGCGAGTTTGACAAGGGCCAAATTGTGATTGTGATCTCCAAAACTGCAGCTCTTGTGGGGTGTTCCCGGTCTGCAGTGGTCAGTATCTATCAAAAGTGGTTCAAGGAAGGAACAGTGGTGAACAGTGGGTCATGGATGCACGTGATGGAGCGAAGGCTGGCCCGTGTGGTCCGATCAAACAGACAAGCTACTGTAGCTCAAATTGCTCAAGAAGTTTATGCTGGTTCTGATAGAAAGGTGTCAGATTACACAGTGCATATGCATTTGTTGCGTATGGGGCTGCATAGCCACAGACCAGTCAGGGTGCCCACACCGTCAGGGGTCTAGTGCAGTCCATGCCTCAATGGGTCAGGGCTATTTTGGCAGCAAATGGGACCAACACAATATTAGTCATAATTCTTTGCCTGATCTGTGTGTAGTATATTGTATGCATGCTGGTAAATTAAGATGTATTATATATCTGACTTTTAATATACATCGTTGGGCGATAATATAGTTTACATTTTTTGACAATAAAACAATGAAGCAGTTGAGATTTGCTATATAGTATAACACTTAAGTGAGTGTATATGTATATAGGTGTTTTACTACAAAAATTTGAATATCAGTTCAATGGATTATGTCTTTTACAAATGTTAAATTATGATACTGTTTTTAAACGTTGGATACAAGACCTTTTAAGTGAGAAAGGCCAAAAATCTAATTTTTAATTGCTTTTGACGTGTTTAAAAATGAGCTACTTTTCAAGTTTTGTTAGATAGTAGTTTGTCCAACATATCTAGCCTAATAGTGCTAAAAAAATAACCTTTTCAAATTGGAAAAAACATGGGATTTTTGCTGGGACAACAATGTGTAATTCATGGTTAACTTTGAATAGCATCCACTATGAGAAGAATAAAAAAGACAAAGCAGAGAATGGGGTGCATGAAAGAAAGTCTCATTAAAATGTAAGGGCTATATAAAATGTCACCTTTAAGAAACAGCAGCCATGAGCAGAGTGATTTGACATGTTGTGCATATGGTGAAATACAGCCCACATGCTGATTGTGTGGCTGGAATGTAATACTGTTCTTCACGCCAATCTATTGTGCCTGTGACAGCTGTAGGGCCGACTGCCATTGCACACATGATGCAGATGATACCATTTTTTTTCTTTGTGCAGTGCTCAAACAGCCTGCTCATAATGAAATGGCTATATTTCCACCGGCGTGCAGCAGAGCTGTGAGTCATTTGCACATTTGTAGTGGGTGTACGCTTTGGGCAGAATACAAAATGTGAACCATAGGAGACCCTGACTACAAAGTACAGTGAGGAGCCGGTACAACTGATCTCTTACCAGTGCAAACGGGCACCGCCACAATGTTACAAAAGCTCCAGCTACAAATCAAACGCCAAGTTCCCAGCGGCCAGTTGCATAAACATAGCCATTATGTTAAGACTATGTTTTGGAATAAAGTTAGTTTTTGAGCGGTCTTAAAGACAAACTAAGATGACTAACTTGTTAGACTAGTCTTAGCAGTTTTTGCAATCGGCCCAGCTAGGACATCGTTTTTTAAGTTGTGGACGGCCCTAATATGAAGCTTTAAAAAGTGCAGTATAAGCAAATTCTGCGTTGAAACTTGACATCATCAAACTACGCCTTTGTTTTGAACAGGCGCCCTCTAGTGGACAGAAAAGTTGCATAGTATACCTTTAATGACATTTTCCCATTTTCCGTGACCTAATCTAAAATGAGAACTATTTACAGTTAATAAGTTGTTAACAAAGCAATTAAACAATAACAATTTGGTTAATTACAGTGATAATGAATGAAGAACTCACTATTTGTATATAGCCTATTAATAGATTAACAATGTAGCGACTACAATATATGAACTATAAACTAATAGTTTGTTAATGATTTGTAAGTACTTTATTACTGTATACTCACACTGTAAAAAATGCCATGCCTCTCCAATTTGAAATGTTCTAGTGACTGGTCACATCTAAATATTGAATTTCTGTGAATACAATTTAATTCACAGAAATTAAATTTGTCCAACTAAAAAATGTAGATGTGACCAATCACTAGAACATTTTAAATTGGAGACCTGAATATTTTTTTATGAAGTCTTACCAAACCATAATATATTAGCTCATCCATGAACATGATTTCTGAACGAGTCCTATTGGAATCGCCATTGGCTGTGGAGGTGAAGCTCCCATGATTCCATGCTCATTCATTCTGTACTTAACAATTCCTTTAGAAAGAACAATAATATTTTACCCAATAGTTTGTGTTAAGTATTTTAATGCTTATTAGAATTTTGTGGTGGATTATTACCATAATATCAGTGTGGATTATTGACTGTGTTGCCACAATGACATGCTCTCCCCACAGTTGTGAGTTGAATCTCATGTTTTTGTAGGATGCATTGAGTTACAGTCTGTAGAGTGTTACAAATCAGTCACTTATAAGGCTGTCTTTCCTTTAAAATGTTGGCTTATTGAGAATTTGTTTTTGTCTTACTTTTGCATCTACTTTTAAATGAGAACACCTGCATAACACATTATTTGCACACAATTGAAATTTTATAAACACAAGCATCTAGTGGAAAGCTTTCAGGGACTGTCAAATTCAGTTTCATCATCCCGTCCTCTGGGATGAGAGATGAGACCTTCAGACATTGATACTGATACACAGAAGCCTGCAAAGTAGACACAATCTCATTCTTGCCTTTAGCTACCACGCATATTGTCCATGGAATCAATAGTAATAACGGGAAACCATGGCCTTGTTTCGTGAAGGGCAGTCGACCTAAAGAGACACGCCACTATGTAAAAGTGAAGCTTAACTCTGAGACTTTCTCAGACTGAAAGCCGCAAAGCATAACATTCAAGAGAAAAGGTGTCAATCAACAAGTTGTCATCTCAAGCTAATAATAAATGAGCACAGACATAAGCTTTTTTCAGACAACATTTGTAGATTAATAGCACCATGTTAGGAGTTTAAGTGGAGCTTCATCCGCTAAAGGACTTCAAGGCGACAGTTCAGCTAATGGAGCCCTGAAGCTCATTAGCACCAGCAGTAAATGCATCATCTCAACCAGGGTTGCTTTTAACTTTGCTTTTTTAACTTTGCCTTTCCCTCACTAACATACCTCCCTCTTGTTGACTTGGATGTATGCATTGCTTGCGTTGCACGAGTGCCCTCTAATATCGGATCTCATTCAGTGGGTTGAATTGGAACATCTTAAGCCCTTGATCACTTGAACAGAAGCTGCTCTTTGTAAATAATTGGAATCTGTTTTGGGAGCGACCTAGGCTCTTCCGTCCTGATGGCCTTCACCCCAGCAGAATCGGAGCGGCTCTTCTGTCGGACAACATCTCCAGGGCGTTACACATCACCATATGAACCATAGTAAGTCAAAGTCCAAATCACAGTCTTTGCTGTCCTAACTTAATTGACATAAGTAATGTAGAACATTATATAGAAACTGTGTCTATTCCTCGTTTAGTGAGGTCAAACATTAAATCTACTGTAAGATCTAGGAAAAATCTAATTGTGATTAAACCAGAAAATCTTAATATTAGTGAACAAAATCTATTTCTAAAACTAGGTCTTCTAAACATTAGATTGCTCACACCTAAGGCGGTTATTGTAAATGAAATGGTCACAGATAATAGTTTCGATGTACTTTGCCTTACTGAAACCTGGCTTAAGCCAAATGATTATTTTGGTCTTAATGAGTCTACTCCACCAGGATACTGTTATAAGCATGAGCCCCGTCTGATTGGTCGAGGCGGCGGTGTTGCAACAATCTATAGAGTTATTCTTAATGTTACTCAGAAAACAGGTCACAGGTTTCATTCGCTTGAAGTACTAGTGCTAAATGTTACGCTCTTAGATGTAAGAAATAAATCTGTATTATCTCTAGCCTTGGCTACTGTATATAGACCTCCAGGGCCCTATGCTGATTTCCTAAAAGAGTTTGCAGACTTTCTCTCAGATCTATTGGTCAACGTCGATAAAGCATTAATTTTTGGAGATTTTAACATGCACGTAGATAACACAAATGATGCATTAGGGGCTGCGTTTACAGATATATTAAACTCCTTTGGGGTCAAGCAAAACGTCACTGGTCCCACTCATCGTCTTAATCACACACTAGATTTAATTATATCACATGGAACCAACCCAACCGATATAGATATTATACCGCAAAGTGATGATGTCACTGACCATTACATGGTAACTTGCATACTGCGTACTGCTGAAATCTGTCATGTTGCACCACTGTATACGTTGCACGTTATCGACCAGGCAGAACAATCCTTCCAACCACTATAGATAGATTCTCAAACAGCTTACCGGATCTGTCTCAGCTGCTCAGTGAACCCAAACAAACAGATGAACTAGAGGAAATGACTAGCAGTATGAGCACCATTTTCTCTAGTACATTAGAAAATGTTGCACCAATTAGATTAAAAAGGTTAGAGAAAACTAAAGCACCATGGTACAACAGTGCTACACATGTTATCAAGAGAGAAACTCGTAACTTAGAGCGTAAATGGAAACAAAGTATTTTAGAGGTCTTTAGAATCGTGTGGAAAGATAGTACGTCACGTTATAAAAAGGCCCTAAAAGCAGCCAGGGCTGAGCATCTCCGCAAACTAATAGAAAATAACCAAAATAATTCAAGGTTTTTATTTAACACCGTGGCTAGATTAACAAATAAACAAGCATAGCCTGAGCAAAATATTCCATTAGTAGAAATGATTTTATGAATTTCTTCACTGAGAAAATAGAAAGCATCAGAAACAGAATTGTAAATGTACAATCTTTAATGACGTCTTACGATTCAACCTCAATTATCGCCCCTCAAGAACTACTACACCGCTTTACAACTATAGGACAGGAAGAGCTAAATAAACTTATCATTGCATCTAAACCAACAACATGTTTATTAGATCCAATACCCACTAAACTACTGAAAGAGCTGTTACCTGTAGTGGAAGTCTCAATATTATTAACTCGTCTTTATCTTTAGGTCATGTTCCAAAAATATTCAAGTTGGCAGTCATAAAACCTCTTATTAAGAAGCCACAATTAGATCATAATAACCTATCAAATTACACACCCATTTCAAATCTTCCATTTATGTCTAAAATACTAGAAAAAGTTGTGTCCTCTCAATTGTGCTCTTTCTTACAAGAAAATTATATCTATGAAAAATCAGGATTCAGGCCGCATCATAGCACTGAATCTGCACTCGTTAAAATCACAAATGATTTACTTCTAGCTTCTGACCAAGGCTGTATCTCAATACTAGTTCTACTCGATCTTAGTGCTGCGTTCGATACTATAGATCATAAAATACTCTTAGATCGACTTCAAAATTACACTGGTGTTCAGGGACAGGCATTAGATAGTACTTATCAGACCGCTACCATTTTGTCTGTCTAAATGGTGAAAAATCAAAGATAACGTCAGTAGACTATGGGGTGCCGCAAGGATCTGTGTTAGGCCCTCTGCTATTCTCAATATATATGCTGCCACTTGGTAATATTATAAGAAAACATGGAATTAATTTCCACTGTTATGCTGATGACACTCAATTATATATTTCATCACGACCAGATGAAAACGCTAAATTATCTAAACTGACAGCGCGTGTTGAAGATATTAAATACTGGATGACATGTAATTTTCTGCTATTAAATTCAGAAAAAGGTGTATTACTTATTGTTCCAAAAAACTGCCCACAAAACCTCTCACAATACAACTTTAACTTGGAAGGACGTCCTGTCACTTTATCCACTACAGTAAAAGACCTGGGTGTTATATTAGACCGCAACTTGTCTTTCGAAAATCATATTTCATATGTTACAAGAACGGAATTTTTCCATCTTAGAAACCATGCTAATCTGCGTAACATGCTATCTATTTCTGATGCAGAAAAGTTAGTTCATGCATTCATGACCTCGAGACTAGATTACTGTAATGCTTTATTAGGTCCTGCATCCTCAATAAACAAGCTACAGTTAGTCCAAAACGCAGCTGCTAGAGTTCTTACTAGGTCAAGAAAATATGATTATATAACACCAATTTTATCATCTCTGCACTGGTTACCTATTAAGTTCCATATCAATTACAAAGTATTGCTACTGACATATAAAGCCCTAAATGTTTTAGCTCCAGTGTATTTAACGGATCTTCTATCGCCCTACAATCCAACGCGCTCTTTAAGATCACTAAACTCGAGGCTTCTGGTCATTCCTAGGATATCTAAGTCCACTAAAGGAGGGAGGGCATTTTCACATTTAGCTCCTAAACTCTGGAATAGTCTTCCTGATATTGTTCGAGGTTCAGACTCGCTGTCCCAGTTCAAAACTAGATTAAAGACGCATCTCTTTAGCCAAGCATTCACATTATAATTACCTTTTATACTACAGTTAAATCGGATAAAAAGCATTAATATTCTGAACAGCAGCTATGCTAATTATTTCCCATCTGCTTTTCTGTTGTGATCTCGGGACACTAGTCCCGAGGTAAATAGTTTGTCAGCTCCAGTTTGTATCCAGCCTCTCATGGAGACTTCAGATGCCCCAACACCTGTGATGAGACGACTCGACGCCTGTGATGAGACGACTCAATGCCAGCTTTGTTATGGCCTAAATTAATACATGATTGATTAACTTTTTCTAACATTTTTCAATGTACATTTATGAAATGCACTTTCTGTAAAGCTGCTTTGAAACAAAGTGTATTGTGAAAAGCGCTATACAAATATATTTGAATTTAATTTAATTGAATCTGCTATGGAGCTGATTTATTATTTACATTTTTCCCTTATGAATTTGAATGTTGCACCATTCCATACCTGTAGCCATATAGGCATATAATGAGCATATGATGAGCTCAGATGTTTTGTTTGTTTCATACGGATTACATTCTCAGAGAATGTTTTCAGTTTGAATTGGGTCATCTAATATAGACATTTCACGGTTAGTGGAAATATATTTGTCTTGTGATCACTGATTTAGGTCCATTTTGTGACGTGCTTCAGAAATAAGTTCACAGAGACCAAGATTGGAAGAAAGCTCACGTTTGTTTTCCTTTTTTTACTAAAGCACAAAGTCTTGCTGCTATTGTGAGTTTACACTAATAAAAAGACCCTTTACCGTTTTGAACAATGCCTTACTAGTGTGTTTTAACAAGAAATGTTTTTTATAGAAGATTTACTTACAGGTATTTAGGGTGTGTTCACACTTGTCATGTTTGGTTCGATTAAAATGAAACCTTGTGCGATTACTCGGTTAGTGCGGTGTGAAATCAATGGAGCACCCTAGGCGTCATTTTTTTTACCCGCATTTGTGCAGAAGCCCATAGTTTCCGAAGGCCAGAGGGTATATTATTGAGACGTTTTCTGTTTCAGGTATGCCAGTCTATGTACCTGGTATTACACTGTTTGATGATGCTTTTTGAATAGGCAAACTAAAACTAAAAGACATAAGCATAGATGTGTGAGAGATAAGAATAGGTGTGTGAGGAAATATCATTTAGTTGTTTAAAAATAAATGACGCAGTTTATGAGAACAGTTCCTAGTTTTTAATTGAGCTCCATCAGATGAGGCATGCTACACTCACTCACTTTTTACTGTCAGTGTCAAGGACTATTTTTCAAGTATATAATGATTTTTACAATGATATATTTGTGACTTTAATATTTCTGTCAGGACCACCATCATCAAAGATGATTGACTTCCTAAAAAGTGTTTTCATTATGTTTAAGAAGGGGTTGTAGTTACAGGTTGTTGTTTTTTATGGTGCAAACCAGCACAAATAGAGCACAAAGGGTTTGGAGCAATTTGGATGCCATGGGGTGGACAGTGATCTCACAGCTCCCAAATTATATTTCTTATCTTTAAGGAAAGGAAATAGATACACTGTTCATTTTAACAGCACAAATAGAGCACAAACAAATTATACTGGTTGTGTGTGATTTAGACGAAATGGGGTAGAGAGTGGCGTCACACCTCCCGAACTATATTGGTTACATCGGTGGAAGGAAAATTGTTACAGTGTTTGTTTTAACGGCACAAACCAAGCACAAATGAATGGCACTGGTTTGGAGAGATGTGAACAACATGGGGAGGAGAGTGATGTTACACAAGCAAAAATAATAATGTTCAATATCTCAAACTACAAACCAGCATTAATGTTTGTTTTTGCGGCACAAATCAGCACAACCGTAGCACAAACAAATAGCATAATTTTGGGGATTATTTTGTTTTTTTGGGGTGCCAACTTAACAGAGGTTAATCCTACGCAATAAAGCTGCTGATAATACTGAATGGACCATATATTAAGATGCTGTGAATGGTGTCGTATTCCTTGGTAGACGTGGATAAGCTGAGAGTCATCTGATGCGAGCTTGACTGACGTGACCTGCCACTCTATGCTTGACATGTATTGTGTGGTAACCGTTTTATAAAAGCAGTTAGTTGCTCGATGCATTCTGAATACAATCATGGCTAAAAGGGTTGCAGGCCCTAACAACGCTTTCAACTATAGGTACAAAGACTTTGGACATGAATGTCTCTGGTATATTCCACACATTGATGAAACTGCTAATTGCAAAGTGTTTTCTTCACCCTGTGAATTCACTAGTTTTTAAAACTCCATTGAGGTTTACACTAATTGGTCTCAATTGTACTGCCAGTTGAAGCCTGTTGGTGCCCGATTTGTAGTTTGAGTCATCATTCATTATTAAAGCGGTTCAGAAACCTCTTCACCGCATCACTGAGTTCATCGATAAAAATAGGATTTTCAACTGGGATTCCATATAGCAGAACCCGAAAGGTCACCAAATTGATTGGTTTTAATATACATAAGATCCAGTTTTTCATTTCAGTCTGCTACCGTTGCAACACAAACCTCTTTAGGCAACAGGGCCAATCGGCAGTGTGGCAAGCTTCACTCTTGACTACGTGGAGTGTTTGTCTTGTGGAGAAGTGATACTCGAGAATGGGCCTTGAACTTTACAGACAGTTTCTAGCAGTTGAGCTCAAAATAGACGGCATCAGAGAGTGCCATATATACAAATGGCTTATTGATTTTTGATCACCATACAATGACATTCAGCTCATCAGTGGAAATTTTAAATGATATTTGAAAATGTCACGCTCCTTTTTTCTACTCAAGGAAATCAAATCTTCCTGCATGTGAAAGGATGAGTGTCTGATTGTATTGGGATATATAAAAAAATAAAATCATCAATTACGCTGATGAAAATAACTCACAATGAGGCCATGCAGCTGAAGAAATTTGTATTAATGCATGCTGTTTAATGTATATTTAATTCACAACCCCTCTATGGAGCCAATCAATGACGTATAATGGACGCATTTATTGCATTTGAATGAAGCACCACGAACACTTCATGAAATACAAACTCTGACCTTGCAGAGCATCCGCAAACGAAACCCCTGTGTACTCTTTCTAGAGACTGCAGCACATTTTCCAGATATGTGCACACAGAAACCTCTCGCAGGATAGCTTCAGACATTAAGGACCATGGGGAAATCGGTACACAGCACTCTGTCGAATTATGTGTCAGTATAGCACTTGCTTGGTTGTCTCAAAAGGACTGCTACTCTGACAGGACTCAATGCATTTGATGTTGCTATGAAATCCCACACGGAATTAGAACTCTTTATTCATAGCAGTGATCCGGGTGAAAAATCACCTTTACATCGAGGTAAAGACCTGGTCACTGACTGGTCTGTCATCCTCACGGCAGAGACAGATGAGGACATGTGAGCAATACAGTGGTTTTATAGAGCCTTTCCTTTCCAACAAGAGGGCCAGTCTTACCTGTCATGGTTATTTGAGCTTAGTGCGTTACTAAAAGTGCAAATAAATATTTATTCATCGAATGACTGATAGGTCATCTTCAGGGGAAATAATTGCTACAATATAATTCATGGACATAAAGGAAGCCCTATTCCACTGATGATTTTTTTAGGCATTTTTAGGATCACAACTGGCTGTGTTCTTAAGTCAGTCGTGACAAACCTCCGTTCAAAAGCTTCAAAAGTTCCCATGATGATGAAGCACTTGTGGGTTGCAGTCAATTTTTTGGAAAACAGCTTTAGCTTCTCTCTTAGCGCTTCAAAGAGAACAAGATAACGTTTCTGCTCGACTGCTTTAAGATAACTCACTGATAAATAGGTAATGTAACAAATCTTTGTTAAATATTTATGGTAGTGTTAAAATATAAATCTTAAATTACATACATCTTTGAAACATACATCTTATTTAAACCATTGTCCGAGCAATTGTTTTGAGTTGACACTGACAAATATGTTGGAAATCAAAATGCTCAAATATACGCAAAGCAATATATACTACAATATATAGAAAATGTCAAATGTTTGATTGTTTATAACATTGCAAAATGTATGCTATATTATTGCTCAGTGAAAATTACTTGTTGAATTTACTTAAAAAAGCATGGTCAAGTGGTTCCACGCAACTATATTGAGTAATTTTTACAAATAACAATGTATAAATATACTCATTATTAGTAGAAACAACTCAGTCATTTTAAGTTCATGTAGTTACATTAGTTTTTTAAGTAATGTAAACAAGGATGATTTGAGTGCAACTAACAACAGTGAAAGTTCATTTTTTATACATACAACTATACAGTACCTGCATACACACTCACGTAAAGCAATAAGTACTATATTGTTGCACAGCTCATATATACATTTGGATTTATAAGTATATACGACTTTATTTGTAGAATGTAGTGTAATCAACAATGTACATGTATTTAGTGTGTATTAGTGTTACCTGCTGATTTCAATTTATGTACAGTGTAATCTCTAATTGTCATACCATTTTGCTTATCTTTGAAGTAGACTTTTTTATGTACCCACTCCACAGTCCAAAGTCTTTTACTCTTGAATACGGGTGAATCTCCAGTTGTCACTGATGATTATCTTTCTGGATTACAATCCGCCATCAAAATAAATGTAATTATTCCAGCTTCTGTGAGAAAGACTATAAATGATTCGCCACCTGCAGCATCCTCACATGCGATAGCCTACTAGCCGGACTCTTTCTTTATGTATACAGATGGGACTTAATAGCGCAAAGACCAAGGCGCATTCTCAAATTTCCCATGGAAACCAACCAGTACCACTCAGATTTTAACACATTATTATAAGCTTACCATTATGATTCAGACTAAGGTAAGAAGATAATTTTGAACACTGGCTGGTTATGTACTTGCAAAATTTTTTAACCAAAAAGTTATGGACTGCAACTTTAACATTAATTAAGAATTAACAATACTTCTACAGCATTAATTCATCTTATTTAAAGTTAATTTCCCCATTAACGTGTTCATTTTATTGTATTGTGGAAAGCACTAGGCTATACAAATAAAATTGTGACTTGACTCAATATAGCAAGATATTATTGCTAAGAGTTTTACACCAAAAAAAAAGGACATATAACTAAATATCATTAAAATGATATACAATACAACGTTGAATATTTATAGTGCTTTCAGTGCTCTATGCGCTTTACAACCAGTAAAACACAGACACATGCTAACAAACACATAGGAATATACACATTTACACGAATTCACCTCCATGTCTTTGGGTTTTTGCATTAACTGGACCAAACATACAAAATACCGTTTGTTAGCGTGATTTTAGCTAAAAATATTTTACTGCTAATCTGAAATATGTCATTGTAAAGTAATGACGTTTTTTTTTTGTTCTTAATGCTCATTTCCCTACACCTATAGGCTATAAGATAGCTGCTAGGTAAGAGATACAAAGATGTCCGTCATGCAAATTGACTTGTTTTAAGTGACTCTGGCCATACTCAGACATAAAATTGGTGACCATTTTCCATCCCAATTTTCACTCTATATCATGAACATTTGAAGGGGCATTACCTCTTTCAGAAACACATTGCTGTGATTGACAGATTGAATTGCCATTGTTACACACCATATCCATACCCTTCCCAACAACATGTGTCATGCTCCTTTTTTAAGCATGCTGGAGATGGCCAGTGCTGTATTAGAGCCATATATGTTTGAGTCGGTCAGAATAAAACCAATGCAACCACAATGATTACCTGCAAGGACAAATTACTTGGTACTGCCGTAACTTTCAAAACAATATAATAGGAAAAACCAGCAGCACGTTGAGAATAATTAGGAAAGAGTCCATTGTCAAATGAGACAAAAAACAATATTTGGGTTCAGTCGCTCAGGTGCTTCGTTAAAAATAAACCCCAGCCATGCATTTCTGATCTTTTGGAATGGTATGCTATTTATAGAAGTGCAGTTTGTCGACATCCAGGGACAGAACAATTTCGGACAGTCTTAATCGACAGCAGTATCACTCTTGTGTTTGAAGGACAGACATGAGTTGTTAAGAGCACCTTGCTGATTTACACAGGCATATTAAGGGGCTTGTATAGAGGAAAATTGTGACGCCACAAAGGGGGTGATTTCAAATCCTGGCGTTTCTGAAAGATTGAAAACAAAAACTCATATTTTGACCTGGGGAGTTATGCTGCGTTGAGCCTGTAAATTACGACTTCAAACCATGACTCACGACTGTGTAGCATTCCAGGGAAAGTCACGTCAAACTGCCTGAGCGCCAGGAATTGTGGTAGCGAGATGTAAACAAAGCATGCCGGACCGTACGGGTATTATGCTCATATCGCCAAAGATGCTTACTGCTTGCTTATTTGAGGGGAATGGTGGAGAGAGAGAAAAAAACGCTGCTTAAGGCAAGAGAACGTGTTAAACCTTTTATTTTACATTATTTGTATATTTGGAAATGTATTTGGTATTAATGTATTCTTGCACTCAATGGACTGAAAACTAGCTAACGCTAGTTGCTGAAAAGCTGCTGATAAAACTAGCTAACGCGAAAAGCTGCTGATAATGCATAACATTTGCGGATATATAATGTTAGAGCAAATACCTTATTTTAACAAACAATTTGTTTTTTAATGCATGACTTCCATTAACACCGCATCCGTAGGGGCTGCCATTGTTGTTTCGCAGGCTATGTGACGTCAGAACTCGTAACTGGGAGTACATCGATCTAGTACGAGTTCACGGGTGGGAAGTCACAGGTTTAACAGCCGTTCCAGTGCACTTTCACGGGTAGAATGTTGGAAAAACACGGATCACGTGTTGCCTGGAATGCGGCATTAGCTTTGTGGTATGACACGTGTGTAAGTATCAAGGACATTTTGAATTTTCATATCATGATCCCTTTAAGGAAAGATATCATAAAATGGATGAAATACCAGCTCTACTTCCAATATTCTTTAAAAAAAATTAATGTCAACGGATCAGAGTGCAAAACTATGACACTAACAGGGATGTTCAATATCAAGTTTAAGATCAATATACCGCAGCCAAGTTTCATTACACACATACAACAAATATTCCTGTTGGAGATTTTTCTCGAGTTGACATCACTTGGAAAAGAGGTTGACAGAATTTAAACTTTAAAAAAGAGTATGTTATCTAATACTTTTTGGCTTCATAAACTTTTTTTTACTCCCTTGGAGATATGAGAGCTAAGGTGTAAATATTCGGTTTTGATGATCATTCTAATTTTTGTGTGACTGATGTCAGAGATTTTGTTCACACTTTCCAAATTTTAATGACATATTCCAAATGTAAGAGTGAAGCACTATACATCAAACAAACACGACTTTCAATTTGTGCAGTGCATTTGTTGCTGTCTAATGTCTTTCTGCCAAGATTTCTCCTTGAAGACTGACCATGTGAGGGGATTTTGAGTCACAGAATTACCACTGGCTTGTTTTCCCCATCTATATTTGATGAGAGGGGTGATTGTGGCAAGGGTTGAGTCATGGAGCAAAAGCCTCTGGGAGCACAGATGGAGTCAGAGCCAATGCTGCGGTGGTCTCCATAGAAATATGATTCAATAATGAGGTAAATCACTTTTATAAGTGGTTACTGTACTACATGTGGACAAAAAGTTTTCAGGTTTTTTTGGGCTATCTATTACTAATACTAATCTACAAGGATGCAGACAGCATGAGTTGTTTACAGAATATATATATATATATATACCGATCAGGCATAACATTATGACCACCTTCCTAATTTTGTGAAGCTTTCAGTCCAGCTTGCCTTCTCATAGTGCATCCTGGTGCCATGTGTTCCCCAGGTAAGTCACGCATATGCACCCGGCCATCCACGTGATGTAAAAGAAAACGGGATTAATCAGATCAGGCCACCTTCTTCCATTGCTCTGTGATCCAGTTCTGATGCTCACGTGCCCACTGTTGGCGCTTTCGTCAGTGGACAGGGGTCAGCATGGGCACCCTGACTGGTCTGCGGCTAGACTATTCTGACACGCTCAAATCCTTATGCTTGCCCATTTTTTCCTGCTTCTAACACATCAACTTTGAGGACAACATTTTCACTTGCTGTCTTATATATCCCACCTAGTAACAGGTGCCATGATGAAGATTCACTCCACCTGATACATATGTTTGCATCAGCTCTGCAATTCACAGGTATCATATTGACAGATGTCTCCAGCCTAACCATCAAATCCTTTGGATTTCATATAAAAATCAGTCTACAGGTGATAACCTAGGAAGTCAGGGAATGTCTTGTTTCGTTACAAGCTATTCACAAATTGGCAACACAAAAAGCGATTGCTAAATAAAAATACTTACATAGACTATAGCCCATGATATATTTCATCTTTTTTAGTAGTGTTTTATTTTATTTTACAATCAGTTATTTTAATTTTAATGACAAACCCTGGGAAACCCTGCACTAGAAGATCCAGCCCTTATATTTTGCTGTAGATTCTGTAAAATGACACACAATACCGTATTGTTCAAAATAATAGCAGTACAATGTGACTAACCAGAATAATCAAGGTTTTTAGTATATTTTTTTATTGCCACGTGGCAAACAAGTTACCAGTAGGTTCAGTAGATTCTCAGAAAACAAATGAGACCCAGCATTCATGATATGCACGCTCTTAAGGCTGTGCAATTGGGCAATTAGTTGAATTAGTTGAAAGGGGTGTGTTAAAAAAATAGCAGTGTGGCATTCAATCACTGAGGTCATCAATTTTTTGAAGAAACAGGTGTGAATCAGGTGGCCCCTATTTAAGGATGAAGCCAACACTTGTTGAACATGCATTTGAAAGCTGAGGAAAATGGGTCGTTCAAGACATTGTTCAGAAGAACAGCGTACTTTGATTAAAAAGCTGATTGGAGAGGGGAAAACCTATAAAGAGGTGCAAAAAATGATAGGCTGTTCAGCTAAAATGATCTCCAATACCTTAAAATGGAGAGCAAAACCAGAGAGACGTGGAAGAAAACGGAAGACAACCATCAAAATGGATAGAAGAATAACCAGAATGGCAAAGGCTCAGCCAATGATCACCTCCAGGATGATCAAAGACAGTCTGGAGTTACCTGTAAGTACTGTGACAGTTAGAAGACGTCTGTGTGAAGCTAATCTATTTTCAAGAATCCCCAAAGTCCCTCTGTAAAAAAAGGCATGTGCAGAAGAGGTTACAATTTGCCAAAGAACACATCAACTGGCCTAAAGAGAAATGGAGGAACATTTTGTGGACTGATGAGAGTAAAATTGTTCTTTTTGGGTCCAAGGGCCACAGGCAGTTTGTGAGACGACCCCCAAACTCTGAATTAAAACCACAGTACACAGTGAAGACAGTGAAGCATGGAGGTGCAAGCATCATGATATGGGCATGTTTCTCCTACTATGGTGTTGGGCCTATTTATCGCATACCAGGGATCATGGATCAGTTTGCATATGTTAAAATACTTGAAGAGGTCATGTTGCCCTATGCTGAAGAGGACATGCCCTTGAAATGGTTGTTTCAACAAGACAATGACCCAAAACACACTAGTAAACGGGCAAAGTCTTGGTTCCAAACCAACAAAATTAATGTTATGGAGTGGCCAGCCCAATCTCCAGACCTTAATCCAATTGAGAACTTGTGGGGTGATATCAAAAATGTTGTTTCTGAAGCAAAACCAAGAAATCTGAATGAATTGTGGAATGTTGTTAAAGAATCATGGAGTGGAATAACAGCTGAGAGGTGCCACAAGTTGGTTGACTCCATGCCACACAGATGTCAAGCAGTTTTAAAAAACTGTGATCATACGACTAAATATTAGTTTAGTGATTCACAGGATTGCTAAATCCCAGAAGAAAAAAAAATGTTTGTAAAAAATAGTTTTGAGTTTGTACAGTCAAAGGTAGACACTGCTATTTTTTTGAACACACCCCTTTCAACTAATACCCCAATTGCACAGCCTTAAGAGCGTGCATATCATGAATGCTGGGTCTTGTTTGTTTTCTGAGAATCTACTGAACCTACTGGTAACTTGTTTGCCACGTAGCAATAAAAAATATACTAAAAACCTTGATTATTCTGGTTAGTCACATTGTACTGCTATTATTTTGAACAATACTGTAGGTGAACATACATTTCATGTCATAGCTGTTATTATATCATGTATTTTAGGATAACTGGAGTGCTGTATTGACCAATCTGCATTCACAGCAGAATTCAGGTTCCCTCTGAGAAATTTGCCTTATAATAAAAACCCTCACAGAATGCTGAGTTTTCTTAAGGATGATGCCATTACCAGCAAGCCCACATATTTATGCACTAAAAACATGACTCAAGCATGCTGTCCAAACTGTAAGATCTTCAGCAGGAACACAATACAAGACCCTGATGCTTATGTGAAGTGAAAAAATGGGTATGAACCGCAACAACAATTGGTAGGCTAGTTAAAAAAATAAAGGTTTCGTGGGTTGATATGAAAGGATGTTTGCGTGGTGATGAATTTTTGGCAAGCCTACTACAATAAACTGACACAAAATAAGTATCCTCTGCATTACTGAGAGTTTAAGTCATTGTGGTGGCTCTGAACCAAGCTGTTATACATAATTACCCCTCAGATTTCTCTTGGAAAAGTTCAATAATACATGCTTAAAAATGTCCTCGATAATTACTGTGTAACAAGGCATAGTGACAGTACATCTAAAGTTTGCTTAAACAACTTTGGGAACAAATTATCTTGAGGGAATACTTTTCCACATTATCTTCTGGGAAAGAAAAAAAAATCAGGAAGTGTCTGTTTTATTTACTAAACATACTAGACAACATCTGACAACCACCAGGGAGGAGTGTTCTGCTGACTGCCTCCAAGGCCATCTAAACACTCTGAACGTGAAAGCGTGCATTATTTATGGCTCTGTTAAGACTCCAAGTCACAATGGAAATAGCACAAGCACATTCAGTTTTCAATTTACAACAAAATATAACCCTTATGCTGGCACTGCCCAAGGAAAAGAAAAACCCAAATAAGATTGAATATTTCAGTGGAAACTTTTGATGAAGTCTTCTGCTTCTCCTTTGTGATTCTTCTCTGAAAAAAGACCCCAGCAATCTCACGTTTCCTCTAGCTTCAGAACAGATCTCAACAATGTCTCAAACTGTGCTCAGACTTCTGAAATCTAAAGTCAGAGATTTCCGTTTGAACTCATATATTTCTCGACATTCCAAAAACAAATGATTTGAGCTATCCACATCAATGTCACATATTATGTTTAGGAGACACATCTGCTGAGACAAAGTTGACACATAAATGAAACAACAGAGCTCAAAGTCCCCTGAGCTCTGAAAGAGTATGTTTCTAAGCAATGAAATGTACCTCTGGGTATTTGGCATACAGTGGTGGTCAAAATTGTTGGCAACCCTGGTAAATATGATCAAATATGTCTGTAAAATTATTATCTTTTTGATCTTTTATTAAAAAAATCACAAAAATCTAATCTTTCATTGAAGAAAAATAATTGAAAATGGGGTGGGTAAATCACATTATTAAATAAATGCTTTTCTCCAAAACACGTGGGCCACAATTGTTGGCACACTTTTATTAAATACTTTTTGCAACCTCCTTTTGCCGAGATAACAGCTCCGAGTCTTCTTTTTCTTCTGCCTGATGAGTTTGGAGAACACCTGACAAGAGATCAGAGACCATTCCATCATAATCTCTCAATATAACTTCAGATTCCCAGCTCCATGTTGGTGCTAGTTCTCTTTAGTTTACCCCACTCATTTTCTATAGGGTACAGGTCAGGGGAATGGGATGATCATGGAAAAAGCTTCATTTTGTGCTCAGTGACACATTTTTGTGTTGTTTTGGATCATTGTGCTGATGGAAGATCCAACACGGCCCATTATAAGATTTCTAGCAGAGGCGTTCAGGTTTAGATTTTTTGTCTGTTGGTTTTTGCAAGAATCCATGATACAATGTGTCTGAACAAGATGTCCAGGACCTCCATAAAAATAGGCCCTCAACATTAAAGATCCAGCTGTATTTTTAGCTGTGGGCATGGGGTACTTTTTGTCCCTGTTTGCACCAAACCATTCTGGTGGATTTCCTACCAAAAAGCTCTTATTATAGTTTAATCTGACCAAAGAACCAGATCCCTTTTGAATTTCCAGTCGTTTCTAACAACTGAGTATAGTGGAGTTTGTTTCTGGATGAGCGAGGAGGATTTTTCTTGAATCTCTCCAAACAACATGTGGTGATGTAGGGGTTGTTTGATTTTTTTTCTGACCCAAAGACTCAACTAATATCTGCAATTCTCCATCTGTGATCCTTGGAGAGTCTTTGTCCACTCGAACTCTCCTCCTCACCGTGCATTAGGACAAAATAGACACACGCCCTTTTCCAGGCAGATTCATAACATCTTTAGTTGATTGGAACTTCTTACAGCCACTTTCTATTTTGTGAAGCTCAACAATCTTTTGCTGCACATCAGAACTATATTCTGTGGTTTTACTCATTGTGATGGATGATTAAGGGAATTTGGCCTTTGCAGTTCCTCATATTTATACTCCTGTGGAGCAAGACGTCATAGCTGGACAATTTCATGCTCCTAGTCACCCTGGTGTGCATATTAATAGAAAATGTAAATATTAATGTAAATATACTTAAGAGATATTTTACTCATAATAAATTCTAGGGGTGGCAACAATTGTGGCCAACGTGTTTTAGAGAAAAGCGTTTATTTCATAATGTGATTAACCCCCCATTTTCAATTCTTTTACTTCAATGAAAGGTTGTATTTTTGAAAGGTGGCCAATTTTAGATTTAAGTGTGAACAGGTCTTGATCCTGACCTGACCCACATGCGCAAAAAGTAAAGTGATGTGAAGACCAAGTATGGTATATATGGTATAAATATAATTTGTCCTCTGCGTTTAACCCATCCAAGTTAGTGTACACACATTAGGAGAAGTGAGTAGTGAACACATACTGCAATCCGTGAACACACACACACACCTGGGGCAGTGGGCAGCCATTTTGCTGTGGCGCCCAGGGAGCGATTGACGGTTGGGTGCCCTGCTCAATGGCACTTCAGTAATTTCCTGCCGGTATTGAGAATCAAACCCGCAACCTTCGGGTTACCAGTTTGACTTTCTAACCAACATCAACAAAGACTGCATGCAGCACACTGTCATTTGGAAGTAAAGACAGGGTCCACTGAAGTCAGCATTTATGCATTCTTTTAAAAGGTGATGCATCACAGAAGCCAGCAAATTTGAATGCAGATGAGGATGAGGAGAAAGAGAGCAGAGTTTTTGCTTGTAGCTGTCACAATATAACAGCTCACTTGTCCTTCACTGACTAACTTTGCTGGCATTTTCCATGTTCACTGAGTGACCTTAGTCAAGAGTTTTCTCTTAAAACCTATTCACAAAGCTGCTGAGGTCAACTATTACTAAGGAACAGAGGGCAGGGTTGACCTCGTTGCTATGGATGTGGTCATCATGCTTACTAACTATGACCAGATTGGCTGATAGGGGAGGGGTCTCTGTCAATTATTTAATCATAGAAATATTGTAGAACGAGGTATCATGCTGCCATATTCAAATGAAGATTTTAAAAAGTAGGCCAAGACGAACATGACTGACTGAAAGGGAACTTTGGAGTGACTCCCATCAGTACAGAATTGTGACGAATGTTGATCTAGAGTGACGTAAAAGTCGTCTGAATTCTGATATAATTGAACTAGTATATGTTCAGCGAATTGTCAGCCTCTTACATGTATGCATCTCGAGAGATTGCAGAATTAAAGCAAATATTATGATTTATAAATAAAGTTTGTGAGGAGCACGTTCAAACTGTCTGTCTAATCAGCGCGAGAGGAGGTATAAACATAGCCGACTCACCTAGTTTGCTAGACAGTTTTCTGCATCCCTCCGCCACCCCGACACCTCACTCCTGGCTGGGGATACGGGGCAGAACTCTGGGTTTGGGCTAAATTGATCCCCTGGGACAGCACGCCAACTATGATTATATTATTTTACTCTATTCAATCATTTGTACGTGTGAACTTGTGAAAACAACTGCCACAGGTAATCTGACATTATTTATTAAATGTTTTTTGGGGGGGCATTTTGTCGTAGATTAAAATCTACAAATCAAAATATGCATTTATGAAGAAAAGATTCAGCACCCAATCGCTATAGCCTCAATGGTGTGCAGTGTCTTTGGGCGGATTGCGGCAACATCCATTATGATTTGGTCTCAGTGATTTAAGCTAGTGACTCCTAGTGTTTCACAGATTTAGGAGCTAGTTTTAGTGCTAAAATGCTTTGTGAAATACTGACACGCCCATTTTTAAGAGTTTCCCCTAAATCGGCAAGTTAGGAGCTACTTTTAGCCTGAAGATGTTTTGTGAATACGGCCCTTGAACATTTTATCTTAGCACTAAGAGTTCTCCTATATAGCAGTAAAAGTTCTTAAGAGTTGATGAGAGTTGTCTCTTAATCTTTAATCTTAATTCACCTATTCTCAAAGCTGCAACATTTACTAAGGAATAGAGAGAAGTCTTAACCACTTCAGCTCTGCGCCCTACCCGTGGGTCGAAAATTGCATAAGTCATAATTATTCGAAAAATGCTGAGCGTAAGGGTGGGGTTGACCTTGTTGCTATGGATGATGTCAACACGCTTATTAACTATACACACAGTGATTGGCTGAAGGGGGAGAAATCTCTGTCAGTGATAGAAATATTGTAGAACGTATCATGTTGTTCAAATAAAGATTTGAAAATAAAAATGTTGCCATATTCAAATAAAGAGAGACGCCTAACATTTCGCAGATTTAGAAGCTAGTTTTAGCACTAAAATGCTTTATGGAAAAATTGTAGTCCTAAAAGTAAGACATGATTTTTAAGAGTTAAATCTGCATGTTAGGAGCTACTTTTAGCCTTAAGATGTTTAGTGAATACGGCCCAAGACCTGTATATGGTTTAGGACCACATATGGAAGTGGCACAAGTCAGAATAAAAAAGATAAAATTCCAGTTTTGGTTTGTGCTTTTAAACAAAAATATTGGGCCACTTTTTGCTACGTAGTTTGAACATAGCCTTAGAGCCAGAAATCATGGGCTATTTTTGAGAAATGACATTGCAGCATAGACACTCCATATTTAAGTGAGGTCTGAAAAGCCTGCACATTTCCCCCTGCGATATACTGGGGAGAGATGCGCCAGACGGGCTCCACAGTTTTGGATCCCAAAATTCAATCACCTAGAATCATTACATCTGAGCTGTCAGTGTACTGGCAGCCGTATTTGTAGGACGTCACTCTTTTGGCTCCAGGGGCACAGTGAGTAAATTATGAAGCTCAGATATTAAGAGAGGTTCCAACAACCCCCTCTGAGTTCCCATTCCACATACTTCATTCACGCCAGGACAGGACCCCACGGAAGGATGAATTCTCTTAATTGCTCATTATGTTTTTCAAGAGACAAATATACTGCTGAAATATTCATTCTTCTGGGGAATCTGAGGCTATGTTTACTTGCGACAATGTTCATTAAGACTGTATTCAGCATTTAGATGCCCCAAAATACATTATGTTTATCCTCAACTTCATGTTGTGAAGGTTTTTGGCTCCATCAAGAGGACATTGTGATATTACTTTGAGAGTGCTCACACTTTTCTGCTATGGTAAATATTTTTTGGGGTAAATTTATTTTGGAATGTCAATTTCTGTACAGGAAGCGGCTCAAAGAAAAAAACGGCTCAATATTTCAACCACTAATGCCCATGGAAAAATAGGTATATTGTTACATTATAGCAGGACATGTTGTTACACGTGGTTTAAGAGGGATACAACTTTTTGAGGGATAACGCTTTAAACAGCAAAATTGTGAAATGAGAAAAAATATCTAATCATTGCTTTGGTCAGCATACAAGATATTTTAATTATTTGATTGTAAAAAAAAGTCAAAACATTCCAAATGCATGCATACAGTACTGTGTGTGATAAGTGTTCGCTTGTCATCCAGCAGCTATTAAAAATATGATTAAATATTTTTAAAAAATTCAGGATGCACTGATTGCACTCAAAAATTTATAAAATTTAATTAAACCTCCTTTAAAGATAACTATTCTAATGAAATACATAACATTTCATCTGAAAATGCTTTCTAAATCAATACTTTTGTAATGTATCATAAAATGTGAAGTCAACAAATGTAAGCTAATTTATATTCACAACAAACAGCAATTCATACATTCAAGCTAAAGTATGATTTACAGATTACAAAAATTGTATTTAATGCAATTAATTGGACACAAGAGCATTTGCACGATTTTAAAATATTGTTTTCAACATTTTACAGTGATTAAAGCAGGTGTATTTGAACGGATTGTGAAATATGATGGTCAAGATGGTGGCAAGTCTTGAATACATGAAGCACGCAGTGTAAAAAAAAAAGTGTTTAAACTCAAAGTAACCCTTTAGTTTAGTCAACTCAAATATCCATCTTAACTGGATACAACTTAACTTTTCTGGTACAACTTAACTTTTCAAGTTGACTAAACTTAAAATTAAGGCAGCATGAACACTTTATTTAAAAAACATATTTTTAAGTTAAAAAATAAAAACACTCATTTGAAACAGAGTAGAGCTTTAGACCCTAGAAACAGTTTTATAGGAAGGCCAATACATCAGGACTTAACAAGCGGATGAACGACTAGACAAAGTGCGTTCACACCATGTCATATTTATCATAAATATCCTGACGTAAACATTCACATGATTGTAGAACTGGGGGATATTCCAGAAAGCAAGGTTAACCTACCGCCATATATGCCTTGAACTCTCGGTTGATAAACCCAAACCTTGCTTACTCGAGGTATGCTGGTTCCAAAAACGCGTCCGTGAGTAATTTCAGACAACTCAGATGTTAACCGTGAACACACAAGACATTCTCAACAGAATAATGAATCAGTGATTCATCATGGAAACAGAGAGCTAATTTACAGTAATTAAAGGTGGGGTAAGTGCTTTCTGGTAACCAATGTTGATATTTCAAATCACCAAAACAAACACGCCCCTACCCCAAGGGTCTCGCCAATATTTTGATAGCTCCGCCCCACACATACGTATGCAATCCAGACAACGACTCTGGCGGAATCTGCTGTGCCAGCCTGCCGAGGGTACGATGCCATCAATAAGTGAAAGCAATGTGTGTTACTATGTTAATCCAGGTCGAATGTTCAATGAAAAAGTCATCCCTTACATCCCAAAAACCCAGTTCTCATGAACAACTCGATAGCACGAGCACGACAGTCCAACTAATAGACATATTAAAATTATGACAAGATTAGAGTCTAATATCGATCACTAAAAGAGGAACCAAAGGAAACAAACATATATTAGGAGTTTATTGTCTTACTTTTCGGACAAACTGCGAGCTGAGGCTTGAAACAGACAGTGGTTTATAGGATGTGGAAATGAATGGGCATTTATTATCACTGAAGTGAATGATGATACGATTGCAAATGGACAAACAAGCGAACATGACACACGAGCATATTCAAGCAAAAGCTAGCATATATTAGTTCTGTGAAACAAAACAAAACCGATGTTACTTGCCTATTGAGAAGAAATAAAGCAACCTCAGCGTCCGATTACTAGCCTTCCGGCTCCTTGAGTTCTCTCCAACGCTGGAAAGCTGATACTTCTTGCCTGATTGTAAGCCTTCTTTTGTTCCATCTGCCATATCGCTCTTTCTGTCATCGCTCGGCTAATGTCCGTTCTGTGTGTTGTGTCTTTTGAATAATGACATGCACTGAGCACTCTTCTCACCATCATTAGTAGACACGCCCCTTAGTGCTGATTGGCTACAAGTTTGTTTTGGTACTCGGCCCAAGACATTTTTATAAAGCATTTTTGAAATAACACTTACCCCACCTTTATGACATGGTGTTAATGCAGCAACACACCTGGAAGGGCGGAGCTTAAAGCACCATCTGACAGAGGACTGGGTTTTGTAAACACGTTATGTGACCGAATCAGCCAACGATGTCTCAGTTATATTCACGCTGGGAAGTCTATCTCGTTGGACCCAAGTGTGTTGTACAAGTCCTGAAAATTTATACCAAAGCATTTAGTTCACCCCCAGGTGGTTTGATGCAGTATAGGTCATAAACCCTGCCCTCTCATTTAAAATGTAATGGAACGTGAGACAAACTAAACAAACAAATTACACTTGAAATAATTGTATCATTTTAGGCAGTTTTTATCATGCTGATGTAAGTTCAAGTGTTCGTTTTTTAAATAAGTTTGGTTTTAGTTAGTTATTTGATGCTATAAAAACAGGAGTGTGACGTCATGATTGACAGCTTCTCTGAGCGAAGTAGTCACTGAGGCACCAACTGACTTTTTTCGGGATTTTCAGGAGGAGATTGGAGCTTCAACTTTATTTTATTCATTTCCATAACTGCCTATTTCACACCGACAATGCGTTGTTCTGCAGTATACAGTACTAACCGATTCTGCTCTAGTGTGGGCACGGCCTAATACAGCGAATCCACTTCAGACTCACAGACTCGGGCTCCAAGATGTCAGCCCCACATTTGGACATTGGCGGCTTCACTTCTCTACAATGGAAGAGAGTGAAGGTGCCGTGTCTATAATTTTTTGTGTCTATGATTCGACCTATAGCACTGATGCGAACTGCGAAATGCAATAAATATGAACAAAATCTGCTCAAGTCATTACCATAGACTGTAAAAAAAGATGGACGACCCACCTTGATTCACTTCAATTTAGAAAAGTGAAGCCACCAATGCCCCAATATGGTACTGACATCTTGCACTAATTATTTTGTTCGGAGGCAGAGTCCGCGCAGTAGTGGGTGTGCCTAAAAACTAAAATGACAGAAACCATATTTGGAAAAAAAAAATTTGATGTGGAATTTGATTGTTTAGTTCAGCTCACATCCATTTGTTTACATGGAGAGGGCAGGGTTTATTAGCTATACTGCATCCAACCACCTGGGAGCAATCAAAACGTTTTGGCTTCACTTTTCAGGACTTGTGCAGCACACTTGGGTCAAATGAGGTGGGCTTTCCAGAGTATATATATATAAGACACTGTCGGCGCTTTCGGTCAGATAGGCCATAGGCTACATTATATTTTGTTTATTTCAATTAACCTTTTCTACATTTAAGTCTTCATAAATGTTTTTTTATATTTTTTTTATGAAGTGTGTTATTTATAAATGGATATATCCTAAAACTATTTTGTGAACAAAATAAATCAAGACAAGGCTACAGAAAGGTTAGGGGATCTCAGAATATACAGTGTGTTTGAGAGTACAGTAAGCTAGTTCAGAGCAAACACAGTATCGTATAGTAGGCTTGCAAAGACGTAATATGACATGACTTGTCAAAAGACATCTCGATCCCGGTGCGATAACGTATTCAACTTCACACCAGTCACTCATGAATATTTAAATGACACTCAGGTCCATCTGGCCAGGTGCAGATGAGGAGAGACAAGCGATTCAGCACTGGTCTGTCATGCACGTTACATTAAAATACACCAATGATGAATCTGTGAGTGTGTGCGCGCATTCATCAGATCATCTTACACCCAGGCTGCTGCAAGCGATCAATTTGACGGTTGCAGTATACGGTAGATATTGCATGAATTCTAGACCAGCTTTCTACTTTTAGCCACCCTCTGCATTGAAATGAGCCCATTACTGTTCACGACGCCCACCTTTAAATATAATGACCAAGACCTTACAATAGCCTAATTTAACAATGATTCTTTTGCCTTAGAAAACACCATTATTCATTTACATTACATTCTATGCCATAGTGGTTTTCTTCCAGATTGTGAGTTATATTAAGAGGTAAAAAAATCTGTCAAATTCACGTCAAAAAAAAAAAAAAAGACCACACGTGTAAAACATCCCATAAAATGAGCACAATCAACAAAACCTGGTATTAAATGTAGATTTTATTAATGAAAATTTGCCAAATATACACCCAATATCATCCAAGTAAATATTAAGTTCATATTTCAATATTCAAAGTGGTAATTTGTTAAGAGAATGATTAGATCAGGGTTGGATAGACATTATATATCTCCAAAAACTACACACGATACAGGTCAGTATGTTCATTGATCCATTTTGATTAGTTCTCTTTTCCATGAAGATTGCCCATTACAACAACTTTATTCAATGAAAAATCACTATAAAAACAGTTCATTTCAGGGCAAAGCTATGATTCTACCCAGGAAACCATGGCTGACATTTAGAATACATTATTCATTTGGAAACCATCTGAATGTAATGACATTTGAGTTGTAGTTTTTATTTGCTGAATTCCGTCTTTCCGTATTAATCCCTAAGTTTAGCTTGATAAAAAGCTTAAGACAGGTTTTCAAAAATGGACGTACATTGTGACACTACTGAACCAGGCCCGTATATTTCAGCATATTGAACAGCAAGCGCAAGGACACCAAAGAGATATCATATTCATCTTCCACTGACTGACTGCATGAGAAAATGAATCCCATGGAAATATTCCTGCCGTTCTACCGAACAAAAGATCTAGCCAGTGTACAAACGTTTATGTGAGTGTTCAGACTTCATTTGTCCGTTTGTTGAGATTCAACAGTTTTATTCCCTTAAATAAGATTGATCAATCCATTCCACAGGGAAATATCCAGTCTCACCAAAAACTCACTAAAGTGCTTTAAGCACCACCATACAGTAGTTACCAATCAGGTGCTATATACTATTATTTAAAAAATAATAATAAAAACAAACAATCAGAAAAAGAAATCAAATGACAAATAAACTTTAGTAATAAGCAAAAGCGTAAATGTACAACCTTCAGTGCATAAGATAAAATGATTAATGGACATTAATTTATTGAGCTATGCATGTATGACTATATAACAATGCCTCTTTGTCCAGATAACCATAAAGGTAGAATGTAAACATGACATCAGTTCATTTATTTGTGAACAAACTTGTTTAGACCACTTGCAGCTCTTGAATTTTTGTGAGGTCTACTGAAGACCTTTACAGGTGCAGTAAGCGATTTCTGAGAAGCGCTTTTGAAAGTGGATCGGACAGAGCACTAAAACACACTTGCAGCCAATCAGCAGTAAGGCGAATACACTAATGAGGTGGGGGTGGGTGCCTGTGCTGCATAGCGTGTTTGTGAATTTGGGGGCAGAGCTATCAAGATCGATCATTTCGGATAGGGGTGTATATGTTTTGGTGATTTCAAATATCAGCATTGTTTCTCAGAAATCGCTTACTGCACCTTTAAAGACTTTCTTATTACGCACCAGGAGCTGCAAAGACCTATTTTTTTAATAGGCACAAAAGGTAAATTTCAACTTAGCCCAAAGAATTTGGGGCTATGCTATTCATGCAATTTTTTGGGCCAGATTTACTAAACAGGGCAACTTAACGTGAGCGTGCAAAAAACAAACAAACAAACAAAAAAACCAATGAAGATATGAGTGGAAAGTTCTGCGCCTGATCTACTGACGGTGCGCAAATTAAATAATACAGATGCAGCTGGATCATTTCCATAATGACCAACGCAATCTACCAAGAGTAGCGCAACTTAGCGTCTGGTTTAAGACATGCTTTTTGGGGCGAGAAGTAACGGCACAAATACCAGTACACTGGAAAAAAACAACAACCTAAACCTAAAGGGTTAGTTCACCCAAAAATAAAAATCCGTCATTAATTACTCACCCTCATGTTGTTCCAAAACCATAAGACCTTCGTTCATCTTCGGAACATGACTTAAGATATTTTTGATGAAATCCGAGAGCTCTCTGACCCCTCCATAGACAGCTATTTCATTAACACTTTCAAGGCCCAGAAAGGTAGTAAAGACATTGTCAAAATATCTTCATTTGTGTTCCGAAGATGAACGAAGGTCTTATGGGTTTGGAATGACATGAGGATAGGTATTAATAACAGAATTTAAATTTTTGGGTGAACTAACCCTTTAAAGTAAGTGTTCATGTTGCCTTAATTTTAAGTTTAGTCATCTTGAAAAGTGAAGTTGTACTAAGTGACAACTTAAAATTTTAAGTTTAATCAACTGAAATATCTAAGGCAGCACAAACACTTTTTTTTTTTTAATAATTTTTTTAGCGCAAACCTTAGTAAATCTCCTTGCAGGTTTCATTTAAATACTCTCCTCCCATAAATGTTGCATCTGAAAGGGAAACTTCTACAAATGCATATGCAATAAGGTCAGCCGCAAAATTAACCCTGTCCACGCCTTTCCAGTGCTAATGTTTCACTGCGCATCTTTAGTAAATCCTGACTAGTTTTTTAACGCCAAAAGAGGGTTTGCACTGGCGCAAGCTGTTAGTAAATCTGGCCCTTAATCTTTATGGGTACAAACGGAAAGCAAACGTTTCCTATGTTGTGCCAAAGGTGCATGTGAACAAGAATGTTGAATTATTTTTCGTACACTTGATGTGCTACTTTATAGGAGCTGTAATATTTCAACATCCATCACAACAGAGCTAATACAACATATTACACAAATAAAAAAACAAAAGAGATCCATGTGAACTTAAAGAACCATTTCCAGATATCTTGAGCTAAACTAATTGAGATGTAAATGAATGATTGTTATACATGTAAGCATAAGACCATTTGTATTAAAACATGCAACAGATAGGGTTCCCACAACACTGACCAGAACATTTCCATGATGTTTTTTTCAGTCAAGGCTGAATACTCAAAATAATTTTTATGCTCGTAAATCAATTCTCACAATTCTCTGATATTTGCAAGTTTTTTAATAACTGTGGGAACCCTGAATAGGCATTGGTTTATTAAAAAAAAAACACAATGTTAGTCTATGCTGCTAATAAACATACAGTATAAACAATTAAGAAACATGTAAATGGTTACTGACAAATATATATAGAAGCTTGTTTCTACCATGGAACAAAAAAACTGAAAAGAGAATTGCTGCTTTTTATCTCAGAGTTCAGACTTTTTTTATCAGAATTTGCGATATAAACTCACAAGGGCTGTGACGGTGGCGGCGGTGGTAATGGACCAACTTCTGGCGGTGGCGCGGTGGTTGGGGGAGCGGGTAAAACGTACGTTAATGTTATGTTTCCATGGCTGCGAGGTAACATTTAATTGCGAACCTATTATTTATTTTGTAAATAAAGCGTTGTGCTTCACTCCTGTCATAATATTCACGTAAAACAGCATTCACATACAAAAAAAGAAATTTTGGGCCGACCACCACCGGTGCTACACAGGAGCGGATGTCACGTTCACCGGCACAGACCTAGACCACCGCGATGGTAAAAAAAAATGCAACCGTCACAGCCCTAAAACTCGCAATTCTGACTTTTTTCCCACAATTGCGAGTTTATAATTCTGAGAATTTGTGAGATGTAAATGCAATTGCGAGAAAAAAAACAGAATTGTGAGAAAAAGCCACAATTACCTTCTTTTTTTTTTTGTTAAGTTGCAGAATAAAACTTCAAGCTTCAATAAAACTGTAGCTTCAATACAACTTATGTCAAACATGTTAAAATAAAAAATAAATGAGATCAACAACAAAAGAAAAGTAGTGAAAAATAAAAAACAAACTGTTTATAATTTTGAGGGTATCTTGTTTTTTCATCTCATACGGAGTCACATTAAATGGCTTTTTTATGACTAACTTCGAATCCATCTAGGCGAGTTCCTATCATGTTCTATGCAGTCACCAAAAAAATGTGTACAGAACCCCTAATGAAACACCCGGACACCCCTCAAGTCAATCAGTTTGTAATCAGAGAAAAGACTGAATTATCAAAATCACAATTCAAGTTCACTTCATTGATGGAAACTTTGGCATTCGACGTAGACAAACTACATGGGCATACAATGAAAAAATAAATGATCTTCATTACTGTTATGTTGTTTCAGTCATATTGCATCAGTAATCACAGAACATGCATACACTTAAAGGTTTAATTCTTTTCAAATCACGTTAAATAAAAAAGATAAAATTCACGATTCAACAGGTCTGAAACAGGCAGGGACATATTGGCAGCATATGCAAAAGAAACGTCAAATATTTCCCTACATCCTCACTCATCAAATTTCTATTTTCAATTGATTTAAAAATAAAAGGATAAAAAGAAAGAAATGGCTCTGGACACAGGAACTAATGTAATATCTGAGGCATAATATGATGAGTGTTTCAACAGTTGGAATTTCTTTTGTCGGGATAAATATACAAGCATTATAGATTCATTTACCTGAGTAAGAGTAAGATACGTTTGTACAAACTGTACAAAGCTTTTAAAAGACTAAAGCACATACATTAGACGAAGGATTACAAACATGTTACTCCACTGATGGTGTAGGTAGTGCAGATTAGACAGAGGCGAGTAGACGGACATGAAAGTGGCTACAAAATTCATACCTTCAACAACAACAACCACTCCATCACTCCTCCAGAATCTGATGTAGGACCTTCAGTAGATTCTTCAGTCCGTAGATGTAACCCTGGTCGGGAACGTCACTGGGGAAGACATGTGCAAAGTCGATCATCTTTACCTCCACGTCACTGACCGTTTCCTGTCCCGCTTCGCTCTTCGCCTCCTTCCCGTCCTCTTCCAGTCTTGAAAGGCTGCGGTTGCCGTTGGGCTGCTGTGAAGAGCTCCACACGCCGTTGTCCTGTTTGGCTTGGTAGTGGCTCCGGACGCAGCCTTTCTTGTGCAGGGAGTACATGGTGGAGAGGCTCTGATCAATGTTGTTGTTCTGTTCACAGGCCTCGGGTGTGATTTGGCTCTCTCGTAGGGTCTGAGAACCAAGGCTGGGCGCACAGACGCCCTCGTACACAAAGAGCAGAGAGCTTGCATAAAAGTGGAACCGACTCTGGCCCTCAAACCACTGAAGGATCTTCTGGACTTTGAGGATGCTGGCAGTGATGGCGTCTTTGCGGAGAATATCACCGTTGTAGAAGAACTTGGATAAACCTGCAGCACGGAGAGGATCTTGTTTGTAACTGAATTACTCAAATCAACCAGTCAGTTAGAAACAGAACCACAGAAGATGTCTTATCTGCAGGCAATTCAAGACAAAACTGAACTTGCATATGCAACATGTGTGTTAATAGCTCAGTTGACATAAAAATTAAAATGTTATTATTATACTATGTCAATAAAACAGCTTGCAAACAATAGTGTTTAAATGGACACTTTTTGTTTAAATTGGAATTAAGTTATTCCAATTGATGAATCTGAAAAGAGTTTACATGATGCTAAATAAAGTGATTGGGTTGATGTGTGTGTTTATATGTCACAGGTGCCAAATCACTCCAAAAATGTAATCATGTGACAACTGCAAAAATATACAGAGGTTCCCCACTGTTGTCACACGCTAACTTTTCTTTGTTTTAAAAAGAATACTTCATATTTATCTATTTGGGTCCTAATGGACCATATGCACAGAATGTTCTTAAGAACTTCAACAATGATATAAGCCAGCTGGAAAACTTCCGGTCAAATGTCACTTGTAGGACTGTCAGTATCTTTAATGTCCTGAGGTAGCTTTAAAAGCATCAGTGGTGTAATAGATTGTTTATAATCAGAATATAGTCACTTAAATAGTCAGGCCTAGCATTAATTTAGTTATTCAAAAGTAAAACAACATAAAAGACGCATGCCTCAGTGTTCCTCATCAGCAAAATTCAATTCGACCATCAGTTTTCATACTTTCCGTGTGAAAAAAAGCAGCAACACACTGCAAATTAAACATTTATTGTGCACTTAGATTAATCGACCAAAACTGGAGTTTTTATAACTGTGCCGAAATCAGAGAGCGTTTACTCTATCAAATGTTGGATTTCCTATACATCTTAAACAAATGGGAACAATCTCAGAAGAATGAACAAATAATGTAAATTGGTCATCACATAAAAAATGTAATGACATTAATTACCAATATATCCTGTAGATGGCGTGAGACGAGCATTTATTGGCTCATTTTAGCCATTTCCTGTAATATTGTATCACTCAAGTTTTACTTATGAATAAATATATATTAAACATTTTTAAAAATTACATTTTAAATTAAACTTTATTTAAAAATAAATGTTGTCAAAGTAAAGTATTAAGTAC
Source organism: Gobiocypris rarus (assembly GCA_023029165.1). NCBI lineage: Eukaryota > Metazoa > Chordata > Actinopteri > Cypriniformes > Gobionidae > Gobiocypris > Gobiocypris rarus. The sequence goes on from CM040920.1 coordinate 6,633,938, forward strand.
TCACAAAAGTCTCATGAAAAACAGTAACTTTTCTTGCGAATGGATTACACTGAAAGCAGCACCGTGCTCTCCCTTCATAAATCACAGAAGTTGTCAGTCAGTGCAGCGCAAGCTCTCTGATTTCCACACACTTGTAAAAACTCCAGTTTTGTTTAATTAACCTCACTAAAGTGCACAATATATCTTTCATTTACAGTGTGTTAGGGCTTTTATTTTCACACAAAAGTGTGAAATCTGATGGTTGAATTGAATTTTGCCATGACATATCACATTACCACTAGTTAATGTCGTGGCCACGACAAAACTAAGTGAACCGAACAGAGCTTTTCTATTAAAAGGATACAGGAGCACTTTGCTAAATATATGCACTGTATTACATACTCATTATATTCCTCCTTCACATGTTGTCTTTATTTATTATTTTATGTATGTTTGAATAACTCAGTCCCACTTTATATTAGCTGTCTTTAACTACTATGTACTTGCGTCAAAGAAAAAGTTGGGTAGAATGTACTCATTGTGTTCATGTTGCATTGCAAAACACTTTTGCTGGGATACGGGTAACAGGTTTCATGGTATTGTTAGGTTTAATGGTGGGTTGAAGGGTAAAGGAAAGGTAAACAGTGTAATTATAGAAATTAACTCAATTAATTTAAATACAAGTACAAGGTAAAAACATTCATGTACACAATACATGCATTGTATCAAGTAATATAAAATGGGACAATAAATCTGTCATGAAAACAAGTTTATACAGCCACATTTTAAATATTTCAACAAATGAATACATCATTAAGAAGTTGATATAAAAACAGTGTGTGAGTGTTGATTATTAAATCAATTTGACTGATTAAATATTGATTTAAGTTTATTCTCAGTTTCAGCTAAATTAAAGCTTTAGTTTCAGTGTTTGGGGTAAAGTTTATTTTGGTGGATCACTACTGTTCATTACAAAGCATAGCTATACTGATAAAAATGTGAACAAAATATTTTGCATTTACTTAACTAGATTTTGTACTGTACTTTAAATTTACATTGCATTATACATTATCGCTTTTATCTAAAGCGACTTGTCTTGCATTCAAGGTACACATTTTTAATATGTTGAAGCATTCCCTGGGAATCATGCTGTACTGTTTGTGCCACAGGACTACTTATATTTTACTTCTTGCATTAAACATTTTTATCATCTATGTGCAACAATAGCAAAAGCACAATGTAAATGTCTGGTTATGCGCCACTTGCAAAATATGGCACTCCGCTTGTAAAGGCATTTCAAGGTGTCTTTAAGAGTAAATTCAACTTTTCCTCATGCATCTTAAACACAACAGAAACACATGTGATAGTGCTATGGCATAAACATGCTTTGACCCTGAGGTTGATCTTACCTTCCTTGATCGTGTCCTTCACGAGACCTCTTCCATAATGCTGGTCATAGGTGTCAAAGCTGTCGGAGGCAACTTTATACACCTAAAAGACAAAAAGACTGTAGGTAAATATGAATAGTCTCTTCATAGGCCTTGCTCTCCCTCTAGAGGATATGTGAGGACATTACAGTGACTCCATACTGATTGAATAAGCTCCAGCGAGGAAATGAGATCAGAAGTTGAACTTCTGGAAGGGTGATGAGGGAGCCAATGTTATATCGTACTGTGTAATTTGGGGTTATTTTGAGAGCGGCATTAAGTTGCTTTCTATATCATCCAAATCAACAGCACAATTATGAGTAATGGTTCTGTTTGCTTGGTGGTTATGTAGATCGGCTCTTTTCATCCATCTGTTTTTCCATACGGGCTGGCAGAGAGCTGAACCCCTGGGACGGATTGAGACAGAGAATTTACATACCGTCTGCTCCCCATCAATATTTCACCAAGAAACTGGACCTCACTGCCCTTTCTATGCACAATTTTAGACAACTCCTATGCCGAAGACTCCAACATTTCTTCTTTTTTTAAACCTAGTAAAGGTCAACCAATAATTTTCCTTAAACTATTTTTTTTTTTACTTAAGCTGCCCTTTAGGCCAGGAGAAATGAAAGGGGTAAAACAAAGACGACAAATTATATTTCAGAATGCAACATTTTAAGTAATTTAAATATGATTCATAGGGGTTAGCTGTGTCATGTCAAGTTTAATCACATTTCAAATAAATAAGAACAAACACAGTGAACTCATTGCCATGTTCAAGAATCCAGTTCGAGATGATTTGAGTTTTGTGACATGGTGCGTTATCCTGCTGGAAGTAGCCATCAGAAGATAAAACCATGGTAATAAAGAGATGGAAATGGTACAGAACAAAATGTACCAAGAAAATACCCCACACCATTACAGAACCAGCAGTCTGAACCACTGATTCAATGCAAGATGGATCCATGCTTTCATGTTGTTTATGCCAAATTCTGACCCTACCATCTAAATGTCGCAGCAGAAATCAAATCTCTTCAGACCAGGCAACGGTTTTCCAATCTTTTATCGTCCGATTTTGATGAGCCTGTGTGAATTGTAGCCTCAGTTTCCTGTTCTAAGCTGACAGGAGTGACACCAGTGTCTTTGGCTGCTGTAGCTCATCTGCTTCAAGGTTGGACAGGTTATGAGTTTAGAGATGCTCTTCTGCAGACCTCGGTTGTAACTAGTGGTTATTTGAGTTAATGTTGCCTTTCTATCAGCTGAAGCAGTCAGGCCATTTTCCTCTGACCTCTGGCATCAACAAGGCATTTTCACCCACAGAACTGCCGCTCAGTGGATATTTTCTCTTTTTCAGGCCATTCTCTGTAAACACTAGAGATGGTTGTGTGTGAAAATCCCAGAAGATCAGCAGTTTCGGAAATACTCAGAAACCGTCTGGCACCAACAACCATACCACATTCAAAGTCACTTGAATCACCTTTCCTCCCTATTCTGATGCTCAGTTTGAACTTCAGCAGATCGTCTCGACCATGTCTACATGGCTAAATGCATTGAATTGTTGATTGGCTGATTAGTTTCAGTGAATTCTGGCATGTTGCCTCTCTTTGTTTCTCCATCTATGTGAAGCTGATGCAGCAGCTTCTTAAACACGTGGGAAAAAATGTGAGCATTTTCTTTAAAATGTGGGTTTCTTATGGCCAACGCTGCATCAGATTCTTTAGACATTTGAGCTTCGGCTCAGACCAATGTAAAAGTATTCATATAGAAAGCTAAAAATCTCTACTAGTTGACACACTTTACCCCACAGCTACAATTTTTTTGTTATATGTTTTTTTTATGTTTTTTGTTTTTTTTGTTTTGTTTTTTGTTTTTTTGTCATTATACAATGGCAAATAACCAACATACATGATATGGATACAATAAGCCACATTTCCATCTCAGGAACTTTCCCCAGCATCATTTTATTTCAACCAACATTTTGGTGTAAATGCGGCTTAAGATCTGGATAGATCTGGATCCGCCATGTAGAAAATCTACTCTGACATGTATTATATTATAATAAGAAATAATTAAATATCAGTAGTATACAATTAATTCTTGTAAAGACAAAAGACACTTGCAATGCACTGACACTTCTTACTTAGCTTTCTCATGCAATACGATCAGGAATTTTTACACTGCATGTTTAAAGCCATATACAAATCAAGAAAAGCAGAGCATATTAAGTCTGTTCTCGGAATGTACATTTCCTCTAAGATAAATGTCTGCATAAGTGAAGGGGTGGTGAGTAAACCTCATTCATCATGAGCTGATGATAAAGAGTTTAGAGGTCTCCACCCATGTTTCTCAAGAGAGAAGCGAAAGACCCTGAGGAAGCTGGGAGAGGCTACAGTGTGATAAGCTCATCCTGTCTGATGGCACAGATAATCAAGTATTCACACACACACACACACACAAGTGTTGCACGATATACCGGTACTAGAAAAGTATTGCGATATCCTGCTATTACAAACGATACGATATGGAATTTTATTAGTACCGGTACTTTAAAATATTACAGTGTAAAATGACAGTTTTGTGGGGGTTTTTTTTCTCATTTCTTTCAATTTGTGTAAAGACTAACATTTTATCATGACTCTTTAAATGAACAAAGTTCAAAAGAACAGCCTTTATTTGAAATGGCAATGGCACATTTTTGAATGGTTGTTAGTTTTCAAAATTCTTGAGCAGCCAATCATCATATTAGAATGATTACTGAAGGATAATCATTTAGTATCTGGAGATTCTGAACATTCAGCTTTCACAGGCATAAATTAGATTTTAAAACAAAACAGGTATTTTAAGTGGAAATATTTCACAATGTTAGTTTTTACTAGATTTTTTGCATACCAAATAAATGCAGCCTTGGTGAGCAGAAGAAACTTTAACTAATCTTAATAATTCCAAACTTCTATCGGTAGTGAATGTGGTTGAATATTGCTGTTCATTATATTTATTTATTGGTACATATAAATAAATATTATGAACAAATATTCTTTATATTAATTTACAGAAGAATTCTGTGGAACACAGATATATATACATATATACACTTACATACATATATATTCACTCACCGGCCAATACATACATACACATTCAAATCACATTAACAGACAGCGCATATGAGCGCACTCATAAATAAAGTGAGTAAACATAAGTGACCCACCAAATTGGCTAGAGATTTGATTTGACAGCGTAACCCGCCACAGTTGATTTTTACCCCGCATTTGGCAGGTGTTAAATTTCACACCCTGTGTATGAAAATAATAGTTGTTGTTTTGTTTTGTTACTGATTTTTGCTTTTTATGCTATATGGATCAACAAATCGCTATACAGTCCAAAATGTACTATACTGTCTGGAGGGAAAAAAAATATTTTAAGCAATGTCAGAACAATAATTATTAAAAGATTTGCATCTAATTTTGAACAAGGGTTTCCTGTTACAGTGTAGCGGATGTGATAAACCCAGACATATTTTTCCAGACCATTCTTTACACGTTTGTTTTTACCATTCTCTCTCTCTGTTATGGCTTATATGACTTGTTAATACACTCACTTTCCTTTGAAAGTAATTTGGTTATAAATTCTCCTTCTAAACTGCTTCTCTTTTATGGTGAACAGCTTTTCATTTCTTTCCTGACATGATATGACTCACTCACGGCATGAATTCATCTCGCCCATTCAGATTTAGAACGCGCTGCAGAGGAAATTATTACCTAACCCTTTTTAAGAAGATGGAGACCACAGATATTAAAACTACTTGTACAAAGAACAGGATTAGGGTTTACTTATTTTGTAGTTTGTATGGGCCCTTTTGGCCCCTAGAATGGCTCATCTATTTTTCACCCCATTAGTCCACTCTGTGGTCATTCTACACAATATGGCACAATAAATGGGAGCTGTCTTCATCTGTCAACCAAGATTTGAGAAATTACAGATAGCTCTGCTAATGTCTGTCTTACTTCCAAGATTGATTCACATACATCCGCTGCCAAGAAAACATGCGACTAAACAAACAAACTTCACGAACAGGATGTGATATGCAAGACAGCTAGTGCAGAAACTTTGTTCTGATCTAGGCAGAGCATTTACAGAACATTAGTGTGTACATTAGCTCCGGAGCAGTTTAGAGATCGCAAACCAAACTGGACCAATCAGAGTAAAGTGACATGTATCTAATGCAATAAAGCCACTGCCCCTAAGAATTACTTAACTCATAATATATTCACATAATTATATTAATTGACAAGTTATATTAAAGGTGCACTATGTAACATTTTTGCAGTAAAATATCCAAAAACCACTAGGCAAGTGTTACATATTTTGTTCAATTGAGTACTTACAATATCCCAAATCCTTCCAACTATTTGTAAATCGTGAGAAAATTGCTATTTTAACCAAGGAACCGGGACGTGTGAGGGAGTCGCCTGTCAATAAAGTCATATCTGCGTTACCGTCGGTTTCCGGTTTTGTTTTGCAGAAACGCTTACTGGAGTGTGAACAGCAGAGCATGTTCACAGCAGCCGCTGAGCAAATGTACAGTAACGTCATAACAATTTTCAACACACTCAGTTGTATCGAATATGATAAACAGAGCTGCGTTACCTCATACTCATGACCGGAAAACCGGAAATGGCGCCGGTGACTGTGGCATAATAAAAGTCCTGCTGCTCGTGAGGCGTGTGTTGCGTTCATCTTATTAATAATCACTCCAGCGGCCTTGCTCAGCTCCCACAACACTTGGTCCTGCTCTGCTTCATACTACAGTAACTTAATAATCGCATCCATGAACATGATTTCTGCCCGAGTCCTGTCCTGATTCTTTTCCACCGGCTGTGATGTCCCAAGATTCTGCGCTCAAACTTGGCGTCATCAAACCATGCCTTTGTTTTGAATAGGCGACCTCTAGTGGACGGAAAAGTTACATAGTGCACCTTTAAACTTTACTTTTAAATGAATATGAAGAGTACATTCATAAATAATGCTTTTAAACAACTATTCATTTGAGCTTTGAGTGTCTTTTTACACCAAGTGTTTCCCTCGTCTACTTGTGTTCTGATCGACTAAAACGTATCTTAATACCAGGTGTAAGCAGGGCCTTCATTCAATAGGAGTGCCGTATGCTCGAATATAATTGTGATTAATCACATCTAACATTAAAGTACATTTAAAATATAAATATAAATATAAATATATATATATATATATGTAATAATTTCACAATTATTGTCGAAATTAAAGTAGAAACAACATAAATACCTTAAATATCTGATCTAACAGGTATGACATATACAGAAACTGAATAGTTATCAAACACTTTAGTCTTCACTGCATAAATTACATATAAATTAGACTTTCAAGATTGAAAGAGACCTCAATGACTGGAGCGGCTTTCTGTGAGTCCTGTGTCTGTCATACAGACAAGATTTAAGCAAGTACAGATTTAAGTTTATTTTTGTCTTATCGTGCTTGAATTATTGAGACTGTAAAGTATATATATATTTATATAATTATTCTATAGTGTCATACATTTGTATGGCTCATCACTATCATGGTAAAAATAAAATATATATATACATAACTTCAATAGTGGCCAAAAGTGAAAACTGACTAACTGACATTTTTGCCATTTATTCAAATATTATAAAGCATTTGTAAAAGATTTTGTAAGCATATTGTGTAGTTGTGCTTGGAGTCAATTGTTTTATTTGTGATAATGCAAATGAAACATGCCAAATTGTGCAGACAATTTTGTCTGACAAATATGTAATCCAAGTTTAGAGTTTTGTTCTTTCCTCATATTAAAAAATATAAATAAATATATATCTATAAATATATTTTCCTCATATTCATGAACTTGTAGGGTCATTTAAAACAACTGGATAATTAAAATATAAAAACAGCAATAATGTGCATCAAGTCAAAACACAAGTAACTGCACACCTACTACTGTTTCTGAGTGTGAATTCCTGAGTGTGAACATTATGCATATCTTAAGTGGTTAAGGTGATTATAGTTCACCAGTTTACAGAGGATTTAGGATTGCTTCAACCACTATTGCGGTAAATGCTAGGCTTTTTTGTGTCTTTGCATGCTCCGTTTGTCCTATTTTCAATGATTATACAGACCAAATGTACCTTCTGAGCTATCCGAACACTTCACTCCAGCAGCGTTGATGACAGTGTTGCTATTGCCTGCTGTGTCCAGAGCTCAGTAAACGTGTGACTCCAGTTCACACAGCGCTGTGGCTTTATCACGGAGCTTTCATTCCCTTCTGCCCACTCTAAAGCTGCTGACCATTAATTAAAACCTCTAAAAAACTGAGGCTCAGGCACTGGCCGTAAAGAAGCTCATCATCAGCTGAAATGGCAGCACATCTGGAGGAGCAAATCCACATATTTAGGACTGAACGATGACCATAACACTCAAGCCTCCTTCTCTTTCTGCACATTTACCATACATTTATGCCTGTATGCCTTTTATGCATGTTTCACATCGCATCCGCAGAGCGTGAACAGTTCCTATTTTGATGCTGCCCATGTTAAAGAATTATGGGATAAACTGTGACATAGCCTATTATACCCCAAAATTCTTTATACAGTGGACTACCAGTAAAATTGATAAAAATTAGCAATGTATTATTCAGGGATATTAATATTTATTGTGTTATTCAGACACTTCGAACTGACCGTGTTTTGCTTAAGTGTTTTTTCTTTAATTGCTAATACGACCTCACACCACAGACTGAACAACATTGGCATTAACTAATTGTGTACTTAAATTTAACAGCTGACAGCTGATTGGTTGATTGTTATCCATTACATCCCTTTCTATCAAAGTTATCTGACATTATCAAGATGAATTTGTTCTAACACAGTTTAACTCTGAGTTCGTCATATTTTATTACCATTTTCTAAACTATAGCGAATAATGTGAGAAAATATTGAAGGCGTGTTATTCTTGTGTTATCCTCATGCGAAAAGACAAGGGCTACCTCTTTAAGGGCAGCAGTGTTTAGGTTTTATACAGGAAGTAGAGATGACTCAAAAGAGCTGGTAGAGAGTGGAAGAACCACCACTGAACTTGTTAGGCGAGTCTACTTGCAAAGGCATTCTGACACCTCAACATCAGCGGTTCTGCTTCATATTACACATCAAACACGACCCCACACAATTCACAAGTTTCATGACGTGAATGTGACAGCAGATACCTCAAACACATTCAAAAAGACCAAATTTAGACTTTGCAATATCCTCACATAAAAAAAAACACCTTATATCTGTACAACTAGGTATGAATACTATTAGGGCTACAACTAATCCATAATAATCATGCAGTAATAATAATGTTAAACTGGCATTTAAAGGGATAGTTCCGGATACGATTTCTTATTCAAATGTTTACATTCACGTATGAGATAAAGAATTACCAAGATTTATATTTTGACTTAATTTTGTGTATGTGTCCATTCAAGCTCAATCAATTTGGTGTTTGTGCGCTGTGTGCACACAGATAACAGCATGCAAGTTCCTAATTGAGATCTGCCTGGGCTGGAATGGTTTAAAAATCACTTGAATGGCCCTGTTTACACCTGGTATTAAGATGGATTTTGGTTAATCGGATCACAAGTAGATGACGAAAGATTTCAAGACGAAAAACATACAAAGCACAATGTCTCACCAGTCCTGATTTCTAATACACACTCACTGTGTTCTCCGTTGTCTTGCGGTGATCAGAGCAGAAAAAAAAGCTGCTGCTCTGAGTTTTTCCATCGTCTCCAGTCATTTTCATATGTAAATTGTGCAAGCTTATTTTGGCCATTATATCGAAAGATCTGAAAAAAACTATACAACCAGTAAGACCCTCCCCTCGAACAAATCTGGACAGATGTGGTTGAAAGTGGACAGGGAAACGGTTATGCGTCACCCTCATCTACTTGTGATCCGATTCAACCAAAACGCATCTTAATACCAGGTGTAAACAGGGCCAATTTGTAAATTGGCTACACAAAACACTATATTAAATTATATTTAAACTTTGCAATTACTCATATGGATCATAAATCAACTAAAATCGGTTTAACCTCTAATGTAAACCTATTGTAGGAGACCTCCAAAACAAAAGTAGGAACCTTTAAAATAACATAACTGGGGCACTTTAATCCAATAATTCATTAGACATATTTACATTAGAAAATAATATTGGATAATAATCAATAAAACCCACATTTTAAAGAGGAAATCTTACCCTCATCCCCAGAACCAAGAAGCCGATGTCTTCCATCAACGGGTATTTCCTGATCTGCTGTTCCCGTTTCTCCTGTGAAGCAAAAGGATCATAGCTCCTCTGGCCGATCTTCACATCCATGATGCACGGCTTCTGAAACCTGCTTGTCACATCCTCCAGCTTGAGGTACAGGTCTGTGGGAGAGACCGAGCAGACATGCTTACTAAACTCATTCTGCATATCCAGCAATCTCCTCATCGCTCCATGAATCCATCTGTGTACCTGTGGGAGCGTCTGGCGAGGACCACGTGCCATAGTACTTGGGAAGGTGCGCTTGGAGTTCTACAAGACAGGGGTCGCAGTGGTCATCAGCGTACACCTGAGTAAAAAACAGGATCACTTTGTGGAAATTCAATAGTACATGAATGGATACATCACTTGCTACGCCTGTTATTGAGCCTTGATAAAACAATAAACATAAATATCAAATGAAAAAAATTCTACCATATACACTATATTGCCAAAAGTATTAGGACACCCCTCCAAATCATTGAATTCAGGTGTTCCAATCAGTTCCATGGCCACAGGTGTATAAAATCAAGCACTAGGCATGCAGACGCTTCTACAAACATTGTGAAAGAATGGGTCGCTCTCAGGAGCTCAGTGAATTCAAGCGTGGTACTGTGATAGGTTGCTACATATGCAACAAGTCCATTCGCAGAATTTCCTCAGTACTAAATATTCCACGGTCAACTGTTAGTGACCGTGTGGGATCCAATTGGGAACAACAGCAACAAAGTTGTAGGTCACGTAAAATCAGAGCGGGGTCAGCACATGCTGAGGCGCACAGTGCGCAGAAGTCACCAACTTTCTATAAAGCTACAGAACTCCAAACTTTGCGCGACCTTCAAACTAACTCAAGAACAGTGTGTAGAGAGCTTCATGGAATGGGTTTCCATGGCCGAGCAGCTGCATCAAAGCCTTACATCACCAAGTGCAATGCAAAGCCTCGGATGCAGTGGTGTAAAGCATGGCGCCACTGGACTCTAGAGCAGTGAGATGCGTGTTCTCTGGAGTGACGAATCACGCTTCTCTGATTGGCAATCCGATGGACAAGTCGGTGTTTGGAAGGAGAACGGTACTTGCCTGACTGCATTGTGCCAAGTGTAAAGTTTGGTGGAGGGGGGGGATTATGGTGTGGGGTTGTTTTTCAGGGGTTGGGTCCTTAGTTCCAGTGAAAGGAACTCTTAATGCTTCAGCATACCAAGACATTTTGGACAATTTCATGCTCCCAACTTTGTGGGACCAGGGATGGCTCCTTACTGTTCCAACATGACTGCAAACCAGTGCACAAAGCAATGTCCATAAAGACATGGATGAGTGAGTTTGGTGTGGAGGAACTTGACTGGCCTGCAGAGAGTCCTGACCTCAACCCAATAAAACACCTTTGGAATGAATTAGAGTGGAGACTGCAAGCCATGCCTTCTTATCCAACATCAGTGCCTGACCTCACAAATGTGCTTCTAGAAGAATGGCCTAAACTTTGCGGAAAGCCTTCCCAGAAGAGTTTTCAGATCGGATGTTTAATTTTTAATCCACATAGTTAGTCAGTGATACAAATAAAGTTCAAACCCTTGTTTTAGTGCAGCTTTTGATTGACAGGTGAGTAGGCGGCCCTTCCCTGTAGTCCAGGATGCATTAGTGTTTGCACTACAAATACAATGATGTAACGTGTTTTTGACTACGCTCCCTATTTCAGCAATTAGACTTTGGACTCCATTTACACATGTTTAGTGCTGAACACTTGTGATAAGATGACCAAAAAATGAAAATTCTGTCATCATCTACTCACCCTCAAGTTGTCCCAAACCCGTATGAATTCCTTTCTTCTGCTGAACACAAAAGATGATGTTTTGAAGCGTGTCAGTGGGTCTCTGGGCCTGTTTGGTTACCCATAATCTTCTAAATGTCATCTTTTGTGATCAGTAGAAGAAAGGAATTCATACAGGTTTGGAACAACTTGAGCATGAATAAATGACAGAATTTTCATTTTTGGGTGAACTAACCCATTAATACCAAGTGTCAATATTCCCTATAATTTTTTTCTTTCTGAGCAAAACTTTTCTCTATAGGGTGGACATTTTGGCCACCTGAGCAAAAACATTCTTTATACCAGACTTGTACAGCTTACAAAAAGTTGTCATATAATGCAGTAGTAACTTTTAACTTTAATGTGCTATTTATATTTGATTTGACTCTTGATGTGATATCATATTTTTCTAAACAAGCAGTTAATTCAGAAGTCACTCAATGAAGCACAGTTTAGGTTACCTGAGAATTTTGTTTTTACAGTGCTGTGTTAACTGAACCAGTCTTTTAATTCTATTTAAAAAATGAATCATATATCATATAATATGAGAAAGAAATGAAGCAGTTACACTGAGATGGTTTGGGACAACAATAATGTGTTTTTGTACAGTCAGTTATTGACTACAGACAGCATCAAACCATCAAAATTAAATGTTTATTTATTGCTCATGAATTCCCCTTTTGAGATCAATTATTTATTAGGCTTTAATATACAGTAATATAATATAATATAACAAACTGAAGCATTTAAACTGAGATCTATAAGCTACATTTTTGTATAAAAAAGTGGACATGTTAATTATTTTATATTTATTCAAACATCCATGAAACACACAAACATCGGCCCCACTTTATATTAGGTGGCCTTAACTACTATGTACTTACATAAAAAAATAAGTACAATGTACTTACTGTGTTCATATTGTGTTGCAAAACTCCTATGCTGATATTGAGGTGGGATACGGGTAGGGTTAGGGTCAGGTGTGGTGCGATGGGTAAGTTTAAGGATAGGGTTACGTGTAAGGGAAGTGTCAACTGTGTAATTACAAATGTAACTACAGAAATTAATTACAGATGTAATTACATGCAGGTATTTTTTAAAATGTAAGTACAATGTAAAAACATGTATGCACACAATAAGTGCAATGTATCAAATTATTAATTAAAATGTTAGTACATAGTAGTTAAGGACACCTAATATAAAGTGGGTCCCAAACATCTAAATGAGGTATGTAACAGGCATTTTAAGTTTGCAAACTACTTCACCAGTGGTTAGTGTGTAATCATGTCGGAGAGGTCAAGTCCGTGACGAACGTGGAAGTACTGACCCAGTGTTAAAACGAATGTGCAAAGAATAAATCAAATGCCCTTTACAAAAATAAAGGTAAAACGACGATGTCGGACAATTTTAAAGTTGGAGGAGAACATGAGATGGAGTTATGTCACGGCCGTGACCTTTCCGACGTGAAGAAGCACAACGGCGAAGTCATGCATTTGTGGTTAAAAAGTATTTATATATATATATATATATATATATATATATATATATATATATATATATATATATATATATATATATATATATATATATATATATATATATATATATATATATATATATATATATATATATATATATATATATATATATATGTTTTATCAAATTTTAGTTGACAGATGGTTTGGCTAGATAAGACCCTATTCCTCGGCTGGGATCGCGCAGAGCCTCTGAAGCCCTTTGAAACTGCATTGATTTGGACTTTCAACCCTTTGGTTGCCATAGAAGACCATCATGTGGAGAAAAACCCTGGAATGTTTTCCTCAAAAAATTTAATTTCTTTCCGACTAAAGAAAGAAAGACAAACATCTTGGATGAGATGGGGGTGAGATCAGGAAGTTTAAATTTTTAAGTGAATTAATCCTTTAATCCTTCTTTAAAATATGATGCTGCTTTATTCCGCGCCTTTGCATTTGCGTTGCCGCTTGTTGAGCTATTTGGTCTGCAAACCTTAAAGTATTCCTACAGCGACTGATTTGGCGCACATCATTCTCTTTCTTTGAAACCTGAAACCATCATTCACAGATTCTAACTCTACAGCAGTTGACCTGGTGTCTCATTTAAATGGCTTTCCCCACTCATTTTTACGTCTGTCTTTTGCACAGCCTTTTTTTTTTTTCTGCACGGTCACGACACAAGAACCGCATGCAAGTTCAACAGCTCTGCTTTAGAATCATGGAACCCATAGTCACTTTTCCGGAAAATTCGCTTTGGCAAGCTGTTTCTAACTCCCAAAACAAACTCCAAATCCAATGTTGGTAACCAAACAGTTGTTGGGCCCCATTGACTTCCATGGTATTTTTTGGTCCATACTATAGGAATCAATGAGGCCCTGGGCCTGACACCCATTTTCTTCAAAATATCTTCTTTTGTGTTCAGCAGAAGAAACAAACTCGTACAGGTTTGGAACAACTTGAGGGTGAGTAAATTACAGAATTGTAATTTTTGGGTGAACTATCCCTTTAAGCATTGCCTTTCCCTTTCTGGTATTCATGCACATTTGATGAAACAGCATATAGTATACAGGATATAACTTTATACTTGACAGGACAGATGCTGTTCAGACCTTAACCAGTCTTGAACCCAGAACATTCCTGCATCACTCACCATGCTGTAGAACTGCATCTCTCTGGGTCCTCTTGGAGGAGGCTGCAGCTGTTTCAGGACCGTACCATCAGGATGTTGCAAGATACCTGTGATTGAAAAACAGCTCAATCGTTACTGTTACGATCACAGCACACAGGCCATACCAATAAGCAAGCACACTAACAGTTTTTTGAAATACACATTTGTTCATGCAGAGTTGCTTAAGTGAGAAACTGTGCATAAGCCCTTTCGAAGCTCATATGATGGGAAATGACAGTAGTGTGCGTAAATGACATCACAGCCTGGCCTATATGCGGCTGAGAACTAGGCTGACAGGGCTTAGAGATTACGGTTATAGACGGTGAAGCTCTGGATTTAGGTCAGGCTCCCCCTCATTAAAAATAGCTATTTTAAAAGCCATTCACATCAGTGGTAAACAAAAGCAAACATGACAAGATTAAATTATTGATGTCAAACGTGATCAACATGGGGAATTTGCGGCCAACACTTTTATTTAAATTAATACTATACATTTATTTTATGCGAAGCAATTTCTGATTTACATGACATCTAATGTAAACATTTACACACTATTGGTTTCACTCTAAAGAAAATAATAATTTACTAGGGGTGAATTCAGGTTGATTGGGACATTTTTTTCCTAGTCATCTAAATGGCAAAAGAGTTCTAACCTGAATTCACCCTATATATTGTATATAAAGCAAAATTAAGGTTTTTTTTTGCATTGTAACGAAAATTATGACAAAGCACATTTGCCCCTTATTCTCACCACTTCAATGCATCTGGATGGTTTCAATCTTCAGTTTTTCAATTTTATAAACTTGAATGATTATTCTCATTCATAAAAATGTTAAACTATACATTACACTGTCCACGCACTGATTTAAATCTTAACCAAATAAGCATAAACTACTGCAATGTATTCTATAAAGTGTTTACAAAAAATGAATTATGGTAACATGCTTAATTGTTATTAAAATACTGTAGTACTGAAGTAATTTCATTTAGAAGGTAATTTCTGTAATAAAATAAATCATTGTGCGCATACTACATTCAGTGTTTTAATGAAAATTAATCATGTTACTGTAATGCAAAAAAAGTAAAAATATGTTACTAATATAGCCTACATTATATATTTAAGCACCAATGAAACCAACAATGCCATACTTTCAGGTGAGGGGCAACAATATGATCAACAATTTTTGTTTTTTAACCAAAACCGTGTTCTCAGGATTACCAAGATTATTTTTCATAAATTAACATCATATTCAAACTGGCATAATTGTTTTATGTGGAATTTTATATTTTTTTGTTGATGTATTTTAAATAATACCTTAGAAAAAGATAGATAGATAGAGATAGATAGAGATAGATAGATAGAGATAGATAGAGATAGATAGATAGAGATAGATAGAGAGAGATAGATAGATAGATAGATAGATAGATAGATAGATAGATAGATAGATAGATAGATAGATAGATAGATAGATAGATAGATAGATAGATAGTCTTACATATAGAGATATCATATTAGCGTGTCATGAGACAAATCCAATTGAGTCAGCACTAGAGATAGAAATTAAGCCTTTTTCTTTTTTTTAAGGAAATTTGTAGTTTCATCAGAAAAAGCATATTTGAAAATATTACTAATAGGAGACCAGGGCTAGTTGTCACATATAGGCTGTATGTCAGAAACTATAAGATTTGGGGTCAAATGTCTACACAAATGATTGCTTTCAGCCAAAAACTTCAATATCATTTTGTTTTTGTAATATTACTGTTAGGTGAATTAAAGCACCAATGAAACCCACAATGCAATACTTCCAGGCAAGGGCAAATAATATAATCAAAAGTTGTTGTTTTTTTAACCGAAACCTTGTTCTCAGGATAAAATTATTTTTCATAAATTCACATCATATTCAAATTGGCTTAACTGTTTCATGTGGGAATTGCAAATATTTGTCTTGATATATTTTAAATTATACATTATTATTATTTAATGTTACATGTACAGATTTGTTTATGATTTTGTGCCTCAAATATTGTACTGTTTAATATTTAAAGCTAAGCATATCATGATAAGTTCCCGTTGTGACAACTTACCCCACGATATAGTGTGACAGCATGTTGTCACAAAAAGGTCAACTGTATCTTGTTTCCTGGGTAATAAAGGTAATATTTGTTCAACAGCTTTATACAAATAATACTTTTAAGGTACGTGCATATACAGTCCCTGACAAAAGTCTTGTCGCTTGTGTACAAATTGAACTGAAGTGCCGCTGAAATATATTTCTTATCAAGATTTTTTTACAAGAAATGGCTCATTTTAATCCCAACAGCTTTTGTAATAATGTTTCAGTGCAAAATGAAACTGTCAAAAAATATTCTAATATTCATAGCTTGGTAAAGCCCATTGAGTGAATTTTTGCAAAGACATAAGTGTTGTCGCCTTGTCATAGGAGCTTCACCTGTGACTAATAATGGATCAATTAGATCTCAGGTGAGTATAAAAAGAACCCCAGTACACTAGACCTTCACATCAACTGCACCTAGACCTCTGCAAACATGCCTAAGATTCACCCTGAGACTAAAGTTTTGATTATCAAGAGGCTGAAGACCAGATCCACCGCTGATGTGGCAGACACCTTCAAAGTGTCTCAGCGTCAAGTACAGAGGATTAAAAAAAAAGATTTGAAGAGACTGGAGATGTTTATGACAAACCCAGGTCAGGCAGACCCTGCAAGACAACTGCTCGAGAGGACCGTTTGTTGGCTCGAAAATCCAAGACCAGCCCATTTTCCACTGCAGCAGAGCTCCACGAGACCTGGTCACCTGAAGTCCCTGTGTCAACCAGAACAGTTTGTCTGATTCTGTCTCGAAATGGCCTCCATGGTCGAATCAGTGCCCAGAAGCCAGCACTAAACAAAAGACAATTGAAAAACCATGTGGCATTTTCCAAAGCCCACAGCCTGCTAAAAGGATGGACGCTGGAAAAGTGGCAAGGTGGATTTTTCAGATGAATCTTCTGTTGAATTACACCACAGTCGCCGCAAATATTGCAGGAGAACTACTGGAGCCCGCATGGATCTGAGATTCACCCAGAAAACAGTGAAGTTTGGTGGGGGAAAAATTATGGTCTGGGATTACATCCAGTATGGGGGTGTGCGAGAGATCTGCAGGGTGGAAGGCAACTTCAATAGTCTAAAATACCAAGAAATCTTAGCTACCTCTTATATTCCCAACCATAAAAGAGGCCAAATTCTGTAGCAGGATGGTGCTACATCGCATTCTTCCATCTCCACATCAAAGTTCCTCAAGGCGAAGATGAAGATGCTCCAGGATTGGCCAGCCCAGTCACCAGACATGAACATCATTGAGCATATGTGGGGTAGGATGAAAGAGGAAGCATGGAAAATGAAATCAAAGAATATTGATGAACTCTGGGAGGCATGCAAGACTGCTTTCTTTGCTATTCCTGATGACTTCATCAATAAATTGTATGAATCCTTGCCAAACCACATGGATGCAGTTCTTCAAGCTCATGGAAGTCATACAAGATATTAAATTTGGATCTCACAGCACCACTACTTAATTTGCTGACATATTTTTGTATTTGCAGTAAATTTGTTCAATTTCTGTATGGGCGACAAAACTTTTTTCTTGCCAAAATTTGACCTTTCTGTCTTGATTAAATGATAAATCTTTTTTCAGTTAAACTAATTTATTTCAGTGCATTAAACATCATTTGGGAGGGTTTTAGCTTTTCATATGAGCTATTTCAAACACCAATTGATGAATTAAAAATCAGGTTAATAGCAGGTGTTTCTACAAAATAGAAAAGCGACACGACTTTTGTCAGGGACTGTAGTACAGAAACTGACACTGGGAATATTGTCTTAAGTAAAAACTGTGACAACTAGCTCCGGTCTCCAGTGCACAGTGCACAATATCAGGGCAATTTCAAATAACAGAATGAAGCTGCAAATCAAAAGGAATTACAACAAATGTGTACTGACCCACTTTATCAACGCCATACTTGTGTCCGGCCACCTGATGAGAGAGCGGCACGCAGCCGTTCAGGTGAGCGCTCTGCGCGCCCTCCGGTAAACACGAGCCGCGGGTCACTAACGGGCGCGCGAGCTCCAGCCTCCCCAGCGCCACAGAAGAGTCCATTATGATGCTGAGACCGAAGACTTCACTGCAATGGCTCTTTATTTCTCTAAACAACCGTCTACACACAAAATCACATATTGATCGCAGACCCTCGACGCGTCATCCTGATGTGTGTGACCGATCGCGTGCCATCAGTCACGGCGCCCACCACGCAACCATATAACGCGCTTTTCACCTGGGCCACATCCTACTTCCTGACTTCAGAGATGTTTACACTCCTCCCTCAGTAATTGGTACGAGATGGTAGATACGGAACGAGCAGGGTGCAGAGATCGACACGATATTCTGGCGGAGTTAGTCATATCGCACGGGAACTCGCAGTTCTGCGAAAGCTTGGCTGTTTGTTTCCGCCCCGCAAAGCTGACGCGCGTCCCCGAGAGACACGCTGCGGGTGATGTCACTACGCACAGGGAGCTGAAGCGTCATAGAAGAATACGTCGAGCACTTTTCTGTTATTTTTTAGTTAAATGTCCACACTGGGTACATTTTCGGGAATATGATAATATTAGAAAGATAGCGTAAAGCCTAACATGGAAAATGTGTCTAAAAACGGCGGATGGCTGGCTCGCCTTAATTGTAAATACTTCCGGGTAGGAAAAAAAACCTATAATCATCGGATACGATAAAAGTCTGTTTATGCTACTGAATGTTCAGTTATTGTGAGACTAATGAGAAAGTTGATTAAAAACTAACTGTACTAAACAAACATCGAGATGGAAAATATTTTACATAATGATAAGATTTGTGTTCTCAAAGTACTGGGCAATTAGGAAAATCCCTCATGCATAATTTGTTAAATCCTACTGGGAATATTGTAGTAATTACGCATATATGAGGACCTGTTTACAAACATCAGCTAACTTTATAGCTAAATATTATGTGAATACCTATGGGGATATATGAATTAGCCTCTAATTACGTTTTTTAAATTGCTATGGGGCTTTAATTGACACAGAAAATGTTCCAGAAAGCAACAGAATAAAGTATTTTTTTTTTAGGAAGGAAGAACGGACCAACATTGTCTTTCAGATGGATATGTAATATGCCAGATAGATTTTGAAACGAGAGACACTGAATATTCTGCATTGGTTTTAGTGGAGGCCACTTCAAATAGCATTCCAGCAAATAAAAGACTACGGTGTACATATATATGAGCAAACACAGACATCAGAAACACAGATGCACGCTTTTAAACAAATTTTAATGCAAAAGAAAAAAGAAAAAAATAGATCCAGTATAGTTGCTCTTAACTATACAATAAAAATATCTAAAAGAAAATGTAATCAACTGAATGAGAGATACAATAAAACTGTTTTCAATTTCTTATTTGCCCTCTTGTAGGGTAACTGCAGTTGGATAACATCATGCCAATCTTAAATAGGATTTATGAAACAAGAAAACAAAGTGCCCAACACCACTGCGGGGATGACCAAAATGCACAAAAACAATAAAAAGCTTAATGTCTTCTTGTGCAATGCACAGTCCCCATCAAAATACTAGTTAAGCTATTATTATTGGTCATTTCAGATGGTAAATGTTAACAGTACAATTTGTTTAATAATATAACCTAATTTTACTTTTAGATGCTAGAATTTACAGTGATTTGTGACTTAAAAAAATGTCCATTAAGTCTTCACATTGCATACTTCTGGGTCCATTCTCTCGCTAGTCTGTTGTACCTGGTTCAAAAAGAGAAGGAAAAAGAAGTTCATAAACAGTCTAGTTCATCTAACCTGACATCACAATTCACATTTACTGGCCCTCATAATGTTCCAAACCAGTTTTCTTCTATGAAAAACAAAAGGTGAATTCCTTGGTGAACAACTGGCTAATCTTATCAGTATAATGAAAGTGAAAATAGTACTGTAGCTGTCAATGAACTAAATTAAACTTTGATGAAGTCACATGAAAGCTTTATGTAGGAACAAACCAAAATTAAAATAACAAACAAGTACTGTTCAGTAAAAATCTTGATATGCATCCCAGTGAAAGCCAAGATGTAAAAGGATCATTCATTGCATTGGATCTTTTCAATGAATAAAATGATCTAGTTCACAAAACTGGTCTGAATTCATTCATGAATCGGACTGCTCTGTTCTCCAGCTCTCTTATTCAACTGGAGCTGCTCAATGCTCAAATGAATTCTCTCTCATTTGTTTGCTCCTCCATCCTCCAGCCTGTAACCTGGAAATCGATCAACGTCAGCCATCTTGAAGGACATCTCAATTCTCTAATTGCACCATGAGGACCGGGGAGTGAGAAAGCTTCCAGAGCCAGGAGTGAGGATACAGTATCCTATGTATATATAGTGCATCCTATGCGGAAGTGTTTCTTTTTAAAAAAAAACCTGCCCTACATATTGTCTACCTCCTTCACAACGGTCACTGTTTCATTCAGATTTCACCTTTGAAGTTTAAACAAATCTTACATTTCACATACACTCAAAAAACCAAAAAACATTTAGGCCTGAATTTAAGATTTGCATTTCAAATGCATCTAAAATTTTCTCCCATTTTGGATTACAGTTTTAACTAATAAACTTAATGTGATGCATATTTATCAGTCATACAATAAATTAAACAAATAGGTAATAGTACTAATGAACTGAATGCGTTTAAATACAAAATAACCATATTTATTTATCATCACCTTCATTGCTTCCTATCCCCAAAATTCACAAACACACAATGCAAGAGTTGATGTCTCTTTGTCATAGCTGAGGTGAAGCAAAATATTGCTTTGCAAAAATAAAGTGAAGATGAACTAACGACAAGGAAGAGCAAAAAAAAAAAACAGTACAAAAGAGTATACGAGAAAGTTTGTTGCTATTTTTGCCAGCAGCACATCAGCTCCAGACAAACAATAGCCCCTTTCACACAGTGCGTTGATCCTAGAAAATTGCCATAAAATTGCCAGAGTGCCTTCTGTGTGAAAGCAAAAACGTCCTGGGATTGATCCCGGAACAGGGACCTAGTAACTTTTCCGGGATCAGTCCCAGAACGCGCCCTGTGTGAACAAAAGCCGTAATCAATACCATAAGGGGTGTGTCGTAGTGATGATGCTGAAGCTAAGATCGTTCGACAGGAAGTGGAAATGTACAGTATGAGCTAGTTTATGATCAAATAAAAAAAATAAAATAAATGCACAAGCGTGGAGAGAGAAATCACAGATCATGAGCAAACTTAAGACTCTGAGGAGACATTACACATCACATCGATGTCACTTGTCTTTACGGGATGTGTGCGTACGCACACAGATTCCGGAAAATCAGTGGCAGTGTGAATGAACCAAAATCAAACGATCCTGGAACAAATCCTGGGACACAATATGAGGGTATTTTCCGGAATCTCTGTGAAAGGGGCTAATGACACTCAAAACTGTCCTATTACTATAGCTAACATTAATAGAACAGCATATCTTAGTTCTGTGAAACACAGCGAAACCAATGTTACTAATGTATGGAGCAGAAACAGAGCAACCTCTGCGTCCATTTTCAGGAGTTCCTGCTTAGCTCTCTCCAGCATTATTAACGGGAGTCATAAAGCTCTTGCCTGATCATAACCCTTCTTTTATAAATGTATATTCCCCTGACCTTTTCTCTTTTGTAATGTCTCTTTCTTTTCTTTCTTTCTTTCTTTCTTTCTTTCTTTCTTTCTTTCTTTCTTTCTTTCTTCAAATCACCCTCTAGATCATTCTCTCTCCTCCCCATCATGTGGTCCTCGATCCGATCCACTATCAATAACGTTTCTAAAAAATAAAACGCTTACTGCACCTTTAATAAACTATGCCTATGAGGTGTTTTTTGAGAGCATAACTCTTTACCTGTTCCATTTATCTATGAATAACAAATATGCATCACATTAAGTTTATTAATTTATGTTAAAACTAATTTGAAATTTAGGCACAAATATTAAGCGTATTTCAGCAAGGCATCTTGCTTCATTATTGTGAATTTCTCAAATAACCAAACCTCAACAACACAAGGGCAGATGCTTTAAAGTGAGTGATCAAAAATAATCCAAAATACAAATAAGTTCTTCTTCAATTTCCTCATTTTCAATCCTTTCCTCACATCCTAGTTGGGAGGAGCTTGGACACGAGGAAAGAAAATGAGGATGCACAATTTAAGAAATGAAAAGTGCCTAAGGATCTGGACGCACTGGAAGAGAATATCAGTGAATAACAGCTTACATTATAGTCTTTCACACAGAAAGCTTTTGTATGACTTCCGAAGACCTGAAATATAGCACGCAAATCACTCGCAGCACTTGACAATACTTTTATGGTGCTTCTGGGTCCATTTGATGCACATCTTGTATGCGGAAGAGCAACCAGCACAGTATTCAAAATTTTCTTTGTGTTCCAAAGAAGAAAGTCATATGGGTTTGGAAAAACATGAGGGGAATAAATGAAAACTATATACTTACTTTTCTTTGTCTGATTTGTAGATGTGTGCTATGTCTGGGACTAAGGGGTCATCAGGATTTGGATCACAAAGCAAAGAACATATGGACAAAAGAACTGAAAAAGAGTTGAACAATTATCAAAATAATTAAATTATGGGAAATACAAATTCTGTATTTCAACTAATAAGCAATAAACAAATCGAGGTACACACAAGTACCTTTTGAAACTGTTAGAGCTGGAGACCACTGCGACCTCAGGATGTCCAGGCAAATACTTCCATTACTGTTAATGTTGGGATGGTAGATTTTCGTTGTAAACGCTACCTGTTAAAATGAGATGGGTGTCAAAATGCCATTGTGGAACAACACGGCAATTAAATAGAGGTGCGGTGTAATATCACTACCTTTGGTGGCTTGAAGGGATAGTCTGTTGGAAAGTGAATTGTGAGAAAGAAGACCCCTCCTTGGTATGGGCTGTCACTCTACAAATGAAAAAAAAAAAAAGACATCTCAAATTTCAACAAAAATGCAGACAAATATGCACTGAGATGCATTGTGCAACAACCTTATTTGTAAGATAATTTCTTTCTACACCGAGCGCGCGTGGAGCATCACAACACAACAAAAGAACAAAAGAACCTATCATAATCAGTGATGCGGGCTACATTATAATCAGTCTACCCAATATATTCAGTGACGCTGTCAACACTGGAAGCGGCGCAATGCGACAACAACAAATTCCAGAGAGTAAAAAGATGCGTGTTTTATTTCTGACATACTTCAAGCACTCGCGCTACTTCTGACAATTTACAACTCTTGTGTCCGGTGTAGATGTGGTGTAAGAGCGGGCACAGCCACTTTTAGCTTCCGGTGTCAGCTGCTTCCAGTTATTTGGCAGCACAAAAACTTTATTATGCTGCTTTATGATGCAAATTGTTATTAAACGATTAAAATTAGCCGTGCTTCCACTGTAGGGCTAAAAGTGGGCGTGCTAGTGTGTGCCAGGGCCAGTCGCGTTTCCGCTGTCACTTCCGGTGCTTGATCAGGCCTTGCTGGGGCCAACAACCAGGGTTTTTTGGCCTGCCGAATACCTGGCCAGCTCGGGCTTGAAGAGTGGTTACGAACAAAGGCGGAGTTGTAGTCTGGAGATGGCAGCGCCGCAGATGATTTCATATGCCAGCTAACATATCAGCATTACAGTAAAGACTTATGTGGATGTGGATTCTGATCACTGTACAAGGCAGATTTATTTATATGCAATGCACGCTAACCATTACTATACAGGGCTCCAGACTAAAGTTTTTCCCTAGGAGCACAGTGACCCTCAAGTGAAAATATTAGGGGCACAACTAGAAAATGTAGGGGCGCACACCTTAAAACAACATGCTCATTTCTGTATTACTAATAAATACTCAAAGAATGACAAAACCTCGAGCCAATGGTGTTTCGAGTATGAGATGTGACGGAGCATGTGATTTGTTGAATTCAGTGAACGAATACGCCCTTTACTGACCAAGATGCTTTTAAGTCTGAACGAGAGATCTAGTTCATGAACAAATTGAACGAACTGATACATGTCATTCGTTAAAAATTTATAAAAATGATTTTTTTAAAATGACAGTATTGGTTAAATAAATCTCGTGTATTACGTCAGCAAATATAGCATTCTAGAGAGCATGTAATTGGAGTGATGTATTAAATGAACACACCCAAATTTACTGCTCGCATATGTGCGACTGGATGTCAAATTCAGTTGCACACTCGAATTTTGGTAGCAAAATGCAACCATTTGGAGCCCTGCTATAGTAAACATGGTAAATATTTAGAATTCAGACAAACATATAGGCTATCATAACTGTGCATTTATTTTATCTGTCAGTACAGCTCGTCTCTTTATACCAGACTGTATGATATCCATATTTAGCTCCACACATCATAAAATAAAGCAACTCTGGTTTTTCAGGAGCTTCCTGTTTCTCTGACTGAAAACAATAGACTTAAGTGCCATTTCCACTGAAATTACCCGGAACAATTTGTCCCAGGAACTTTTTTTTCCCCAGACCTGCTGCTGTCTGTTTTTCCATCGCGGTCTAAAGTACCGTGAAGATTAGTCCGGTGACATAGGACTGTGCGCGACTTTCCAGAGCCCACTGGATTTTGTCCTCCACATATAAGCTTAATAAAGCCTGAACCTCGTCGTCAGTCCATTGTTTTTTTCTTTAACTCCATTGTTGATTCGAATAGCAAACAACTCTTACTGCACTCACAGCAACAGGTTTAGGTGGAAACAAAATGCTGCGTGAACCAATCAGCATGTTCAGCGTTTTGATGGGGAAATTTGTTTAGACCCTGGTTCCTGCGGTCGAAACACACCGATGACCACCCCAAAGTCCCTAGCTCCTGGACAAAGTTCCCATTTGTATACTCTATACAGTGCAAACTGTATTTGGACTGTCACTGGAGAGAGTGCTAAAGCTCCTCAGGTCATTTTTTTGGGGTGGAATATTTGTAGAAATGATCATTCTTTCCAAATGTGATGTAAACATACAGCCCTCGACTTCTACAGAAACAGACACGCCTGAAGTATGTGTGTCCTCTTTCTTTTGTAAAATAAAGGTAAATGCCACTATTTCTGTGGGACTAAATTAATAAATTATGATCAATGTATCACTTTTTATTGTAAAACTGTGGTAAAACATTGATGCTCGGGTTTGGAATTTTTAAGTAAACAATCGCTAGTTTCCAGTAATTTCTTTCAGATTAGATTTCTAATAAAACTTTTTGATGAAATTATGGGTTTGTGTGACGTCGTTCCAGAGAGGCGTGTTACAGGCCGGTGTGGCTATTTAATATCGCAATCGAAAAATAGTAAATAAGTACTTTATGACCAAATATTTTACACCTTTTTGGTCTACTGTCTATGTTTGTTTAAACGTTTATTTTAGTCATGCACTGATTATGATTTACAAGAAAATGTATTTGTTGTTTATTTGCTCTATTACAGGCAAATTGGCCTGCGGAAACTACTGTATTTGAATCATGATACAAACAAAAATGCTACACATATGTATCAAGAGCAGTTGTTTTTGATTTGAATTAGATAGTATAATTTCAAGATATAAAGCAAAAACAGAATGGTCTGAATTTTAGATTTGTGAAATGAATTGCATAAGACTAGCCTGACAAGCCAGACCCACTTTAAGATGTTAGGTCTGGAAACACACCATTGGAAGGGCTCAATCCGAGGGGTGGGATGAACGGTTGTCTTTCTGATTCCCTCTGCACGTAATAGGATAGCGCTACAACCTACCAGAGCGGAGCTAATTGATAGATTAAACTTTTGCTGTATCCAGTCGGACAAACTCCGAACACCTCTTCCTTTCTTAAGAATGACTTCAATGCCGTTTTTTGTTCTTTTCTCAAAGAAAAGCTTAACAACAAGTCTTCCAGAGTTGGGGCCAAAGCCGATTCGAAAGGCCGCTGTTAGCCAGCTTCTTTGTTTTTAAGTAGCATGCGATCATTTAAGTAGCTCTGCCATCATTATGTTAAGCCCGTCCACCGACTCTTTTCACGATGTGATTGGCCTGACCAGAGTTTGGTTTTTCCAGCTTGCAAGCCAATGGAGAGTTGCTAGACTACCCTGGATGCAAATTAGATTTGCTGCCGCTAGGGTGCGTCTACATTTCTAGGCTAGCATAAGACACCTGCACAAATTCACTTTCTGACAGTAGGTGGCACTTATGGAAGAGCAGCGGTTCTTTGGACACTGCTGTACACCAAGCAGCACTGCACTTATACACTACTTTTATATGGGGAGGTATATTTCGATCATTGTGAACAGTGAGCTTGCTGTGACTGGTATTTGCTATGCTGGCGCTTCGGTGTTCTCTTCTTTGTGTTCTTCCATCTTTGGTGTGTCCCTTCTCTTGCCTTTGTAGGGCTGTCGCGATAACCGCAACACTATTGAGAGGCCAACCGCAGAGCAACGAAAGAACAGCAACAACCACGATATTTGTGTTTTCTTTTTTTGTTAAACTATGCCCTTCTCCTTTTACACTTCATGCATGTGTACTGAATATGAAAAGTTATTAATGATAACAATGTGTACAATGGTGATTTGTACAGAGGCTCCGTGCATTTGCACATAAGCCTTAACAGACAGTGAATGTGAGAGATTACCTGCGTCTGTCCTTTACGCCGAGACGCTTTCCTGAAAAAAGGTTGCCATGTCCAAAGCATGTGAAATTTTTGCATCGACGCATTGCTGGTCAGCTGAGTCTTATTTTAAACAGCTGTTTAAAAGTTTAAATGATTTCAACAGTTTCATTACATCTCTCTTTGAAAGAATATAAAATATATATATATATATAAAATGGCGAAAATACCGCATATCGTGCTATTGAGCCACTCATAATTACAGCAGGGGAAATTCCGTCACCGCGACAGCCCTATGCCTTTGTTAATGTCCTGTTTACAGACCGTGTATTATTTCCAGACAAATGCCATTTTGGGAAATGATTGCAATGCACTTGTGCAAGTCTGGAAAAGAGAAAGGCCAAAATAAAACAAAAAACCAGCTGGTTTTGAGTAAAATCCAGCCGGTTCCGATTTATGGCTGGTCGACCGGTGCATCTCTAGTGCTATATTATATATACTAGAAACTGGGATTTGCCAGTCACCTAAGTGAAATGCATTTTTCTAAGTCATTCTTAAAAATTACTTTAAAATATCACATTCAGAAAGTATTACTGAGCAAAACACACTGCTCAAGGCTAATGAAGGAGTACTTACAGGTCCCATTATTGTTGCCTGCCAGTGGAACACTACAAAAACAAAAAGAGGATTATTTAAATTTGTCCATTGTGTCAGATATTATGTAAAGCAACCTCATTTAATAGACCAACAGTGAACGTACAGTCATCACCAACCGGTCCAGCAGAGCACTGAGCAGGAGGATCCCTCTGCAAGTCTTGAAGCTCCTGAAATATAAGGGAAAAAAACAATTCAATAAAATTACATTATCAGTGAAAAAACTAAAAGATGTTTAGTTAATGTATTAAGTCAGTTCACACAGGTGTCCTATCAAAGTAACCACGTGTGTCATTTTACTAATTTCTCACATTAACCATCAACATTTTCTACCAACGTTTGACAACCATAAAATGGCACACTTTTTTTGGTTTCATTTTGAACAGGATATGTGCTATCACACCAAATGCTAACAAACATTTTTGGTTGCACTTTAATTTGATAGTCGACTTTAAACATTCTACAGGCTATAAGTAACTTTGCAACTACATGTCAACTAACTCTCATAAGAGTATTAGTAGACTGTTAGGTAAGGGTTAGTAGAATAAGTTGTTAGTTGAATGTCTGTTTTGGGAGCATCAAAACACATTTTTAGCAGATATGACACAGGCAGTCTACTAATACGCTAATGAATGCTAGCTGACATGTAGGTGCAAAGTTACTTATAGTTAGAATGATAGTGGACCATTGAAATAAAGTGCACATTTTAATCATTAAGCTAGAGAAATGTGCAACCTTTAAAATAAAAACCACCTGGCTTGATACTTTGTTGTGTAATGCAATGACATTCATCCATTTTTAAGTGAGGCTTCAGAACCAGTTCTTAGATTGACAGTTCTTACTTTTGTTTTCAAGTAAACAGTATAGTTGTAAAATGACATTTTACACATTTTTCTGCTGTGAAACAGTATTATAATGAAGTTAACATAAGAATAACGTTTATATTGTTACTATTTCAAGATGAACATTTACTGTACTAAACATAGGTTTACTTGAATATCCATACATGATAAAAAATAAAAATAAATCATATGCTGCATCACATACAAGTCAGGTTTTTGACGAATGTTTATCTGTACATCTCTCAATCAATTTTGTTTTACCTCCACAATAAAACCTACAGAGTTTTGATCATAAAACTAAGCATTTATTAAATCATCTTGCTATTATCGTAAGATATAGAGTGAAAGCTGATTTTTATATGCATTTTATGCAAGTAGATTTCATTGATTTACATTACAAATCAAAAGTTGTACATAAAAAAATAACAGCAATTGCACCAAATTGTGTTTTTTTTTTTGCTCATCTGAATAAAATATTGGAGCTCCCTATTCATACTATATCATTATGCCATATTTTTATGGGCCAAAAAGCCATGTAAAAAAAGCCATCAAATATGATACAAAAATAAAACACAGATGCAAACTATTTGGTAACACTTCATTTTACAGTGTCTTTGTTACATGTAGTTACTGTAGCAATTACTATGCATTATTACAAACCCTAACCTTATAGTAAGTACATGTAAATAGTTAACAAATATTACTCAGTACTTAAATGTATAATTACACTGTAACACACTTTATTTTAAGGTGTCATTGTAACAGCGTAATTATATATTTAATCACTGAGTAATATTAATTAACTACATGTATTTACTATAGGGTTAAGGTAGGATTACGGTTTGGTTGAGGGTTAGTTGTATATAAATATGCATAATTTACTGTTATGACTATGGTAAGTGAATGTGTATATATGTAACAAGAACTAAAATAAAGTGTAACCTATTTTGTCTCAATCAAAGGTTAGGCTTCAATCAATACAGTTAAAAAAGTAGATTTTTATGACTATTAATTAATATGTCAGACATTACAGGGTTAAGGTTTAATATAAACAATATGTAGTAATATTTTGTTTAATTACAACATTATACAAGAGAGATAGAAATTGTATAAATAGCTATGGCCCTGAATATGAGCCGATTTTAAAAGACATGGATAGATGTTGCTTCTTGCAATGACTTTGGAACTTGGAAGGGTGTTTAACAACACACTGTGAGAGAGAGTGCGATACACATCACGGTGTTGCGAAACAGAAACTGTCAAAATGACAAAGTGATGGCGTCACGCTGGAACTTCAGAGAATCAGGTTGTGTTGCTTTGTGTCAAACACCAAACACAATAGCGCCTACCGACCGTATTCAGATAAACTACACCAAATCAATTGTAGCCAAAGTCACTCGAAAAGTCACATCAGCTGTGAGGTTTAACAAAGCACACAAAAGTGGCCAGTAAAAGTGGACGAATCCACACAAAGATTGGCCTCGTTTAGTGTGGCTGCTACCGAGGCTGAAGCAGGTTTGCTGTCTTTGTTCAGCGCTGGGCCTTCTCGAACACGGAGGAAAATAACTCAAAACCGCTTTATTATTGAATAGATATAACGTTTCAGTTCGTTTTCTCGATGAGGGGTTTAATAAATCACACGTCTTGATGTAAACAAACGACTCATTTACGCGATTGTTTGATTTTACATGTATAAGTGTGTCGTTGCTAGCACATACACACAATACGATGGTTGAATGACAACCTTGAAGCGTAACTTTAAGTTCTGGTTTTACCAGCATTACTGACAATTAAAGAAAGCACATATTTATATACATTACTGCCCGTATTGATTCACAAAACGGCGAAAAACG
This sequence comes from Gobiocypris rarus, assembly GCA_023029165.1. Lineage (NCBI taxonomy): Eukaryota > Metazoa > Chordata > Actinopteri > Cypriniformes > Gobionidae > Gobiocypris > Gobiocypris rarus. The sequence goes on from CM040920.1 coordinate 6,664,229, forward strand.
TCATGATTTGAGTGAAGAAACACTGCTGGTTAGCCGGTATATGCTACATTCGACTTATATCGTCGACATATTAGATATACGCAATATTTCGATACGGTTTGACTTGATACAGACGACCCGCTCAAAACAATAACAAATAAAATAGTATTAGTTATATAAATGATCATTTTAACCACAATATTTGACATTACCAACGCGAGCAGGTTAACAAAAACTTGGCTAATGTTTGTCATTTACACAAAGGTCTTACCTTCTGTATTCTCTTTAATGCCATTCTGCTTTACTGTGTGTACCGCCCCAGATTTACACGATTATATTTTCTGTCCGATATTATTGCTACGAAACAACTCAGCAATACTGTGTTTCCCTGAGTAAAAAACGAATGTGAGCGGCGAGAAAGAGAGACAGCTGTATCACAGCAAGCTCACACTTCCGGTGCGGAGCTGATCAAAGACATAATAAAAGTCCACATGTATTATTGCATCTCCAGGGAAGCTCAAGGAGAAAAACTTTTGTTACAGTCTATGGGAGAAACGCTAAAAATGTCAACAAAGCCTTATTTGTGGCGTGAGTGTTAGCTTTTACATTGTAGCCCAAATGTATAAAGTATGTATATTACCGATATAAAGCAAAACAAAAATAATAGAAGGAATAGAAAAGGTAAAGGGATACTACTAATAATAATTATTTATTTTCAAAATATTCAAATATGATACAAACATAAACCACTTGTGAAAACTTTTTTTGTAATTTTTTTAAATTATATATTGTCTAAAGTTTGAATAAATGTTTCATTTCGCGTCACGTTATTTTAACATTTCGCAATACGTCACTTTAGCTATTTCCCAAACGTTCATTTAGTGAAAGTACTTTTATGAAATTTTAGGCGAATAATTCTCCCATAATGCACTTCGGTCAAACGGCAGATGGCGCCTTAACCGGAGGAGAAGGAAAACAGTACTTCACACTTCAGTACTTTATTTCCAGTCAGCTTTTGTGTGTGTATTGTTCTCAGCGTGCATATTAAATATTTGATTCGTATTATTGGGAAGATCACAGCACGTGCACAATGGCTCCGTTCAGCTTGATGTCAGTCGGTGCCAATCTTTTGGTCAAGTCTTTGAGTCTGTTCTCGAGTGCATCTGCTGTGAGGTGAGCATGCTGCAAGTTTAAGGTTATTCATGCATGTCCTGCTTATTAGTTAAAGCATCATATCTAATGGATTTTATTTCGGCAATATATTTTATATGCGTCAGAAACATTCAGAAATATGTACAGAGCTGCACTAGTATAATAGTGATAATTTAACTTTTTCTTAAGGAGCTATTTTTATATACGTTTATATAATATATAATTTTACATTCCATGACATTGTTTTATAATAACATTGCTTTTTAATTGTAGGTGTTCATGTGGCTCCAGTGATAAAGAGTTTTAGCACCACAACTGGGGGTCCGCCCAAAAGACCCCTGACAGCATACATGACATATGTGAAGGAGATGCAGCCCACCTTCAGCAAACAAAACCCAGGTAATTTACACTCAAGTCACAAGGCTACCTTTTATTTATGATTTGTTTTAAAATAGGATAAAGAACTATCTATTCTGCTTAGGACTGAAAAATGTGGATATTATCCGAAAGTTAGCAGAGAAGTGGAGAATGCTGACTCCAGAACAGAAGCAGGTACATTCATGTTTTTTTTATTTTTTGCTGTATTTGGAATGAATATTGTGTAAAATTTCAGCTTATATGTGTGCATATCCATTACTATAAATTGTATTTGGCTATATATATATATATATATATATATATATATATATATTGATGCATGGTTTGCAGTTATATCCACTGATTGGGCGGGCCAAGTAATAAAAAATGACATTCCAATTAATTGCGGGTGGATGAGAGATAAATCATTGTGTTTGTTTGATAAAGACATTTTGCGAGTCCTGTGGGCGAATCATTCCGGTTGCCGTTTTTCCACACGTTTTCAAAACAATTCTCACATGTACTGACGGGGGAGCTGAAGGTCATTATGATATGCATTTAAATGCTATAACTGTTATCCAATCATAGCAGTGGGCGTTTACTTCCAAGTCTCCAATGCGGCACGCCCATAAAAAATGATCGTTCCAGGAGCTAGGCTCAACACCAGGGTAGAAATATATCTTTATATGTGTTTGAATGTAAAAACCAAGCTTACGTCATAAGTTGACCTCAGACAACAGTATACATTTAAAAAAAAAAGCCAGTTCATGACGCCTTTAAATACTCTGGCGAGGAGATAAACATGGCGGTCTGTGTACAGCTCACTCAGGGTGGGGTCTATGTTACAAAAGCTAAAATCTACAAAGAGTGTATTATGAAACACTTCTTATGATTTATGGGGATTAAAAAAAGGGGAGTCGTGGATTTTTAGCATTATATGGTGGCTGTGTACACACTGCCGACACACATTTATATTCAAACACCATGTAAAAGCGAATTTTGCATAATAGGTCCCTTTTTAATTGTGGATCTTAAGATTGTATGGGCCGGCCTTTTCTTTAGTAAATGGTATTGAACAACTCCTCAGTCAGCCACTAATTTGAACTGTCACATGTGCAGCAATTTCAGGATGCATCTTTGGTATCCAGGGAGCAGTATAAGCTTGCCTTGGAGACTTACAAAGCCCAACTCACTCCTGCACAGACCGCAGCTATTGCAGAGGAAAAACGACAAAGAGCGGCCAAAAGAAAAGCAATTAGGAGAAAGAGGGTGAGTGTTGCCTTCCGTCATGTAACAACTATACTAAACCACAGATGAGAATCTTTATAATGACTAAAGTTTATTTTATTCCCCGTTATACTATATTCATCCTTGGTTTGTTTTGCATAACTTAAATTCTGAGTTTTTGAGAAATTAAGTATTTTTATTACTGTTATATTAAAGGAATATTGTACTTTAACTGTAGGAGCTGAATAGTCTTGGCAAGCCCAAACGCCCCAGGAGTGCCTTCAACATCTTCATGGCGGAGCACTTTGAGGAAGCAAAAGGAACTACTATGCAGGTGAAGATGAAATTTTTGTTTATCGATCTCAAATTTAACATATATTACCACTGGGGTCTGTAGGATTTTTACATCTTTTTTAAATAAGTCTTTTATTCTCACCAGGGCTGCATTTATTTGATCAATAATACTGTAATATTGTGAAATATTATTACAATTTTAAATAACTCTTTTCAATTTGAATATATTTAAAAGTGATGCAAAGCTGAATTTTCAACATCATTAGGCCGGCGACATACTGCAAGCGTGGCATGAGCGTTTGCGTTTCTGTTGTGTGTCAGCTGCGCAGCGTTTTCTATGTCTTTGCACACCAGAAGCGTGTCTGACGCGGCGCTGCTGCTGCTAGGTGACGTACAGGGAAGGCCTATACTTCATGTTTACTTCATGTTAAACATAAATATATAGCCTACTGATACAAGACAACGTCTGCAGTATTGACCATACATATCAATGCATTGACGGCGAAATAGGCTACAGAATTTTCTTCTTCATTGACATGTATTGAAAATCGATAACTATTATTATGTATTTAAATTACAGTTATATCTGCATTCATGTCAAAACCTAAAGACTTTCAAACATCAAAATGTCATTTATTAATTATGTATTTGTGTCAAAATGACATACAAACATCTTTTCCTATTCTATTTTGCCTGGAAACTCTTCTAACACGCTTGCGTGTCGCGTGAAATAAAAACGGACACGCCACGCAGCTGAGACGCTCACGCCACGCTTGCAGTGTGTAGCCGGCCATACTCCAGTCTTCAGGGTCACATGGTCCTTCAGAAATCATTCTAATATTCTGATTTGCTGCAAGAAACAAGTGAAGTAACATTTCTTTATATTATAAATGTTGGAAACCGTGATTATTTCCGGAGAGTCTTTTCACACCAAGTGCAAATAGTGTGCCTTGTTGGCAAGTGCTATTTGCACTAGCTCCGCCTACCAATGCCGTGTTGGGCCGATCAAGGTGAATTGATTTCAACGTCTTCAGTGGCGCAATCAGTAAAGTGTACGGCTAATGGATCTTGATTTTAACTCGTTGACTAATTTTGTATCCGCCTTTGTGCAGAATTTGTTCTTCTCTCTTTTCTCATCACAAATCACACCAGAAATGCATTACTTTCAATAAAAATTAAGAAATTTTAAATGTGGAAATAAAGTGCCTAATGAAATGTTTAATATAATAAAAGCATTTATTGGGTAGGGGTAGGTGTAGGGAGGGCTTTTATTGTCCCATTAAGGCGGCATCCATTTAATCATTTTAATAAATATAATCTTTACACTCTGTTATTATTGCATCCTGTTAATGTACAACCATACTGAGGTGCAAATAGTTTGTATCTGTCAAAATAAAGTATAAATTGCATGTAATCACTACACATATTGCAAAGAACTGCGTGTAAATAGAATATATCAACTTAGTATTATATTTCACTTAGTAAATAGCATCTACAGCTATTTGCACTTAGTGTAAATATCATCTATGACTAAGAAAATATGTTATTTTCACTGAATGTAAATAGAATCTAGTTGCTATTTACACTTTGTGCAAATAGCCGCTGCCTTTTTTTCAGGACACTTTGATGAATAGAAAGTTTAAAAGAGCAGATATTTCAAATATTTCAAATATTCTATTCATTTGAAATATTTTGTATCATAAATGTCTTTACTTTTGATCAGTTTAAAGTGTCCTTACTAAATAAGTGTAAATTTATTTATTTAAAAAAGATTCAAACTGTAGTATATTTTGTATAAATCCTTTTATTTATTTATTTTTTGCAAGGAGCTAATGTATTTATTTTTGGAGACTGAATATTTAATCTTAGCACCTAGTTTAGCTGTTTAACTTATTGATATATTTGAGGTTTAACAAAACTAATATTACAGATCATTAAAACCTAAAAAATATTTCCATAATATACTGTTGAAGTATTTTATGTCATTTTTCTTTCCAGGCGAAGCTGAAGTCGCTGAGAGACGATTGGATGCGATTCAACATCACACAGAAACAAGTGAGTTTTGCCTAAATTGAGCATTGTTATTTTCAAAAGTGGTACACATCATGGCTCTGTCCCATAATCTAGTGAGCTGCCTTGCTATTCACTGTCTGCACCTAAGGTTACACTCAGACTGCAGGTAAAAGTGGCCGAATCTGGTTTATTTTTGCTCACATGTGACTCAGATCTGTTTTTCTCATGACAGTGTGAACAGCACAGACCACATGGAATCTGATCTTTTCCATTCTGATTTGTTCCACTTCTATATATGTGGTCCTAAATTCGATACAGGTCACGGGCCGTATTCACAAACTATTTTATCTTAGCACTAAGAGTTCTCCTAAATAGCAGTAAAAGTTCTTAGTTTTCTCTTAAAACATATTCACAAAGCTGCTGAGATCAACTTTTACTAAGGATCAAAGAGAAGTCTTAAGCTAAGAGTAAGGGCGGGGTTGACCTCGTTGCTATGGAGGATGTGCGGAGCTCGGAGCCCTCGATCTCATCAGACTTTTACTCTGATCATTTGTAAGTGTGAACTCATGAAACAAATGCCGCAGGTAATCAGACATTATTTCTTTTTTTATTTATTTACTTATTTAATAAATAATTATTATAGCCATTTTTGCCTTTTTATTATGATAGGACAGTGAGTAGACAGGAAGCAAAGTGGAAGAGAGAAAGGTCTGCAACAGCCATTAGAATTGTTTGTTATTTGGTCTTAGAAGTCCTCTTGACTTCTAATGTTTCACAGATTTAGGAGCTAGTTTTAGCGCTAAAATGCTTTGTGAAATACTCTTAGAGCTAAAATTTAGGAGTCCTAAAATTAGGACAGATATGCCCATTATTTTTAAGAGTTTGTCCTACATTTGCAAGTTAGGAGCTACTTTTAGCCTTAAGATGTTTTGTGAATACGGCCCCAGATGTTTTGCAATGCAACCTCAGTCTGAACAGTCATATTCATGCGACTTTTACGTCACACCACAGTAACATTCGTCACAATTCTGCGCTGATGGGAGTCACTTCAATGATTTCACATACCTAAAGTTATCAAGACAGTTGCGAAAGATAGTCAGTGAAGGACAGGGATCTGTCAGAACGCATTACAGTGACAGCTCTATGCTAAACATAAGGGCTAATATCATAAATGGTTTTTTTTCCGCATCGTCTTTGTTTTTGTATATTGCCTGCATATTCATTTGCTGGCTTCTGCGGAAGATTCCACTATAAAGAAACACGTAATTAGTTACTTTAATGTTCCTTGTGTTTACTTCCGTATGACAGCATGCTGGTGACATCTTTTAATCGTTCTTTTGCACGCGCAGGTCAAATCAGGACCATGATCTGTTCACTCTGGAATTTTATATTGGCCACATTTAAAGCAACAATGTGAACAGCTATATATAAAAAAATAATAATACAAAAAAAAATGATCTGAGCAATAATCGGCAGTATGAATGTAGCCTATAAATATCTATTTTTCATGTAAATGTAAAGCATACTCAACCTTATAAATAAATGCTTTCCATTTATTAAAGAATCCTGAAAAAAAAATATTACGGTTTCCACAGAAATATTAAGCAAGAGTTTTCAGCATTGATAATAATAATAATAATGAAAAATAACTAAGAAATATTCCTTGAACATAATATCAGAATATTAAAATGATTTCTGGAGGATCATGCGTCACTGAAGACTGGAGTAATGATGCTGAAAAATGTAGTTTTGTCATCACAGGAATAAATAACATTATAAAATATTTTCAAATTCATTTTAAATTGTAATACTACTTGCTTGGTTGGGAATTGATCTGGTCACAACGAATTCTGATACAGAGTTCTCTGTGAAGGATGGATTCTCCCTTAGATTTCACCATAATTAGGCAGCTCACTGTTTACAATGAGAGTCAAGCCCATTTTCTCTTACCAGACACAGTGACCAAGTAATATCAAAGATGCCGATGTCCATAAAACTGTAAAGTCTTATCACTTTTGAGTGGCTTTCCGAGAATGTGGTTGTAATTCCTGAAAATATACGGGTGTGTTTGGTTATAGAATGCAGTTGTCATTCCCATAAATAACCGTACTGTGTGTGAACGTAATCGTAATGAGGACTCAAATACAGGACTGACAACCGTATTCTATTGCTGTTTGAACGTGGCCTATGTTTTGCTTTATCTGACTTGGCTTCTCCATTTTTTTAGATGTACACACAGCTGGCAGAGGATGACAAAGTCCGTTACAAGAATGAAATCAAATCGTGGGAGGAGCATATGATTGAGATTGGAAGGGAAGAACTTGTTCGGAGAAAAGAGAGGAGATCCATCAAAGCCAAAACAGACAGAAAGAAGAAATCCAAAGTAACCGTGATAAAGGCTAAAGCGCCAAAAAAGAAAGCTAAAGTTGATGGAACCGATGTGAAAAAGACTGTGAAAAACACCAAGAAGTGAGATCATTCACGATTCTGGTAGACAAGAGTGTCTTGTACAAAAGTCAGTTCCGTCCTCAATAAAAAGCCTGTGCTTTCCGTTATTAGAGCTGCATTTATATAGTATTCAAAGCGTGAAGGCTTTAAAACTGTGAAGAGCCCTTCATGAAGTCTCCTTTTTATCATGTAAATATTTTAGGCCCTGAATATGACTGCTTTCATAGTACTACTGTTAAGCTACTCAAGAACAACTTGCCATGAGCTGTGTAACTGACATTTTCATTCGTTTCTTAGAATAAGTTTGCATATCATGCTTTAAAAGAGGACGCCATGTTTTGTATGTCTTTACTTACAAAATAAACATTCACATTTTATATAAAAGCAGAAAACAGAATACTATACAATTTCATGAATTTCACCCATTATAAGTGTGCTTTCTAAGGTTAAATGGAATAGTTCACCCCAAAGTGATAGTCATTCAGTTGACATCACATTTACAAACTGTATGACTTTTATTCTGTGTAAAGGCCCGTTCACACCAAGAACGATAACTATACAAGCATCTACAACGACTAATTAAAACGTTGTTTATTATAAACATACACTGCAGTTTTATCATCTGCCACTTTAAATGCTCGCGCTCTAATGTATTCTATTTTTATCATTATAGTCCTTGGTGTGGACAGTCCTTAAAACAAGATATTTTAAAGAATGTCTGAGCTGCTCTTTTCGAATAAAAAAAAAAAAGTTTTATGACATGAAGCAAATAATGACCAAATGTGGGGTGAACTATCCCTTTTAAATGCAAATGGCCTCAGAATTAGGCTGAATATTAGCTTGTAATATAATCTTCAGTACTTTGTACAACTAAGGCCACAAGACCTCACATTCAAAACCGTTATTTACATTATTAATTAAAATATTCTTGTGGGATAAAATCAGGACTTTGAAGCTGAGCTGTGATCAGACGGCATCTTGGCATCTTGCAGTAAAGTCTCAAAATCAGGTGAACACACCAGCTTGTGTGTGATGTTTCCTAGCACAGTCATGTCCCCGGTGAGGCCCTCCGACAGCCGCACACAAACAAGTTGCTGCAGAAACAAACATGATCATATCCCATGAAACATCCTTCATGTAAATTAAATCAGTTATACAGTCCTTCAATAAATAAAACCGATCCAGTTGACTTCAATATCAGCTTGGCAATCCAGAATGCTACAGTGGGGACAATAATTGTTGGACACATGCACCGCGTCCGTGAAAAACAGTACACCAACAGTAGTATGTCCGAATGCATAGTATATGAAAAACAGTAGGTGAAAAGTCCCCAGTTGTACTGCTACTTCCGGCGAGATTCTGAAATGCACACTTTTATGCTGGGTACACACCAAAAGAAAATCGGGCTTATTTTGGGCCGATTTCCCCCCTTCCGACAATCTTAGCTCTGTCCCGATTATCTTGATGGTTCTAAAGATTATCTTATCAGATTTTCCTGTGGTGTGAAGTGTGTTAAGAGTGTCCGAACCTGCTCGGAAGAACGTCGGAGACGTCCCGATCGCGGATCGAATAACATGTTGAATATTTACGATCAGAAATCCTGATGTGTGGGGGGAACCCCGAGGACAAACACGCGCATACTCACGTGAAACGCAATAATATCCAATCAGAAAGCACACTGAGGGAATACAGAAGCGCGGTCGGCGCAGCATAAAGTGTAACATGTACAGACCATGTTCCCACGGTCTCCATATATATGCCATCATATATATGTAGTTGGCCTATATGTGTGTGTGTGTGTGTGTGTGGGCATGTTTTTGTGAAATATCAGGACACAAATGTGTATAATAACATGGGTATGACATAGGTATTACAAAAAGAGGGTGAAATATGAGGACGTTCCCCATGTCCTCACTTTTCAAAATGCTTATAAATCAAACGGGATGAGGTTTTTTTCACAGAAAGTAAACTGCGCAGTCTCCTGTGATGGGTAGGTTTAGGGGCAGGGGCAGTGTAGGGGGATAGAAAATACAGTTTGTACGGTATAAAAACCATTACGCCTATGGAATGTCCCCACATTTCACAAAAACAAACGTGTGTGTGTGTGTGTGTATTAAAGTTTGGATAATATTTTGTGTTTTTGTCTCTTATGCATATAAGTCTCTTATGCATATCAAGCCTGCATTTATTTAATCAAAAATACAGAACAAAACAACAGCCTAATATTGTTAAATATTACATTCAGTTCTTTTTAACTTTTTATTAATCAAAGAAACTTTACAAATCTAAAAAATAACAAATAAATAAAGAATCTTGTGAAGTCAAGTAATGAAATGTAAAATAAAATTGTATAGTTTTCACTGTTTATAGATTAATTATTATTACTTATTAAAACTAAAGTTATTCATGCAAGAGCTGAGAGTAATTTTCTCTTTTCCTTTTGTTGTTTGATTCACATTAATGGCAGGTTTAATAGATGCTGCCATTTAAGACCGAATGCAGCTCTAATCATTCATGATTTCGCCAAACTATTTACGCACTGTTACGTCCCTAGTTGTTTTGTGCTTGTGTGTGTGTGTGTGTGTGTGTGTGTGTGTGTGTGTGTTTTTCTTTCTCTACTAGAATGTTTGTAACCAAGTAGGGAAAAAAATACTATGGTAGTCAATGGTTGCTCTATCTGCTTTGTTACAAACATTCTTCAAAATATCTTGTTTTTGTGTTCAGCAGAACAAAGAAACTCATACAGGTTTGAAACAACTTGAGAGTGAGTAAATGATATAATTTAAATGGTTGGGTGAACTATCCCTTTAAGGCTTAGTTTCACATATAGGGCTTGGATTCAATTAAATTAGGGCATTTAAGTAGACTTAAAAAACGTGCCTTAGAAAGAAAAAAAAACATTGGTGTGCATCTTGAGACAAAACAATAGTGATACATTGTAATATATGTTGGTGCAAGTTGCTTTCAGTTAAGACAGCTCAAGCACGCATTTTAGTCTAGGATTAGACTTACGCCATGTCTGTGAAACCGGGAGTGAATGGTTAGTAATAATTATATTAGTATACAAGTCATACATTTGATCGCGGAAAAACAGGAATTGCGATATGGCTTAATGTAACGATTATAGTTCAAACGGCTGTGATGTAATTGAATAAATATGAGAGTCCCAACTGATTTTGTTATTTATCAATCTTTACTAGATTATTTTGCTACACTGCAACTAAAATGAAAATGTGCTAACTTACCTGTAGGAAAGAGAAGGCCGCTCCATCGGAGACATCTAATGTAACATTTCCCATGACCAGCTGGACTTTACCAGACTTTCTAATTTGCAGTTTTCCAATCAGACCCTCTGAGAAGTCAGACAGCAAAGGTACAGCGGCTTTATCAGGCCGATCCTGAAAAATGATATCATCATGGCATTAAAAGGGGTCACTGAAGATTTTAAATGTTTGTAATTGAATGTGGTTTGTAACATTATTATTTTTTTAAGTAATTCACATTACTTTTCAGTTTAATAATTAATTTACTCAAAGGGTCATGAATTGAGAAATAAAATGTGAGAGGTAATTGTACTATAAAAACATCCTGTAAATTTCAGAACTCAAAACTTTGATAGTCCAAAAACAGGTTTCAATGAAACCAAGCAAGAATTGCATGTTTTCACTTAGACATGCGCACTCATGCGTGTTGCGGGAACAGACAAAAAGTACAAAGTAACAGTAGGTAATATAACCCGTAATGTGAGATCTTTTGTATGACTCTAGGGGTCAGGGAATATGTGGTTAGAGTATAATAATATTCTAAAGAAAATGAAGGTGTAGGCTATGCTGCTGAATGCATCATTGCATTAAACACTAAACAGTAAAAAAGAAAGAAAAATAAAACGGCTGCAAGCCCTGGAAAAAAGTGAGCCTCAGCCAGGTGAGAAAAAGTAATGCAAAAGTAACGTAACATTACTTTCCATAAAAAGTAATCAGGCGAGTAAGGCAATATTGTAACAAAATACTTGTTTTAAAGGGGAACTATTATGCAAAATTCACTTTTACATGGTGTGTGAACATAAATGTGATATAAAGTTTACCAGTTTATTAAACACCACCGAAAAGTCATAAGGGCTTGTACTACCAGTTCCATCTCCATGCAGCATATATTCTCTGGCTCTGAAGGCATCATTGTCCGACTCTGGTTCGAAACTGAACACAGCTACTGAAATTTTCAGTGCGTGAGATTGTCCTGTTTTGTTGTTGCCGTATGCCAGAGCATGAGCTCTTGAAGCTCTGGCCTCTTCTGGAAAGGGGGCCGGAAGCACCAGCTCATTTGCATTTAAAGGGACACACAGAAAAACTGCAAGTTTTTGCTCACCCCCAAAAAGTGGCATTAAAAAAAATTTAGCATTTAACATGCTATAAAAAATGACCTGTGGGTTACTTTGAGCTAAAACTTCACATACACACTCTGGGGACATCGGAGTTTTACATCTTGTTAAAAGGGGCACAATAGGTCCCCTTTAAAAGTAACTTTCCCCAACTCTGAAAAAGAGTGTATACGGAAGCTGAGCTGTGAAAACAACTTTATATACAGTGGCAAAACTGTATATTACAGTTTATTAAAAAAAGTGTCAAAACTGGCACAGAAAAAAACTGACCCCTTCAACTGGCATAATATGAAACGTTAACTTACCAGAGTTTTAATTTGTGATGAGTGCTTGTCTTCAGTTTTGCTGCTCTTTTTGGTTTTCTCTGAGCTTGAGGTTTTAGGTTGACCAGGTATGGTATCAGGAAGTTGAATAAACAGTAGTTCTTCCTGATCTGAAACACTTAGCTGCTGGAAAAGTTCTCCAACCGTTGGTTGTTGAGGGAATGCAGATATTCCCCTCAATGGCAGTGGGTATTTCTGCTCAGCTCTGGGTGATTTCAGTGCATTATCAGATGCTGTCTCTTTAACTGCAAAAAGGTCTTGGATTCAGTTCTTTGTTTACTGTAAGTAACATGAAGACACTTTAACTAAAATGAGTGCTGGCATAAACTGTAACTTACATGAACTTGCTGTTTCTGTTGACAAAAAGGTGTATGACTGATGGAGTGGAAGTCTGATTGGTCTTTGCTTAGGATCATTTTTTAATCCAGGATCGTCCAGAAACTGCTCAATTAAACCAGAAAAAAACATGAATATACTACCGATTACCTTTCAAGAAATGGGTCAAATGATTAAGGGTCATTATGACAGCTTACATCATCTCGTTGGAGTTTTTTCAAAATTTCATTATCATCTTCCTCAGTACTTTTCTTTTCCTTTTTAATGCATTTTGTGACAAGTGCAGGATCACAGCCAGCCAGGTTGGAGCTGCACCAATTACCTGCAAAATCAGACAGGAAAATTGCTTTAATGAAATTTGATTTGGTACTTAATATTAATTTTACCACTACGAGTCAGAGGTAAGTGTCACTGGCAATTCACTATTTGTATAGCGATACAAGCAATCAAGCAGTTGAGATTTGCTAAATAGTATATATCAATTTACATGCATAAATAGCATGTACACTGACAAAGTTGCATATACTTATATATCAAAGTTTATATACAGAGCTTGGTAATAATTAATTAATTTACAATTTGTTACATTTGTATAGCTCTTATCTAGGCACTCAAAGCGCTTTACATATAGAAAGGGGGAATCTCCTCAACCACCACCAATGTGCAGCATCCACCTGGATGATGCGACGGCAGCCATATTGCGACAGAACGCCCAACGCATACACCAGCTAATTGGTGTCATCATCACTATACTGGGGTGTTAGGACCCACACAGACCACAGGGTGAGCACCCCCTGCTGGCCTCACTAACACCTTAACCAGCAGCTACCTAGTTTCCCCAGGAGGTCTCACATCCAGGTACTGACCAGCCTCAGCCCTGCTTAGCTTCAGTGGAAAACCAGTCTTGGGTTACTGGGTGATATGGCTGCTGGTAACATGGTAATAATAATACAGTTTACATTTTGTGACAATATAAACAATCAGAGCTGAGCAGATGCCAGATTCTTACAAAAGATTTCCATTTTAAATAAATGTTGTTCTTTTTTTTAACTTTTTATTTGTCAAAGAATTCTGAAAAAAAGTACCACAGGTTTTAAAAACATATTAAGCAGTGCAACTTTTTCCAACAATGATAATAAATCAGCATATCAGAATGATTTCCCAAGGATCATGTGATACTGAAGACTGCAGTAATGACTGATAAAAATTCAGCTTTGCATTAAAGAAAAAAATAATATTTTAGTATACTAAAATAGAAAAACATTATTTTAAATTGTAATATTATTTCACAATATTACAGTTTGTTCTGTATTTTGCTCAAATGGGCATGTTATGGAGGAATGCACAGTGCATGCAGGGGGTGTGGAATGCACAGTGCATTCCTCCTATCTGTGCACAGATAACAGTGTGGGAGTACTAAACTGGCAAGACAAAACGTGCAAATGATAAACTTTAACTCTATGATGGTTAAACTTTGCAATTAACATGCGTCCCGAACTGTGGGGCCTGGTCCGTACGGATCATGGATCAACTATGATCTGTTTAACCCCTAACCACAACCTTTAGTGGTTTTGGGTCTTTGGCCCAATTCCTGGTCTCCTTACATGCACTGGATCCAGATTCCAGTGCCCTTGCACAATTTGGAGTGACCAGTCTGCGCAGCTCGCCTTGAATAGGACTGGTTACTGCAGTGAGCATAGAGGTGAGTGCCACAACTTCAACATCATTTTCCAGACTAGGTTCAGTACTGGGAAGTGGTAAGATATAAACAGTATGCAGTCATATTCTCACGTCTTGGCATCATAGGTAAATGCCAGATATTTTGCGCAAATTTCCAGGAAGTGATTATTTTGTTTTCTTGAACACATGGATGAAAATGGTGCTTTATGCGATATTCCAATTTTGAGCATTAAAAGTGCAACTTTGTATGAAAACATGGCAGTTTACGGCAATAAATTAAAAACTTAATTTCATGGTGGATAATGGAGAGAAAAAAAAACGTTGGAGAAACCAGGCAAAACCGTTCTCCTCTGGCTCTACAATCATATGATAATCATAGGATGTCAATAATTGTGTGATTTAAAAGTGTGCTTTACCTGGTTTCCTGAAGGTGTCTGCAGGACCCTGCTCAAAGATGGAGTGAGATTGAATAGTTTGAGGTTTTTCTCGTCGCCGTCTCTCTCTTTGTCTGTCTTCCCTCTCTCGTCTCTCTTTCTTTGGTGCAGTGCGAGTCTCCTGTAACCTCCAAAAAAACAAAAGGTCACATTTACAGCGTTTTTACTTTCAAAGAGAGTTGCAGATGTGTCAATAATGTGAAATTAATCTCTGATAGTTCAACGACGTTTCAATGAACTGATTGAAAACTCTGATTCAACTGTGCATTATTACCTTAAAATGTTAAAAGATGTTGGTTATATTATGTACTGTATATTTATAGTGTCCTTGTTACACATTACATGTTGTTACTATTGTAATAACTATAAATTATGCATAATTACATGCAACCAACCCTACAACAAACCTAATCCTAACCCTATAGTAAGTGCTTATAGTTAATTAATATTATCCAGTACTTAAATGTATAATTACAATACAAAGACACCTTAAAATAAGCTATACATGTGTAAGCTATACATATGCGGATATGTATCGATGCAATGCATAAAAATCTATATACATTTTTATATATCTATAAGATCTAAACCTAAGACTGTTATAAAAAGATGTCAAATTGATCTGACATTATTTTGATCCCCATTATTTATTTTTCTGTATTATTTGAAAAAAACTATTATTCATGTTATATTTTGGTTGCATTCATGAGTTAATAAAATGTAATATTGTAATTATCCATGTATCTATCACAGGCTTTTGAATCAAATCAAATCACAATCATATAACAGCAAATATTGCATTGCTGGGTAATAGAATCAATGTCAGATCATATATAATACACATGTATTTTTACATTTTAGCTTTACTATGTAGCTGTTGTAACAGTATAACTGTAAAACACTACAAGTACAACAAATAAAGTTTATAATGATTTCTAAAATACTTACTCATCTTTAGTTTTGCGAACAGAATGAACATTTGGTACAAAGGTTTTCTGTAGGGAGGAAAATTACTCTGTGAGTCAAGTGTATCGTTTATATATGATATATAGAATCTTGACCTGAACATGCTATATCTATTGATGTAACATCTTTTGCGTTTAAAGAAAAAAAGAACAGCTGAGAGAAGCAGAAAAAAACACAATTGATGCTGAACCATTGACATTAGAGGGTAAAACCTTTTTATATCCACCCAGGGTCAGATCTCTGGAGCGCAAAGTGGTTAGTCTGCCTGGCGGCGGGGGACTCAGTGTTATTCGGCCTGGCAGTCCTCTACCCACAGCAAATGATGATCTGAAAGCGGCAGAAGAGCTCGCCTCTCCATCCCAATCTCCATGTTCAGACATTCTGCCAAAACCCAGATACACTTACTGTAAACACCAACCCAAGACATTAGTTTTGGATATCATACCTGAGTTCTCAGACTGATACAATGGTAAAAGGAGTCTCAGAGGGTAATGGGTGTTATATAAACACAAACGCTCATTTAACAGCTGCTGCGCGCTCACTGAGATTAAATTTAAAGACGCGCGCGGATCCATTTTGTTAGCAACCTGAGCTAACAAAACAAAGCCATTAATACCACGTTATATAATATGCAAGGCAAGATTTGGAATAAAGAAGGCAGTACGGCTCTTTGAGAACATCAAAGTGAAAATAAAGACTGTACGTACTTGAAATTTGAGTAAACACCTCAAGTCATATCTGTAAAATTACTCCAGCTGAAAGCTACATCCTTGCAGAAGCATCATGGGTCACGTGATCCGGATTCACTATAAGCCGCAAAAGATTCTATTCTATTCTATGAATTATTTATTTTAATGCATTTATAGCCAACTGTAAAAATGCTTGATGCATTTATAGTTATATATTTATCTCAGGTCAGGTCTATATGGTGTTATTTTCTTATTATTAAACTGTAAACTGTATTTTGTAAGTACTGTGTTTATAATAAACTATACTGTATTATTTGTATTCTATTATACTATATTATCCCAGATAGCACAAGTACGCCTGTAATGTATTTGCATTTATCTCATATGGTCTTAAATGCTGTCATAATTGACTTATTAAACTGTAAACTTATTATATAATAAACTATATTATATTGTTTATATTTATATTTCATTATATTTCAAATTATATTTCATGCTGTTTTTTTCAAGACCTATGTGTTAATAATAATAATAATAATAATAATAATAATAATAATAATAATAATAATAATAATAATATAATACAAATATAAAGATAACAAGATATAGAAATATAGAAAAATATAAAAAATATATTTGAAAATACATACATAACATACATATAAACACACACACACACACACACACACACACACACACACACACACACACATGCGGCTGCAGTTCATATTGCAAGTTCATAATAAAGTTCATGTTAGTAAACACACTGGGCTGTGTGAATTGCTTACCCAGACCGAGACAGCATTTTGGGAGCATCATGGGCTGAGCAGAGCTGACTCTGAATTGGCTCACAACATTTTTGTAACCCACAGACCTTCCATCCACCCTCCTCTGGCTCATATTGAGCAAAGGGCGGCGCTCTACTTCTGCCTTCCCTCACTTTATACTCCTCTGGTCAATGTAACTCACGCACAGAGCCCGTGGCCGCGATGACTGGCGCTCACTCTCCGCGGGAATGATCTGATCTGACGGCTGCGGAGAGTCAGCGGTGCTCTGTGAAAGTCATGGCCGCTCAGTGTGAACCCTTAAGCGGATACTTACAGCAGTCTGATCCGGGCTCCAACAGCGAGCGCAGCACTGATTCCCCTCTGCCCGTGTCTGAGGATGATTCCAGCGGACCCACGGCACCTCCGGACCCCGAGTGGACCGAGGAGAGGTTTCGAGTGGACCGGAAAAAACTGGAGATCATGTTATTAGGTAAAACAGTTGTTTCCATGACAACAATTGCCAATTTTTATAGAGTTTAAAAACTTTGATAAACACTTTGCAAAGTTTACTTCTTAAAATAAGGCACTATTGCTGTTAATAATTGTCTCGAACAAACAAAGTAATGTAAAATCTAATGCATGCATTCATTGCCTCCAGCATATGCAGAGCTGACCCGGTTATTTTCCTCTTCTCCTTTGTTCACCTCCTGTGTATAATTATCGCTTCATACCAATTTAGTTTTCTGAAACATACATTTAAATATATATAGTACAGTGAAAAACGTTATGAAATAATCTAGCAGCCCAGATTTTGAAAAGCCAGTAGGCTAGTTGAGGCTCCATCGTTCAGTTTTCAATTGCAGAGCTTTCAATTGTTTCAAAGAAAGTTTGTAGTATAGTCTACATAAGAAAATACACATATAAACTATGTGTCTTTAATGCGTAGGCCCATTTGAAGGATTGATGCTTCAAATTATGGTTTGTTTTTCTCGTTTTTCATAGGTTTATTTAATGCATGGATTTAGTTTGACTACCTTTTCCTCTGTATTCTTGAATTATTGTTGTGGAAAACATGAGTTGAATATATATGTATGTTCTTCTGATAGGCCTTTGGAATATTAAGGTCAGTTTACTGTAAAACCCCAATTATGATGTAGGTACTGAAATGACTGTAATATATAAATATATAAATCTAATATTCTAATTTAGTACATTAACTGTGTGCGCAGTGAGCAACTCAACCAATAGGGGGCAGTGTTAAAGCATCTTTGCCTTTGACATTAGATTTAATTGTTGTGTTTTTCCCAATTTGTTAAAGTAAATTGTAAAGTGACAATGTGGCCAACTGCTTCATAAAAGTTAAGGATGAAATTAAATGTAATTTTTGGACAGTGAATTGTCATGTTTTGGCTAACAATTCAGACCGCATGTGGCTTTTATTCAGATGATTGGCTAAAAAACAGTAGAATCCATAAGTGAGAAAAAGAAAAATTGTATAGCCGTTATTAGAGTCACAAAATATTCATAAATGCCACTTTTCTGGTGGATTAATCAAGCAGTTTATAGAAATTGTCATCCACGGCTCTGTGGGGATGGTAAAATGCTTTGATGGTCTCTGCTGTAATGCTTTGTCCATGTCGGGTCATGCTTTCCAAGTTGTTTCATGGTTCTGAGAGTTCAGAAAGGGACATCATCATCATCCTACACACAGAGTCTCTAGGTTCAGTTCACCACAGCAATCCTTCCTGCTGAGATCATTCAGCATCTCCTCACAGGATTTTAGAGTGTATTTGATCAACCTGCTTGATTGATTTAAGGGTTAGGATTCTTCTAGAAGAAAATCTATTGTAAATTACGATATTTATTTGCCAAACCAAATGATAGGAACTTAGCATTACTCGATTGGATTTAAGATAAGTCATAAAACTAGAGTTCAAACATGTTATCTTCGTTTACATATCCATGAACAATCATACTACAATCCATATTAGTAGTAAGCACTTTTATTGTGAGAAAACAGGTATTTTTATTGTTCTAGCATGTCAGATTATCTGTCACTGTGTCAATGAATGCATACTTCATTAGCAGCTGTTACAAGTGTCATGTGGTTAAAGAAGGACACAACTGTTGTTAATCGCAAGAGCTGTTTTCAAATATTTTAAAGTTCCAAGTTCAACCTTAATGTTTAATAGCTGAACTGCTCATCTGTGTGTGTTTTCAGAAATGTTAACATCACAGGTGCGCTCCAAAAGCACTTACTCCATCTGATATAATGAGCAGTTAAGCAAAATTCAAGAACGCTTTTATGAATCGTATTATGCCTCTTGGATGGGAAGAACCATTAATCATTTCATTTTAGCTGGCTCAAGTAGATGCAATACAGTGGAATTATTTCGAATGAATCACATAAATGAGGCCTGAATTTGTTTTCTGTTCCAGATGTGAATTCATTTTTTTGATTTGTGTAGATTATGTTGAACAGGAATGCGTCCATACCAGGATGACTTTTTCTCTGTTTAATCTTATGTTCAATGCACTAATGTGTCAAAATGATACATGCTACTATGCCTGAAGATCAGCACCCGTATAATGTAATATACAGTCTGTTGAAAATGTAGTGAGCTGTCAGCAGCATTGTAATGCACCATAGGCTCCCAACACTAAATCTGTTTCAAAAAGTGCTCTTCTTAATTATTAGGAATATATGGAAGCTTCCTGAAGGTTATAACTCGCAATTTGAAGTTCAAATTGTGAAAACAGCTCTCTTGCTCTTGTGATTAAATCACGTTATCATATAAAAATCCAGATCTCATACAAGTACTTTTTAGAAACAATATCTTGCATTTTGTGAGCATTTGTATTAATTATGGTGACATTTTTTATGAAATTTTATTAATTTCTTAACCGGCACAATAAATAAATCAAATTAGAAGTGAGTTATTGATTGCATCTGAAGCAGTATGTTTTACATCCAAACACATTAATGATGTCAGACAATACACTGGCAATTTAGTAATATCCCAGCACTTGTGGTCTTGTCTTGAAAAAAACGAGTCCTCTAAGTCTGAAACTGAAACAAGACCGAGTACAAATGTGGTCAAGACCTTAAAGGTCCTATTCTTCGTGATCCCATTTTTCAAACTTTAGTTAGTGTGTAATGTTGCTGTTAGAGCACAAACAATACCTGTAAAATTATAACGCTCAAAGTTCAATGCCAAGCGAGATATTTTATTTAACAGAGGTTCCCTTTCAAAGCCTACAGCGAACGGCCGATTTGTACTACATCCCTGTACTTCCTGCTTTAATGACGTCACTATACAGTTTGTTGACTAACCTCTGCCCACAAGAATAAGCAAAAAGGGAGCGTGGTCTTGTTGCTCTCCCACGTGGAGAAGAGGAAGTGTTGCGTTTGTAGAGCGTTTGTCGCCATGTCTACAATAACATTGAGTGCATGCATCTCCCCGTTATGGGCCCTTCCCAGGCAACGTGCGCTAAGCTGCTGTCGAATCACAACACCGAAACCGCTGGCACAATCAGAACTCATTACGTATTTCTGAAGGAGGGACTTCATAGAACAAGGAAATCATCAGGCCGTTTTTTTCATCAGTGAAAACAGCGGTATACAGATAAGTAAATTGTGTGAAAAATACTGTTTTTTTACAAGCGATATCCCACAATCTTGTACTTTCCATTCTGTGACAGATGAGCTTGTGGAAAAAGATGGCGTCCGAAAGTTTGTGTGTAAATGTGATTTTTTATTTACCAACATTTTCTACTTCTGATGTCATTTCTAGCGAGAAATTACTAATGTAGTAATTAAATATTTGTTCTCACCAAAGCTCTCTCTATTTTGCTTTAGATTACTAAACTGTTACACTGCCTAAGAAGTATGTCCGAAATTAGTTTTGTGAGGTGCCTTCATGCAAAAAAACTGCCTCACAGCGGCAGCGGTAATGAGAAAGATAAGACACAGGTGTAAACAATCATGGTTGATTAGTCCGGGTAGTGGGTTTTGTGCAATGTAGTCCGAGATGGTATGGCAATAGAGGGTGCATTTGGCATGGTATGGCAAGAGGGTGGAGTGCCCTCTGGTGGTAATCATGGGCACTCTCACTGGTAAATCGTGACATAGCCCCCCTCCTAAGGAACGGCTTCCAGACGCTCCTATCATGGGCAGGAGAAGTCCAGAAGGGAGGTAGAGTGGAGGCAGAACAGAAAGGGGTGGAATGGAGGGCCAGGTCCATGAAGTGGAAGAGGACCTGTTGGCAGAGGCAGAACAGGCAGCCAGGGCAGAGCAGGCCAGGCAGATGACCAGGGTTGCACAGACCGGGCAGATGGCCAGGGCGGCTCAGGCTGAGCAGGTGGCCAGGGTGGAGCAGGCTGTGCTGGTGGTCTTGCAGATGGGCTTGAAGACCCCCAAGGCGGAGCAGATGACCACCACAGCAGCGCAGATGAGCTTGAAGACCCCCACGGCGGAGTAGATGACCACCACAGCAGTTCAGACAGGCTTGAAGAACCCCATGGTGGAGCAGACGACCACCACAGCAGACTAGACCGGCTAAAAGACCCCCACGGCGGAGTGGACGACCACAAACAGTGCAGATGGGTTTGAAGACCCCCATGGCAGATCATGTGAAACTGAAACATAAGTTAACATTGGTCTCAGGAATCTTGTCAGAACAGGCAGGGAGCTCGAGGGTGTCCTCCATGGACACAACAGGACTGGTAAGGTGTCTCTGGTTGGCCTCAGTGGTTTTTCACAGAAAGTTCATGGAAAGTCATGTCGAGGTAGACAGGAAGATCAGGGACAACCTCTAAAGGTCACAACAGGGCAGAGAGGGAATTCCGGGGCGACCTCCATGGTCGTACCAGGGCAGAGAGGTAACTCAGGGACAAACTACGTGGTCACATCAGGGCAGACAGGGAACTTAGAGACAACCTCCGTGGTCTCATCAGGGCAGACAGGGAATTCAGGGGCTACTACCATGGTCGTATAAATGCAGACAGGAAGTTCATAGATTACAAAGCTGGGTTCTGGGATTTGGAGCAGACTCTAGAGAGTCTGGCTCATGGGCTCATGGACTGAAGTGGGCTCTGGAATGAACTCATGGGCTGGAGAGCAGTGTATGGCCCAATCACACAGAATAGCTATCGCAGTAACAGGGAGCACTGTCGACAGTGGGACCACCTCAGAGACCCCCCAGGCTTGGCATTACTACTGAGATGCCAGTTGCTCGCACTGATGTCAGCAGTGTGTCCTCCAGACTTGAAGCCAGTCTCAAGAACCCAGGGAAAGCCTTATGTCTTCACGTGCAACGCTCATGACGACCGGGAACACAGATGGGACATCCATGGCGGCTGAAGACTCTGGCGAGGCACCCATGAAGGCTGGAGGCTGCCTTAATCTTTTAAAGAACATTTTACAAAAGTCACCTTTCAGGTTTATAGTATATACATATATTACATCAGCATATGAATCAAATGAGACGACTACAGGGACTCATCTCAAGATCACTCATTGAACAGTTCATCCGTTGCCAAAATTATAAATATTAAAATCAAGAATGTCAGAATCAGAATGCGTAGTTTGTGCATAAAAATGTCTGTCAAAACCAACACAATGGACAATGTTCACTAACCCGGCAAAGTTTTTCAACTGGATTGGTGTTTATTCCCTTTAGCATGCAGTGTGAAGTATTTCACTCAGTTCCCTGATTATTCAGATTCAATTCCAGCTTTTCAATTCCAGAGTTGCGCTTATTGAATACAAAACTGACGGGAACAGCTTCAGTGGAGAACAGTGACTGTATTTAAAACCTTCAGATGACACAAAGCTCTGCGTCTCTGTAAGTTACCAAAAGTGTATCCACTCATGAAAGCCTGCATCACACAGTACACGTTTGTGCAGAACGGCTCTCTCACACTTTATGTCGTGACAGACAACTAGTTGTCTAGTTCAGTTCACACGTTGCAGGTTTTCCGAGATTGCAAGTCCTGCAAATTTACAGGTGTGAGTTTGGTTATAGGTCACTCCCGGAAATAACCGAACTGTGTGTGAAGTGAACAGAACTTTATTAAGGACTCAAAAACAAGACTGACAATTGTATTCTGCTGCTGTGTGGAGGTGGCCAAAGTGTTCAGGATATAGGAATGCAGTGATGATGCTTAAACCCCTTCTCATGGGGCAAGTTAAGTGTCTAGCAGTCAGTGACTGCGTATATTGGAGATAATTGCTTATTTTTCCAATTCCTCGACTTTCTAGATAGTATTTGCACAATTAAGGAGTAGTACTCTCTGTCCAGTCTACATCAAGGGCTTTGGGTTTTTCCAAATTTTCAAAGCCCAGATTGTTTTTCATTACGTGTCTTAGATGAGATGGAAACAGTTTCTCTTCCCAAATCTTGGCAGGATTTGCAAAAGTACCCTTGCAAAAGAAATTCCCAAACAAGTTTACATGACATCTCAACATCTTTGATCACCGTAGGTCAGACTCGGGCACCAAAGTGAACAAGCAGTCTGTTTAAGATTCCAAACAGGAAGGGATCAAATGGCTTGTTTAACAAGCATAACTCTTATCATCACAGATGGGTTTGATCCATTCTGGGGAGCCCAAATAAAACATTGTTGCTGCCTGGTGATTTTGTAAAACACTTCAGATTTTATAGCGTGTTTATAACGTGGAAAATAGATGAACTCTCTTCCACCCAATAAAGGTGGTTTGACTGTGGAGTTATTTTTCCCATTTACTAAGACAATAATTGATTTACTAAGTAAATTCCTAGTAAACTGAGACACAAAACTGGCCTTCTATTTATGGAAATATAAAGACTACATTCTGAAACTGCTGGTGTGTTTAAAGTATACTTTGGCTAACTGTGTTCTAGGTATGTTTGTGTGCGTGCTTGGCCGAGGCCTGGTTAAAAAGTTCATCTTTTTGTTGTCTGTTGGATGAAAGTATAGAGACAGGAAGTGAGTTCGGTGAGGAATGTGCTCGGGGCTAACTGTCCTCTGGATCGCGGCCTAGGGAAACACTTTTCCCTGTAGCTTTCAGAGGGTAAACGTGGCATTCTCCCCAAGAACTACTGCTGAGGTGAATCGCTGTGGCCTCGCTTTTGAGTTCATAGCAGTATAGCGTATGAGCACGTCGGACAGACAAAGCCTTGCAACTCAGTTGGCACGTATCAAAAGTAATACAATGCAAAAGGCCAATAAATGTTGGAAATAATGGAAATCAGTCTGTAAAGAGTGGTTGAATCAAGTATATTGGGACCATTCAGGAAACCCTGGCTTGTGTTGTTCGGGTCTGAGGGACCCTTGAGAGGTGGTGGGCGGAAGAGTCCCAGCGCTCACAGCACATAATTCACTGCAGCTGTTGGAGAGTCTCTGTTTTTAAAAAATGCTGGCGCGGACCAGAGACTTTGTTATGACAAGGAAAAGAACGAGCCATTACTATACAGCTACTAACTCAACTCATCTGAGTCGAAAACGAAATGGTTGTTTTTCAAAGCAATCAAACCTGTAAATGTGTTGGATCTTGGATATGACATAGTCACATTTTGTTTGTTGGCGTGTATTTTATGTTGAAGAGACTAATAGTTTTTTTGTTCTTTTGCTTTTTTGCCATTGGCATTGGCATTATATACAAAAATAATCTGTAATTTACATTTCATAGTTTGTGTTTAGGTGAACCTCTCAGTTCATTTAAAACAACTGGGTAGAATCCACCCAAGAGTTTCCTGGCAGAATGAGTAATGTCACTGGCATTTTTTTTTAATTCACTTAACTTAACACACCTATTGCACTTAAATCCACTAGATTATGCACAGTTTCAGGCATCATTTTTTTAAATTATACACCACCTTAAAGGCACATTTAAGATACCTGCATATGTATGTGGACTTTACTCTAAGAGTCAATGACATGCCGCTTTTTTATTTGTTTGTTTTTATCCAGAAGTTGTACAGAAATATATTAAGCATGCAATATAGCCAATGATACAACTGTCTATGAAATTTAATTTCTAAAGTAAAATTCTATTGCCAAAATGATGGGGGAAAAATAGAGAATAGATTATTTAATTTTTTTAATCAGGAATGTCAGAATCAGAATGTATAGTGCATAAAACATGTCAGTCAAAACAAAGCCGGCTGGATTGGTGTTTATTCTCTTTAGTGAAGTATTTCACTCAGCTCCCTGACCATTCCGATTTAATTTCAGCGAGTGAAGAACAAATGTATACTCAATTTAAATGTAAAATTATGAATTAAATGAGCCCCGAGCAGATAATCTACACTATGTCTGCTTTTAAATTGGAGTCTCTTAAATTGAACTCGCCCATTGACGGATCTTAATCCCAGGAAACGGAGCCAAGAAAGGCAGCTGCCGATAATGGTTTCTCAATACACTGTTGAGTCCAGTTTTTGGCGGATAGTATGTATGCTGATGGTATGTACCCTCCATCCACAGATAATCTGGAGAAAGCGTGCATTCTTCTAGACTGAATCACGCTCAGCTGGGACATATGAACGATGTGCCACAATCTGCAGACAAACTGCAAGCTTTGTTTATCATTTTTAATGGTTTCCATTAACTCTCTTTATTAAAACTCAATGATATTGAGTAGGCTAAACTTTATGCGCTATATTTCATATTAAGCGTTTTATAGGCAGAAGAACGCTTCCGGTGCCGTTGTCTGTTTCGGCAGAATACTGCCATCTAGTGGTAGCAGGTTTTCTTAGACAGCTGTGTGTGTGGATCGTGCAAGGCCAAACTGGCGAAATGAAAGTCTCAAAATCCAAATGAATCAAATAGGATCGACTCACAAACGAGTCAATGAATGCACACGCGTCACCGGATCCACAAATGCACATCGTACTCGGTGCACGCACAAATTCTGACCAACATCGAATTTTTGTATTCACAACTATGCCTCTGTTTGTACAAAATACTGCACATTCATGTCATTCTGGATTTTGCACATACAAGTTGTAAAGTTTTAATGTAGAAATGCACATTTGGTAGTTGTGCATACATTAATAATCAGCACCAGGCGCATTCACTGGTAGTTGTTTGTGTGTGGTTTGTGAAATGCTTGAAAACGCGAAATGAAAGTCTCAAAATCCAAATGAATAAAATGAGATCAATGCAGAAAAGTCAATAAATGCACACGCGTCACATGATCCACAAATGCACATCTTATTTGTTGCATGTGCAAATTATGATACACTAATGCAAAATAAAACATTTGTATTCAAAAAAATGTCTCTATTTGTACAAACTGCAGCACATTCATGCAATTCTGTGTTTTGCACATACAAGTTGAAAGGCATTTGTTTGTGGATAGTGAAAAGTACATGGATAATTGTGTGTGCATGTATTAATCATTTTGAGTCTAAAATCATCCCATACGTAACTGTCACAAACATGTTTGCTCATGGTCCCTAATGCAATGTAATGTGGTCTCTAGAGGCTTTAAAATGTTTGTAATGTGTGATGCATTTAACTTGTCACTGTTTATGGATTCAAAAACCATCAAACCATCAGTTTTCTGCTGTTTGCATTATGCAACATTTCCATGACATAAGTTTGAAAGTTCATGATATCTTAGCCAACAATTATGAGGTCAGCAAATCTAGTTGGAGCCTTGGACACGGCAGCATCACACATCTGTGCGATTGTTTGGTGGTTTCCATGCAACAGCAGGCCATTGTTCCCACAGAGGTCCATTGAACCATCACAATGACATTTAATAGATACCTTTTCCATCATGAGCAAGTTAAAGTGCACAAGTAAAAGATACAGTCCCTCTGAAGCAACCTTGTGTCAACTGCCAGAATTATTAAAGTACTGAATGAGATCTCATTAATTCTCAGTTCATGGGTAACTCCCATCTGTAATTGGACTTATTACCCTTGCGTTAGCAGGCCAGAGCATTGACCATTAAGATTCCACTGCATTTAGATCAGGAGTACTAATAATAAATAATAATGTTAACAGTGACAGAGCAGGATTAAACCACAGTATTTTTCCATTAAAGAATATACTTGAGACATTTTGCCAGCCCTGACCGATTGAGGCATGGACTCCACTAGACCCCTGAAGGTGTGTTGTGGTATCTGGCACCAAGATTTTAGTAGCAGATCCTTTAATTTGAGGTGGGGCCTCCATGGATTGGACTTGCTTGTTCAGCCTATCCCACAAATGCTCGATTTAATTGAGATCTGGGGAATTTGGAGGCCAAGTGCTTTGTGGCAGGGTGCATTATCCTGCTGAAAGAGGCCACAGCCACCAGGGAATACAGTTTCCAAGAAAGGGTGTACATGGTCTGCAATAATGCTTAGGTAGGTGGTATGTGTCAAAGGTAAGCAGGTAAGCTACGCATACGCACCCGGCCATTCACGTGATGTCAAAGAAAATGTGATTCATCAGACCAGGCCACCTTCTTCCATTGCTCCATGGTCCAGTTCTGATGCTCATGTGCCCACTGTTGGTGCTTTCGGCAGTGGCCAGGGGTCAGCATGGGCACCACAACATATTGTGGTGCCCAAAACCTTTCTATCAGAACCAGCATTAACTTCTTGAGCAATTCGATCAGACCACACTGGCCAGCCTTCGCTCCCCACGTGCATCAATGAGCCTTGGCGCCCATTACCCTGTCGCCAGTTCACCACTGTTCATTCATTGGACCACGTTTGATAGTCTGACCACTGCAGACCATGACACTCCACAGGAGTTGCAGTTTTGGAGACGCTCTGACCCAGTCATCTAGCTATTACAATTTTGCCCTTGTAAAACTCGCTCACCTGGTATTTGATATTTACATTTCCTTTCTACATTTCCTCTATTGTTTCATTTAGATATCATCTATCTCTCAATTTTTTGTAAAAAAAAAAAAAAACGCTATTTCTGTTGAATGTAGTAATCTTTAGCAAATATCAAAGTGAATATAGATTTTTCATTGTGTATATTATAATGTTGTGGTTTCTAAATTCAGTTTTTTAAATTATTTTAGTATTTTATTTTTAATTTATGTGGAGAAAGTAATATAGAATTAGTAGTATCAACCATTTATTGGTTATTATCAGCCATAACATGAAAATAATTATTGGCTTTTCATATTAACCAGAATTTGAATATCAGTACATATAGAAAATACACTGGATCAAATTATTGTTGTAGATTCTCTACAATTTCAGATTTATCCCATGTATACAAAATCTATATGACAATAAGTAAAAGTGTTAAAATGTTAAAGTCATTTATATAAGTAAAAGTGTTAAAGTCATTTATATACAGTGGTGAAAAAGTTTTACTTGTTTTATAAACCACAGATGCAGAAAATCCCATTATATTTATGTACATTTTGAGGCTATTACATGAAGATGGAAATCGCTAGAGCTCTGTCCCCCCTCGAAATTCACTTTCTGGACTCTTTCCTCTTCAGTCCCCACAAATCAACCCCCTCAATAACCTGGTGCCCTTCTTTGCTTACAGTGAGGTTAACCACCATCCTTGCATGAGAGAATGTTGGCAGTGCTATATTCTTTAACTTTGTACTTTGCTCTAAAGGGATGAAATCTAGTCACAAAGAAGACATTTGGGTCACAAATCTACTTTGGAAAACCATTCCCTGAACACAGCCCATCTTGGATAAGAATGAATATTTTACCTGTGCCAGCAATTCATAGATATGTTTTTATTCACTGTATGTGTTGACGGACAGAGTCTTGACATTTGTCTGTGCATGGAGCTGAGCATTTTGTTGATTTATTCTTGTGTTCCATACGACTGTGGCTTATATTGGCACGTTGTGCAAAGCAATAAGACACTAAGTGCCAAGTAAAAATAATGTCAACTACAAAAGATATCTGTCTTTGAAGCTTTTATACAGAAGTTGGCTTGAAGAACAGCAAAGAGCAGTTGCTCGACCTCCCAAGTGTAGTCATAATGAAAAATAAGTTAAATGTACCTTTCTGTGGGCAAGCTACAATAGTCCACAGGAGTGCCTGAAACCACGTTATTTGTGGTAAAATCACTGTAACACATTGCCTTGCGTGGCTTATTGCTTTTATAAAATGGCAGTGACAGTAACAGGAAAAAAGAGACCAGTGTTTAGTATTTTGGCACAGTAATGTAAAAATGATGCGTAGTCACAGGTGTGCAATTATTGTCTATTTTACAATGCTTCCAATGGTGCTCATTAGATATGATTTTTCAAAATGTTCATGGCCGATTCTGATTTTTGTGAAGTGTGACCTGCTGATACCATTTTTTTTTTCTTCAGATTTTCTTTCTAAGAACTATAATTGACAGCATATAGAAAACACAAAATACTTTTCTTCAATGACAAAATATATTTTCATAAAAAAACACAAGTATAAAGTCAGTAATAAAATAAGAACAAATTGCAAACAGCAAAAAATAAATGCAATAGAATAAAGAGAGATAAACATGGCTTTAAGTATCTCAGGTGGGTCTAAAAGTAGGTTATTTAAGTAAGAAATACTACAGAAATCAAATGTAAAATAACACTGGATAATCTTCATCGTAAAACTTAAATACAGATTAATGCTAACAATTTAAGTTACAAAAGCTATTCAGTCAAGTGCAGAGTGATTTTCTGTGTATTTTGTTCTTTGACGTGACAAACTGCAGCTGTCACTTTAAGAGTTCATGCACGGATCCAATGAACTGTTCCACAACATGCATTATCTTTCTCAACTATTCACGTTTCAAAACTGAACACTTGCCAAGACTGGAATTTTAACATAATTTTGTGTGTATTTAAGCACACTAAGCCACTCATTTTGGTACTTGCGACTCAAGCTGTTTGAGAGTCGGCTTTGAGTGCGCTCCACTTGTATAGATTAGTTAGTGTGAGTGCGAAACCTGTGGGAATTTCTGTAGTAAAATGATGCACAATACAAGCACTGTTTAACTGGAGCGAATGAGACGAGTGAGTGAGAGGAGGCGGGTCTATGTCACTAAAGCCACAATTTATCCTACAAAAAATCACACAAAGGTAAAGAAGAAAATGTATGAAAACAAAGAAATAATTAAAATAACTGCAGAAATGCCACACTGCAGACAGGATTTGCATTTTACATGTAAGCAAATCTGATCAAATCTGCGAAATTGCCTGTGCAGCAAGCATTGATGCACTGAAAAACAATCAAAAATTAGTTTACAGAATTAAATTAGAACAGAATGTACCTTTCTAATCAATAAAATAATAAACTAAATAAGTAATAAGATGCAGAACAAATGTGTACAAAATGGCTAAATAACATATATTAAAACCACAAGCTACAAATAGTTAAAGAGGTCATATGATGCTTCTAAAAAGAACATTATTTTGTGTAGGCTATTTGGTTTAATGCAATGTGTTAATGCGGTTTTAGGTTAAAAAAGTCATTATTTTACACATACTGTAAATTTTAGTTTCTTTTAAGGATTCGCAGATGTTACATTCAGGCCGTTCTGTTAATGTTTAGGGGACCATTACGTTCCCTCTACACTACATTCCCATAACGTTTGCAGGACCTTTAGGGGACTAACCTTGAATGTTATTTTATAGTCCTACTTAGGTCCTTCCATCGCGTTATCAGAATATGTTTGTGTGAATCTATGTACACTGGGCTGATTTGCAAATGAGGGTCAGTAAACGTAACTTTTTTGCACAAAAGTTGCTTCTCAAAGATGGATCAATACCAACCCTCCAACTGGATCCAACTTCATTCCCAGAACACGCAAGTACTGCACTTTACAGTATGATGTGTGTGTTTAAAAATGACCCCTTTCTGAATGTGTTAATGTGGCTAAAGTTACCACTGTCTCTTACTGCAAAGGCGATTTGCATACATTCACAAAATATGAATATGAAGTTGGACAAACAGTTGATCCATCTTTGAGAAGCAACTTTTTTGCAAACCCTCTTTTGCAAAGCAGGCCAGTGTACATTCATTCACAAAAACATGTTCTGAAAGCATTCAGTAAATGTGATGGAAGGACCTAAATAGGACCAAAAAATAACATTCTAGGTTGGTCCCCTAAAGGTCCTGCAAACGTTATGGGAATGTAGTGTAGAGGCCACTGCACTAAACCAAATATGTGGCAGCACAGTTCCGAATTAATCTGACTAATCTGTATGAGAACGTTCTGTCAACATCCCAAATGTCCTCTTTGTAACGTTGCTATGTGACCATAGAATAACCGAAATGGAACGGCAAATCCATTTTGGTAATTCTATGGTCACATAGCAATGTTACAAAGAGGACATTTGGGATGTTAAATCTCTAAAGTCATATAAGGAATGCTATTATATGACCAATAGAGGACCATGTGGGAATGTTCTGTTAACATCCCAAATGTCCTCTTTGTAATGTAACTATGTGACCATAAAATAACCAAAATGGAACGTCCCCGTAAAGTCATATAAAGAATGTTGTTATATGACCAATAGAGGAACATGTGGGAATGTTCTAAACGTCCTTTAGAGACATGGACGCGAGAACGTCCATAGCCAAAATGGCATGATCCTCGTTTCATAACACCTCTGCAAAGATTCAGCTGTGAGATTGGTAGTTGAATCAGGCTCCTCCTATTGAAGCATCAAATTGTCGACTATTCGGGGACACTCACCCCTAAATTAAACAGTTTAATAATCAATAAAAAATTACCTGTATTATATTACGCTGCACCAACGCGGTTTGGGAATCGAACAGATGATTGATTTAGCTGTGGGTGCCATCTAGTCAGACGTGGGAATTTGTTCAGCGCTCAATTCTCACAGTGCATTGTGGGTATTCTCTAGCCATTGAGCATACATCAGTTGTACACTCATTATTGCGGTGTATTGTGGGATTCAATGAGTGCACTCAATGACGTCCAATATGGTTTTGGACACTACTACAAATGGCTGTCCCTTCAAATAATGTCCTATTTCAGGGTATATGGAGACACAGCCATTGTCTTATTTTCGGAACAATACGGTAAATGTCTTCAGCTCTCCAGAACGATTTTGTCCGAACGATTTTTTTCCCTGCCAAACATTTTAGTGCATCACTATTTTAAACATGATTTTGTGATAAGAACCAACTAGCAATGTAGCAATCTGATTGAACCCTGTGATTTCCAAAAGTGCTTTCCAGTGTTGTGTGCAATATGCATCAAATTCTGAGAGAATAAACTGTGGGCATCGAGGAGTGTGAGGTTGAGACCACCCTTGTTATTGGCATATGGTGGCCACACATCAAATGTTTTGAGCAACATGGAGTAAAATGACCAAAGTCTGTTCATAATTTTTGAGAAGGTTATGGTGTTTATGAATAGTTTCCTGAGGCCTTTCCACAGTCTCATAAATCCATTAGATCCTGTTTTGGTTTGTTTCTTGGCCAATCACAGAAAAATGAGTAATTCTGTTTTCTCTCTGAATGTAGTTAACTCTGTAGTGTTCAGTTTATTCTTAGGGCTTCCAGAGATTCCTCCATTGCCTCTGGATAGCACGTCTTAGCGGTAAAGCAGGGCTGATTCAGCCGGTGCCTGTGGTTTAAGCAATTTTCAGTCAATCTGCTCTGAAAAACTCCCCTGTAATTCATTGGATATAAATAAACACGTCACATTTGTCTGGATTACAGTAGACATAGATTTTAAAGCTTGGCCCAACAAGACCATGCCTGCATCTCAAAATGTAGGTCATGTTCCTGATCCAGAGCAATAAGAACTGAAAAAGTTGTAGATGTCTATCAACTACTGCATTTTGTGGTTTCAATGTCTTTAAACAACATCCAAATTTGCTGATGAACAAGTCTGTATTTTATTGTTTAATTTAAATCAAATGTTCTTGGCAAAGAGCATCGAACAAGCATGTCAGTTTCCATGTCTCATGTAGATTACATTCAGCGGATGCTTTTATACAAAACAACTTGCCGTGAATTTAGTGCATGCATTTTGTATGTGTGTGTGTGTGTGTTTGGGCAATCTAATCCGTGACTTTGCCATTGCAAGTGCCATGATCTACAAGATGATCTCTAGATGGGGTTCGAACACAGAATCCACAGCTTTACATCTACATTAATAGGATACACTTCACTTAAATATTCTAAATGTAGTATTAAGCATCACAAAGTTTATTACAATCCAGCATAAACCTTTGGAAAGTAGTAATACATTGATTTTTCTACAGAGGTGACTTGCTGCAAATGGACAGGAAAATGACCCCCGCCCTGCCTAAATTGCACAGACATTTTTCCAACCAAGG
This sequence comes from Gobiocypris rarus, assembly GCA_023029165.1. NCBI lineage: Eukaryota > Metazoa > Chordata > Actinopteri > Cypriniformes > Gobionidae > Gobiocypris > Gobiocypris rarus. The sequence continues at coordinate 6,697,530 of CM040920.1, forward strand.
CCATGTGGAAGAATGTGTTGATATGAATTGCTGATTTTGTTAATACGCCAACATAAGTGATTCCTGATGTTACGCTTTTTCTGAAATGTCCCATTCTTCTCCGCAGCTGCCACGGAGGGGCGAGTCAACGGAGGTGAGGACTTCTTTCAAAAGGTAAAGAAAACCACATTGCTTTGGCAGCCTCACGCAGTGGTAGAAAATAGGTTAGCATCATGTTGCATGTGTAATTATTTCTGCCGAAGGACAAACTGCAATCAGTGCCGCACGATACAGCAGTGCAATAGTTTTATTTTACTCAAGCCTCAAAATACTACTACTGCGGTAATAGAATATATGCGGTACTACATCGTTGTATGCACAGTGTGTATTTGCTCTGGCAAATTTGAATCGAAGTAGAAGTTCAGTAACATAATACGGCTTACTTGATTTTTGATGTGCCTGTTACAGCTTAGCAAACTAATCTTAAAAGGAGATGACAGCACTTTATAGGTCAAATTGAATATGAGCATATTTAGAAAACACAAGGACTGCGTTCGAAATCTCCCCATATACACTCATTCACTATTGCCTATATTACTCCACAAATATAGTCCAAATATAAACTGCGCGGAAGGGCTGCCACTTTTGCATAGTTTGTGCTTGCTGTTTAATAATCATTTGAAATTTAGCAAACTGGCAGCTCCAGTAGTAATGCAAACATTTATCTTGAACTCTGTCATGGAAACTGGCATGAATAAACATTAAAGTCCCCTCACCTTCACCAATCTGGATCATTGATTTTGATGACATCACTCTGCACTTCAGCTTCTCATCAGATTTTTTGTCCAATCAAATGCTCTCTAGAATCTAATCTAGTGAATCTAGTGCTCACCTACTACATTATAAACAGACGCTGAAGCTGTGGCTAAAATTGGTCACACATTTACAATTTTCTACATGGTGAATGGCACATAGAGCACTAAATTGGGGGTAGGGACGATTCAGACAATATGCTTTCCATTGGGAATGAAGTCTGGTTTGACGTCCGTGTAATGCGAACCGCGAGACACAACAGCACCGAGCGGATATGCGTGGCGCAGACTAGAAAATGTATCGGATCCTTTCAATTCTGCACAGAATGCTATATTTTTAAGAGATATGGAGGAGATTAGGAGGAAAAACGGTTAGAGATTAGGAGTAAACTATGGTTTTACCAAGCTGTGTTATAAACAAAATGCTATTTGCTATCTTAAAAAAGGAGAGGAGCTGTTCGATAAATCCCGCTCTGTCTTCCTGTTTCAGTGTAAATTACGTCAACACATTGAATAATGCTGCATGTTTCAAGGCACTTCAGTAGGCCTTTAATTAAACAATTTAATAAAAAGTAAAAAATAATTTAAACCTGTATGATATTACGCTGTAGCCACATTGGACTAGCGGTTTGGAAAATGGATATTTGGATGATTCAGCTGTGGGCGCAATCTTCTGGTCAGGCACGGGGACTCATTGGGCGTGACCTTTATGGTGCATTATGGGTATTCTCTAGCCAGTGAGCGAACATCAGTTGTACACTCGTTTTCGCTGTGCATTGTGGGATTGAATAAATGCACTCGATAACATCCACTATAGTTTCAGACACCACTGCAAACTTTGATATGATACCTGGAAAAGTAACGATATTCAACCCCATTTTCGATACCACAGGAAAAAAACACTGCATTTTTACTATATATACAAATGACTAACAATAGCAAATAAATACAATAGAATAAAGATAAAAATGAAATAGACTGCTTTATTTTTTCAGGGAGGTCTAACAGTAGTATTCAGGTAAGAAACTAAATAAAAAAAACAAAGTAATCAAATTTACACCATTCATAAGCTGGGATAATTCCCAACTCACTTTTGCACTTCAGAGTCGGCTTTAGTATGTGTGTGCGCTTTAGATGTGACCGTGAAATCTGCGGGAATGAGTAAAATTATGTGCAATCCTGCGTGAAATTCAGACCCCTCACACCAACACTATTTAACCGGAGTGAATGAGAGGAGGCAGGTACATGTCAACTCACTGTCAGTTCGGAGAAGAGAGGAAAAAGCGCAGCTGTAGAAAGGCGTATTGGGATCGTTTCAGATATTTCAGTATAGATACATATCGAAATATATATAATTTATATATAATTAATTTTTTTCGTAGGAAAGCAGTAAGACATATGTTGTTTTGGGAATATAGTCACTCCTCTGTGTGTTGTGCCTTACAACAATCTTTAAAAGGGATAGTTCATCCAAAAATGAAAATGCTGACATCATTTGCTAAACCTCATGTCATTCCAAACCTGAATGACTTTCTATCTTTACTTCAGAAGACAAAAGGAAAGAATTGAATGAATGTAAAAACTGGGTAATTCAGGCAATGGCTGTACAATGTGACACATTGATATGCTTATTGAAGTCTCATTTGCCAAATGCTCTAGCAAAGACTTTATATAAAGGAAGACGTGCACTCAGATTACTTATGAATGGGAGAATGTGCAACGCCCAGTATGGCGAATATGGCCTGCCTTCTAAATGAAAGGGCCAATCGTTGATTAGTAAAGTCATCGCATCATTGCTTCAAACTTTTGAAATGTACATTGAAGCTTAATTATCACCAAATGTTAAATGTTAGAATAATCCAACACAACATAAGTGATATATGTAATACGTTAGCTGGCAATGCTAAACTCTGCTTGTTAAAATATGTGCATCCTAAAATGGCAAAATTATTGAATTCAAATTCAAAAAGTGTGCCGTGTCAATCACCTTTACTTAAAGAGCCTAGTCGATGACACGTGACACACACCTTTCGCCAAAGGATACTCACAAACAGGTCTCCCTTCCGTTTATGGCACGCCAAAACAAGCACACGTCGCGTATTTGGATTCAGTGGGGTAGAATGACCTTTAGGGCGAACACTTGCCAGTCTAATTGGCAGGCTATGTATAAATAGGCTGGAGAAACCAGACAGCTCAGGACAGGAATGAGACTCAGCACCTGAATCAGAGCATGCTGGCCTTCAAAATAAACACTCTCGCAGGCAAGTCGATATTGGTAAGAAATCCGGCACATGTCAAAGTTTCATTTGTGCTAACCTGAAAGGTGTGTGAAAATAATCAGACCCTGTTAAGAGAGCTTGGAAAGGGCCTCGGCGAGCCTGTTCTGGAAGATACAGCTGGCTGCACCTTAAGCCTCAGGCTGCCACAAATTTGGGTAGTCGCAGCTGATGCAAAGCTTCATTTGCTGCTTTTCAAATAAACACAACCTACATTATCACGAACGGTGTTTTAGCAATGGCCATGTCCCATATGGCGGCCTAAATGTGGATTTGCGGTCTCACGGACATTGCTCGCGTGCGTCTGTGAAGTCCATGCCACCGTAGGTGGTCATCATGCCAAACAGGAAAACCCATCTATTGACTAGTCGGCTTTCACAGCCGCTTTGCATTTATAATCACACTTGTGCAAACTATTCCAACTTAAACTGTCATGGAAAATGTTTTGTAAATGAATACTTAAAAGCGTTTTTGGAAGCTTAATGTGTGTGACGTTGAAGTTACGGGACTGTGATGTAGAACTTCTGCCGATTGTATTTGGCTTCAAAGTTCATAAAAGTTGTGTGCATTTGTGAAGATTATCATGATGAATATATAAGAATCATAAACTTTTGTTGGTTACAGAGTTCTTTTTATGCAATAATCCAAAAGCCAATGGAAAAATCCTAATGGGTTTTTGTCAAGGGATCAATTTTTTATTTTACATTTCAGACGTTTAACATTTAACTTCTGGAGATTGTATTTGGCTTCAAAATTCAAAGTTGTGTGCATTTGTGAAGATTATCGTGATGAACATGCAAGAATCATAAACTTTTGTTGGTTACTGAGCTTATTTTCTACAGTAATCCAAAAGCCAATGGAAAAATCGTATTGGGTTTTTCTCAAAGGAACCAGTCTTTTATTTGACATTTCAGACGTTTAACATTTAACTTCTGGAGATTGTATTTGGCTTCAAAATTAAAAAAAGATGTGTGCATTTGTGAATATTATCATGACAGAAATGTTATAATCATAATGTTTTGTTGGTTACAGAGCTTATACTTTTTGCAATAATCCAAGGGCCAATGGGAAAATTCTATTGGGTTTTTGTCAAGGGATCCAATTTTTCATTTCAGGCATCAGAAGTATGCTCACAAGTGCCCCTTTTTGCAGCAGCTATGCATCTTCTGCAAAGCCTGCACTGTGGACGACTGCTCAACAGTCCATGAGACAAAGTGTAGACTTTGAGACTTTGAGTGTAGACTTTAAAATACTTTATCTATTTGTCATCTGAATTAGTGGTGATATTTCTTCTGAGAAATAACAGTGTATCTCCTAAGGAACCTTGTAAATGTGATTTAACAAAAGATAAGAGTGGTATTTTGCTGCTCACGTCAACATACTTGTGCTGAAAACAAATACTTTATCTAAACACACTATGTAAGAATGTGAAATTCAGCCTGTACCCAGAGACATAGATGAATTCATGAAAAATGACCTCAGGAATTATCTCACACACAGTATGTTGAAAGCAACAACAAATCCCTTTAAAAGGAGTTTTTTTTAGAAATGGTATTTAAAAAAAAGGAAAGCATATAATCTGTCTTTTGACTGTGAGGAGAATATTTCTGCCGACTCAGCGCCCCACGCCCCAAGAGCACGTCTTTGGTAGAGTGATACCAGCGTGCTAAAATTTCACATGTTTTCAATAACAACATTGCGTTCCTGTCCATCACGACGTCTGCGTTTTCGTGTTGGAGCCATCGGGTGTTCCGTGATTTTGCACAAAGATGGGATTCAGCCCTTTTTCCTTAGACATTTCTTTCACGCTGAGAGCTCTGATCAGGTAACGGCAAAACCTCAGGAAACTTTGTCTCATCTCTCTGAAAGAATGCAGCAATACTTAGAGTTTTTGTTTTTAATTTAAGTTTTAGAATATTTGCTTAGCTATTCATACTGTAATCTAAATTGTCGTTTTGTAAACTTATTTCTTGTTGCCAATGCCAAAAAATAACAGTTTTTTGCAGTGTGCTTTTTTTTGTACAGAAAGAGAGTTTCTATGATTGAATTTATTTGAGGTTTGTCATTGCAAGCATCACAGTTAGGCCTCACTATTAAAAAAAACAAACAATTGCAAGCTTTTTTATCTGATCTAACTCTTAAATTTAGTTTAATAAAAGTTAAAAAAAAAAAAACATTAAAAAAAAATTGATAATGTATGTACCAAAATCACAATATGGAACAAATTAGTAAATCATGGGGACGGTTTAGCAAGTCAAGGGAACGAAATAGTAAATTGTGCGCATGATTAATAAATTGAGGAAATTAATTAGTAAATTTAGAGCAAATTAGTCAATTATTTTTTTGCACGTCGTGTGTGGGGCTCTGTACCATATTGATATATAAACACAATATTTTGGACACATTGTGGATTTTTTTTATTTTATCGTATTTTAAATTGCGATCACAATTTCAGGACCTCATGATTTCGGACAGGCTTCTGGAACAGCATAACAGTTCAATAATCTTCAATAAAATAGAGTGAGCTTTGGTGATAACTACGCAAATATTTACTTTACAATAGTACTATCATCAAACGTGAAAAAAGGGTTGGTAAAAAAAAGTTAATTTACACACAAACTGACCACCAAACCATAACTTTCAGAAGCCATTTTTATTTTTAACTCAACTGTCATGGTATGGAATGGAATTGTGGGATATCATAGGCAGCGAAGGATACATCTATGCTGCCTTCAAAAACTGATCAGAGCGCGTCTCCCAAAGCCAACTATGGTCGCAAGTTCCGTCTTTACAAATAGAGTTCAATGGCACATGCGACCAAAGTTGGCTAACATTGCTTTTGGGAAAAAAGGTATCTCAGGAGACAGGAACTGAATCTAACATTGGATTCAGATCTGCCATGATGCTTTCCTACCTTGGAATGCATCCTTCGAAGGCAGCATTTTTCAGCTTTCAGATGCAGCCACTAAAACTTTCAGGCAAGTGTGTTAGAGCTGATTGGAGCTAAACTCAAGAATGCAAGACCCTCCAGGAGCAGGATTGCACACCCCTGTCCTAGATGATCATAAAGGCACTTCTGACTTAAAACACTCACAATGACATAGCAATTCACAAACGAACAATCAGAAAACCCCATAGCGACACTGCTTACACCTGGTATTAAGATGCGTTTTGGTCTATCGGAAGTGTAAACGGGGTCTAAAATGTTTTGAGCTTGTCCACTTTCGACCACTTCCAGAGGTAGTTGAAACACATTCGACCGGATCGCTTTCATAGTGTAGACGCTCATGTGGTCAAATGCGTTCAAACCGCCACTAAAGATCGCCTACTGAGCTAACATGTAAACATTATGGGAAGCACGCTAGCCAGACGGGATTTGTTGGCTGGAGACCCAAGTTTGGTTTGAAGATGAAAAACGTACCAAGCACAACAATGTTCTCTCAGCTTTCCTGCTGTCTAACACACTCTAACAGCATTGGCCGTGGTCTTGCGACTATCACAGCAGAAGCGAAAGCTGATTCTCTCCGTATGTTTTCCCATCATCTCTGGTTCATATGTAAATTGTGCAAGCTTATTTTGTCCATTAGATCTAAAGATCTGAAAAAACCTTTACATTAACCCGCCCATAGACTCTCCCCTCAAAGAAACAGGACAGAAGTGGTTGAAAGTGGACAAAAGAGATGGATCAAAACATCAGGTGTAAACGGTTATGTCTCCCTCGTCTACATGGTATCCGATCGACTAAAACACATCTTAATACCAGGTGTAAACGGGGCCCCTTTGACAACATGCACAACACCCTAGCATTGTGGCGAGACAGGCATGCATCATTCAGAAAAACATTTGTTTTAGTGTAGTTAGAATATTTTTACACAAATTTAGACAATTAAATTAATCGTTCGGCTGGCATTTTTTTTCTGGTGTGGATTACCATCATCGTTAAATTATTTTATAAACTCTTTGCCCCGTCAAACCCTCCCAGTTGTTTATAGTATGAGGATGAATTGTCAACTGTTGTAAAATTATTTGTCAACAGGCTGGTGTGGAATTTTGGGAGGGAAATGAAAAGCAGGTGCATGCTGGCTGGAGCAACTACGAATAGCCTCAACTAGTAGGGCGTGCATAAAAAGTAAACATGGCACTTGTGTCTGTACAAAGAATTGCATTGTACTGTGTGCCACAATTTAATCTATTTCATATTGGATTTTTAAAAAGGTCTGAAATCGGAGCTCCTTCTGAGGTACTTTTATTGTTTTTTTATGATTATTAAAGGAAATAATTTTCCCTGAAGTGAACATTCTGTTATTTTTCATTCATCATGTCTTTTTTAATGAAATTCATATGACTTTCTATCTTCTGTGGAACGCGAAAGGAGTTATTTTGCAGAATGTCTCAGCTGCTCTTTTAAATGCAATACAAGTTAATTTGAATCATGGCTGATAAGCATAATTTTCACTGAATTATTTAATTAACTATTTTGCATGGAAAACTCTAGAGCGCTGAAGTCATAACATATTTTTGTAGGCCAACCCAGAAGTTAGCAGTCCCCTGATTCCCTCAAACAAAATCTAACATGAACTGTCCCACAAATGTTGTTTCCTATAATCAAATAGTGTTAAAAAAGCTTATGTTTCAGGCTAGACGAGCCAATGCGCATGTGCAGTCCTAAGCGCGAGTCTTAGGTTTCTGTGGGAACCGGAGTTTCTAACTGCAGCTGCAGTGATGCAATATTTTACCAATCAGTGATTGGTCCTTTTACTTTAGAAGGCGGGACTATTCTGCCATATTGCGCTTTGCAGTTTGGCCCATTCATAAGTAAAGGAAGTGAACCGTTTTTCTATATCTATAGTCTTTGGTCTTTACTGATGCATTTTATGCAGTAGAATAAAACAAATATCTTGATCTTGTGTTAACCACTGATGTTATTTCAGGCTTTTAACCAAAAACCCATCCAAAAAAACAAAACATTAACGGAACCAGAAGTGCTACAATGTTAATTGGTTTCTGGGTTTTGGCCCACAAAAATATTTCATCCCTATTGTTTGGCTTCAGAAGACTCAGAATATAATGCAGTCATCTGGACTATTTCATGATGATTTTATCATGTCCTTTTGCCGCTTGACAACCCCTGGTCACTATTCACTTTCATTGTATGAAAAAGAGCAACGTGAACATTCTTCAAAACTTCTCTTTTTGTGTTCTTCAGAAGAAATAACGTTATACAGTTTTAAATCAACAAGGCTGAGTAAATGATAACAGACTTTTTGGTTGACTTATTTAGTTTATTGCTCTGTAAAATTGCATCGGTGATGTTCTCAGCCTTACCTGATCCTTCTTGTTTTTAAATTCTTCACGCCGCTGAATCCTTGTTTTTGTCTACAAAAACATTTGGCCCGATTCCCCTTTGAGTTCGAGTTTTCCTACTTGTCTTCTTTATTTAACAAGATGTCATGAATTATAGAAAAACAAACACCATTCGTCAGTCGTGCAAGATGCCAATCTCAACGATGCACAGGGTGAACAACAACATCTAGCACAGTACGCTGAAGCCGTGTGCTCATGGAAACACTGATTTGGGCCGTTTCCTAGCCCTCCACCCACAATCCCGTTCGCTGGATGTGACACACAAGCTGTGAGGTAAGCCTCCGTGTGCTGGCGTGATGGATCAGACTTCTGGACCTCAGCGGGTGTTTGTGCCTCACACAGATATAAGAGAATCTGTTTGCGACAGGGATCATATGGAATTACTCTGCGAGTTTGTAATATTGCCAGGCTTTCCCCGCGCCTCATGATAGATGACTTGACTCGCTCTTGCTCACTGTCTGTCTGCCTGATTTCCGCTAAGTGTAATAATGAAGTGCTCTGGTTGGCCGGATTTATTTTTGACCTTTCTACCGCACATTTTTCCAAAACAAAAGGCGAGGGATTTTCCCAAGCCTGGACCATGGTGTGTGTGTGTGAGGTCGGAATATTATTTATAAGTTCTCGTTAACTCAAATCGAAAGAGAACTGTTTTAAATGTGATAGTACATTTCCTTTTGTTGGATGAACTTGTATCCCTTCAAAGGAGTAAAAAGCACATCTTTGATGAGTTAATAGCTCTTTTGGCCTCTAGAGACTCCATCTATCTCATGGAAACTGCGCTGTAAACATTTCCATTGTGACATGTTCTGCATTATGAAGAATGGCTTTCTTTCTTGCCTTGATCTTAAGCGAGGCCATTTGAAATGGGGTGTAGATCAATGTGAGCATATTAGAAGAAGATTGATTAAGAAAACATAGTCAAAGTTAAAAATGGAACTCTGTGCCACTGAATACTAAATCCTCTGAGCTCATTTTCCTTTGGGATTTGTAGCACTGGTCATAAAAGCATGTTTGAGTGAACAAATCACTCGCTCATGCAGGAACAAGGTGGTTACATATTGACTATCATAATATATGTCAGAGGTTCAGTCTTTTTATTCAGAAACGGGCTGGTTTCTATTATGCTAATGAGTAATGCTTTGCTCAGCCATGCTGACCAAGTGACAGATGACTGGCTATTCAGCCATGTGTTTTTTGATCATGGATACCATCAATGAAAATAACGGCCTTGGTCTGTCCAAGTTTCTAAATGACACATTTTATTGTACGCAATTAACAGTGTAGGTTTCCGTTTGATCATTTGTCAAGGTGTCCAAGCAGTTTAGAATCTCATATTTGCTGAAATTTGGCTGATGTGCAAAACAGCATTGGTTCAAGAGTCAGTGGTTCATTCAACCTCTTCTTAAATCTTTATAGGCAGATCTAATATATATATATATATGGAGTGTGTGTGTGCGTGTGTGTGTGTGTGTGTGTGTGTGTGTGTGTGTGTGTGTGTGTGTGTGTGTGTGTGTGTGTGTGTGTGTGTGTGTGTGTGTGTGTGTGTGTGTGTGTGTGTGTGTGTGTGTGTGTGTGTGTGTGTGTGTGTGTGTGTGTGTGTGGAGTGGTTATCCCTACGGTATGGGGACAAAATGTCCCCACAAAGATGGCAATATCCGAAATCCTTGTCCTTGTGGAAACATTTTTTGGTCCCCATGAGGAAAACAGGTCATAAATCACACTAAGTGATGTTTTTTGAAAAAGTAAAAATGCAGCATATCTCCTGTGATGGGTAGGTTTAGGGGCAGGGGCAGTGTAGGGGGATAGAAAATACGGTTTGTACAGTATAAAATGCATTACGCCTATGGAATGTCCCCATAAAACATGAAAACCCAACGTGTGTGTGTGTGTGTGTGTGTGTGTGCGTGCGTGCGTGTGTGTGAGCGTATGTTTGTGTGTGCGTGTGTGTTTGTGCACACGTGTGTGTGTGTGTGCGTGCGTGCGTGTGTGTGTGTGTGTGAGCGTATGTTTGTGTGTGCGTGTGTGTTTGTGCACACGTGTGTGGTGCGTGTGTGTGTGTGTATTTATATTTATGCTTTTATATCTTGGTGGGAAATGCACCTGCAACCTCAATGCACTGACTCATGGGGACTTGTGTCACCGTGGGGACCTAAATTAAGGTCCCTATGAGGAAACAAGCTTATAAATCCCACAGAATGTTTTTTTGTAAAAATATGGGTGGGTTTAGGGGTAAGGTTAGTGTAAGGGGATATAATAAACAGTCGTACAGTATAAAAGATAATAAACCAGACATTTTCATCCTCATTCTGACTCTCTATCTGAAATTATCCATTAAGGGGCAGCTCCATTAATGATTGTTACCACTGGCTATTGCACATGAGTAGGTGTTTAAAAAATATCATGCATATAAAACCGTCATTTACAAATAAAGCATTATGAAATTGTTTACATATGATGTAGCTGCTGTCAGACCCAACACAGCTGACTGCTTCTTCTGTCAACAAAAGTTTCTTTTACTCTCCATTACAGTGTGCTTAGTTTGTTTACAAAACAATCTGCGTCAGATTCTCAGACGTGATCCAGGACGCCATTAAAAATAAACCATCCACTTGTTCCTGATACTGGGATCCTTCTGGAGTCTGTATGAGACAGAAACAAGCTGTTTAATATTCTGTTTTCCCAAATTCTGATTCAAATGAATGATTATCCAACCCTTTGCATCTGTTGTTGGCCATTTTTGAAGGCTTGTTAGGGTCCTTATTGTTAAATTATTATGGGAAAAGTAATAATAAAACTAATAACATTAGCATCATGAGCATCAACAAATACTTCCATTGCCACAGGTGTATAAAATCAAGCGACTGTTAGTGGTATTATAACAAAGTGGATGCAACAGCATCTAGGCCACACAAATCACAGAGCGGGGTCAGCACATGCTGAGGGGCACAGTGCGCAGAAGTCATCAACTTTCTGCAGAGTCAATAACTACAGACCTCCAAACTTTGTGTGGCCTTCAGATTAGCTCAATAACAGTGTGTAGAGAGTTTCATGGAATGGGTTTCCATAACCAAGTGCAATGCAGTGGTATAAAGCACGCCACCACTGGACTCTAGAACAGTGGAGACATTCTCTGGATTCAAGCTTCTCTGTCTGGCAATCCGATGTACTAGTCTGGGTTTGGCGGTTGCCAGGAGAACGGTACTTGCCTGACTGCATTGTGCCAAGTGTAAAGTTTGGTGGAGGGGGGGGTTATGGTGTGGGGTAGGTTTTCAGGGTTTGGGCTTGGCCCCTTAGTTAAAGTGAAAGGAACTCTTAATGCTTCAGTATACCAATACATTTTGGACAATTTCTTGCTCCCAACTTTGTGGGGAACACCTTCCTGTTCCAACATGACTGTACACTAGTGCACAAAGCAAGGTCCAGAAAGACATGCCTGAGCGAGTTTGGTGTGGAGAAACTTGACTGACCTCAACCCGATAGAACACCTTCGGGATAAATTAGAGCTGAGACTGCGAACCAGGCCCTCTTCTCCAACATCAGTGCCTGACCTCACAAATGTGCTTCTAGAAGAATGGTCAAAAATTCCCATAACACTCCTAAACCTTGTGGAAAGCCTTCCGAGAAGAGTTGAAACTGTAGCTGCAAAGGGTGGGCCAACTCCATATTAAACCCTACGGATTTACAATGGGATTTCATTAAAGTTCTTGTGCATGTAAAGGCAGACGTCCCAAAACTTTTGGCAATATAGTGTATATCACAGAACAGATGTGCCTTTAGACTCCCACTTAATTGTAATGAGACTATTCATGAGAGTCCAGAGCAGACTGAAGCTGTACTGCAAGGCCCAAACAGTCACTGGAAACTGTAAACACAGTGACAGCTTTGTTGATTATAAGAAGATGGGAGCATTCTAGTATTAGTCTTGTTTTTGTCACTTTCTTCTTAACTAGAAGTTGCAATAGTTTAGTAGATCCTCAGAGAGCCAATGGGAAGTAAAGTGTTTTTTACTGATGTATAAAACAGCTTAAAGGAAATCATTCTGTTTCTTTTCCTTAACAGTGGATGTGCTTTTGTTTTCTCTGAGCATGAATAGAGCACCCTGGTTTGTTTTTCAACTCCCCCGATCCTTTCTATTTATGGAAGGGAATCTTCAAAGATAGCAATTTTTGAGGAGATCGAGAAAAACAGGGTGATATTATACAGTTCTGGCCTCCACAGTAGAAACAGTTTGAGGCATTTCTTCCATTTGCAATTCTGCAAAAGGCTTGTTTCTAGTCAGCACACCCTGCAAACCAAGCATCTACGATGCCGTGCTGAATTTGTATTACGTGTCCCTCTCACTTGTGTAAGTTTATGCTTCCTACGTACCCAAACTTTGATAAAAAACAGGAACAATGTCACCCGACCCAGTGGACCAAACACATTTCAGAGCCTCAGCTGAGTCAATAGAAGGCCCCTCGTATTTTATAATGACACTTAAAGCTGTTTATGTGAACTAAGGCCTAAATTGAGTCTGGTCCTAAGGCCCACAATTCCTTGCTGAACACCTGTGGCACCGCACAGTGGGACTGGAGCAGGAAACAGGTGGCAAGCACAGTCTTGCATCATTTTGTCCATTCTCACGGTGGAGCGCAGCAGGAGTGTTCTCGCACCATAAACATAATCACATGGCTTAATTTATTACGCAAAGTATTTTTTCTCTCTCTAAAACATGTATTGTGGCGCATGGTCTACACAAATGATTTCAAGGTTCAATTTCCAACACACGTTTCCAACACATTTTTACATTTCTAACCTTATAGTTTTATGCACATATCCTCTCATATTATTTAGTAGAGTTTGGGGGAACCCTTCGTATAATGGATTTCTATGGACTGAAGGCCAGTGATATGCTGATCAATTATATGGAAACTATATAACGACTTGAAAATATATATATATTTTTTCATTTTTCACTGACACAATAATGGATTGCATTTTCTTTATGTGGGGGCTTTTCTTATTAAATATGAATTATGTTGAATCTTTATTTGGCATATAATAGATACATTTTTATTTAAAACAATTCTAGCACACATTCTTTGGGGAGTGTTGTCACATTTGCTGTATATGACTTTGCTAAAATGTTCAGTTTTGATAAAATATTTTGTTGTAGGTTGCTGTTTATTGTTTTTCTTCATATTTGAGCTATATTTAAAGTGTCCCTATTATGTTTTTTTCGAATATTCCCTTTCATGCAGTGTGTAGTATAGCTGTCTGTGAATGTAACGTTGTGCAAAGTTGTTAAGTCAAAAGTGCCCGAAAGTTATTGTCTCCCAAAAGAAAGAATCGACTCTGAACCGTCTAAACGAGTCGTCTGTGATTCGAATCCCAGTGTTTTACGGTTCTACATCACTAGAAAAGACATTTGCATAATGCCCGCCAATGTTGTATGTTGTGAGTCTGCCAACAACTTGACCCGCCCCTAAACACGTCATTTTACTGACGACTGCTTCTCAAATCTCAGAGTTTACCGCAGGATTTGAATGCTAGCTCTTGAAAGAATGGTTAGTACTCAGTTTATTTGGACCAGCTTGCTCATATGTAAGTATGAATAATTATTAATGTATATGTTTTCTACCATGTGTTTTTCTGTGTAGGTCTCCGGCTAACTCATGTTATTACTGTCTTACTAAAATAGATTTGCAAATCAGCTGTGGGCCACTATTACTTAAAACTGTCTTTTAATGCAGATTGTCTGTTAGCTGGGCTAACATATGCACGGTTATTGAAACAGTTACCACATTTGCAGCACAATAAATTAGAAATATGGGTTTGTTGATGGACATAGACTTGTTAATGCTGATGGTGAGGAATTACAGTTTTACCGTCTCATAATGTACCTCAAACTGAGTAGCATCACTGAGAAACGTCCTGCTCAAGTCGTCCTTGTGATGGAGGTTCATGTTGAATAACTAGTTCTTCCAATATTGTGCGTTTGGATTGATATTGTAAAATCAACTTCATTGCTACTGTCTTTGCAGTGTGTGCAATTGCTGAGCTTTAGCCTCCGGATGGAGCTTCCAACACAAGCTGTACACAGTAGAGACCAATTACAACAGACTAGGCCATCTGGCCAATCAGAGCAGAGTAGGCTCGCGGAAAGGAGGGATTTAGAGAGACTGATTCATCGTTTGAGAATTGAAAGATGTGGTGATGTGCAATGTATATTATGAGAAAATTAAAGTGTTTTTTGTTTTACTTTTGATGCATGTAAACTTGTTGTAAGAGACCTCCAAAACAAAATTAGGAAACTTTAAAATAGCATAATAGGGCCACTTTAAGCCAATCAGAAGATATCTTAGGCTCTTTGCACTTTTGTCATCACCTTTATGTTCACATCCTAATCTATAAATTTATGAATAAATCTGAAACTCATATTTTAGAGGTGACTATTTTCAGCCAGAATACAACTAGCGAATGGCCATTACTAGATTATAGTTATTATTATAAAGTTATAAATAGATATTTATTTTTACAAATGCATCACTGCCTCAGAAGGCCTTTATTAACACCCTGGATTCGTATTGATTACTTTTATGATGGATGGATGCACTTTTTGGCGGCTTCAAAATACTATTCACTCCCATTATAAAGCTTGGAAGAGCCAGGATATTTTTTAATATTACTTTAATTGTGTTCGGATGAAAGATGAAAGTCATTTACACCTAGAATGGCTTGACAGTGAGTAAATTATAGGATAATTTCATTTTTAAGTGAACTCTCCCTTTTAATAGGATTAGTTACTTGGCATATCGTGTATTTAATTTAAGTAGATATTTTAATCGATTGCTGGCACTATTAATTATATTATTATATTTATTGGAGTGTTTTTCTACCACATTTGCTATGGATGTCTGCTGAAATCTTTTATTTTGGTGAAATGTTTTGTTGTAGGTTCTAAATTGTTTATTCATATTTGAGCTATATTTTAGCAGAACAAAATACATCTTTGCACTTTTGTCATTGCATTTATATTCACATCTAAATGTATAAGTTCATATAATATATCTGAAACTTAAATAGAATCAGTTTCTTGGCATGTGTTTTTTCACAGATGTCTCTAGATTGGAGGTTGCTGTAAATTGTTTATTCATATTTTAGCAGATCAAAATACATTTTTAGGCTCTTTGCACTTTTGTCGTCGGCTGTATATTCACATCTAAATGTATAAATTCATAGAATAAATCTGAAATTCAATCTGGTTCTAAAAATGCAATTTCCTTGAGAGCTTGTCTGTGGGCAACCGGAGTTGACAATTCATTCAGAGCTTGTTAAATGAACTGCCCATTTAATTTGTAAGGACATTAGACCTGTTACAGAGGTGTCCTGTAACATGTAAAATGTTTTGGCTGTGTAAGTTTTCAGGAGCTGTGTGTGGTCTGTTTGAAAACGTCTTTCAAGCGGGCACAGCTTTGCCAAAAACAGCTTTCACAGAAGCATTTACGCGGGTCATTGTTAGATAGTAGGATGCCAGCCAGAGTACTTTGAGTGAGTCCACAACATAGAGCAAACAGAATTCTTCACAGTCGCAATTGATAAAGAACCATAAAAGATTAGTATGAGACATAAAGAGACACCAAATTGCTACCCTTCTTAAAGGGATAGTTCATGAAAATGTCATCATTATACTCACCCTCATGTTGTTCCAAACCTGTATGAGTTTTTCTTCTTCTTCTGTTGAACACAAAAGAAGATATTTTAAAGAATGTTGGTAACCAGACAGTTGATGGCCATTGCTTTCTATAGTATTTTTTTTCCTACTACATAAGTCAATGGCTACCGTCAACTGTCTGTTACCATTCTTCCAGCCTCCGCATCCTGATGGTTTGTGAGGACTTAAAATGCTGCCTATGGAGGCAGCTCACTAAGTTTTTGGATCACAGCCAGAGGCGACATCTGCTAGTAAGAGCCCTGGGAAATGCCTACTGCCCAGAAGTGACATCAGCTTGTTTGCTTTTCACTTGAGGAAGACACCTCAGAGCTGTCTGAAAAATCTCAAGACCTCTGTAATTATCCAGACAGCAACTGAATCAATGACCCCAACAGGACTGTACTGACCACTGCTGATGTCAGATATACACTATGACTTTCACAGGCACTTTACTGTTCCTCGCACCCTGCTCAGGTCGTAACTCTCTCCCGATGGCTGTGTGCTTTTATATGCTCCATGTGTAATGCTGAAAATATTCAGAGGGATACTTTTTCTGTTTTCCATTTATAGATCTTGGGTTTCCTGACTTTTTGCTCTAGATACTTTGAGATATTTTAATTGGTGGTATTATTTTACTCTTTCTGCACAACATATGTGACAGAGCGATATGGATCATAACAGGGGTGGTTTCAACTGATTATATTACGTACAGTTTTCAATGCCCCAAAAAGCACAAAAGGACAGCCTTAAAGTAATCCATATGACTCCATGTTTCCTGAGTCAGTCTAATGCTGCCTTTATCGGAATAAGTTACAAAATACAGTTAGGCCTACTTTAAAAGTTCAGTGTGTAAAATTTTGTGGCATCTAGCAGTGAGGTTGTGAATTGCAACCAACGGCTCAGTCCACCGCTCCAATTATGATGCTCACGTGCCCATTGTTGGCGCTTTCAGCGATGGACAGCGGTCAGCATGGGCACCCTGACTGGTCTGCGGCTATGCAGCCCCATACGCAACAGACTATGGTACACTATTTATTCTGGCACCTTTCTATCAGAACCAGCATTAACTACTTGAACAATTTGAGCTACAGTAGCTCGTCTGTTTGATCGGACCACACTGGCCAGCCTTCGATCCCCACGTGCATTAGTGAGCTTTGACCGCCCATGACCCTGTCACCAGTTCACCACTGTTCCTCCCTTGGATCACTTTTGATAGATACTGAGCACTGCAGACTGGGAACACCCCACAAGAGCTGCAGGTTTGGAGATGCTCTGACCCAGTCATCTAGCCATCACAATTTGGCCATTGTCAAACTCGCTCAAATCCTAACGCTTGCCCATTTTTCCTTGTTCTAAAACACATACTTTGAGGACAAAATGCCACCCACTAACAGGTACCGTGATGAAGAGATAATCAGTGTTATTCACTTCATAATGTTATGCCTGATCGCTGTAACTATATAGTGTTTTTAGGGATTGTTTCCATAGGACACATTGATACATTCAACAACAACTATATGCATCACAAACACATTTGATACACAGAACCTAAACCAAAATTTAAAACACTTTTCCTTTACTGTCTTACATGCTCTGGTATTTCAATAGTAAACCAAATTAAATAAAGAGTTACAGCTCAATTTGTCCAAATAAAATTCCCAAAGCATCATTATGCGTTGTTAAGGTTAAAGGATAAATATTTTGATTATGAATTACCTGTATATGCGTGTTGTTTTCTTTTTCTTGTCATCTAAATCTCAAAGAAAGGTCAGAAACTCCTCCCACGTCGAGTACTGTGAAAATATTTTATTTTCTTGGCTCTACTTTGATGTTGTAATAATTGGTGGTTTATCATTAATAACATATTCAGCAGACACGCTCTTGACATTTTATTCAGATGACCAACATCAGCTTATTGGAATGTGGATTACCACAGCAGGTCCAATTTCTGATGTTGACCGTTATGTTACCATGGAGAGGAGGTGAAGACAAACAACAGTGCTGGAGACTGGAGTAATGATGCTGAAAATGTAGCTTTGCATCACAAGAATAAATTATATTTTAAAATATATTCAAATAGAAAACAGCTATTTTAAACTGTGATATTAATTTATAATATGACTCTTTTTTTTCTGTATATTCACATGAGACATATAAACGAGTAACGACGAGTAAACATATTAATATAATAATCCACATTTGCATAGTAACAACTACTCAGTATGCAGTAGCTTGGCCCAGCCTAATAAACAACAGCATGACCTATGCCATTTATGTGGATTTAGCTGGGCTTAATAGTTATTTAAATGAACTCTTAAAGGTACAGTAGCAAAAGTGAGAGAGCGGGCGAGAGAGAGAGAGAGAGAGAGAGAGAGAGAGAGAGAGAGAGAGAGAGAATGTTGAATAAAACCAAAATATGACTATTTTTGGTGTGAAAAAAAACTTTACTAAACTTGTAAGTAGGTTTAAAAAGATTTTATTTTTAGAATATGGTCCTTATGTGTGTATCCTTTTCTTCCCCACAGGTCATGGAGGAGACAGACACGCAGATTGCATGGCCTTCTAAGCTTAAGATTGGCGCCAAGTCAAAGAAAGGTAAGACCTGTTGTCCCTCATTCGAGACACGCTCTGCTGAAGATTTTGTGTGTTTCACTGTACTATATACATCACAATAGGGAAGAAAATATGAACTTCTATTTTATGCAGACTTTAAAACTTACACCTCCCCATTTGATTCAGTTCAAGATTGAGGTGATTACATGAAGCCTTTTCGATTTGATTGAGCCCTTGATTGGCTGATTCTGAATAGATTATTTGGTTGCATGTACATGTACCTACTGTTTAGCATTCAACAGTCTTGCTCTCGTTTCACTGGATTTTTTTTTAATCAAAGTGCTAAATAAACAATGTGGTTACATAACAACATGTTAAATATCTTCACATAATTATTCCTGGCAGTATCTTGGCCTCAGGGTCAGATGGATCCTTTTAGTAGTGTCTCAGCATTGACTATCCTGAGTTTGGGCGTCTTTTGTTTAAGTTATCATGAAAAGAGGACAACTTGCGCTTCGTTTTATCAGTTCTGTTTTGACAATATGTTTGTTGGAATATTATCATGTTTACAGTGTGTCAGTGGATATTGACGAGGAGTTTGCATCGGGCTGCTTCATTTCAGAAATGTAATCACTAGTGCTGTGTGAGTCCAGTCAGTTCTTCCTTTGTAGCATTGTGCCTATTTAACTTTGGCATGTAACTCGTCCCAAACCGCTGCTACAAAATAATGAATGATTTTGCTAAAGAAAAATGAATGTGGAAATAAATGATTAAATCATGTGGCTTTTTGAGGTGCTCTATTGCTTTTCTAAGTGATCAGACTTATCATTTTTGACTTGTTTGACTTGGAAAAGTAAGCAACCACCCAGAACAACACAGCAACCATAAAGCATTTTTCATCAGTCTTATTTGTAGTGTTTTTGCATCTGAAATCAGTTGTTAAAATACTCCCTGTCAGATATTTAGCAGATGTTTTAAATTTTTTTATGGTTTAGAAAGTATGTGAATTTGCTCATTTTAATATTTTTCAATATACTTACATTACCATTCAAAAGTTAGAGATGAGGACTTTTTCATAAGAAATTTATATTTTATTCATTAATAATTCATTAAATTGATGAGTGGCAGTAAAGACTTTTATTATGTTACAAAAGATTTCTGTTTTCAAATAAATTTTGGACCTGTATACCATTGTTTTAACATGTACCATAATGCTACTATGATTTTTTTGGGATGTAATTTGAATATAACTGGTAAACAAGAACTTGTTTAACAACTGCAGTACTTACCATCTGAACCATTACTGTACCGTGGCACTACCACAACACTTTTTTGTAAGGGTAGAATTCAATGCTTTCCAAATGCTGCACTCTTTCATAGAGGTCATAGCAACATATGCTTTCTTGCTGGGTGACTTTGCTGAGCATCAATGTTTGATACTTACATATTTTCTAAGCCATAATGTCAATCAAACAGTTGTTGCACAATTATACGAGTGTTTCATTTCTCTGTAAAGTTTTAATAGCTTATGGCAGCAGTCGTGTTCGTGTAATAATGCTGCAATTGAGAGGACGGAATGCAAACAATGACAACAACAACTTGGCCATTCTAAACAAACATCAGATCAAGTTCATGTGTGCCAACAATGTGTTTTCAGGGTCACGGCCCAAGTCAAAGGCCATTCACATTCCTGTGCGTGGTTTATGTTGGCGAGAGCGACCGGGGGCATTGCCTGCGCTGACAAAAATGTTATATAATCATTTGCGGTTATCTGATGACTGCATGCTGAAAACATCCCATTTAATTAATGATGGAAAACACATGAACGGTTCTGACATGTGGACCGCACCATGCCCGGCTTAGTCCCTTGGCCTTCAGGGACTTGCTGTTTCCTATGAGTCTGTCTGCAACTTATTAAAACAATTAAGAAGTGTTGATCCTGCGCAACAGCTCTGGAACAAAACATGCTCCGGTCAGCTCGATAGCACAGCATGCGATTGAACCAACAGCCTTGACTTTGAGTCCACTTCTGCTGCACGATGAAAGTGATCCACTGTTGTATGTGATTGTTGAGGAATGGAGATGTTTGTAGTTTAAGGGATTGAATATATAACAAAGTTCTGGCCCTAAACTAATACACTTTATTCAGATAGCTTTTGACAAAAGAATATTTAACTAGTTTCCAAGTCAACTTGATGTACTAAAATAAGTAAAAATAAACTAGTAAAAAGGTTTTTAAAAAATGGTGTAATGTTTATGCTAGTAGGGTTGTCAAAGTAAAAGTATAAAGTGCATCAATTCAAATTGTTTGTACAAATACATCAATATATATATATATATATATATATATATATATATATATATATATATATATATATATATATATATACTGTATATGAGAGAGAGCAAGAACGTGAACCCTATAAAGTTCTCATTAGTCCAGCTCCCCCAACAACAGAGTTTGATCTGAGAGAGCCAAGTTTGAAGGAGGTTGAGGAGGTCAAGGGAGCACGTTCATCCTCCACTCCAGGCCTGAGTGGAATACCCTATATCGTTTATAGATGTTGCCCCGAGCTTCACCGACACCTGTGGAAGATCTCCAGGGCCTAGGGGGAGAGTAGCGAACCAGGTGCGTTGAGGACGTTTGGATTCCGAAAGAAGAAAACTCAAAGGAATCGCTACCAATTCCAAGCAATATCACTTTTGAGTGTTGAAGGGAAGGTGTTTTTTCTTTCTTGCTGACTGACTGACTTTCTCCTCAAGAACATTGACCCTTTAGTGCAGAATGGGGGGATTCCAGGAGTTCCATGGTGTCTTAGAGAATTCTGGAGTAGTCACGCAGCTCATCAGAGAAGACTGATGTCAACCTAGTTGTTCTGTGGTTCGACCTGGCAAATGCTTATGGGTCAATACCATATAGGCTGATCGAGTAGGGGTTACTGCGTCACAGTGTTCCCGGAAGATCAAGGACCTGATCTTGGATTATTACAGCAATTTCAGGGTGAGGATCACATTCGATTCGGAAAAATCGAGCTGGCATAGTCATGAGAAAGGAATAATAACAGGCTGCACCATTATGGTGGTTCTTTTCGCTATTGCTATGTTCATGGTGGTCAAGTCAACCAGCTGAGGTAGAGTGCAGGGGCCCCTTTACAAAGTCTGGTGTATGACAGCCCCTGATAAGAGCATTCGTGGATGACTTGACAATTACAAAAACATCTGTCCCGGGGTGAAGGTGGATTCTACAAGGCCTGGAGAAACGTATCACTTGGACAAGAATGATTTTCAAAAGATCACCGGTGCTGAAGAAGGGAAAGGTGGTTGATAAATTCCACTTTTTGCTATCTGGAATGAGGGTTGCATGGTGGCTCAGTGGGTAACACTGCTGCCGCACAGTAAGAAGGTTCTGTTTCTAGCCCCGGCTGAGCCAGGAGTCTATGCAGGACTTGCTATGTTCTCCCAAGATCGGGTATCAGTGTGGGATGCATAATTGTAGGATTTTGTGTGTCTGTGTCAGTGCTGACTCCCAGTGCTGGGTTGTGTCAGGAAGGTGTGTGTGAAGCAGACCCTGCAAATGAGCGGGAATAATGTATGGTGGTAAGAATGAGAGAAAACCTACAGTGCAAAGATTTAAGGGACCAAAAGTTGTCATCAGCCTGTATAGAGGTGGGGACAGGCAGAAAATGCAGGGTGGATATTTCCCAAAGGTCCCAATTGGAATCCAAGATCCAGCAGGAAGCTCAAGCAGATGTGGAAGAGGAGAGAGTAGGTTGGTGGGGCTAAGGCAAGGATGAAATGGCAAGGCATATCTCAGCCAAGTATCACCTGGACAAACACAATGCAGGCAGACTACTTTCATGTCAAGTTCCTTGTTGAGGCTGTGTATGACACACTACCTAGTCCAGCAAACCTCCATGTCTGGGGCAAGAGCGTAACACCCTACTGGTCCTGTGTCCAGGGAAAGGCTCACTGGAACATCTTCTCAGCAACTGCCCAAAGACCTTTGGGGAAGGCCATTATCCCTGGTACCATGACCATGTGCTCAGGGTAGTTGCTAATAGTATAACTAAGGCAATAAATACTATGTCTACATAAAAAAACACCATTTCAGCATAAATCCCATCCGTTTTGTGAAAGCTGGAGAGAAACTCCAGGTACATGCTAAAACGGGCCTGAATGAATAAATGTCGGGCCTGCTCTACACAGCCTCTGACTGGCTGTTGGAAGTTGACCTGGGCAAACAAAAGTTCCCATCGCACAATAACATCACTCCAGCCAGACAGGATCATTAGCTCTGAGGCCACAAAACAGCTGATCATGTTGGAACATAAAGTGCTCTGGGAAGAGTGAATGGAAAAGGCAACTAAGTGTAAGATCTGGTGGAGACTTGCCAGGGCAAAGGCTGGAAGACATGCTGTGTCCATAGAGGAGGGCTGTAGTGGCAAAAAAAAAAAAAAACCTGGCTGGGGATCACAGGGGCGGCAAAGAGAACAGCCATCAAATCCATATGATTCTGCAGAAAAAGCCACAAGGTGGCTTTGGATCAAGAAAGCTGATCCATGGGCAATTGCTACTGGGACGGAGGCTAAAGCCTGATAAACCCCAAATAATCCTCAAAGAGCATGCTGCTTGACATATGAGACTGGTTTGATCTTACAGTACAATGAACACTGTATAGCATAACAAATTATTGGTTGCAATTCTCAGGTGTAATTGCACTGTATATTAACAATGATTTGTTTTTTGCCAGTAACTGGTGAATAATATATCATTTGCAATTGCAAATGCACTGTGCATCTTTGCCTTCTAGCTCTCTTGTATCAGTAAACGATGGAGGGAAAACCTTTAGAAATTTTATTTATAAATCATACCCAAATGTGACGTTTAACAAAGCTAATTTAAATTATGATTGAAGTTCAAGTATGAAAAATCACCCATGATCATTTTGTTTGAGGAATATTTATATGTTATTGCATTTTTATTGACATAAATGTTTGCATTTCCCATGCGTTTTGATACTTTGTTCAACCCAGGTTCACTTGGATAAAATGTGGTCTGGTGACTGCAAAATGATTTTACATTTCTTCTTGCATGTTTCAAAAGTGAAATTTCTTGTGAGTGGTACTGAAAGCATGTTCAGTTTTATTTGAAACAGATGAACATGAATCTGGCAACATTTTATTACCCTGGTTGTTGCATGTATCACGGCAGTTCAGAAATAAAAGTTCTAATGAGTGGTCCTAAAAGTTTAATACTCTAACACGTTTTAAAATAACGTAATACCTTCACTAAACCCGACCCTAAACCTAACCGATAGTGTTAACAAAAGCAAATGTGAGGTAAAAACACATTTACTGAATCAACCACGCCATTTTAGCTTAATTCTACAAGCAGTTTACTGCCAATATATAGTTTTCATTTCAACTGGAAACTGAATTGTATGTATTGGTACTTTTTTATTTTTTTATTTTTTGCACTCGGTACTTCCGGCTATGAAGTGTGACCTTTTCAACGTAACTGCATATTACGAGATGGCACGTACACATATCACAGAACGGAGCAAGGCGAACATTTTTGCTTATAAAACTTAAACTTGAAAAAAAAAAAAAAAAATTCGTTAGATAAGACCCTTATTCATCGTCTGGTATCGTCTGGTATGGTTTAAAGCCCTTTGAAGCTGCACTGAAACTGTCATTTGGACCTTGAACCGTTTGGGGTCCATTGAGTATATTATAAGGAGAAAAATCCAGGAATGTCTGCATCAAAAACCTTTATTTATTTTCGACTGAAGAAAGAAAGACATGGACATCTTGGATGACATGGGGGTGAGTATATTATCAGCAAAAGTTTATTTAAAAGTGAGCTAATCCTTTATGGGCCCGATTTACTAAACAGGGTAAATTTAGAGAGTGAATGCAACATGAGAGTGCAATCCCAAGGTCTGCACGTGCTCTACTGACAATGTGCACATTAAAGAACACGGACGCAGCCAGATTCACTAGTTTGTATCATTTATAGAGAGTAATTGAATGCCTATTTGGCGTGCTGTCCGGTGGGGTAGAGCTTCGATCTCGGACTTTGGCCCTAACCCAGAGTACCCCCCGTATATGTAAGTGGTTTAGAGAGTGATATCTTTGTCATTTATTGTTTGGTTATCTTTAAAAACATAGCTGGAAAAGGCTTCTCTCCCTTTAAGAAATAACGCACAGATCCAGTACATAGTGCTACACATGAACACGTCTTTGTCAACTGTTTACGTTTTTGACATAACTTACTACGTTTGCTAGGATACTCGCCAAGATGGACATGGTGACATAATTTTTGTGTGAATTTGTCCGTTCAAGCGCAATTCTTGAAAGAGAACTCAATATTTGCGTGCTATCTGC
This sequence comes from Gobiocypris rarus, assembly GCA_023029165.1. Taxonomy (NCBI): domain Eukaryota; kingdom Metazoa; phylum Chordata; class Actinopteri; order Cypriniformes; family Gobionidae; genus Gobiocypris; species Gobiocypris rarus. Next base: position 6,722,593 of record CM040920.1, read on the forward strand.
AACGCGCCTTGTCCGTGCTTCAGATGAGTACACACACACACACACACACAAACAAATGTCCTCTGAGCACGCATGAGTTCTCTTTCACATCTTTCTCTTGAATGTTTAAATTGGCAAGTCTTAAATGAGTTTCGTTTAAACACAAATAGTGTTTGTGTTCAGGTCTCACGTGCACTCGCAGGTGATCAACACCCGGGTGATGATGGCGTAAATGACTGGTTCATGTTCGAGCAAACGGCACTCGCATACAAGAGTGACTGTTTTGTCCACGCTTTTTGATTATGGCTGTTGTAATGTTTTCGGAAGACAGAAAGTGTATCCTTCGACGGAAACATACATTAGCCTAACTCTGTCTGTCTGTTTTACGTGTTATTTTCAACAAACCATATTATAGATGCGTCGTCAGTTTTGAGATGAACCGCGTGTGCGTGCATGCTGAACCGTGGGTGGAGAACAGTATGGTTCGTTTTTTATCAAGAACCGTTACACCCCTACAATCTACCAAGAGAAGTGCAAATTAGCGTCTGCTTTTTTGGCCGTTAAATAATGCCATAAATACCAGTAATTTGACTAGCGCAAACCTTAGTAAATAACCTTGCATGATTAATTTAAATACTCTCCTCCCATAAATTTTGCCTCTGAAAGGGAAACTCTTACAAATGCATATGCAATAAGGTCAGCTGCAAAAATAACCTTGTCCATGTTTTTTTCAGCCCGTTCCTGACAGTAGTTTTATAACACCAAAAGAGCTGTTAGATATTTTAATCTGAATGCTAGGCTTGTCCCTTGGTGGCTGAGAGCGCTTAGAAATATCAGGGCCTTGACTGCTTAATAATGACAGATACTTTGCAGACACATTACAGGCTCCTAAGAGTCTCTGGAACCCAGGATCATTTGGGATGGGACCAACACCCACAGCTATGTGCTATTATCTCTCGCCTCTATTGGCCGAAGAGCCATCACAACTAATGCAGGCATCATCGCCTTCGGATGGGCCCTAACTGGAATGCTAAGAAGTAGAAACGGCCCGAGGTGCTTTCTTTGTGTGTTAAAAGTGGAAATGCAGCTTGCAGTATATTTATGTGGCTCCTGAGGACGCATTCCTTTTCTGCAGAGTCTGAGCTGACGTAGGGAGTTTTCATCTTGGTCTCTGAAGTCTCTCGCGGTCTGTTTCACTCATTTGCCGTTGTGAAACTCAGGTTGATACTCCGCAGGCCCTCACAAAGCACTGTCACGAAAAATGTAGGCTTTGATTTACTTTGAAAGACTACTTTTGTCAGAGTTCTCTTTCTGCTTGTGTATGTTGATGTTAAATCAGAATGATGCCCTCTTGTTGTATCTTAGCGGTATGCAGTGAATGTCCTGTTCTAAAATTAGCATTTTGTTTGTAACATTTTGTTGCTGGATCTTTTAAAGTCAACATGGATTCAAAATTGATCCTATATTTATTTTTTTAGTGCACATTCATGGTCTCATTTTGAACGATTCATTTTTTGTGCATGTTATTCTAAGAGAAAAAAATGCTTCTCTTTGTTATCTTTCTTGAAAACTCCTTTAGGACTGACTTTACTAAGCACTGCTTGTCAACCCTTTTGTCTCAAAGAAACCACTTTTCACAATGTAATCACGATGCAATCTTTTGGGCTACATTTTCTTTCTGGTTGAATATCCTGGTTCCCTTGCAAATACATCATATTACAAAAATAACATTGTGAATGCTGCTCTGTTGACTTAAAGGTTGATGTGATTTTATTTTAATAAAGACAATCAGTTTAAATTGAAGGCAACAAACTGTGCTATCTAATGTCAGTTCTTTCAGAGTAATTTGACAGATATGTAATAAAAACTTGACAATACCTGGACATTTTTTCTACAGCATAAACTGTACACAATCACACCCCAAACATTATTATTTATTTACTTGAAACAATATGTTATTTAAAATAAACATAACATCTCAAAATGTTAATTACTAGAGCACAATGTTGTATCGTCAAGTTATGTTTACCACATACCTTATTTTACTCATAAATAAAAAAGTATCAAAAGGAACATTTTGAGGGAACCAGTTGTCTTCCAGGTTTTGGAGTCATTTATGCAGAACTCCATTATACCAATAATATGTATTAAGAAAGTAAACAGCAAATGAAGAGAAATAAAAATTGAAGTAAATGTATTATCTTTTCTAATGTTGATTAGAGCCACACGATTCTAGATACATTAAGAATCACAATTGTTTTGTATAGGACTGTGCAAGCAGTAGGGGTGTTGATCGACTCAGTCTACTCCATCTATGTTTTGATCATCGTTCTGAATCCAATCTTTATTCAGTCTTTGACAAAAATGCGATTTTCTCAGCCATTTGCTCAAAATTTAGCTTTATTTATTAAACTTACCCACATTCAAGTGTTGATAAAAAACAGAATGCATTAAGCTAGAATAAAACTTTCTTTTGATATATTGAATGTTCAGATATTTATAAAATAAAATATTCTGGGAGCCATGAACCTTTTGTGAAACTTTTTTTTTTTTAAAACACTAAATGAATGATTCATTGACAAATATATATTGCCAAAAGTAAAAAAGTATTGGGACAGCCCTCCAAATCATTGAATTCAGGTGTTCCAATCACTTCCATGTCCACAGGTGTATAAAATCAAGCACTAGGCATGCAGACGCTTCTATAAACATTTGTGAAAGAATGGGTCGCTTTCAGGAGCTCAGTGAATTCAGGCATGGTACCGTGATAGGCTGCCACCTGTGCAAGTCCATTTGTGAATTTTCCTCACTACTAAATACTCCACGGCCAATTGTTAGTGGTATTGTAACAAAGTGGAAGCAATGGGGAAAAATAGCAACTCAGCCACGAAGTGGTGGGCTGCGAAAAATCACAGAGCGAGGTCAGCGCATGCAGAAATCGCCAACTTTTATAGCTATACAGACCTCAGATTAGCTCAAGAACAGTGTGTAGAGAGCTTTATGGAATGGGTTTCCATGAATCCAAGCCTTACATCACCAAGTATATTTGCAAGGCATCGGATGCAGGGGTGTAAAGCACGCTGCCACTGGACTCTAGAACACTGGAGACGTGTTCTCTGGAGTGACGAATCACGCTTCTCTGTCTGGCAATCCGATGGACGAGTCTGGGTTTGGCGGTTGCCAGGAGAATGGTACTTGACTGCATTGTGCCAAGTGTAAAGTTTGGTGGAGGGGGGATTATGGTATGTGTTTTTCAGGGGTTGGGCTTGGCCACTTTGTTCCAAGGAACTCTTAATGCTTTAGCATACCAATACATTTTGGACAATTCCATGCTCGCAACTTTGTGGGAACAGTTTGGGGATGGCCTTTTCCTGTACCAACATGAAAGCAAAGCAAGGTCCATAAAGACATGGCTGAGCGAGTTTGGTGTGGAGGAACTTGACTGGCCTGCACAGAGTCCTTACCTCAACCCGATAGAATTAGAGCGGAGACTGTCCAACGTCAGTGCCTGACCAGTGCGTTTTTAGAAGAATGGTCAAAAATTCCCATAAACACACTCTTAAACATGGTGGAAAGCCTTCACAGAATAGTTGAAGCTGTTAAGGCTGCAAAGGGTGGGCCAACTCCATATTGGGTGGGCTACCTCCACAACTCCACATTAAACCCTACAGATTAAGAATGGGATGTCATTAAAGTTAATGCATGTAAAGGCAAACACCCCAAAACTTTTGGCAGTGTAGTGTATATGTGTCCAAAATCACATTCTCTTGAGTAGCTTATTATTTTAAATAAATAATTACTTCACAAAGGCTAAAAAGTATGTTTATTATAGTATGAATGTGTTCAGGGCCATAGATAGCTAGGGTATCCAGGGCCCCAGTGGAGGTTGTTGCTGTGGGCCCTCCTTGGTTGGAATCTGAAAGCCGGGGGCCCAGAGAATTGTCACCACTTTGCTTCCCTCTAGCAATGGCCATGAAAGTGTGTAGTATGAATGTAATCCTGATGTATTACATTCGCCATGTTGTCATTATCATGTGACTTACGTCGCTGCCTACTGGTGTAACAATGTATTTGATACAATCTTTATTTGAAGCGTTTTACTGGGATAAAAGTGTATAGTTCAGATATAAACACAATCACCTTTTAAAATCTAAAAGGTGATTGTGTTTATATCTGAACTATACACTTTTATCCCAGTACTCCTGTGATCATTTCAATGAGTGTAACACAGAAATAATGATACTGTGTAGTTTAAGAAACTGTGAAGCTGAGTCAACTTGTCAAAGGTACTTGTTAATAGACATAGCTGAAACCTTGTCATTTAGGAATAAGATCCCAGGGCTGTTTGATTCGAGATCACAATCTTTTAACTATTTTTCATGCAGCTCTTGATTTTGACCATGGTTTGAGGCCTTACTCTAAAGCAGAGCCAAATTCCAGTGCTAGAGTTAGCGGGATAGTTCCTCAAAAATAAACATTTTAAAAAAGAGTGAGAAGCCCATTAGTGATTAGATAAATGTTTGCCTATTTCAAGGTACAGTTACTTTTAGAAACAATTATCAGTTCAGCTTAAATACATTTTTCATAAATGCCCTAAAAATGGCAAAACTGGTGTCAAACACAGACTTTTAAACATTGCCTTGCTGGAGTTCCCTCTGCCAGGACCGTGCGATCTTCTCACATTCAAAGACCCAGAACCTGGCTGACATTTCTGACTCACCTTCACTCCTAGCCGTCTTGGCAAATTCAACTTGGAGCACTGAATAAATCTCAGGCTGCTGCATGGAGAGATTTATAGGAGGACAGGAGAGCAGAACTCCCACTGGCCTGCTCTTAAAGGGGGGCAGCAGCTGTAAAAACAGTCCGGAGCGCTCCGTTCTTCCAGTATCACCCTGTCCACGGCTCTGTTGCATCAGACTGGGCCCATGTCTCCATGGAGAGCTGCTAGGCTGCTGGCGTGCGCTGCCCAGTATGCTCCCACAGTGGACGGAGAGGGGATTTAAGGTTCCTTCCTTCAAACGAACATCTTTGGCTCTTTTGTCGGCAGAATTTGGATACATGGACTCGCCCTCTTAATCCCAAGGAAATAAATTTCTTCCTAGAATGACTTTGTTACAGTGTGAGGAGCAAATGAGACGTTTCCATAACAACAGATGTGAGGGACGCTGGAATTTTACAGCTCTGACAGGATTTTATAGTTGATGCAAAACAAATTCTATAAAAAGTTCCTTAAATGTATCACTAATTTAGAGGTACTGCAATAAACTGATAAAATGATGCAGTGAGAAATTAGAGCTCATGCATTTGCATTATTTCTCACGCATATGCAAATAACGAAATGTATTTCTTTATTTATTCATGCATGCGCCCATGGTTAATATTTATTTAATTACACATTATCACATTTAAAAATTAAACTAATTAAATTAAACTTGTAAATAATTTTTTTTTACTAAGATATAAGCATAAAACAGTACATTTTGCTAATATGCATCACATAAGTAGAGACCCATAAGTTTTTGCTTTAAAAAAAAATATGAATAGTAATTGACTGAGGGTTTTTGACTATCTTTTTTCGTTTTCATTTTTTTTATTATATTATATTAATTATACTATTGTTACGTAACATGGTGACGAAATCTCACAAAGACGAGGAAGAACTGGAAACAGGAACTTTAATAACAAAAACTCAGGAAACTAGCATAGAAAGCACATAAACCAGTGCTGTGTTCAAAATCGCCCCTTATACCTAAACTTGTAGATTTAAACCTTGTAAACTTGTAGGGTCAAATTTCCCCAATCCAGTCCCCACCGGACATCACTTTTGGCCACTGCTGTATTTTTCAAATTATAATCATTTACTTATATAAATTGTTTGAAATAAGCATTTCAGGCAAATAAGTCTTACTGTTGATGAGATTATCAAAATAAAACAAAAAGTTTTTTTTTTTTTTTCACTTAAGTGACTATAGTCACAATACAAAATGTCAAGAAAGTGGTCTTAAAAATCAAATGTAAATGTTAATATTAAAATCCAGGTATGTTTAATTTTCGCGTTCAGCTCCTTTCAAAGTTTACTCCTTTGACTGTGAGCGCGGAAAGTCACTCGCATATGCATTGTTGTACCACACGCGTCCTGAAAAGTGAAGCCAAACCATTTAAACCCCACCCTCTCATGTAATTGAATGATACAAAAAAATCCAATTACACTTTAAATGATTATTTTCTAAAGATGGTCTTTGTCATTTTAGGTAGATCTCATCATGCAGATGTATGTTTAGACTGATCTTTTTCCCAATACATTTGATTTTAATTAGTTGTTTGATGCAAAAAAATTGGGTGTAATGTCATGATTGACAGTTGTGCTTGTGATTGAGTCTGCGGGAGTGTGGGCTGAATGATGTAATCAGCAACGACTGTTACTGGGATATTTTGGCTTCATTTTTCTACAGCGGAAGGAAGCAAATTCGTGCTGTCCATCTTTTTTTACAGTCTATGGGCCAGATTTACTAACAGCTTGTGCCATCACAAACCCTCTTTTGCCATTAAAAAACTACTGTCAGGATTTGATAAAGACACACAGTGAAAAATGAGCACTGAAAAGGCGTAGACAGGTTTATTTTTGCAGCTGACCTTATTGCATATGCATTTGTAGGAGTTTCCCTTTCAGTCACAAAATTTATGGGAGAAGAGTATTGAAATGAATCACGCAAGGTGATTTACTAAGGTTTGCGCTTGTCAATTTACTGGTGTTTGCGCCATTATTTACAGACAGTGTGCAGTAGAAGTATAAGTGTGAAGTATAGACCTAAAGTATACTTTGGCCGGCCGTGTTCCACGATGGTCAATGTGCCATAATTTTCATCATCTGCAGGGTCTGTGGATGTTTGGCACACTATCCGCATGCAAACCAATTTTTGTGTCCGCACGGATGATGCGCGTACAACAGTGCGTTTGCTAGTGAGTTGATTAAAATAGATGATTTCTCTGGATTTCTAGTGGTTTTTGGATATGTTAATCTAAAAATCGTACATATTGTGCCCTTAAAGGTGAAGTGTGTGAATTTTAGCGGCATCTAGTGGTGAGGTTGTGAATTGCAATCACCTTCCGCTCACCCCTCCCTTTCGAAGCACATAGAGAATCTACAGGGGCCGACACAGGACAGAAATGTCGCCATGGGAGAGAGCAGAGAGTGACTAGCGCTCTGTAGAGAAGTTTGTCCATTTAGGGCTACTGTAGAAACATGGCGGCGCAAAATGGCGATTTCACAGTAAGGGGACCCGCAGTGTATGGAGATAGAAATGGCTCATTCTAAGGTAAAAACATTATGTAAGGTCTTTATACACCACTGAAAACATAGTTATGTCTATTATATTGCATTTCTGTCAATAGATCCTCATAAATACACTGCACCTTTAAGTGGGGAAATTATGTGATAATAAAGTATAAATAATTAAATGAAAATTATGTTTAAACATTCTATTGGTTGTTATTTTGGCTTTGTTATTTTGCAGAAATATTATATATAAATATTGCATAAAATCTAAATTGTCCAATCCTTTCAAAATCATGATTATTTTTCCCCCTTCACTAAGTAGTGATAATATTTCCCACCAATATAAAAAATGAAGCAGTCCGTTTGAGCTCTTGATGCACTGAGCACACAGCAGTGTTCTGTTACATAACCAGGCGAGGCATGTACAGCACACGTGTATGTTCTCTGTGAGTTTTAAAGGAACATAACAGCAATAAACATTCAGAGCCACTCGGGAGGGCTCATCGCTGTTCGGAGGGCCACAGGAAGGCTTGCGTCTCTCCATTAAGGTCTCAATATAATCATCAAGCCTTCTTTGGTTGCAGCCCTCACACGAGAAGATGTTATCACGTCTGCATTGCTGCCGCTACATCTGACTGTTCATGGTGGTGCAGCAATCCAAAGTATGTAGTAGGAAAACAGAGCAGCTTCCTGCTTTTCCTCCTTGCAAAAAAACCCCGCCTGTGTGACCTAAGAGCTCCATTAAAGTCATCTAAAGTGGAATTAATTGTTAGCATCCGTAATTAATTTCTTTCGTAATTTCTTTCTTTCATGTGATCCATGCTGTGAATTCGGCCAGAGTGCGTGAGTGCGTTTTGTTTTTGTTAGCTCACGAACATCTGTTCGGTCACACACAGCAGTAGAGTCGCATATTTTTGCGCTGTTTGTTGTGCAAGATGTCGTGACTCTAGATGTGCTAAATCATGTGACTTATGAAGCGCATGAGAATGCATATTTTAAAGCTAAGAAATGGAGGAGATTTATAGCACATATATTTTGCAGAACCTTTAAAAAAACGAAGCAAGGTCATTATTTCTCTTGGAATAATTGGTGAACATCTCTGGAAGGATACTTCCCTCCTTAGACCACCTTAAAGTTTAAAGCAATACATAAAGTTTTGAGGGTGCCACCTAGTGTTACAGCAATACTAAAATCCATTAGTGACAGGGTATTGAGCATTTTAAGTCTGTTCAGTGGTCACCTAACCTGAAATATCACAATATAGTTATTTTTGCTGAAAATTCAGAAAATAATTAATCAAGTAATAGTCCATATTAAATTACATTTACTTCAGTACATTCTTGTAGCTCAAATAGTAGAGCACGGAGCATTTGAGCTCTACTATTCAGCAGCGTTGTGAGTTTTATTCCCAGGAAATGCATGAATTGATGAAAATGCAATATGAGTCATTTTTGATTGAGTATCTGCCAAATCTATCTATCAATTCATTCATTCATTCTATCCATTATCCATTCATTCCATCCATATCCATTCCAACCATCCATCCATCCCAATCCATTCCATCCATTTATCCAACCATCCATCCAACCTTCCATTCCATCCATCCATCCATCCACCCTAATCCATTCCAACCATCCATCCACATCCATTCATACCATCCCATCTGTCCATTCATTCCATCCATCCATTAATCCCAATCCATTCCAACCAATCCATTCCATTCCATCCATCGTCCAGAAGCTGCACGATTCTGGATAAAGTGAGAATAACTTTACTAGATATTCTCTCGAAAATTTTAGTCATTGCAGTCTATTTAACATATTTAATTCATCTGAGTGAATTGTTTTAAATTTGGTTTGAATGAATGATTCAATGACTCACTCATTGAATTACTCTTTGTTTAATTTTTTGATTAAATGACAAATACATTTTTCAACGGTCACTTGTCGCCATCTGTTATCGATAAAATTATTAGAGATAATTATTAGAGCTCTTAGAGAATAAGAGCCAATGTTACTTTCAAAAGGTGATTAGCTCTAGTTTGTCTATTTTTCCATAGACATCAGAGTTTATATCCGAATATCAATATACCAATATGTACACTGCTCAAAAAAATTTAAGGAACACTTTAAAAACACATCAGATCTAAACGGGGGGAAATGTCATGCTGAATATCTATACTAAAATGGACTGGGTAATTTGTCAGGAACGAAAGGATGCCACATCGTTTGATGGAAATGAAAATGATCAACCTACAGAGGACTAATATCAAAGACACCCTAATAATCAAAGTGAAAAAATTATGCAGCAGGCTAGTCCATTTTGCTGAAATGTCATTGCAGCAACTCAAAATGGTACTCAGTAGTTTGCATGGCCCCCACATGCTTGTATGCATGCCTGACAACGTCGGGGCACGCTCCTAATGAGACAACGGATGGTGTCCTGGGGAATTTCCTCCCAGATCTGGACCAGGGCATCCCTGAGCTCCAAGACAGTCTGAGGTGCAACCTGGCGACGGCGAATGGACCGAAACATAATGTCCCAAAGGTGTTCTATTGTATTGAGGTCAGGCAAGCGTGAGGGCCATTCAGTGGTATCAATTCCTTCATCCTCCAGGAACTGCCTGCATACTCTCGCCACATGAGGCAAGGGCATTGTTGTGCACGAGGAGGAACCCAGGAAACACTGCACCAGTGTGGGGTCTGACAATTGGTCTAAGGATTTCATCCCGATACATAGTGGCCATTCAGGGTGCCACTGTCTAGCCTGTAGAGGTTTGTGCATTCCTCCATGGATATGCCTCCCCAGACCATCACTGACCCACCACCAAACCGGTCATTCTAAACGATGTTACATGCAGCACAATGTTCTCCAAGGTTTCTCCAGACCCTTTCACGTCTGTCACATGTGCTCAGGCTGAACCTTCTCTCATTTGTGAAAAAACACAGGCCGGCAGTGGCGCGAACCTGCCAATTCTGGTGTTCAATGGCAAATGCCAATCAAGCTCCACTGTGCCGGGCAGTGAGCACAGGGCCCCACTAGAGGATGTAGGGTCCTCAGGCCACCCACATGAAGTCTATTTCTGATTGTTTGGTCAGAGACATTCACACCAGTGGCCTGCTGGAGGTCATTTTGTAGGGCTTTGGCAGTGCTCATCCTGTTCCTCCTTGCACAAAGGAGCAGATACCAGTCCTGCTGATGGGTCAAGGACCTTCTACAGCCCTGTCCAGCTCTCCTAGAGTAACTGCATGTCTTCTGGAATCTCCTCCATGCTCTTGAGACTGTCCTTGCAGACACAGCAAACCTTCTGACAATGGCACATATTGATGTGCCATCCTGGAGGATTTGGACTGCCTGTGCAACCTCTGTAGGGTCCAGGTATCGCCTCATGCTACCAGTAGTGACACTGACCCTAGCCAAATGCAAAACTAGTGAAAAACAGTCAGAAAAGATGAGTAGGGAAAGAAAATGTCAGTGGCCTCCACCTGTAAAACCATTCCTGTTTTGGGGGTCATCTCATTGTTGCCCATCTAGTGCACCTGTTGTTAGTTTCATTAACACCAAAGCAGCTGAAACTGATTAACAACCCCCTCTGCAACTTAACTGACCAGAACAATATCACAGGAGTTTAACTGACTTGATGCTATTCTCTGATTAAAAAGTGTTCCTTTAAAAAAATGTTGCAGTATATATAAACGTATATATTCCAGTTCTTCTGTAACGTAATATTAATATTTATAACACCGAAATAACAATACTGTGTGTTGAAAAGGCTGTTTGTAAATTCAAAGAATTTTAAAGCTGGGATTTCTGTATTAACCCTTTAAGTCTTGAGGGTATTTTTAGAGTTTTATTTGTCTGAATGACATACACAACTTTAAAGACTCATAACTCCAAAACTATATAGCAAGGAGAGTCAAATGGTAGGTATGTTTGGTAGCAAACTTTTATTTATTTATTTTTAAATGCGGAGATTGGTGTGTAACTGAAGAATGAGCATCACCTGCGAGTCACACAAAATAGGTACCATTTTTAAGCTTTCCTCCGTTTTAGAGGAATATGAGTTGATCAAAGTGGATCATTGAAAAGCTGAGATTATAAGCTTTAAAATGATATTTTTTTGTTATAAATTCAGGGGTTGCTTAGTAATTTGATTATGATTTGTTTTCGTGGGGGGTACACTTCGGGCTTAAGGGGTTAAATCATGTAAAGCAGGGTATAGCATAACATTTGATGCATTTATTTTGTCACATGGTATATACACCAACATACAGCCCAGCCCTAATGTGACCATCAGCAATAATTTATATATCATGTACTGCAATATGTCAAACATCTCATGAAACCTGCACTGATCATAGAAAATGACACAGCATTATTTACAGCAGATTTTCACAATTAAAATGAGCCCGTGTTGATCACATGATATTCCTCATTGAGAAACAATTTTAAAAATGCCCATTAGGGGGCGTCAAGGGCTAATCATAAAGGCTACCTTGATTCCAAATGCTGTAACTTTTGATTATTTAATGCTATCACCATTTATATTTTCAAAAAAAAATTAACGATTCTATCAAACGATACCTACTTTTTGACTCTCCTTGCTATTGGAGTTATAAGTCTTTGCTTTAAAATATAAAAATGCCTTTAGGGCTTAAGGGGTTAAACAAACATGGTTCTCAGAATGTAGATGCACATTCTCCTGAACATCTTTTTTGTACTAACTGCTATTGGCAAAACACCTTTTGCTATATTTTGCTGCTGCTGTTTTCACTCACAGTGGCAGCAGTGCAACAGTTTGTGGGTTCCTCATGTCCACATGACACAATCCACTGAGGGCATTTCCAAGCAGCCCATAAAACGCTGCGGCCTCCAAAACAGCATGCTCCATTTAGCTCACACCACCCCCTGTGTGGATAAATAACTCTCTGAAAAGACAGTTCCCTCTTAAACTCAACTTCCCCACCTATATCCAAACTTTAAAAACCAAAGGATCACAAAACGGCATGCTTTCTATTGCCAGTAGTAGTCAAACAGGATCTTTCCACATGATTCATTATGATGAATCATAATTACAACTGATTTGGTATATTCAGCTTGTTGGTTGCTTGATTTCTCTGCTCTTTCACATTCCCCCACTGCTTGAAATGACTGATTTAGACTCTCAGAGGAATGCGAGAGTCACTTCAACAGATGTGTTGTTCACCACATTTAGCGCAGTGTGCCTCTTATCAAGGCCAGCTGTGGATGGAGGTGTGTGTACGCAGCCTTAGATGGAGCTATATTTAAACGCTGTAGTCAAAAAGGTGTGAGCAAGCCATGTGAAAGAACATTCCACAATGGCTTTTGCTAGTTATCCTCTGCTTGAGGATACTGTAACTACACAATTATGGTGGCATGTCTTTCTCCATTGATGACCATTCAAAAGTGGTCAGGCATTCAGTACACCCAGATATGAATACATAATAATAAAAATCAACTTGCAACAATTCCACTAAATTTGCAGAAAGTATGCACTTTGTGTTGAGCATAAAATGCCCATTAAATGCCTAGTTAGGGATAGTAAATAGTATATATTAGAAGTGTAATGGCACACATAAGTAGCGGTTTGGTACGTACCTTGGTTTTGAGGTCACAGTTCGATACAAGTTCGGTACAAAGCTACAAATCCCTAATGCTAGGTATATTTTCATGTATTTTGAATAGACAGTAGTGCAAGCAAAAGCTATTTGGTCATTATCAGCTACAAAACTGAAAAGCATCTCTTGTGTAATAAAAGTACAAAATAAATAGAATAATGAAAAATAAAACTTAGTTTACTTTGTGCATTAGAGTTCATTAAAATGCACATGCAAAAAGTTCAATATTACGCTTTTTTAAGAAATCACTGAAAGATGAGAAGGAGAAAAAGAGCCTAATTCACCTTTCCATGAGGAGACAGTAAAGCGGCTCCTGAGGCTTCCTATTTCCAGGAAACGCATATTTCATCATTGGATTTCCACTACACAAATCAACACAATGCCAAATAATTTTGTCTCATTATAATAGTGGAAACAACTTAAAATGATCTGTCATTTATAGTCATACAGATAAGAGTAAGATATCATTTAAAACTGTAAAGTATAAACAGAATTAAAAACAACATTGTTCTTTTGTAAAATAAAGATAACAAACAGGATGCCACTTTTCATGAAGTTTGTGGAGCGCGTCACAAAAATGAATCGAAACTCAGCGTATAATTTACTAGCGAACTCTTGCGTGCCATCTTAACTGTTGGTGCGAACACCGTCTCACCTTCTTCTGCTCTTTTTCCTGTTGAAGTGGTTAGCAAAGAGCATTGCATTACGCATGTGCCCCCTTCTGGATTGGAGTGTGGATCGCATGTGACTGACTGGATTCATCGTCTGACTGTATGCACCGAAACATGACTTCCGTACCATGACGGTGCAGGACAAATACATATACGTTTGTGAAAACCGAAATACTAAATACAAGTGGAAAATGTTTACAATATTTGTAATTTATCATAAATTCATACGTTTTTTATTTTGTTTTATTTTGTAATGTCTTTTTTTTCATATAATAGATCCCTTTTGATCTGTTTGTTGTTTTTTGGGGGGAATGAAATATTGTTCTTCTATGGCTTTCCTACCAAAACTCCCTTTTGGAACCTTTATTTTGAATAGCGTAATAAGTGAGATTTCAATTATATTTTGCCCACTGGAAATGTCCCTGGTTTTCGATTTCAGAATCTGCTCACCTTAGTTAATTAATATTAATATTAGGGCCGTCCCAAGCATGGGGCGAGGCACGATGCAAGGAAGAATCAATCAATCAATCAATCAATCAACTTTATTTATATAGCGCTTTTACAATGACGATTGTTTCAAAGCAGCTTCACAGTGTTAAACAGGACAACATTGCAACAAAATTTGATTTGGCTAGTTTAATTTGGATAGTTTATAGAATTATATATGACCAAATTAATAAATTCTATTTGTATATTTAGTTGAGTAACTTGGATCATAATTTGAGTGTCCCCAACTGAGCAAGCCAGGCCAAAGGCGACAGTGGCAAGGAACCAAAACTCCATCAGGGCATGATGGAGAAAAATAAACCTTGGGAGAAACCAGACTCAGTCGGGGTGCCAGTTCTCCTCTGGCCTATTATTAACAGTGAATAATTATTACTCTGGCAACCTTGCAGGTCTTAAATCATATTAGATAGGAATATTCAAATTTTGGGTATGACGCTTGCGAGACGGGCTCATTTAGGATGGCGTCGATTACACAAGAATATGAATACTTGAAAGATCGGAGTTATTGCGCCGAGACGGGTTAATTGAGGATCACGTTCGGTGAGGCGAATTCAGAGGAGACACTAATGGACACGGTCTCAGCAGACACTCCAGGATGAGCTGGTCATGTCCAGATGCAGGTCCACCATCCGATCCGGACACGGCCTGGATCCGGCCGACTGCAGTAAACCTCGGGATAAACAGAGAGACTAACATTAGTGTGGATGCCACTCTTTTTATGATGTAACGAGTACATCAGGTGTTATGGGAAGTGTTCCCGGTTCCGCTGACCTAGTTAATGCAGCCTAACAATCAGTCATTTGATTTGAATAAAGAAAGTTAAAAATGTTCTATGTGTATGCCATAGTAAAGAGATGTGTTTTTAGTCTAGATTTAAACTGACAGAGTGTGTCTGCTTCCCGAACAATGCTAGGAAGACTGTTCCAGAGTTTAGGTGCTAAATAGGAAAAGGATCGACCGCCTGCAGTTGATTTAGATATTCTAGGTATTTTCAACTGGCCAGAGTTTAGAGACCGCAATTGACGTGATGGAGTATATTGCGTAAAGAGCTCGCTTAAGTACTGGGGAGCTAAACCATTTATTGCTTTATAAGTAATAAGCAAGATTTTAAAATTTATGCGATGTTTAATAGGAGCCAGTGCAGTGTTGACAGAACTGGACTAATATGATCGTACTTCCTGGTTCTAGTAAGAACTCGAGCTGCTGCGTTTTGGACCAGCTGGAGTTTATTTATTAGGCGAGCAGGGCAACCACCCAGTAGAGCATTACAATAATCTAGCCTTGAGCTCATGAACGCATGTACTAGTTGTTCAGCATTTTGCATTGAAAGCATGTGACGTGATTTAGATATATTTTTAAGATGGTAGAATTTAGTTTTACAGATGCTAGAAACGTGGCTTTCAAATGAAAGATTGGTATCAAAGAGCACACCCAGGTTCCTCACTGACGAGGACTTGACAGAGCAGCCATCGAGGGTTAGACAGTATTCTAGGGCACTACTTGTGGAGCTTTTCTGTCCAATAATTAAAAATTCAGTTTTATCTGAATTAAGTTGCAGGAAATTACTATTCATCCAATTTTTAATATCAGCTATGCATTCCGTTAATCTTGTGAATTGGTAAGTTTCATTAGGGGTGAAGAAATATAGAGCTGAGTATCATCAGCATAACAATGAAAACTAACGCCATGCTTCCTAATGATATCTCCCAGTGGTAGCATATACAGGGTGAAAAGCAACGGTCCTAACACTGAGCCTTGCGGTACTCCATACTGAACTTGTGATCGGTGTGACATCTCTTCATTTACTGCTACAAACTGATAACGGTCAGATAAGTAAGATTTAAACCATGCCAATGCAGTTCCACTAATGCCAACATAATTTTCGAGTCTATTCAAAAGAATATTGTGATCGATAGTATCGAATGCAGCGCTAAGATCGAGTAACACTAATAGAGAGATACAACCACGATCAGATGATAAGAGTAAATCATTTGTAACTCTAATTAGAGCAGTCTCAGTACTATGATACGGTCTAAATCCTGACTGGAAATCCTCACATATACAATTTCTTTCTAAAAGGAACATAATTGTGAGGACACTGCCTTTTCTAATATTTTTGATAGAAACGGTAGATTCGAGATTGGTCTGTAATTGACTAATTCTTTAGGATCAAGTTGCGGTTTTTAATAAGTGGTTTAATTACAGCCAACTTAAAAGTTTTTGGAACATATCCTAATGTCAAGGATGAATTAATAATATTAAGCAGAGGATCTATGACCTCTGGAAGCATCTCTTTTAATAGCCTAGTCGGTATAGGGTCAAGCATACATGTTGTTGATTTTGATGATTTGACAAGTTTAGCCAATTCTTCTCCTCCTATAGCAGTGAATGAGTGTAATTTTTCCTCAGTGAGACTACAATGTTCTGTCTGAAGTGATACTGTAGTAGGCGGCTGCATGGTTATAATTTTATTCCTAATGTTATCAATCTTACTAGTAAAGAAGTTCATAAAGTCATTACTGCTGTGTTGTTTACAAAGCGTCAGAAGTTGAAGCTTTATCCTTTGTTAATTTAGCCACTGTATCGAATAAATACCTAGGGTTGTGTTTGTTTTCTTCTAAAAGAGTTGAGAAATAAGCAGATCTAGCAGTTTTATGGCCTTTCTGTATGCAATCATGCTCTCTTTCCACAAATTGCGAAAAACCTCCAGTTTTGTTTTCTTCCAGCTGCGCTCCATTTTTCTGGCTGCTGTTTTAAGGGCCCGAGTGTGCTCGTTGTACCACGCGTTGGATTATTTGCTTTAATCTTCTTTAAGCGCCGAGGAGCAACTATGTCTAAAGTGCTAGTAAAGAGAGAGTCAGTAGTTTCTGTTGCAACATCAAGTTCCTCTTGGCTATCTGTAATTCTGAGGAGATGGAACTGATGAGGAAGATTATGTATAAAGCAATCTTTAGTCGCAGCGGTTATAGTCCTGCCATATTTGAAGCGAGGATGGCTTTGCAGCCTTAGCTATATTAAGTATACATGATATTAGGTAATGATCTGAGATGTCATCGCTCTGCTGCAGAATTTTAATGGTATCAACATTTAGTCCATGTGACAGTATTAGATCTAAAGTATGATTAAGGCGATGAGTGGGTCCAGATACGTGTTGTCTAACTCCAATAGAGTTTATAATGTCTTTAAATGCCAATCCCAATGCGTCTTTTCATTGTCAACATGGATATTAAAATCACCAACAATTAGTACTTTATCTGCAGCCAGTACTAACTCTGATAGAAAACCAGCAAATTCTTTGATAAAGTCTGTATTGTGCCCTGGTGGCCTGTATACAGTAGCCAACACAAATGTCAAACGGGATTTATCATTTACACTACACAATGTTACATAAAGCACCAAAACTTCAAAGGAATTATATTTGAAACTAGACTTCTGAGTAATACTGAAGTTATCATTATAAATTACAGCAACACCTCCCCTTTTCCTTTCAGACGCGGCTCGTGTTTATAACAATAATCTTGGGGAGTGGACTCATTTAAAGTAATGTAGTCGTCAGGTTTTAGCCAGGTTTCTGTCAAACACAGCACATCTAGGTTATGATCTATAATCATATCATTAACAATAAGCGTTTTTGGCGAAAGGGATCGAATATTCAAGCAACCCGAGATTTATCAATTGTTCATCCGTATTATATCTGTTGTTTATTTGTTGGACATCAATTAAATTTTTACTGTTGAATGGTTTTGATGGTTTTTGTATTTACTGATTCGGGAACAGACACAGTCTCTATGTGATAATATCTAGGTGAAAGCGTCTCTATGTGCTGGGATTTAGCTGACTCTGGTGACGTGAGACAGCTAGCAGGACGGTTAGTTTAGCCAGTTTGTCTGCTTCCTGACCTGGGCCCCAGTGAGTCAAGGTTTAGCTCTAAGACTATGTGCCAAATTACTAGAGAGAAGAGCAGCACCAGCCCGGGTAGGATGAATGCCGTCTATCTTCAACAGGTCGGGTCTGCCCCAAAACTTTTCCAATTGTCTATGAACCCTATGTTATTTTATTTTGCGGACACCACTTAGACAACCAGCCATTGAGTGATGATAATCTGCTAACTATTTCATCACTCCTTTTAACAGGAGGGCCAGATAAACAGACTGCCGGTGACATCGTACTTGCGAGTTTACACACCTCTTTAATGTTAATTTTGGTGATCTCCGACTGACGGTCGAACATCATTAGTGCCGACGTGAATAATAATCTTAGAGAATTTACGATTAGCTTTAGCCAGCACTTTTAAATTTGCTTTGATGTCAGGCGCTCTGGCTCCCGGTAAACATGTGACTATGGTGGCTGGTGTCTCTATTTTCACGCGTTCCGTGTAATAGAATCGCCAATAACTAGGGCACTTTCAACAGGATCCTCAGTGGGTGCATCACTGAGTGGGGAGAACCTGTTTGATGTTCTAATCGAACGGAAGAGTGGTTTTTAGATCCGACTATGCTGTCTCACAGTCACCCAATTGCCCTGCTGCGGGGCTCAGCCGGAACCAAACAATGAGTGTTCACTAAGCTAGTCGCATCCAAAAGAGTATCTAAAGCTGTACCATTCTCACTACTCTCACATAAAGTCTGGATGCGTGTCTCTAAATCTGAAATCTTCTCCGTCAGCCTGATTAATTCCTTACATTTAACACATGTGAAGCCCTGTTCGCCAACGGAGATAGATATGCTAAACATGTAGCATGCAGTGCAAGTGACAATGACAGGAGAAGAAGACATGGCTTACCGTATTTGTTGATGAATCCAAAACTTACCACACAACTTACTCCACTTACTTTGTTTGATGGAGTCTATTTAATAATCCAACTCACCACAGTTGTCTAATGAACTCAGAAAACAGGAGACCCGGGTGCCGGGATGGAAAGCTACCAGGCTAGCGAAAAGCTAACACGTGGTAGTGATTTAGATTAAAAGCTAGTGATGTCAAATTTAACTTGATAGGCTATATTAAACAATATATGGTGATGAGTAAGTTATTTTTAGCAGTATAGATAACAAAGAAAATATATCAAATAGAGATTCAAACGCAGCTATACAGAGCTACAAACACTGACGCATGCAGTAGCAGCAGTAGGTAGACTGGAGCAATCGATGAAGCGGGGCCCATTCGGCTTCGCCTTCCATGGGTTGGGGGAGCGAGATGGTGTGAGATTGAGAGGTATGTAGTTGTTCCCCTCGGTCCGTTCGCAACCGCCTTCCAGGTGGGGTGGGTGGGGGATTCATGGTTGGTTCCCCTCAGTCTGTTCTCATTCATCACGGGGGCCCCTAAAACGGCACAACTTGCATTGCCCTAAGGACACCAGTGATTTTAACTCTGCTAAACTCTGCTAAGCATTATGTTAGCAATACCAAAGTCTTGGGTTTGAATCACAGAGAACACACAAACTGATTCAAATGTATACCTTGAATGCATCATTGCTTTGGATCTGCCTGATGTGTATGTATTTATTCTAGGATGTTAAAACCCAGATAGATTCATAACCATCTCAGGAATCCCAAACATTTTGTTAGTCCTTTCCCTAAAGCCACCTTCCCTCAAATTTAAACAATAAATGCACCAACGGCATGATGATTTATGGTTTTGAAGCAATTGAATAAGCCATTTTTGCTTTGCATGCACAAATTTGAAAGTTTGGTGCAGTTTGCTAGCCAGCATTGCTTTACTCGGTATGCAGTGAACATATTACATTACATCTTTTTCACCACTCTTGTAAATCCAACCCTTAAGGGGATGGCACCCAAAACTGGTGAGGTGGACAATAATCGCCAACGTGGAAGCTGAGAGATCCTAATCATCGGGTGTAATCCTACATGTGTTAAACCACACTGAATTGGCATGTTTGCATGAGAAAAGCCCCTTTGTATGCAATTATATTCTTGTTCTCCCCCTAACACCACAGTATAAACTGTAAAACCTCTACTGAGCACTTGAGCTTGACCACAGAAAATGGTCACATTACATGCAATTTTAAGGCCAGTCTTACTGTAGCGGCTAACTCTAAACGCTCTGTATGTTTTCTGATGCATGGAATGCCGCTGGAGCCAGGCTGGGGCGATTTCCTCCCGCAATGTCCGTCCGATCGCCGAATGGATGTTTTGCAGGATTTTGTGGTGGAGAAATTCGCATCTGCGTGGGAGAGTGATTTAGCGTGGCTTTTTCACTCATTCCCTCTGGCATTGAAAGCTCTCATCACGAGTTTCCTTTAAGCTCCGGAAAAGCAGCTATAGCACGGAAAGCCAGACGTGTAGTGTTAGACCCAGAGCCTTGTGCTTGTCTTCCTCTTTCGTGGAGAGTGAATCATGTGGCTTGGTGTGTCTTGTGGCTTGCTTCAGATTCTTGAACTAAAATATTTATAGGGCTCTATGAAATCCGTTTGAGTTTTCACATGGGTTTTCATTTTGAATTTGAAGAGTTAATGTCTAATCAATTGAATTCTTAAAAAGTTTAACAATGTATTGATTTTTTTAAAGGTTCAACAATAATAGGGCCCTATGATAATGTGTTTTTTCAGAAGTTCTGTGATGCCTGTTTTAATTTAGCTGGATTCTGTTTTATGATTTAATACCAAATGTATTATCAAAAACTGTGGTAATCAAATGAATGTATAAGACTTTAACAGTTTAGCAAAGGACATTGTAACAAATTCTTTAATTTGTTGGCAAACAAAGTGTTGCACAACAGAGATTTACTGACAGTGGAGGATGTAAACGTATAGCGGTGGAATATTCTATGGTATTTTTACCATCACGCTCCGTCATGGCGCGAGACAGCTTTTCACTCGAGAAACCTCGTCACAACAGCTCACCTAGACAGCACATCACGACACAATCTGAGCAAAAGTTGTGTAATACCCTGAAGTTGTGTAATTATCACCCTGAAATAATATGAAAGGGTTTATGTACATTCCATTCATTGGTATCTTCTTGACTAAGTGGGTTGTGAAGTACACCAGACCTTGTGCTGTTAGTCAGAAGTCTACTGCATGATGGCATGGAGTTGATTGGTTCTGTAGAATTTGGGGGATTTTGCAACACAGTGAGACAGATGTTTCTGCTGCGGAAGGCAATGACAGAATGAGCAAGTTCCGGAATTATATAAATGTTGTCTGGATTTATTTATCCGTGAAACACTGCATGCATTTTTCTGCCAGCCCTACTTGGTCCAAACATTATTCATGTGAGATATGACTTACCATATAATTTATGTGAGTAAATGGCCATATTATTAATGAAGCTTTATGATAAATATAATAACTAGATTTTTACATTATCCAAAAATGTAGAAGCTGCTCACCTAGGCAGAATTGTCCATTATAATAGAGTATTTTGAGTGTTTTTTAGAACAATACTGTTCAAAAGTTTGGGGTCAGTTGTTTTTTTGTTCTTAATGTCTCTTATACTCACCAAAGCTGCATTTATTTGATTAAAAATAGGAGCAGTCATTACTCCAGTCATCATCATTCTAACATTCTGATTTGGTGCTCATGAAACATTTCTTAACAATGTGGAAAACAGTTGTGCTGCTTAATATTTTTATGGAAACCCATTTTCCCATCGGCCAGTTGAAAATAAAGAGCAGTAATTTTACACTTCTCCTCAACAATCCGAAATGATTTGAGGTTTTATTCATGTCTTAAAACAAAGGGCACATTAATAATTATGTGCTGATGAAAATGCTATTTGTGTTATAAATCAACCTTATTACATGGATTACACAATGTATTTTTGTCTTTCAGATCCACACATCAAAGTTAGTGGTAAGAGGGACAATGTGAAGGAAGCCAAAGAGAAGATCATGTCTGTCCTGGACACAAAGGTGAGCATGTCAAGTCAGATTTGATGATTCTTATTTGATACAACATTGTGCAACACAAAAATGCCTCATTCGTCATACCTATCATATTTAGTTACTGCAGTAGCTGGATGCGTTGGGTTTTAGGCCATCTGTGACATTTGAAGTGATGGAACTGGAAGATCCTGAGTGGAACTATGTGGAGCTTGACATCTGGAGCTTCTCATATAGCTGTAGAATTAATCATGGCTTAAATCGTATTGGGCAAAAAGCAGATAAATCCCAGTGCCCATTGCCTGATACCATTGGTTGACATTAAGGGTGTGTTCATACTTGGCATGTTTGTTTCAATTAAAACGAACCCTGGTCCGATTGCTCTGTTAGTGCACAAGCGGACCGAGACCGCTGAAAAGATGGGTTTCCAAATGAACTCTGGTGCGGTTCGAATGAAATATGAACGCAACATGGACCAAAGACGTAAACGAACGAAATACAGGACATGATGTCGCAAGATGCGACCCTAGAATGGGCAGAATGCTCAAACATTTTCTTGTCATAGTTGCCCGTCACAGTACAGGCATAAGACCTGCGTCTCATCACAGATCTTCATTTGTGTGCCGCTGTTATGACTCATTTACACATTTTATAAGCTCTGACCGGGTTTTTAGCTGGTCAAAATACCATCGTATGTAGGCTACACACATAGTGAGCACATTTAATCCAGCACACAGCATTGTTTTGGATGTTTGGTAATTTCAGTCTCGAAATACAGCCTACGTCATAAAAGCCAACCAATCAGGTTGTGGACATATCCCTATGCCTTTAGGTTCGGTGTTAAAAATGCCAATATGAACGCTAAGTGGATCAGGACTAAATGTTTTTTTATTTTTCCCGCTTGTTTCGGACCTTACAAACCAAGCGGAGCGAACACACCCTAAATTCACCATGAAATCAAAATTGACAATTATTCTTGTGTTTTTAATGGAATATTGCACTATTTATTATAAACAATGTATCCATGCACATCATTATTTTTAATTCATGTGCCAATCGAGACAATCTGTCACTCACATGTGATCTCAGCAATAGCAGACTAAAATGGGCCAACAATCTAATCAATTCCTTTTGGGTAAATCATCTCCCATCCCACATTTTTTATTGTTTGAGAGTCATTTCACACAAATATACTTCACAATAGGAAAGAAAAGACTATCGCAACTTCCATTTCATGCCGACTTTAAGGCCATAGGCAGCTATAAACATCTGTGGCATCTGTGTGAGCTGTACCAAAACATTAGGATGATTAAGGATAGAAATTGCACAACTGATTCAAGACTACATCCGTTCTTTTGGTAATTAGTGCCAGACATAATGCAGAGCATCCACCAACTGAAGAGTTTGTAGTAAAATCACTGTAGATTTGTGAGGTAGTTTCCTCAAATTGTTGACGTGAAATGGGAAATGGTGTGGCATTACTCTGTAGACTTGATGTAATGGAAAACTGACTTGTCTGTGGCTCATAGATGTAATTCAGTCTGTCACAACTTTAATGAAGCAGCTCACATGGGAGTGATCTGTTTTTGTCTGTATTTAAAAAGTACCTTTGTTCACTTTTCAATCGTATAATGTTAAAAGTACAAGCAACTTCCTCAGCTCAAAAAACACTGCAGTGAAACTAAGCAAAATTAGTCGAACATAGCTCAACTGCGCCAGCCAAGCAAGTGTCATTGAGATACATGGGAATGCTAACGTATATATTTCTCCTTTAAATCGAGTGTTGGCTACGGTACCGCAGTTAAAACAGTCCGACTCTTTTGTTTCCTCAGAGCAACCGCGTGACTCTAAAGATGGACGTCTCACACACGGAGCATTCACATGTCATTGGCAAAGGGGGAAACAATATCAAGAAAGTGATGGAGGACACGGGATGTCACATCCACTTCCCCGATTCCAACCGCAACAACCAGGCTGAGAAGAGCAACCAGGTGGGCATTATGCTTAGTAGAAAATCAATACTGTAATACAGTATTTGATTTAAATTAGCATAATATAAAGTTTAATACAATAATTACTTGCATGATCGATATATATATATATATATATATATATATATATATATATATATATATATATATATATATATATATATATATATATATAACATTTTATATATTACAGTATTTGCTGTAGTACAGTAATGAGAATGAGGGTATGATTAATTGTCATAAATAATCTTGATACTCTTAAGTAAGCTTCACTTTATTTGATAAATAAATCAAATAAACACTATATTCAAAAGTCCTTGCTAAATTACAGTATTCACTTTAAAAGAAAAACTTTTAAATGGACATGTTATAATAATAATATCATATGCATTTGTTAACTATACTAAATTACATATTATTTAAAATGATTTTCTTGTTATTTTGGAATGAATGAATGTTCTGGATTGGTTTTGTGAGGTTCACCCAAAAGAGGTTCAGGTTCTAAAGGCCGGTTTTGATTTAGAAAATGAAATGTATCACTGAGCTACTGTATATATGCATATTGATGGCTGCAGTCTGAGGGAGGTTCAGCAATAGGGATAAAGACTGAGTTATAATTGGATGCGAGACATGTTTTCAGACTTGATGAAGTGGGGAATGTGGAAATTGAGCAATGACATGGCACTCCCTCAGTGTGGGCTTCATGTGTTGGGTTAGAGTGGCTGGTACTTGCTGACAGGTGAATGAGGGCCAGCCAGGCTAGAATGAAGAAATCTCACCTCCTAGTGGTGCTCTTATGATAACATTTGGGGTTTTTCATTCTTAAAGGATTAGTTCACCCAAAAATGAAAATCATTTACTCATGACCTTCCTTCTTTTTTTCTGTGGAAAACAAATTTGTGCCCATGTGACTAGTGCATCATATTCCAAGACTGCATCATGCCATACGACAGCTTTGAGTGAGGAACAGAGTGAATTTAAGGCTGAATATTTAGTGGATATTTTTAGTGGAAATTATTATTTCTTAAAGTGATAGTTCACCCAAAAACAAAAACATTGTCCCATAATTTACTAACCATCAAGCCATAGGTGTATATTAGTTTCTTCTTTCAGCCAAACACAACCAGAGTTATATTAAACAATATCCAATCTTTATAATGGGAGTGAATAGTAATTTAGATCTTGAAGCCCAAAAAAGTGCGTCCATCCATCATGAAAATAATCAATACGGCTCCATGGGGGTTAATAAAGGCCTTCTGAAGCACAGCAATGTGTTGTTGTGAGAAAAATATCCAAATGTATAAACAATCACTGGCTTCCGGTAACGGCCGTACTCGAGTCGAGTTCTGGCAGAAGAGTGACCTCTGACCCGAGACATGATGTAGGATGTTGGAGTATCGTAAGCTTAGGTGAGAGTAGACGCCTCTCATGGTTCAAACAAATAGGGCTGGACAACAAACTCAAGCTCCTGCAACATTTCTTTTAAAAAATTCTCATTTTAGACTTCTAATTTGTGAACTGTATTTTGTTTTGCTCTATCCTCTGCACTTCCGTGTTCATCATTATCATGTGTCAAGTCAGAGGTCACTCATACACCGGAATTCGCCTCGAGTCCGGCCATTACCGAAAGCCATGATTATAATTTATAATGTTATAAATA
Source organism: Gobiocypris rarus (assembly GCA_023029165.1). Taxonomy (NCBI): domain Eukaryota; kingdom Metazoa; phylum Chordata; class Actinopteri; order Cypriniformes; family Gobionidae; genus Gobiocypris; species Gobiocypris rarus. The sequence continues at coordinate 6,748,158 of CM040920.1, forward strand.
TGGACATTTTTATGAATAAACGCATGCGTTTTACTTCAAAAGGCCTTTATTAACCCCCTGGAGTCATATGGATTACTTTTATGATGGATGGATGCACTTTTTTGGGGCTTCAAAATCTTAGGCTCTACTCACTCCCATTATAAAGCTTGGAACTCCCATTGTGTTTGGCTGAAAGAAGAAACTCATATACACCTATAGTTTGAGGGTGAGTAAATTATGGGATAATTTCCATCTTTGGGTGAACTATCCCTTTAAATCTTCTTCTGGTATGAATAAATGTACATGAAAAGAATAATGGTATCTTGTAACGTTATTCCATGAACATACTCGTGACTTTTTTGTTCCTTTTCTGCAGGTGTCCATAGCCGGCCAGCCAGGAGGAGTGGAGGCCGCCAGAGCCCGAATTCGGGTAAATAAACTTTCATAATACGATTAAGAATGTCTATGTTTTTCTGAGATAAGCAGGAAGTAGAGGTGGGAGGCTGTTATTTATCTTGAGGAAGTTGACAGGCATGGGGGGTGTTAACATAAATGATTTTCTGGATGAGATAAACACATTCCTCAGCATCCCAACGGTAATCCCGGCAACACAACAAGCAGCATTCATCGTTTTCAGGAATGTATGTTTCTAGTTGAGTATCTGGTACTTGAATCAGACCTGCTGCCCTCTGTTGATGCTTTATAATCATTACATCCACTTCTTTCCATTTCAATGTCATGGACACATTCTTTTCACCCAGCTATACAGACAAAAGCCCTTTAATGGGATAAAACATAAGGAATAAGAAGGTTGACGTTTCAAATTGAAGCTTTTGACACTCAAGGTCTTGACCTGGAATTGAGTTTTACGTATAAGACCAGCATTAATAACAGCTTGATGTGAAACACATGGTGCCAATTGGAGCTGGTTTGAAACTGCAGTTTTAGTGATATCTTGACTGTTTGACCGGGTGTCGCCTGTGCGCTCCTTCTCTGTCCAGACTCTCTCCTCGGATTTCACCGGCGCACACGTGCTTCCTCCTCAGAGAGAACCAAGAAAAACAAGCCAAAGCATTCGGGCACAGCAGGCTTCCACAGTATTTGCACAAAGCCCGAGCCCCAATTAACTCGAGGACGTTCTACACCAGAATCTATCATAAGCCTTCACTATTGTTTCAAAAACCAATTTGTATGAAATGAGCACCTTTGAAAAACCCAAGCCGCTCCATTTTTTTATGGCCAAAACACATAAAGTTCTGTGGGTAAAATGTACATTTGAGGGAAGGATGTTAGTGAGGCAGCCTCACTTTTTCTCTTCCTCGTTCGTGTGACCAGAACTGCTGGGAATTCTTCTCTTGACCACCTAATCATCTCCATTTTTCCTCTCTTCTCTGTCTTTCAAAGATCTTCACCCACAGTGGTTTTTGTGCTTTATTGTGCTGTTACGCCCATGTGAATGGTATAGATCGAGCATAATTCTCACACTTAAACTTGTGTTTGACCGCTTTCAATCTTTTTTAAAGCCAACTCAGATTTTTGTCAGTTTTTTTTCAGAATTTTCTCAGTTGTCCAACTGTCAGAATTAGATACTTAATGCAAAATATTAATGTTATGTAATGGTGTCATTCACTAAAAACTCTTGTAAAAATCTATTTTTAAAACACTCATGCCCGGTTTCACAGACAAGGATTAAGTCTTAAGTATAGAACCACAGAATAAAACATTTTAAAAGATAATTGCGGCTTTTTATCTCACAACTATGATTGCATGATATAAACTCAGAATTGCGAGATATAAAGTCAGTTCACAATTATGACTTTATATCACTCAATTCTGACTTTATAACTCACAATTCTGGCGGGGTTACGAAATAATAGCAAAATATTATTCCAACCTACTTGATAAAGTTTTATTAAGAATGTCACTCTTTTAAGGAGGTGTTTTCTTCATTATTACATAAAGGCCCCAATAAATATCAACATGTTCATCATAGAAGAGTTATTCAAAAATTGAACATCATGGTATTGACCCACAAGCAAAGCTTGTATTGCATGTTTGTGTGTGAGAGCCTGTGTGTTGACCATGTCCCAAAGCTTGATGCTTGAGAGATTAAACCGTTTAAACATTAGCCCTGCTTTCTCAGAGGAGCCGAGTTCATTTCAGAGGAATGATCCACGGAGCATCTTCCTGGCTCTTCCTGGATGCGTGTTGTCTGTGAAAACACAGGGAAAGCAAATACAGAAGTTACTGATTCTACAGAAGGTCAAAGGAAAGCTCAGACCACTTGTTTGTAAAAGATCAGAATACAGCTCTCCCCTCCAAATTCATTATTAACAATAATCAAAACAAAAGTGCAGGAGTTTTTCATTTGGAAAGCTCCGCTCGTAGCCGATGCATAAGCCTTTGGTTAAAAATAAGCATTATGGTTTTAATAGCTCAAGAATGAGGAGAACCATTAACAAAGATGAATTATTGGAATTCCAGAGCTCGCTCCATGACGGATTCCCAGCTCCCAGCTAAAGTTGAACCCAATAAACATCTCCTTGTCTAAAGGGAGAGTGACTGTCCTGACCACATCTAAAGGGGCAGAGAATGTCTTTCTTTTTCGGCCCCCGGTACAGAACATGAGGGTGAACGAAGCCCCCATATGGGACTGATCAGAGCCGCATTTTTACGGCTTGGCCATTCATTCTGTTTACCAATTCAGTTTGGTGAGGCAGTGTTTGCTGGGGCCTTGATGACCGTAAATCACAGTGGAATGATGGGAAGTTTTAGCTTATGTCGTTTTATTTCGGAAGACTTCATGGCTTGAATGTCAGCCAAATGACCTAGTAGTAGTTACTGTAATTCTGACCAGCATTCATTTAGAGTAAACCATGATGTTTGCTTCTGAAGCCGAACACACACCATCCTGTCACCCTGACTCGAAATTCTTATTTATTATTGTCTAAAACATTATGTGCTCAACTAATCGCAGACTATGTGTCAGTTACAGGCCCTCTCCTCCTCACTTATCTACAGTTCCGAAATTGCATTCTCTCACACACGCACAAAGCCAAGCAGCAGTTGATTCTTGAAGCCTTTTTAAGCACTTCCTAGATCTCACTTCCTCGATCTCACAATTTCATTAAGCGTTTCTCATTGCTGCTCTCACGCTAGTCGGGCAGTGTGTAAACCTGGTCACAAGCCAGATTGAAATTTCTGGTAGCATCTGCAACTTGTGGCAGGTCTTGCAAGTGTTGCACACTAACATGACAAATCTGTAGAATTTGTGTGTTATATCTGTAGAAGTGGCCTGTTGGTTTGAGTCATGGCACTGTGATTAGTTGTCCCTTGTGAAAAAGAAGTATCATACTTAAACTGAACATAATGTTTTTGGACACTTAATTGCATGTTATTATATTTAAATTAAATGAAAATGTCTTATAATTTTAAATGTATATAAAAGTTCAACTTTAGAGATTTTCGACTTACTTGTATGTAATTTCATAATTACTTCAAAATATGATTAAATTGTGCTGCTGAATGTACTGACAAGAGTTTATGGTAAACTAAAATATACGTTAATATAATTTCTATTGAATCTAGCATGTCATGCATTTAAATATATTTGTAATTACATATTGTAATGAAGTTCCAATTTAGTTCATTTAAAATAAATGTATTGTAAATATAATATTGAATAACATTACAGTTATAATATATTCCTACCAGACTGGTCTGAAATAGTCCCATTATAAACACTTATTAAAAGTGTACCATAATGATTCAGGGTAAGACAAAAACACGGTTTGGAAAATGGATTCATGTTGTACATTCCCATTATTACATTTTTGTAAATCTTGAGCACAAAAAAAAGTTACGGACAGCAGCTTTATTGTTGAGCTTTATTTTAATGTTTAATTATACAGTTAAGTACTGAATAATAACAACATGTACTTACTATACGGTTAGGGTTTTTTAGGCTAATAGATAATACATGTAAAATATGTGACACTGTAAAATAAAGTGTTACCATGCAGTTTTTCTAAATATATTTATAAGATTTGAAGCACACTGCAAGTGTGGATTCATCACTTTTTCACAAGGGATATATTGAGCTGTTGTGCTCATGTGGGAGACGTGGGTTTGAAGCTGTTCTTGTTTCAGTCCTCTCTTTCCACATGGTTTACTGATTATTTTATATCTGTGATTTATTTATATATGTTTCAAAAGTCTCCCAAAAACAGCATTGTGAACCACTGTAGGTCTGCTGATTAATTACCCATAATTATTACCTGTCTCCAGCTGAAATCACAAAATTGATTTCAGTCTACTGACTGTAATTCAGTTTCGATAATTCAGATATATAGCATTAACTGATGGTTTTATCCATCTTCCTTCAGGAGTTACTCCCGCTGGTGTTGATGTTCGAGCTGCCAGTCATAGTACAGCTGAACCCTGACCCCAGCTCTCCTGCCATCCAGCACATCTCCCAGACATACAACATCTCTGTGGCCTTCAAGCAGAGGTCCAGACTCTATGGAGCGACAGGAGTAGTGCGGGGCTCACAGAATAATGCTGCAGCCGTGAAGGTGAGACGCTTATACATGTACATGGGGGCGACATCTCCACTTGCATGTTTTTTTCATATAAATGCATCATTTTCAAAATGTAATATTTCATGAGTTACAGTAAAGCCTGTTCACACCAAGGATGGCAATTAAAGATGTATTGTAGTTCAAAAAATCATTGCAAATACAAAAGAATAGCGCACAAGAGTCCACAACACCAACTATAAGGATAATGGCATAGAGAAACTATATCGTTGTAATCAACTATTTTTTTCAAGTGATGATTGATAAAAACATTGACAGCCAATCAAAATCCATCCTGCTTTAAAGCGCTCAAACTTTAAATCAGCAGATTACATAGCTGCTGCTTGAACAATATCGTCCTCTGGTGTGGATGCTATTATAGTTATTGTTATAGTTATTAGGAGCCAAGCACAAAAGGTTTCTTTTTTCTTTTCTTCTTCTTCTTCTTCTTCTTGTTCCATTTCTGCTCTGCAAGTCTATGGCAGCCAATATAACCGCTATCGGGAAAGTTATGAGATTTAGCCCACAGGACAGTCTGAACTGTAATCATGCCAAATTTGGCATCTCTAACTAAATCTCTTTAGCGCCACCAACTGTTCAAATTATTCGCGTTTATGCTAGTAACTTTTGAACCGTAAGGACTTGAAACAAAAAGACTTTTCCATTTTTAAATCTCCCCCTTTCCAAAAAACTATTTTTCGAATTCCTCCTAGGCGGTATTTCTGATTTTCACAAAAAACAACAAAAAAAAACATAATCTTCAGACCATTAAATCAAAATGATTCAGATTCAAAAATTCAATTTGATTCGTCAAACCATTCTCGAATAACGCATGAACGAATTCGACAAAGTGCCCGACAAAACGAATGTCTGCTACACTTATTCTGACCAAACTTGGTGTTTGTTATGACAAACCATAACCTGAGGCTACCTGCACAGTTTTGGTACAGTGCCATCTAGTGGTCAGGAGATATGAAAAATGTATGTTTGCTTATAACTTCTGAACGGTTTGGACAAAAATCACAAAACTGGTGTCTTTAGATTCGGTGCATCATGCTGAGTTACACCAATCCAGCTAGGTTCATCTTTGATTACCCCTTCAAGATCGGTCAGAAATATTGGAGTAACTTTGTTGACCAGCTGTCCATCAAAGACCACATTTCAAAGACAGCTCGGTCATGCAGGTTTGCGCTGCACAACATCAGGAAGATTGGACCATTCCTAACAGAGCATGCAACACAGCTTCTCGTCCAGGCCCTGGTAATTTCTAGGCTTGACTACTGCAATGCACTTCTGGCTGGATTTCCATCGTGTGCAATCAAACACAGCGGCATGTCTTGTCTTCAGTGAGCCCAAAAGGGCCCATGTCACACCTTTCTTCATCTCTCTGCACTGACTACCACTCGCTGCTCGCATCAAGTTCAAGGCGTTGATGCTTGCTTACAGATCCACCACAAGCTCAGAACCTGCATACTTTGGCTCGCTTCGTTTCGGGGCAGCGCCACCTTCTGGTCAAAAGTTAGAATGAAATTTCCAAAATTTGATAATAACCTTTGATTAAATTAGGCTATTATAATGTAACAAGATGAAAATGTATTCCTTGGGTCATGCCAAGAACATAGATACTAATTTTGCCAAATTTAGCAAAACTTCCTGTCCACCATTTAGATTTTTTTTAAAAACCTACTTTGTCTAACTTTAAAAAATAGAATTCAGACCGTGTTGACAAAAAGTTGTGGATTTCATGTCATTAGACAAAACCTTTTTCGTATACCGTAGTAACAAAGTTGAGGAATGATGTCAAATTGACTCTTGAGGCTGTATCTCTGCAGTGTTTTGACATATTGACACCAAACTTTGCATGTGTCACTATCACCTTACTCTGATCACACCACATCGGTTTCATAACAGTGCCACCTATTGGTCAAAAGTAATAAACCGTTAAATTAAATAATTAGCGATTTTGTCTAAATTGATCTTAATGTTTTTAATTGCTCATTGTTGCAGTTGGTCTGATGCTCCCAGACATATTGTGTTCTTTGTGCTTAATGCCCGATAACTGCTGCTTGCAGCTATTTTTATCTTTATAGTTATCATTCTTAGTGTGAATGTGCAATCAGAGTTCGTCTTTTGGTGAGGTTTTTGCTTTTTCATAGAATTAATGAAGTTCTCTGCCAAGTCATTTAAATATAAATTTTCATTTAAACTCTTAGATATCATTTACATTTTTGTATTTTCAAATGTAGCACTTAATGGATTAGTTTTGTTTTTTTATAATTTATTAAATGTTCATTATTTATATTTTCTACAGTGATTTGGGAGTCATTTTAATGCACTTATATTGCACTTTAAAATCTGAATATTGTGCTGTGCCATCTAAGATATTTTTAAGTGCTGTTTGTTTATTAAAGAAGTAAATCATAATAATAATGTAATACGTTTATTATTATTATTATTACATGTTTAATGAAATGGCTGCTGGCAATGCTTTTGACCAAGGGTCTAGTGTGGATAGAGCCTGTTATTCTTCCCAAGGAGAATCTTCTTCCTTCTCTGGTCTTAAGTAAAGGTCTAGGGTTGGAGTTGTCCTGTGGGCTATTGGCTATGCCTGGTATGTGTTGAGTTCTGGGGTGAGGAGCTCGTGCCAAAACCGCCTACGAATACAGCCAGAAAGGAACCCCAAAAGAGCCCCTTTGTCTTTCCTCTCTTCCCCTAGTTTTATGGTGCGCTGAAAGAAACTCCCAATCTAGGCCATTCTCAGGGTCGTATATGCCAGATGGAAAAGCAAGAACATAAAGAGGTTCTTGTTTACTAAAACATGCTCTATTAGTGTCAAAAACTACCAGTTGTGACTCGTTTTAGCAGTTCATAACCAGGGTGCTTAAATTTGACATGAGTCCGAAAAAGTGGTCAGTGAGGTATTGGTGAACCTGATTTCACTAAGTAAAACTTGTTCCTGGATTAACATCTTTGTTGATCCTGGAACAACATTCCAGACAAATTTACAGTTTATGTCAAGTTTAGACTTACAACCAGGGTTAGGTGCTTCTACATCAGTGTTATTCACCTATAATTTCCCTCTCATTTTATGGATAAGTTATGGGTTGGGCTAAGTTTAAAGGTCGGGATATGGTGAGGACTAAATTTTCAAAATATGTTGATCCAGGAACATGTTTTACTTGGTAAATTCACGGTGACCTGAGGTATTCGCCATTTCATTCAGGGTCAGAAATTAACTTTTACATTAAGGTTTGATTTGATTTCCTATGGCATTTTTTACCTTTGTAAGGGCAATTTTGATAATTACCTTAATAAATGTATAGTTGATGCCATCTATATCATACTTAAATTTAACTTGTTACTTCAATCAATCAGAATACCATAGACTGTTACCAATAATATTTGATCAACAACAACAAAAGCCACTGTTACACTGTAAAGCTGCATCTGACATGGCATTACACATTAGAAATCTTAGTTGCATGAAATACAAAACGGTTATTCAAACTGGGAGTAGATTATATACAGAAAGTAAGCGAAAAATGTTCCCCATCACTGAAGTGGTCAATGACTTCAGCTTGTGCAACTGAAAAAAACCCTCTTAAAATGAATGAAGCTGTCTACACTGCACAATGCATATCTTACTTACATTGTATCTATATGATGAAAGAATTTGTGAGAGTGCAGAACGTTGGTGTTTCAGTGGAAGCCTCTGATTGGCCATTGCATTCATATGCTCAACAGAAATATGTGTGATTGGTTATAATACTTGGTTATAAAAAAATGTGTTAAAATAAATCATTGATTCAACACTTTGATCACTTTAAATTGATGATTAAATCGCTTTAATCGACAGTTGTGTTATAGATTTACTTTAATTGTGCAGAGGCATTTTTGGGGAACATTTTTCCCCAAGCCCCTGTTAATTTCCACAACTGTTCTCATTGCAGAGGGGCACAGCTGTTTTACTAGAGCACCTTGCGGGCAACCTGGCCAGCGCCATCACGGTCAGCACGCAGCTTGACATCGCGCCCCAGCACCACCTCTTCATGATGGGCCGCAACGGCAGCAACATCAAGCACATCATGCAGCGCACAGGAGCCCAGGTCCACTTCCCAGACCCCAACTGCCCGCAGAAGAAATCCACCGTCTACGTGCAGGGAACCATTGACTCTGTTTGTCTGGCCCGTCAGTACCTGATGGTGAGAAATTGTTTTGTACAGCCGGATCATTTCCATAATGACCAGCACAGTTTACCTGTTAGCGTCTGGTTTATGACATGCTTTTTTTGGGCGGTAAATAATGGCACAAACACCAGTAAATTGATGAGCGCAAACCTTAGTAAATCACCTTGCGTGATTCATTTAAACACTCTCCTCCCATAAATTTTTGTCCGAAAGGGAAACTCCTAACAATGCAAATGCAATAAGGTCAGCCGCAAAAATAACCCTGTTCACGCCTTTTCAGTGCAAATTTTTCTTTAGTAAATCCTGACAGTAGTTCAGTAGTAATCCAGACGCCAAAAAGGTAAATCTGGCCCTTAGTGTTCCTGTAAAAGAGACAATGACATGATACTCATTTTGTTTCTACCAATCTATTAATTTATTTAAAAATTAAGAAAAGTAAATTAAATTATACCCCCTGCCCGAAATTTACCAAAGTTTCAGGATCAAAAACTGAAGTGCCGAAATCAATGTCTGAAACAGCGTTTAATAAGCTCTTCTCCATTGGCGTGTTTGACTGTGTCAGTGTCTATTTGTAACGCTGATCCACTGGAGGCAAGTTGTGAGAACCCAAGTGCAGTTTATTGAACAGATTAACCATCCAAAACAGAACACAAAGACTTGGCAAAACAATATATAAACAAAAGACTTGACTTGACTTGACTTGACTTGACCCGACCCGACCCGACCCGACCCGACCCGACCCGACTCGACTCGACTCGACTCAACTCAACTCAACTCATCAACAGTGGGTCACAACATTCAATAACAGACCAAGACACATGGCAAACATGAGGGCTTAAATACACAGACTGAGGACAAGACACACCTGTGAACAACAATCAACCAATGAACCAATGACAACATGACACAACAGAACACAAGACCAGGGAGCACATGGCAGGATCACATGACAAACCAGGAAGTGCATGACAACACATGACTGTGAACATAATAAACTTAAAACATGAAACATGAACCTACACCTAACCACCCTGTGACACTATTTTTTGTCGTTCTTTTATCAGTCTTTCTGTAAATCTTTTTTAGTCTATGCTGTAGGAGTTAATGCATGAACAAAACTTCACTTAACATTACTGTAGCACGCCTCCCATCCAATAAATCGCAATAGTCTTTGTGCTTCGTAACTTTTGATATGAAACAAAGTCTCCGCTTTCAGTTATTTTTATAACGAAATTCATATAATAAATATTGTTTTGATGCTATGTGGCGTGACAGATGGCTGCAGTGCCTCAGTTCAGGCAGCACATGATAACCTTTCTCTTTGCTACTAGCACAAAATAAACATGAATGAACATCAGAAGGTATGTTGAAAGATACAGTACAACTTAATAAAATGTATCATGTCTCATATATTTGCACAATCAATGTTTCAGCTGCGGAAAAACATAAATTAAACAGCTTAACAGATTACTTAACATACTGTCTTCATTCAACAACTTTTTGATTACAAGCACTGTTTAGAAAATTATAGTTCAACAACAAAAAAGTTGATTAAAGGTTTATATAAAAACTGCTTTACGTATATGCAATTTAAATATTTATATACAACTCAGTTTTGATTATTAAAAGTAGTTAGTTAATTGATTATTAACTGACTTCAGTTTCAGTTTTTGGCCAAATGGAACTTTGGTTTCTGCGTTTCTGTAAAAAATAAAAAAGTATAATTTGGTGTATCTCGATGAAATTTACTTTAAAAAATATTATTTAAAAAATATATGATACGAAAATATACTATTACTTTTTGGTTACACCACATTATCATATTAAGCTCCTTCTTTTTTTTATAATTAAAAGATAATACAATTAATTTAGAAGAAAAATTGCAAAAGATATCAGGACCCAAGCATCAACCCAAAACACCTTAGCACTTCTTGCGAATGTTGTCAAGCCAAATTTTGCAAAAGCAAGCGTACTTCACTTCTTTTGGGATTTTGTTTCTCTTTTCTCTCATTTTCATCTTCCCTCAAGCCATCAGAGGAATAGTGACTCTGGTTTGTCTCATTATGTGGTTGTCTTTTCAAATGAACTGTCTCCAACCAACACAGAAGATTATAAAAAGGACAAAGGCAGGGGCACCAGAAGAAGCATAAAAACACAATCCTTTTGAGGAACACACAAGTGGAGAAAGCAAAATAATTAGCCCTTCACCACTCTGCGGTCCTCTCTGGAGACAGATATCACCCCGTCTGTTCCCGCAAGCCAGCCCAGGCCTGATTTAAACACTCAGCTGGAGGCCGAGGGAAGAGACAGTATTCAAGAATAATTTATTCACGCGTTTTGGCTCGATTTAGATCCATTAAGGACATTTTTAGCATTCACAAACAAGACTGTCATAGCAGGCTTTCCACCACACAATCTAGCCTCTAGAACTTTTCCTGCATATGTAGCAGTTTTTTCACTGCCTGCTGAGTTAGCTGTGTCAGGAGAGGAAAAAGAAGGTCAAGGACCAGTAAATGAAAGCCTTACGCCTGGAGTACCTGCTGCTGTTTTTCTTTTCAACATGAGAAGTAGGTGATGGATCACTCCTGAATAACTGTAGCTTTGCTGCTTTAGGACTGAGGCCAACTGAGTCCTTGAAACACTTAAAGTTCGACTCAATGAATGATTTACAACAGTGTAGAAAAACTTGGTTCATTTCTCTTTCTTGCTTTTTTTCCTCGTGCTTTCCGCAGGGCTGCCTGCCACTGGTGCTGATGTTTGATATCAAAGAGGACATTGAGGTGGAACCACAGTGCATTACTTCCCTAATGGAGCAGCTTGATGTGTTCATTAGCGTCAAACCAAAACCCAAGCAACCTAGCAAGGTTTGCACACGCACCCAAACCTGCATATACATTACATATAGTGGCGAACACCATTTGTCTGTCACACTCTGAGAACTAACATTTCTGAATTTTAATCAACCCGTTTCACTGTGATTTTAGTGGATGAATGAAATAATTTCTCCTCAGTAGAGGAACCACAGGTGTAGTTCATCACATTAACTATCAACATGGTCCACTAATGTTTGACAACCAGGATGTCTAAAAACTTTATTTTAAATACTTATATTCTTTAAAAAGTGCTTGTTTATATATATATATATATATATATATATATATATATATATATATATATATATATATATATATATATATATATATATATATATATATATATATTTTTTTTTTTTATGCTGCATTTTTATATTTATTGTATACACTACCGATCAAAAGTGTGATGAGTAAAAAAACTGACAAAGAAATTCATATTTTTTATTAATTGAGGATTCATTAAATTGATCAAAAGTGTCCGTTTAAATTGACCAGAGACATTTGTAATGTTACAAAACATTTTTAATAGCTATTTTTGTATTAATCCAAAAATTTAGGGAAAAAATGATTAAGTTTTCAACATTGACAGTAAGACATTTTTCTTGAGCAAAAGATCAGCATATTAGAATGATTTCTAAAGGATCATGTGACACTGAAGACTGGAGTAATGATGCTGAAAATTCAGCTTTGCCAAAACATAACTTAAAAATGTCATTATATTTCTGTTTTTATTGTATTTTTTGAGCAAATAAATGCAGTGCCATGTAAGACACATTGAATCAGATCGAGCATTAAGTCCTAGTTCTCTCAGAGGCTCAAAATTAAGGCGTCTAGTCTTGTAAAAGTAATGTATGGAACATATAGGATTTGCGGGTGGCTTACTACCAGGATGTGGAAACTGGGAATACTTCACGTCCTTGGTCATGGTCAATGGTGAAATCCTATCCTGTGTTTTAGGCTGAATGGCAGCTCTGTAAATTATCAGTCTTAGCATAAGCCTCTGTTTTTCCATTTCAGTGATTTGTGTTGATGCCTCCAGCTTCTCTTCTTTCACTCTGCTAATAGTTTGCTACAGGAGTAGCCTTGACTAGTATATACAGCACATATATTAGGAAAGAAGTATATACTATTACAATTGAGGGGAAAACATGTTTTCAGTACATACCAGGAAACCCCAGATTCATTTCAGTTCAAAGAGTTCACCACTAATAGGCAGATCCTTTCAGCTTCAAGCTTGTTTGATGTAAATGGATCATTAGAAATAAAAATACCATTGATGTTTTGAAATCAAAGTATTTGCATACAGTGAAAACATACTGTACATTTCTGAAATCAAAACTTCCACCCCAGTGAAAAAAGACCTGTTGAAACTGTTACTGTATGGATTCTTTGGATTTTGATTTATTTCAAAACGAGTAAAAATGTTAATCAAACCTTGTGCCGTTTCTGACTGTGTGCAGCACCTGCCTCTCTGCAGATCCTCTAACATCCACAATAAGTGGACCTTAAGTCAAAATAAAATATATTATGATAAAACATTAAACTCCCTTTAAAAAGAAATATCAAACACACTATACTCATAATGAAGGCATGCTACACTACAAAGACAAATGGCAGTTACTACACCAACACTAGAACTGAGAAAAAAAACAGCTTGAAATTTTGGACTGATTTGATATCAATCACAAAATCATAGTCTAAGAGATCAGATTTCAGTCATAACTAAATTTGGACAAAATGTGTAGTTAAGGACCATTCACACAGAACACATTTTTGCATGTAAAAACGCAAGAAGCAGGGTAGTAAAATGAAAAATAAAAAATACAAAATCTAGAGATTTCGTCCATCGGATGAGACGTTAAACCGAGGTCCTTCGCAAAAAGAGTAGGGGTGTAACCCCAGCATCCTGGCCAAATTTGCCCATTGTCCTCTGTCCATCATGGCCTCCTAATCATCCCCATATACTGATTGGTTTCATCACTCTGTCTCCTTTCCACCATAAGCTGGTGTGTGGTGAGCTTTCTGGCTCAATATGGCTGCTGTTGCATCATCCATTGGTGCACATCTATATGTAAAGCGCTTTGAGTACCCAGAAAGTGCTATATAAATGTAACAAATTATTATTAATTCATTATTTTAACTTGAGTGCCATGAGTTTATCAGAGCCTTTACTGTCTTCATGATAACTTCTCTTGTTCTGCTGGATTCTGCTGTTGTTGATTTTTCAAATGACCTTAAATAAACACTTTAGTAATCAAATATAGTGCCTAATAGTGGAAGGGAGCTGATTTCTAAAAACTAATCTTCTTTTTCTGTGGGCTCTTTAGTCAGTGATAGTGAAGAGTGTGGAGAGGAACGCTCTGAACATGTATGAGGCCAGACGCTATCTGTTGGGTTTGGAGAGCAGCGGTGTATCAGTCCCCACCAACACCAGCAGCATTATCAGCAGTAACTGCGGCAGTCCTCCATCCATCCCTGCCCCACCTCCACCTCTTAGCTGCCCCGTGGGACTCGACATCTTGGCCTCTGCTGGCCTCGGCCTCACCAGCCTGGGTAAGTCATGGTTACTGTATTTTTTGCAGATTGAAACTGGAGTATACATTATAGTATTCAAAAGTCTGAAATGCAGGGATATGGAAACAATACAAAAAGTGAGGGGGGCATTATAAGCAACCATTAGCTTTAGCCTTCTGCAAGCTCCTAAAGTACATGACTGTGTTTTTCGACACAAGGGCGGAAAACCTGTCACTCAATGAGATCGCATCGATACCAAACAACAATCTAATCCATTCCAAATGGACAAAATCAAGTTCCGTCCTACATTTTTTCTTGTTCAAGAAGCCATTTCACTTGGATATACACTGCCCGAAAAAAAGCCCAAAAAAGTTTCTATTTGGATTTAAATAGGCAAATGCTATGATTGAGAAATGAATCTATGATTGTGTCATTATTGTGGTTATTATGTTTCTATGATTTTAAATGTTTGGCAACAGTTCTTCTAACCTAATTGATGGTACATTTCTTAAACAACCATATAGGAATACACATTGTGGCCATATTGCATACATTTTTGGTCAAGATCTTGTATTGACAATGCAATAGTCCATCACTCTGTAAAGTCTCCTTCAGCACATCCCAAAGACTTTCAATGAATTTAAGGTCTGTACGCCATCTCATGAGTGAAAATGATACTTCATGCTCCCTCCCAACCATTCCTTCACAGTTTGAGCCTGATGAATATTGACATTGTCATCCTGGAATATGGCCATGATGTTCTTCCAACATGGTGGTTTAAGAAAAGAAAAGCTACACACTCCATCAATTAGGGTTAAAAGAACTGTTGCCAAACATTTACAATGCTAGAAACATAATAATTCAATTAACTAATCATTGACTCTTAAGCATTTGCCTATTTAAATCCAAACAGTGACTTTTTTGGCTGGGCAGTATACAATAGGGAAGAAAGGCCAATCGCAACTTATTCTTCATCCCGTCTTTAAAATTTGTTGTGGAAATGAATACTGTATTAGCTGATGAGCTGCAGGAGGTGTACTGTTTGCGTAGTAAGTGCCTTCATTTGTGTTCAGTATATGTCTTATGTTGACAGTGTGTGTATGGTTTATTGTCTCTGACCTGCAGGTCTTCTGGGACCTACAACAGCCTCCATGTCAGGACCCTCCACCAACTCCCTTCTCAACGCTCTCAACAGCTCCATCAGCCCATTACAGACACCCACCTCTGGAACGCCCAGCCCCACTCTCTGGTCCAACTCACTGGCCAGCCCAGCCAGCACAGGTAAAGAGATGACTGACAGACTTCCTCCGCAAACAGTCACACTCAATATGCATTTATCGTCTTAAATGTTCAGACTTCAGTTCTCTTGAAATAAATCAGACTTTGCATTCACATTGTACCTGGACTTGGATTCAGAATATTATGGATTCATCTCTTTTTGGTCCACTTTACATTCACAGTTTTCTTTTTTTCCAGTCCGTTTGTTTATTTTATTACATTTTTAATGTTGGTATATTTATCCTTTTGATATTACATTGTTTTTTTTTAAACCAAGTCCAATTGTTTGTTTATTTATTTATTTTTTTAATTAAATATTGGAATTTTATTATACAATAGTGATATTTCACTAGGGTCTCAGTCCACCCCACCTTACATTCACATTGTTGTTTTTATAACCAAGTCCATTATTTTATTTTATTAAAATTTTTTTGTATTTTATTTTATTTTGGAATTTTAATATACAACAGTAATATTTATCTTTTTGGTCCACTTGTGATAGGGTCTCAGTCCATAAAACCAAGTCCAATTGTTCATTATTTTATTTTTATTTTATGTTTATATATATATATATATATATATATATATATATATATATATATATATATATATATATATATATATATATATATATATATATATATATATATATTAAATGTTGGAATTTTCTTATATAGTAATAATATTTACCTTTTTGGTCCACTTGTGATAGGGTCTCAGTCCACCTTACAATCACATTGTTGTTTTTTAGAACTCATTCCATTTGTTTATTATTTTATTTTATTTATGTTGGAATTTTAATATACAATAGTAGTAATTTTTATATTTTTGGTTCACTTGTGATAGGGTCTTGGTCCACTTTACAATCACATTGTTGTTTTTTTTAGATTTTTTTTTTTAATCAAGTCCATTTGTCTGTTATTTTCTTTTAGATTTAATGTTTTATATTAAATGTTGAAATGTTATTGTACAATAGTAATATTTCTCTAGGGTCTCAGTCCAACCTCAGTCCTTTTTTATTTTATTTTATTTGTAATACAATAGTAAACAAATGTTTTCCTTAGGATTCTCATCCCCCTTGATGATTCACCCAGCCACCCAGGCCACTCTAACTAGCATCTTGCTGTCAGGAGTTCCAGGCTACACCCAGAACACTCCATCCCCTCCACCTGGTCTCGCCCCCATTGACGCCCAAGTCAACGGAGTATCAGACTGCAGTAAAGCTGTGTCCTCCCTCAGTAGCAAAGTGAGCATGCCTTCTTTCACCATCATGAGATCATATATAGTTATGCTGAAAAGCTGTCTTGAACCTCTCTCATAGTTTGTCATCTTGGACTTCCTCTTGACCAGAATATTGTGTGCATGTGTTGTGTAGCAGCCCAGCAGCATGTACAGCAGAATGTCTGCAGCGTCTCTCGCAGAGAAAGTTCTGACCGCAGCTCATGGTGACTCCGTGCAGGAAGCCAGCCCTCACTGCCCTTCTGAACCGCTGTCCAGCAAGTCCAGCCAAGACCAAGGTCTGCATTACCCACAGCTCCTCATTATACCCTCATTACAAGATGCATTTCTCTCCACTGCAAAAATCACTTACTTGACCTGTAAGTCTGTTTTTCCTTGTAAAAATATCTTTAAATTATTTATATAATTGTATATGATATTATTGATAATTTATGAAGTGATTTTATAATTAATAATGTATTAATACATTTTATATAGAATTGTATTATTTATATAATTGTATATAATTTATAGATTAAATATAAGCTTAAACTTATTTGAATATATTAGTATTATCAACTGTGATTCTCAGAGTAATTGTTTTTGGAAAGAAATGCGTTTTTGTATTCAGCAAGGACGCATTATACATAAATGCATATATATTTATATATACATATATACATGCGTACACACACACACACATTCCTAAAGTCAATTAATTGTGATGGCATATCCTACAAGAATGATTCCTGACATTTGTCAGAATTGAGTCATTTTTTCTGGTAAATGCCAGCAAGCTTTATTTGTTTTGCAATGAATGCCATGTGAATCAACACTTCATGCATGCCACTTTCCAAGGCTACATTAATTGAAAGATATATTATACTCACATTTATTGGAGCCTAATGCAACCAGTGACATTCACTGCTGAATTGTCAACCGTTTGATTAACACTCGAAACAACTCCTTGACCTTCTCTAGATTGAAAGCGAGAATTTGTTGACTTTGGTCAGTCTAATTATGGATAAATATAAACTCAGTTCCAAATGGTAATACCATTCCTTCCTGCTCTATGAACGAGGCATTTGTGGAAATACCAGGCCAAGGTTTTTCGTGCTCCGGCATTGTTAAAGCTGTTTGAGTTGGCCCTACATCCATTTAGCCAATATGTTTTTGCTTTCAGATGAGGCGAAGTCAATCTCGTTATTCCTTAAAAGCAGTGAGGGTAAATTGCGTGTTAGATTCTCTGATGCTGAGTGCTGCAGGAGTACAATATCAAACTACGCAGCTAAAACGTTCAATATGGGGGCTTGAGGAAAGAAAAACACTGTTTCGTCTATGTGTATGTGTGTGTGTTTCAGGCTCAGATACGTTTGTGGAGGTGGGCATGCCTCGAAGCCCTTCTCACTCGGGAAACAGCAATGAACTGAAGCAGATGTTGGCGTCCTGTAAGACGACGTCAGGAAAGAGGCAAGCCCTGGAGCTGCTACAGGGCACCAAGAACTCCCTCCTTCAGTACGAACACACATCTGAACAAACGCAATCACTCAACAGTCAATCACTAGTTGGTGTTAGAGGTAGCTGATAATGCAACATGTTTATTCCTGTTCTAGTTCGGAGTGTCTGTTGTCAGACTCTGACTCCAGCGCCTCGGAGAGTCCGGTGGCTGATAAACGCGCTCCGGGCAGTGAGAGAGCAGCCGAACGGGCCGCTCAGCAGAACTCGGACAGAATCCGCCTTCCTCACCAGACCTCCTTCTCCACTATGCAGGTAATGCACTCTTAATGTCATGTAGAATCTCATTAAAATATCACATTTAAAGGGTTAGTTCACCCAAAAATAAAAATTCTGTCATTAATTACTCGCCCTCATGTCGTTCCAAACCCGTAAGACCTTCGTTCATCTTCGGAACACAAATGAAGATATTTTTGAGCTCTCTGACCCCCCCATAGACAGCAGTTTAATTACAACATTCAAGGCCTATAAAGACATAGTTAAAATAGTCCATGTGACTCCAGTGGTTGACTCCAAGCGATGAGAATTTTTTTTGTACGCAAAAAACGAACAAAAATAACAACTTTATTCAACAATTTCTTCTCGTCTGTATCAGTCTTCTACGCGGTTTACGTTGGACAGCTCCTGCGTCAGCATCACACGCATGCATCGTGGTGCTCACATGAACAGCATCGGCCAATCGTAAGCCGGCGTTCTGCCGTAGCTCTGGCGTAACTGCGCTGCATCGTTTACACTATGTCAAGAGTAGGTGTGTGATGAGCCACATCTCACAAGATGAGATGAGACGAGATTGGGTTCACGAGAACGAGATGAGATTTTCACATAATATTTTTAAGAAATCCTCAATGATAAAATTCATGACTAGAAAAATGCAGGTGCATTTTGAACTCAACTGACTGGCTTCTTTCCTCTACGAGTGTCTCTTCTTCAGACCTTAGAACTGCACATGAGCTTCTTTTGACCTCCTAACTGAACTCCTCCCCACAAATTTTAAAAAAGTGCAAACCATAAGTGCAACCATAATCAAAGTACTATCTCAATATTCAAAGTGAAAATAGAGACTGAATTTATCGGCATGCATGATACTGAGCTAAGATGTGGTTAACTACACAGCCCAGGCTAAGAGGGTTTTCATATTGGGAGATATCCGCATGCTAGGGAGCCGCTTTCAAACTTATTGAAATCGTGTTTAATTTCACTTTCAATTTCTTGATCGTGTGTACTCTGGGAATAGGGTGGTGCTGAACGCGCATTTTAAAAGATGTTGTGCAACGAATCCTGTCGGGTCTTCTCGGCACGTGATCAGAGCTGCGCACTATGGTCGATTCGAACAGCTCGTGTTGGATGAGCTGATGGAATTGAAGCGACTGTTATCCACTGGAATTAAAAGGAATAAAAGAGCAAAACGACAGTGAAGGCGTAATGTAAACGTTGCTGTGGCATATTCACTTTCGATGAGAAATCTTGTTACATTTTAATCTCGCTAGATCTCATAGCACAAGATCTTGTCACACCCCTAGTCAACAGCGTAGGAGACTGACACAGACATGATGAAATTGTTGAAGAAAGTTATTTTTGTTAGTTTTTTGTGCTCAAAAAGTATTCTCTACGCTTCTTAAAATTAAGGTTGAACCATTCAAGTCACATGGATGATGTTTTTACTACCTTTCTGGGCAAACTGTGTTGCTGTCTATGGAGAGGTCAGAGCTCTCAGATTTCATTAAAATTTTGATTTCTTAAAGAAGTCTCTTATGCTATTTATCGGGTCATTGGTCATTTTGTTAAATATTATTACAATAAAAAAAAGTCTTCTATTTTAATATATTTTAAAATGTAATTCATTCTTGTGATGCAAAGCTGAATTTTCAGCATCATTACTCCAGTCTTCAGTGTCACATGATCCTTCAGAAATCATTCTCTGATTTGGTGCTCAGTTATTATCAGTGATTATTGGTGCTCAATTATTAATAATGGTTCTTATTATTATCATCAGTGTTGAAAACAGTTTTTGCTGCATAATATTTTTGTGGAAATCGTGATGCATTTTTTTGTCAGGATTCTTTTATGAATAGAAAGTTCAAATAATTCTTCATTCTTCAAGCATTTATTTGAAAAAAAAAATTGACAGTAAAGGCATGTTATGTTACAAAATACAATTTCATGCATCCTTGCTGAGTAAAAGTGTTCATTTCTTTTGAATGGTAGGGTATCATGGTTTCCACAAAAATATAAATATAAGTATCAAAAACATTTGCAACTTTGATTTTCAACATTGATAATAATAAGAAATGTTTCTTGAGCAGCAAATCATTATATTGGAATGATTTCTGAAGGATCATGTGACCCTGAAGACTGGAGTAATGATACTTAAAACTCGGCTTTTCCATCACAGGAGTAAATGATTGAATATTAATATTGTGAAATATAAATTATTTCACAATATTACAGTTTTTACTGTATTTCTGATCAAATTGATGCATCCTTAGTGAGGATAAGAGATATTAAAAAAAGTAATTATTCAACTTTTGACCTTTCAACTTTTGACCGGTAATATATATGTGCGCCTATATCGTGATCTCCTGTCCTGCCTCTCAAGACAATGCAGTGTTTCTAAAATGACAGAAAGTCGACACTATACTGTTCGCCACAGTCTGCTAAATGGTTCTGACAGAATGAGGCAATGTTTACCATTTGCCTTTCTCATTCTATAAACCAAGCTGACAGAAGAAATGAGGGACATAACTCTTAAATCCTTTCCAAAACATTCTTTGCCTTCTCTCTGTTCACCTCTACAGGCCTTCGACTATGAGCAAAAGAAGTTATTGGCGACCAAAGGTATGTGACTGACCAGTTAAAGCTATATACCGAACTTAAAGACTGTCTCCCACCCATCTATATTGTTAAAAACAATTCTGCTGGTAGGCGGTTTGGGGAATTGGAAACCGGTTATGTTTAGTCTAGTGTGCCAGCAATGAACAAAGCGAGACTATAGTGTCTTCATATGCTGAATGTCTGGCAATGAGTAGGGTATCATTAAAGTCCTGTTTCACATTTACGGTAAATAAACTCTGCCTCATAAAGCTTCTCCACACCTCACGTCCTGTGTCCAGCGTTCATACTGTAAACTATGGGCCTGAGAATGTGGAATGTACACAGTGTTAACGCTCTTCTTTACCTCACACTGTAAACAGTTCTTTGTTAATGATTTATGTTGGAACTGTATTGAAATGTGTGGCATTTTTATTAAAAACTCTGGGTTTTGGAAGATTTAGCGGTAACACTTTATTTTGATGGTCCCTTTTGAACATTCTGTTGACTATAAGTAACGTTGCACCTACAAGTCAACTAACTCTAATTAGAGTATTAGTAGACTGTGTGCTTAATATCTGCTAACACTTTATTCTAATGGTCTTTCAACAGACATCCTACTGACTATTAGTAACTTTGCAACTACATGTCAACTTATTCTAACCCTAACCCTATCAGTCTACTGAAACTCTACTAACACTCTAATGATATTTAGTGTAGGTGCAACGCCACTTATGGTCAACAGAATAAAAGGGACCATCAAAATAAAGTGAAACCAAAGTATGTGTATATATCTCATATATATATATATATATATATATATATATATATATATATATATATATATATATATATATATATATATATATATATATATATATCACACACACACAGACACACACACAGTCATGTGAAAAAGAAAGTACAACCTTTTGAATTCTATGGTTTTATGTATCAGGACATAAAAAATCATCTGGCCTTTTGCAGGGTTTAAAATGGGGTATATACAACCTCAGATGAACATCAACACATGACATATTACACTGTCATGGATTATTTAACACAAACTGATATGTAAAACCATAGAATTCAGAAGTGTGTACTTTCTTTTTCTATAACACTTTATTTTAGGATTCAATTTGTTGCTTATTAGCATGCATATTAATAGAATATTGGCCATTTATAAGTACTAATAAAGCACCTATTAATGCCTTATTCTGCATGACCTTATTCTACATCCCTTAATCTACCCAATACCTACACCTTAAACGCTACAATAATGACCTTACTAACTATTAATAAGCAGTAAATTAAGAGTTTAGTGAGGCAAAAGTCATAGTTAAAAGGAATTCAAAATAAACATTTCCTGATAATTTACTCACCCCAATGCCATCCAAGATGTTCATGTCTTTCTTTCTTCAGTGGAAAAGAAATTAGTTTTTTTGAGGAAAACATTTCAGAATTTTTCTTCATATAATGGACTTCAATGTCAACCAAAAGGTCTTTGAAGTGCTTCAGAGGGTTCTGCACGATCCCATCTGAGGAATAGGGTGTTATCTAGCAAAACGATTGATCGTTTTCGAAATCTTCAACAAAAAAATGCATATATACTTTTAGACACAATTGTTTGTCTTGTGCTGGTCTGCAACGTGCCAGGCATTGCGTAATCATGTTGGAAAGGTGCCGCCGGACTTAGGTGGAAGTACTGCCCCAATGTTTACAAAGCGAATGTGCGAAGCATAGGGTGCATCTCAATTAGCTTCCTAGTTCAGTAGTCAGGGCACTGATCAGGGAATCAGTCAATGGGCTGAATCCCTGATCAGTGCCCTGACTACTGAACCAGGGAGTTGATTAAGACGCATGTCTACCGGGACCTTTCCAACGTGATTACGTAATGCCTGTTGTGTCGCAGACCAACACAAGACAAACAATTTTGATTAAAAATATATATACAATTTATTTTTAGGAAATTACTGATCGTTTCTCTAGATAAGACCCTATTCCTCAGGTGGGATCATACAGAGCCTCTGAAGCCTTTTGAAACTGCATTGATTTGGACCTTCAACATTTTGGTTGCCAAAATGTCCTGAGAAAATCCTGTTCCTCAAAAACTTAAAGTCTTTTCGACTGAAGAAAGAAAGACATGAACATCTTGGTTGGTGAGTAAATTATCAGGAAATTTTCATTTTGAAGCGAACTAATCCTTTAATAGTGAATATGTGTTCCCCATACTAAAGTGTTTTGCGTTATGAAAAAGTAATGACAATTGCATAACATTTTCTCCCCCAAGATTATTCTTACTGTATACATTACTGTAATGAGAAAAAGTAGTTATATAATTAATATGAACAAAGAAATATTTTTTTAAAAATAGAAAATAAGAATTTATATATTATAATATATATATATTATAAATATTATTTAACTATAAAAATTGAATATAAAATAAAAATATGTTGTTAATTATAATTGTGTAATATGATAAATATAATTATAATGTCTTTTGTTTTATTTTTTTCTATTTAGGGCTGAAATATGGTTTAATTCTTCATGAGATTTATGTGTGATTCTGAATAAAGTTTGATGCATAGGTAGTTACCTCCACATGACATCTTACAAGTTATTTAAATGCCTCTTCTTCTGTTTCTCTTTTCAGCCATGTTAAAGAAGCCAGTGGTGACGGAGGTCCGTACCCCCACTAACACTTGGAGCGGTCTGGGCTTCTCAAAGTCTATGCCTGCAGAAACTATTAAGGAGTTGCGCAGGGCGAACCACGTGTCTTATAAACCTACCATGTCAACTACATATGAGGTAAACTCAACCACTCTAGGAGATGGGATAAGCATATGCCTCTATGATTATGCTGATTGTAGTTCATCCAGTGTTTCTCACTGATGTCGATTAGCTCTGGCAGTCCCTATATGCTTGTTATTATTATTTTGTAATGATGCATCACTGCTGGTTTTTAGTGTAATAAACATAATCAATGATATGACATGTATTTTTATAAGGGGTCGCCTCTAGCCCTGTCCCGATCCAACAGTAGAGAGGGGGTGGCAAGTGGCAGCGACTCGGATAACTGGAGGGAAAGGAATGGGAGCGGGCTCCCGACACACAGCGACTTCCCCTCTCCCATCAGCCCTAAAAGGAAGCAGAACAAAACAGGTGTGCTCTTCAGTCAACATGACTGTAATAATGTGACAAAATAAAAGGCATATGTTTTAAATACTTATGATTCAACATTACAATTACAAAAAATACAAAATATCAGTATATTAGTGATAGAAACTAAATTAACTAGATTTGAAGGTTAGCATGTTACTAAGCTAACTTCCAGTCGCTTTATTACTGCAAATCACTTTTGCTGCTGTTGTGAAGAAGTACACTTAAAGGTACACTATGTAGGATTTTTGCAGTAAAATATCCCAAAACCACCAGGCCAGTGTTAAATATTTTGTTCAGTTGAGTACTTACAATATCCCAAATGTTTCCAACTATTTGTAAATTGTGAGAAAATATTTTAACCAAGGGTGTGAGGGAGTCGCCTGTCAATTGCGTCATATCTGCGTAACCCTCGGTTTCCGGTTTTGTTTTGCAAAAACGCTTTACTCTCACTCGAGTGTGAACAAGTGTCACAGCAGCCGCCGAGCGAACGCACAGAGTAACGTCATAACATAATTCTCAACACACTCAAATATATCTAATATGATAAACAGCTGCGTTACCTCATACTCATGACCGGAAAAACGTAAATGATGCCCCCGGCGACTGTGTTCCATCATAATAAAAGTCCCGCTGCTCGCGAGCCTTGCTCAGCTTCCTCAAGACTCGGTCCTGCTCTGCTTCATACTACAGTAACGTTAATAATCGCATCCATGAACATGATTTCTGCCCGAGTCCTGTCCCAATTCTTTTCCACCGGCTGTGAGGTGACGACCACATGTCCCAAGATGCTGGCGTCATCAAACACCTTTGTTTTGAACAGGCGACCTCTAGCGGACGGAAAAGTTGCATAGTGCACCTTTAGGCAAAATTTTAAAAAGAGTACTTATTACAGAAATAATATACGGTACTTTAAAAGAATATACTTTAATGTAATGTTTTCAGACACTTAATTGCATCTTATTTGCAATTACATGAAAATAAAATGAAATAACAATTAAATTACTTAATAATAATTTAAGAATTTAAATTAAACTTAATATTTTTTGACATACTTAAGAAGAACTTAAGTACATATTTATATATAATTTATACTGAAACTTCTATTTTTTATATTTAAATATATTTGTAATTACACAATTTGCAATTTAGTACATTTAGGTTACATTTAGGTTACATTTTATTTTAAGGTGTCTTTGTTAAACTGTAATTAAACAATTAAATACAAAAATTAAATGAAATAAGTAATATTAAGTAACTACAAGTATTTACTTTAGGGTTATGATTAGGGTTTGGATTGGTTTAGGCTAAATTGAATGTAAGTATGCATCATTTCTAGTTATTACTATATGTAACAAGGACACTGTAAAATAAAGTATTACCTGCATATTCTTTAAATTTAAGTGTAAAACATATTGCAAGTGAACGGTTTGGTAAATATTGGTAACTATTTTTGTATGTGTTTTGGATTAGAGCACTACCTAAGCAGCAGCAACTACATGGACTGCATCTCGTCAGTGACGGGAACTAACGGCTGTAATCTCAACACATCTTTCAAAGGATCTGATCTGCCGGAGCTCTTCAGTAAACTTGGCCTCGGGAAGTATACCGACGTCTTCCAACAGCAGGAGGTACAGACGGGCCGCCGATATCTTCTCTATTAGTGATGCTGTTTGATATGAGAGCACATAAATGCGTTTTAGATGATTTCTGTCACCGGGAGGTTGTTTTTATGTCTTATGCCTTTCAGCGCTTAGCCTATTTTAGCTTTAGAAGGCACTTTAAGATTTATTTATCAATAGTCTTTGGCAAAATAGGCTTTTATAATGCAACATGAAATATTGGAGTGAACAGCTAACTCATTTTTTGAATAAACACATCTCTCAGGTTTAATGCAAGTTCCACTCATAATGAATCTGAACAATTTAGATATAAATGTTCCATCTCATATAAATTAGATGTAATATTTATCCAATTTATGGCTTTTATTAAAATAAATACTTAAAGTAGTATCCCAGAAATGACTTTTTGTGGACAGTCCCTGACAAAAGGGACAAACAGGTGCGAGGACTCAAGTGCAGAAAATAGGATTTAATTATAAAATAAAACATAAGCACAAACAAAAACCCACAATGGGGTAAAACACATAATCAAAAGACATAAATAAACTCAAACACATACCAAGTTGGAAATCACGGGGAAACGGGAAACGTAGACATAACAACGATCCGACAAGGACAGCAAACACACAGGAACGTATAAAGGGGAGAAATCAAGCTGGGAATGAGGGAACACAGGTGGGGCAAATAAACCAATAACAAGATAACAAGGGGGTGGGATCTAACATTGACAGAGCACATGGCCTAACATGACAAAACACCACATGTGCAACACGAGACAGGACAGGCATGTGACATTACCCCCTCCCTACGGAGCGACTACCAGACGCTCCATCAGCCAACGGCGGGGCAAGAAAGGCAGACCAGGGCGGGACGGGAGGGACAGACCATGGCGGGACGGGAGGGACAGACCATGGCGGGACGGGAGGGACAGACCATGGCGGGACGGGAGGGACAGACCAGGGAGGGGCGGGGAGGACAGACCAGGGAGGGGCGGGAGGGACAGACCAGGGAGGGACGGGAGGGACAGACCAGGGAGGGAAGGGAGGACAGACCAGGGAGGGACGGGAGAGACAGACAAGGAAGGGGAAAACAAGGGAGGGACGGGGACAACAAAAAGTTCAGGAGGCCGAGGCCTCCCGCAGAGTTCAGTCGACCGGGCGGCCACAGGGTTCAGGCGGCCAGGGCGGCCAGCAGAGTTCAGGCAGCCAGGTCGGCCAGCAGAGTTCAGGCGGCCAGCAGAGTTCAGGCGGCCGGGGCGGCCAACAGGGTTCAGTCGGCCAGGACGGCCAGCAGAGTTCAGGCAGCCAGGTCGGCCAGCAGAGTTCAGGCGGCCAGCAGAGTTCAAGTGGCCGGGGCGGCCAACAGGGTTCAGGCGGCCGGGGCGGCCAACAGGGTTCAGGCGGCCGGGGCGGCCAGCAGAGTTCAGGCTGCCGGGTCGGCCAGCAGAGTTCAGGCCGCGGGCTGGAAGAGCAGGGCGGCGGAGCAGCGCGGGCAGAGCAGGACGCCAGGGCGGCGCGGGAAGAGCAGGGCAGCGCGGGCAGAGCAGGGCGCCGGGGCGGCGCGGGCAGAGCAGGACGCCGGGGCGGCGCGGGCAGAGCAGGGCGTTCTTGCGGAACAGGGATCACCGGAATATGATCCACCGGAAAACGATCCACCGGCACTGGGACCACCGGCGCAGGGACCACCGGGACACGATCCACCAGAATACGATCCACCGGAACACGATCCACCGGCACTGGGACCACCGGCACAGAGACCACCAGAACAGGGATCACCGGAATACGATCCACCCGAACTGGGACCACCGGCACAGTGACCACCGGCACACGATCCACCGGAACAGGAGCCACCGGAACGCGATCCACCGGCACAGGGACCACCGGAACACGATCCACTGGCACAGGGACCACCGGAACCCGATCCACCGGCACAGGGACCACCGGAACACGATCCACCGGAACTGGGACCACCGGAACAGTCACGAAGGGAGCTTTCCTTCTCCTCCTCCGTTTCGCGACCTCCGGAACACAATCCACCGGAACTGGGACCACCGGAACACGATCCAGTGGAACTGGGATCACCGGAACACGATCAACCGGAACTGGGACCACCGGAACACGATCCACCGGAACAGGGACCACCGGAACTGGTTTCCTCTCCCTTGCCTCTCTCTGGGCACTGCCTCTCTCCCTTGACAATTTTGTAGAAACACCTGCTATTAACCTGATTTTTAATTCATCAATTGGTGTTAGAATTAGCTCATATGAAAAGCTAAAACCCTCCCAAATGATGTTTAATGCACTGAAATATATTAGTTTCACTGAAAAAAGATTTATAATTTAATCAAGACAGAAAGGTCAAATTTTGGCAAGACAAAAGTTTTGTCACCTATACAGAAATTGAACAAATTTACTGCAAATGCAAAAATATGTCAGCAAATTAAGTAGTGGTGCTGTGAGATCCAAATTTAATATCTTGTATGACTTCCATGAGCTTGAAGGACTGCATCCATGCGGTTTGGCAAGGATACAATTTATTGATGAAGTCAACAGGAATAGCAAAGAAAGCAGTCTTGCATGCCTCCCAGAGTTCATCAATATTCTTTGATTTCGTCTTCCATGCTTCCTCTTTCATCCTACCCCACATATGCTCAATGATGTTCATGTCTGGTGACTGGGCTGGCCAATCCTGGAGCATCTTCATTTTCTTCGCCTTGAGGAACTTTGATGTGGAGATGGAAGAATGCGATGGAGCACCATCCTGCTACAGAATTTGGCCTCTTTTATGGTTGTGAATATAAGAGGTAGCTAAGATTTCTTGGTATTTTAGACTATTGAAGTTGCCTTCCACCCTGCAGATCTCTCGCACACCCCCATGCTGGATGTAACCCCAGACCATGATTTTTCCCCCACCAAACTTCACTGTTTTCTGGGTGAATCTGAGATCAATGCGGGCTCCATTGGTTCTTCTGCAATATTTGCGGCGACTGTGGTGTAATTCAACAGAAGATTTATCTGAAAAATCTACCTTGCCACTTTTCCAGCGTCCATCCTTTTAGCAGGCTGTGGGCTTTGGCAAATGCCACACGGTTTTTCAATTGTCTTTTGTTTAGTGCTGGCTTCTGGGCACTGATTCGACCATGGAGGCCATTTCGAGACAGAATCCGACAAACTGTTCTGGTTGACACAGGGACTTCAGGTGACCAGGTCTCGTGGAGCTCTGCTGCAGTGGAAAATGGTGGATTTTCGAGCCAACAAACGGTCCTCTCGAGCAGTTGTCTTGCAGGGTCTGCCTGACCTGGGTTTGTCATAAACGTCTCCAGTCTCTTCAAGTCTTTTTTTATCCTCTGTACTTGACGCTGAGACACTTTGAAGGTGTCTGCCACATCAGCAGTGGATCTGGTCTTCAGCCTCTTGATAATCAAAACTTTAGTCTCAGGGTGAATCTTAAGCATGATTGCAGAGGTCTGGTTGCAGTTGATGTGAAGGTCTAGTGTACTGGGGTTCTTTTTATACACACCTGAGATCTAATTGATCCATTATTAGTCACGGGTGAAGCTCATATGACAAGGCAACAACACTTATGTCTTTGCAAAAATTCACTCGATGGGCTTTACCAAGCTATGAATATTAGAATATTTTTTGACAGTTTCATTTTGCACTGAAACATTATTAAAAAAGCTGTTGGGATTAAAATGAGCCATTTATTGTAAAAAAATCTTGATAAGAAATATATTTCAGCGGCACTTCAGTTCAATTTGTTCACAAGCGACAAGACTTTTGTCAGGGACTGTAAAACCACAGCTTTGTTACGCAGCAGAAACTTTCTATTTCACTTGCGTATGCTGTCTGAAACTGGCATACATTTACTATGACGCAAATTCCAGCACAGAACTGAAAGCCTTAGAAAAGCCAAACGATAGTTCTGCGTTTCACACAATATGCCAAGCGCTGTATTTCAAGATGCCAGAGATAACACTGTGGAGTCCGAGGTTTAGTTCTGGCTTTTATCTTGTAAACATATAATCAGAAAGTTAGTGCACATGCACTCGGATGCAGGTTTGATTCTGGAATATGTCTTTCTGAACACAATTTTTTTTCTCTGAAAGTCCAAATGAAAAATACAATGTCTGTCTTTGTATCAGATTGACCTTCAGACATTCCTCACGCTGACCGATCAAGACCTGAAAGAGCTCGGCATCACTACATTCGGAGCCCGCAGGAAAATGCTGCTGGCCATCTCAGGTCAGTTCCCTTACAAACAAACAACTAGGGTTGTCACAATACTATTACTAGTAACCCAGTAACCTTTTAGGATTCTCTATGCATTTCTATGCATAGATCTGATATTTTTTGTTGTATATTCACTGAAGACATAATATTTACACAAGGGGTACTTCACCACTGGCAAAAAAAAAAACGTGGCTACAGTAGAAATTTTATAAGAAAACAAATGATATATGTGCTACCTGACTAGGGAAAACAGAGGAAAAACGTCCCTTTTGCCAAATAGGTTAGAAAACTTCAACACCCTCGGGGCATGTTGCCAACCAAGGCCATTCCGACCAGTATGCTATGGATAGATTTACCAGAGTAAAATACTGCATTTCTTTAGTTTACTTATTAGCAAACTTTTAGTCATAATGGTGTCAGCTTGTGTTGTTCCAGGGTGCAAGAATTCAAATAGTTAAACGTTTAGCAAGAGCGAATCATTTTTGTGAATTTAGCTGCAAAATAAACAGGAATTTGCGTACAGTCAAACCAAAAAATGTATTAATTTATTTTAATACTGCTCTCACGAAAATTAACCATGGTTTTACTACAAATAAATAAATAAACTAAAAAAACATGGTAATTGAGGTTTAACCATGGTATTTGTAGTAAAACTAATACAAATGGTATTCAATCCACGAAAAAACATGGTTACTACATTTTTACTATAATAAAACCGTGGATCATTTTCGTAATGTAAATTCAACAGGTATGAAATATGATCAGAAACACTGTTAATGAGGAGACAGCCACTGGACTGCGGCAGGTAATTTATTATTCAGAGTGCACATTTGTAAGGGAACACTTCAGCAGGTTAAAGATATGAGATGTAAACATCCTCAGATTGGAAATGTATAGGCCTACTACACACAAACATACTCTGGCGTATTATTTCAAAAGAAGAACCTTCATCCCGCCATATCAGTCTCACCCAGGAAATTGTAAAATCTGAGGTAAGGATGTCATGTTTCGTATTAGAGCACCGGATCGCTGCAGTAACACCGGCGAGAATATTCAGACATGAGTTTTGATTGCGAAGTGATGGGACCAGAAGTAGCGCTACACTGCTTCACTTACCGGAAACAGGAAGTGTGATAAAGATTTGCTGGTCATTATGTCATTACAACACTGTTGCTATAGAAACAGTCAGTGTTCTGAGATGGCGCTTATGACTGCACATGTGCTTTGGCTGGTCCAGCCTGAAAAATTATTTTTTCAAACAAAATTTATGAGACAGTTTTTGTCAGATTTCACTGGTGATTTTGAAATATGAAATTGTATTGTAAGCTTGGTGAGCTTGATGTATACCCATTCAAAGTGATAGGATCTGTAATTGCATGACTGAAATAGCAAAGTTAAAGGCACTTTGGTAATGGTAGTTAACTACATGTACTTAGTATAAGGTTAGGGTTTGGTTTAGAGTTAGTTGCTTGTAAATATGCATAATTTACTGTTATTACTATAGTAACTTCTGTAACTATGTCACCTTATAATAAAGTGTTTCCAAAAGTTAAGTATCAACTTGGAACCAACCAAGAGAACATTAACCGTATTACCAGATGGACACAACATGCCATGCAAGATTTCCCTTTTTAATAGCTTTGAGTAATTTGGACAGCTGCAGGGTTTTGGGATTACAGTTATGATTTATTGAGGTGTCAGAGATGAAATTGGATTTGGCTTTCCACTTACATAACCGGCCAGGGTTGACTAACTGTCCACATCCCAGCATGACAGCAAGTGGAAGTGACAAGCTTGACCATTATACATCTAGAACATCTGTGATATATTTTGACCACCCACTGCTAGATAACTATAATGAATTCCTGCAGTTTGGCAAGGATATTTACTAAAACAAAAACATTGTTCCTGTTTTTATCAGCCTCGTGGTTTGAGAATAAAAAACAATGCCTGAGGTTGAGGTAGCCCTTTCATTGTTAAAAGTGAAATTATGGTACAGATGGGATTCCAAAGTGTAGAAGTGCGAGGAGGACAGGAAATGACCACAGGCCTGTGTTTATTTCTTTGACTGACCTCAGATATCAAAATACAATATCGGGCTGATGCAAGTTTGGTCACAGTGAGAGAAATGTCCTCCTTTGCTTGTGTCCTCTACAGCAAGAAAGGGATCATTGGCATTGTCAAGCCCACCTATGTAAAAAAGATCTGTCATCCCAAAAAAACATAGCATGGACACTCTGAGCTGCTGACAACCTAGTGAGCTGTCAACATAGGCAGCATTTTACGGTAGTATACCTTATTTTGACCAATTTTTTTGAGGCACAGCTACAATGCTAACTCGTTTCTGGGTTTTAGCAAAAAATAAGTCTTCCCTGCAGCACTCTATAGATTTGCTGCCTTGTAGAAATGCAGTTGAAATGTCTTTGAATAAATGCAGTTGAAGCAAACTCAGTGGTATGGTACAAACTCCTAAATTAAACTGATAAATTAATTATTTATATTAGTTAAAAACTAAATATTTTAAATGGTTATAAAAATCTTTTTTATTCTGACAAAAATATAAAAAAGAATGATTTAATGGTTGCACCACATTATATTTTTTTACAGTCATTATATTTAAACATTTGTTAAAAAAAATTATGTTAACAAGTTTTTCAAAACCCTATGAATCAAACATGAATTTAAACATTTCATTTTTTAAGAGCTCGGCATATGTGTCTTAAACTGAATATTCAAAACATTCTGTTTCCTTGTCTTATTTGTCATTGAACCCTCAGCCTATGCAGGTAGATCGAAAGGCAGCACGTTCAGGTTTTCGGCAGTGCCTCAGTGCTTCTGTCAAATTCTGTGTTGATGTTGAAGGCGGCATTGAATGGAAATTTACAACTGCCTCTATTTGGTTGAATTAAAGTTTTTTTAATTTAGAAAAGAGCAGTGCAGTACTTTTAATGGTGCTAGGCAATCCCCGAATCAGCTGTCCTGTCACCCTAATCAAGGTAACCGTCACCTCAACGGAAGGCCCGCCTCTCCATTAATTCGATTGGACAATAGTAATGGGAAGTTCAGATTTACTCACTCAGATCTTTGAATCTTGTTCATCAAAATGAATTAATCTTTTTTCGAGTCATCTCGTTCATTTCAGCAGAATATAATTC
Organism: Gobiocypris rarus; assembly: GCA_023029165.1. NCBI lineage: Eukaryota > Metazoa > Chordata > Actinopteri > Cypriniformes > Gobionidae > Gobiocypris > Gobiocypris rarus. The sequence goes on from CM040920.1 coordinate 6,781,278, forward strand.
AAATGTTACATGTTGATAGCCAAATTTCCCAACACATTAAAATGTTACGTATAATGGCCAAATCCCCAAACACATCAACTTACTGTTACTGTTGACCGGTTGATCAGTTGATCACATTTAGAATAAGAAAAAAAATGCAATGCAATGCAAGGACAAGGCCAAATAATGAGAAACAGATGCGGGTTCTAGTCATTCGTTCATCACGTGACCGCCACATAAGCTATAAGGCGATGCAGTCGGTACCAGATACAGAATTGATTAGTTCACGTCTCGAATTCTTCGGGATCGAGTCATTCGTTCATCACGTGACAGCCACATAAGTTATAAGGCGATTCAGTCGGTACCGGATACAGAAATGATTAGTTCACGTCTCGGGTTTGAGTCATTCGTTCATCACGTGACCGCCACATAAGTTGAGCTATGCAGTCGGTATCGAATACAGAAATGATTAGTTCACGTCTCGAGTCTTCGGGTTTGAGTCATTCGTTCATCACGTGACCGCCACATAAGCTGAGCTATACAGTCTGTAGTATCGGATACAGAAATGATTAGTTCACGTCTCGGGTTTGAGTCATTCGTTCATCACGTAACCACAACATAAGCTGAGCTATACAGTCTGTAGTATCGGATACAGAAATGATTAGTTCACGTCTCGGGTTTGAGTCATTTGTTCATCACGTGACAGCCACATAAGTTATAAGGCGATTCAGTCGGTACCGGATACAGAAATGATTAGTTCACGTCTCGAGTCTTCGGGATCGAGTCATTCGTTCATCACGTGACCGCCACATAAGTTGAGCTATGCAGTCGGTACCGATACAGAAATGATTAGTTCACGTCTCGGGTTTGAGTCATTCGTTCATCACGTGACCGCCACATAAGTTGAGCTATGCAGTCGGTACCGATACAGAAATGATTAGTTCACGTCTCGGGTTTGAGTCATTCGTTCATCACGTGACCGCCACATAAGTTGAGCTATACAGTCTGTAGTATCGGATACAGAAATGATTAGTTCACATCTCGGGTTTGAGTCATTCGTTCATCACGTGACCGCCACATAAGCTGAGCTATACAGTCTGTAGTATCGGATACAGAAATGATTAGTTCACGTCTCGGGTTTGAGTCATTCGTTCATCACGTAACCACAACATAAGCTGAGCTATACAGTCTGTAGTATCGGATACAGAAATGATTAGTTCACGTCTCGGGTTTGAGTCATTCGTTCATCACGTGACAGCCACATAAGTTATAAGGCGATTCAGTCGGTACCGGATACAGAAATGATTAGTTCACGTCTCGAGTCTTCGGGATCGAGTCATTCGTTCATCACGTGACAGCCACATAAGTTGAGCTATGCAGTCGGTATCGAATACAGAAATTATTAGTTCACGTCTTCGGGATCGAGTCATTCGTTCATCACGTGACCGCCACATAAGTTGAGCTATACAGTCTGTAGTATCGGATACAGAAATGATTAGTTCACGTCTTCGGGTTTGAGTCATTCGTTCATCACGTGACAGCCACATAAGTTATAAGGCGATTCAGTCGGTACCGGATACAGAAATGATTAGTTCACGTCTCGAGTCTTCGGGATCGAGTCATTCGTTCATCACGTGACAGCCACATAAGTTGAGCTATGCAGTCGGTATCGAATACAGAAATTATTAGTTCACGTCTTCGGGATCGAGTCATTCGTTCATCACGTGACCGCCACATAAGTTGAGCTATACAGTCTGTAGTATCGGATACAGAAATTATTAGTTCATGTCTTCGGGTTTGAGTCATTCGTTCATCACGTGACCGCCACATAAGTTGAGCTATATGGTCTGTAGTATCGGATACAGAAATGATTAGTTCACGTCTTCGGGTTTGAGTCATTCGTTCATCACATGACCGCCACATAAGTTGAGCTATACAGTCTGTAGTATCGGATACAGAAATGATTAGTTTCTATTGGCAGTAAGCAAATGCTCACTGCCAATAGAATTTTTTTTTTTAAAGTGTCTCCACTTTTGAATGCAACGGTCACATTTCAACTTCCAGTCAACAACCGATGCATAAAACCAAGTTTCCGTCCTACAATGGTTTCTTTTCCAATAATCTGTTTCTTCGATGTGCTTTATAATACAGGAGAAAAGATCTGGCTACTTCTGTTTCATAGTGACTCTAACTTGCATATATGCAGTGTAAACAATGAATATTTAAGCCCACTTTTTGTTTTGACAGAGCTGAACAAGAACCGAAGGAAGCTCTTTGAGCCGCCCAACATCCGCTCCTCGTTCCTGGACGGGGGCGCCAGCGGTCGACTGCCACGCCAGTTTCACACAGACATTGCCAGTGTGAGCGGGCGCTGGTGAGCCCATGCCAATGCATCAACGCACAGCCTGAACTGCACAAATTCTGATTCCCAACCTGACATAAAGTACTGGACCAAAACCCGGACCTTCTGAAACTGTGCCAAATAAACAATGTCCATGGAACAGAGGTTAAGGGTCAAAGAACTGTTGAATATTATATGCCGTATGGTACATTATGCAATATGGTACTCATGTTAAAATGAAGGAAACGTTGTGAAGGAACATTGGAGCTCCCGCACTGTGCTTGTATATGGAACAGGCAGACTTTTATTTATATGCTTGTCTTAGGCTTCGCCATACTAATTCTTTGCACTTTAAAAAATGCTAAATACCTTATCTATGGACAGATTCGCCTGAATAGACACGCTTGGATCTTTCATAAAGCACTTAAATGGATATCAAGCCAAAGTGTTCTGCACAAATTATCCATAAGGGGATCTTATCTCATCCCACAGGCTGCACCAGAATGAAATCGACAGTCTGTTGTATTGCTAATGGACCTTAGTCATAGTAGACGGCATTCAACAAAAATGAAATAGAGTGTGTGTGTATCCCTCACAGGCTTGTTTTCATTCAGGTCAAATTAAATATGACGTCTACCCTAACAAAAGTCCACAGTACATTGTCTATAAATATATATTATTTCTGAACCTATACGTTGTTTACTCTTAAAGGGATAGCTAACAGAAAAAGGAAAATTCTGTCATCATTGCCTGTATGACTTTCATTCTTCTATGGAACACGACAGAAGATATTTTGGTTGCAGTATTTTTTCCATTCATTTTGAGATGAATCACAACATTACAAACTATGCTTTGAAGTCAAACAGAATTTGAAAATTGCCCTAAAAAACAAAGCTACAAGACTTAAAGGGTTAGTTCACCCAAAAATGAAAATGTTCCCATAATTTACTCACCCTCAAGCCATCCTGAGCCATCCAAGCCTACAGGTCCTTCTCAAAAAATTAGCATATTGTGATAAAAGTTCATTATTTTCCATAATGTAATGATGAAAATTAAACTTTCATATATTTTAGATTCATTGCACACCAACTGAAATATTTCAGGTCTTTTATTGTTTTAATACTGATGATTTTGGCATACAGCTCATGAAAACCCAAAACTCCTCGCTCAAAAAATTTGCATATTTCATCCGACCACTAAAAGAAAAGTGTTTTTAATACAAAAAAGTCAACCTTCAAATAATTATGTTCAGTTATGCACTCAATACTTGGTCGGGAATCCTTTTGAAGAAATGTCTTTCTGTGTCTTACCCTCTCGCTTGAGGGTGCCAATGATGGCCTTCTGGACAGCAGTCAGGTCGGCAGTCTTACCCATGATTGCGGTTTTGAGTAATGAACCAGGCTGGGAGTTTTTAAAAGCCTCAGGAATCTTTTGCAGGTGTTTAGAGTTAATTAGTTGATTCAGATGATTAGATTAATAGCTCGTTTAGAGAACCTTTTCATGATATGCTAATTTTTTGAGAGGAATTTTGTGTTTTCATTAGCTGTATGCCAAAATCATCAGTATTAAAACAATAAAAGACCTGAAATATTTCAGTTGGTGTGCAATGAATCTAAAATATATAAAAGTTTAATTTTTATCATTACATTATGGAAAATAATGAACTTTTATCACAATATGCTAATTTTTTGAGAAGGACCTGTATATGTGTTTTTTCTGCCAAACACAATTGGAGTTATATTAAAAAAATACCCTGGCTCTTCCAAGCTTTATAATGGGAGTGAATAGTACCTTCAATTTTGAAGCCCAAAAAAGTGCATCCATCCATTATAAAAAAACTAGTGGTGGGCATAGATTAATTTTTTTAATCTAGATTAATCTCACTGTGATTTTGAAATTAATCTAGATTAATCTAGATTAAAATGGCTCATTTGAATTCTGCCAAATTGCATTCAGAATATGTGTGCTACCCAAATAATGACTGTTGCTTTCACACTCGGTTCGATTGACTGGACCGGGTTGCGTTTGCGTCATCAAAGCAGCAGCTGTTTCCCCCGTTACTTGGTAATGACGTTGAGAGAGAAGGTGGCAGAATGAATAGCGTTGTTTACCTAACTTTTATATTTTTGTTTTTGAACCGTTGATTTTGTTACCAAAGCTTCAGTACGTAATGGCACTTGCGTCTATCTGCCGCGAATGTACTGCAAATGATCTAAAGAACACTGACGACGAGCAGAAATTACAGCTCTCTTCTTACAGTACGTCAGTCAGGCTCGTCAGGACTAGATCGAGTGCGGTTTGCGGGTGCGCACCCGAGTTCGGAAGACAGCCTTCAGGCTTGATGTGGTAATTTCATAGCATACACACAGGTTCAAAGACTCGTTCTCGCTCCCTACAGTGCAGTTTGACTAGGTAGCTATACATCCGCGCTAAAATATCACTGTGAAAGTCATCATAGCTTGCGTAGAATAGATCCCAACCCAACTTTGAGAATAGATTAACGGTGATATTTTTTTTATCGCTCGATAAAAGTCTCCCGTTAACGCAGCACGTTAAGGCCGATAACGGCCCACCACTAAAAAAAAACTTCTTTTTTTTTATCCATATTTATAACTTTTTAAACTATAATCACTGGCTTCCGGTAACAGCCAAATGTGAGTCGAGTCCTGGCAGAAGAGTGACCTCTGACCTGAGGCATGACATATTGACGAACATGGAAACACAGAGGATAAAGCAAAACAAAAAAACTGTTACAAATTAGTCTAAAACAAGAATTTTTAAAGAGAAATGTCGGGGGATTTTGTTATAAGAGAAGAGGAGCTTGAATTTGCTGCCCAGCCCTATTTGTTTGAACTGTGAGAGGCGTCTACTCTCACCTAAGCTTAAGATACTCCTACATTATGTGTCAGGTCAGAGGTCGCTCTTCCGCTGAAACTCGCGTATGGCCGTTACCGGAAGCCAGTGATTGTAGTTTATAAAGTTATAAATGTGGATTGTAATACGATTGAGTTTGGCTGAAAGAAAGAAAATCATGTACACCTAGGATGGCTTGAGGGTGAGTAAATTATGGGATGATTTACATTTTTGGGTGAACTAGCCCTTTTAAGAAAGAATCCCATGAAGCATTGCAAATGATGTAATCAAGTTAAAAACGATGGTGAAATATAAAACTATTAATTTAATGTTTATTATATTTATAGAAACAATTTATTTTAAGTTTATTGCAAAATATGCATATAGGCTATATAAATACAAACAAACACTTAATTATTTTAGGGAGACTGAAGTGGGCGGTGCTAAAGAGATCTTTTGGCATGATTTGCTCATCGCGACTCTGATTGGTAGACTTTTCTTCACAGTATCATCGTCTATGAAAATCGTCTATTAATTACGATTATTTAAAAAAATAAGTTGAAATAATGAAAACAAGATGTTTCAACAAAATCATATACCATCGATTAACAACCTAGTTATCATAAAAAGGAATTTCCCTATGAAATAAAATTTAGTTTTTACTACCAGAACCCAACAGTTTCACTCTATGGGGTTCAATACAACTTCATACCTTAATTTTATGGACAAAATATCATCTTTTGTGTTTCTGCAGAAGAAAGATTTTTTTTATTTTTTGGGGGGATGAGCTATCCCTTTAGTTGTTGGCTTTAGAGCTTAGAGTCGGCCTGTCAGTAGTAGCTCTCTAAATAGTGCCTCTCTTTAGCCACTGACAGAAGTGCAAATTACACCAGCTCTGTTTCAACCACCTTCCCGAATGCCACAGACCACAAGTCTTCACTGACCACACTTGGAATTCCTCTCAGAGCCGACCATGGCTTAATCCAAGACTTTTCTCCTGCACGCGACCAAAGTCTGTGCTGCTTTCTTGAGCTCTAGACTTCCTACACGTCTAAAGCGGCTTGTTTACTTCTTTCTTCTCTCACCATTGTTACGTTATCCCGACGTGCTCTTTGTATTCTTCTGATATTTCCAAAGCTCGTCTTTCAATTCCGACTATATCTAAAGCTGTGAATGTTGCCAGATGTACTCCGAAGGATTGATACCACCAAGTGCCTTGTGTCTTGCACTGACAACTTTTCCAAAGTAATCTAAGACTATCGATCTCTCAAAGGTACATATGTTTTACTGGGAAGTACCACTTACAGAGTAATCTTGCAGTGCATTGCTTTATCTTTACATGTATGGTATATATTTAGTACGTCCAGTTAGCTCTTGAGTACATTGAATTTGTACCTCATACGTGATAGAGGTACTGTTTAATTTGTATTTTGTGTATTGTCTTATTATGATTGTTTATAGACTTTTTTAAGTAGTTTGCTTTGATAATTTACAGACAGTAGCAATCAACCAATCAATCAATTTGTTTAATGGTTTGTGATGTTTTTTTTAATCAAATTGAGACTGACAAATGAGTGAAACAATAGCTCTCTGTGTAGCCTAAAAAATATTATTAGTAATAATAAAATGCAACAGACTATGCAAAGAATCACTTTGCCATTGTAGGTTTAAATGTTTCCGTTTAAGCACATACGCTTTTGTGGTTTATTGGTTGTTCCTTGTTTTGTTTTTTAAACAAATTAATTTTATAGGCTTTGTTTTCAGTAAATTGCTTTTTTGATATATATTAGATTAGTGCCTTTTATATGCATCAAATGCTGTTTTAGTGAGAGACCAATTGTAATTCATTTGTAGAATTGTTTTGTTCTCTTCCTGAGAGGGAAAAATAAGGGACGTCTTAATATTCTGACATGGCCTTCACATGGCCAGCACGTTTTCGAGTATCTTTGACCAAAGTCAAATGCATAACCTCTGTGTTATGAGGTTACATACATCATGTGCACAAATGTACAGAGCAGTGAAGCACATTAACCAGTATTATTCTTCCAAATGTACGTTAGTTGGCCAGTGCCTTGGGATTGACTTTTCTGTGAGCTTGGCACAGATTTTGTAAAATAATCCATTGTAATGTTCTATAATGATGGTCATAAATTTGTATAATTGCCATAAATGTGGTATTGCTGAATGTTCTTTATAAGTTGAAGGTGTTATGAAATAATAAAGCTTTTCCATTTTATGTATACTATTCCACTGCTGTTTGTGCAATCTTCATGACATTTGGGCCTGATGTCTAGCTTTGTGTATTTAAAAATGCGTACAAATAACATAATAATTAATTCTCCTCATTAGTGGCATAAACATCTGTGAATGTCTGACTAAAGTAGATGTAGTGGCAGTAGAGATGAGAAAGACTAACCAGAACTGATGCGATAAGTTTCCAGCCACACAAAATATGTCTGTCCATACCAGACGTGACAAAATCGATCAAAGATCACAGCCAATCAGAAAAGTGGGCGGGCTCTCTTTGCAAACGCACTGCTCTAGCAACAAAATAGAGTAGGCTAAACGCCATTTTAACATTATTAAATACATACTGTCTGATACAATATTTGTCATAGAATACTTTTGTTTCTGAGTTCACAGTTGGAATGTCATTGTTTCCTTTTATATACACTATATTGCCAAAAGTATTGGGACACCCCACCCCATCAAGCACTAGGCATGCAGACGCTTCTACAAGCATTTGTGAAAGAATGGGTCGCTCTCAGGAGCTCAGTGAATTCAAGCGTGATAGGTTGCCACCAGTGCAATAAGTCTATTGTGAAAATTCCTCACTATTAAATACTCCATGGTCAACTGTTAGTGGTATTGTAACAAAGTGGAAGCAATTGGGAAAAACAGTAACTCAGCCACGAAGTGGTAGGCCACGTAAAATCACAGAGCGGGGTCAGCGCGTGCTGAGGCGCACAGTGCGCAGAAGTCGCCAACTTTCTGCAGAGTCAATAGCTACAGACCTCTAAACTTCGTGTGGCGTTCAGATTAGCTCAAGAACAGTGTGTAGAGAGCTTCATGGAATGTGTTTCCATGGCCGAGCAGCTGCATCTAAGCCTTGCATCACCAAGTGCAATGAAAACCGTCGGATTCAGTGGTGTAAAGCACACCGCCACTGGACCCTAGCACTGGAGACGTGTTCTCTGGAGTGTCGAATCACGCTTCTCTGTCTGGCAATCCGATGGACGAGTCTGGGTTTGGCGGTTGCCAGGAGAACAGTTCTTGCCTGACTGCATTGTGCCAAGTGTAAAGTTTGGTGGAGGGGGGATTATGGTGTGGGGTTGTTTTTCAGGGGTTGGGCTTGCCCCCTTAGTTCCAGTGAAAGGAACTCTTATTTTGATAAAATAATTCATTTTTGTTCATTAAATATGCTGTCAATAAAATATGTAAATATAAAAATATATTTTAAAAATACTGAAACAAATTTATTTTTAAAAGTAAAGATTCTGAAAGCACTGAATGAAGTCCCATAATAATGTAATGTTTATTTATTTATTTACAGTAGTAACAATAAATTATATTTCATTATATGATATGATTAACATTATATGTTTCATTATAAATATGGGTATTATTTCTAAGGTGGGCACCCAACTTAATAAATTATATATACTAAGACTGTGTCATGTGTCATATATATATATATATATATATATATATATATATATATATATATATATATATATATATATATATATATATATATATATATATATATATATATATATATATATATATATATATACTAATGTCATGTCAACAAATGTAAAAGTCAGCTAACTATTTATTATGTTTATTAATGTGCCTTTCAACAGCAGGGGTGTTTTTACCCCAAATACCATACTTTTACACATTCTTCTGTTATTGAAAAACAGTTGCTTTAATTACCTCGAATAAAACTGAAAATCATTAAGAAGACCTTTGTCTCAAAATATATTCAATAATTTTATTGATTCTCTGATTCTACCGATTCATGCCATAACTAATGTAATTTGGAAGACATGGAAACCTGTGACGTTATACTCAGAGCGGTTTGTGACTCAAATTTATGCTTTTCAATGTGTTTTGAGATGAACCGCACCCAGTCATACCAGAGCTTATAGGCACTGTCTGATTACAGTATGTCACAAGTATGTCAGTGATCTCATTGAAATCCTTTGCTTACACACTCACACACATGGACATTGGGGAAATGGATGTTCTTTTTATCTGTTCTTATGCAGATATGAATCTGTAAAGAACATATCTGGGTGTAACTGTTTTGATATTTCACTAGATTGTGTTTTTTCTGGATTATCTCTACGCATATTGTAAATTGGGCCTGGATTGGAAATGGAACAGGACAGTTTGCGGCTGAAACAAGAGGGGGAAAAAAATCAAATTTTCCCCTGGCAAGCTCGCATTCCAGCTTTTGAATCTCGCCACATTGTCTGGATTATGGATACAATGTGAAGAGAGTGTCCAAGGTTTATTGGGAGGATAAAATGTGTCTATTTCAGCACAACAAGCAACATTCAAACATCTTTTCATAAACAGAAACAAACATCAAGAAAAGGGAGCTTTTTATGATTAATTTAGAATGTGTGTAGGCCTACTCATATTAAGATGGACCAAAAGAGCTTTAAGCATTATTTTCTAGTCTCGATAGTCTCGATACTCTTTTGAGAAGATGAGGAGACTTTTGAGCTCATTTATAAAATGGATGTCTATGCTGTTTAATCAGATTATCAATAATATCAAAACTCAGCATTTGAAATTGAAATGCTTTAGCAGGCTGTCTTTCTCTCTTAATGTGTATGTTTGCAATAATATCAATGAGAAAGCTGTTGTACTGTACCTATTTTCTGGTGTGAATTTATGTTGATAATATGATAAAATTATTTATATAATTACATTTCAAGTTTAATATACTTATGATAATGATACTGTTTCACTAAAGTTTATGACCAGGTCCATTTTAACATTGGAATTATATATATATACAGTGAGGAAAATAAGCAATTGAACACCCTGCTATTTTGCAAGTTCTCCCACTTGAAAATATGTGATTTTTTAACTATTTATTTGTATGATACAGCTACAAATAAGTATTTGAGCACCTGTCTATCAGCTAGAATTCTGACCCCCAAAGACCTGTTAGTGTGCCTTTAAAATGTCCACTTCCATCTCAATTAGATGCACCTGTTTGAGGTCGTTAGCTGCATAAATACACCTGTCTACCCCATACAATCAGTAAGAATCCAACTACTAACATGACCCCTCCATGATTTCCAAGCAGGGTTTTCAAATACTTATTTTCCTCACAGTATATACAGTATATATATATTAGTTAATTAAAATTAGGATTATACATCTCAGAGTAATGTTTAGTCTTGGATTGGTTTTCACATAACAATGGAGAATAAATTAATAGGTCCAGAATTTATTTTTTACAGCATATAATATAAAAAGCATTTATAAATAGACTATATTTCTGTCCGTTTTAATGATGAGTTCTGTGTTTTGTGTCTCTTTTAATGTAAACGCGTTACTGTGTTTGGTCTCCAACAGGGGGCGCTAAGGCATGAATTGCTCAAACTTGACTTTTAACTTCTACTTTTATGTTTATTTGCATCTTCCAATACGTTTTCCTTTAAGGTTAAATAGTGTCAGAAGTGCACTTTTATTCTTTTAATTTTGCATAAAATTAGAAAACACTGATTAAAATCATTTTGATAAACATGTTTATTGTTAACCCTATGTTGTGTATTAATGCAAATGCATTTAAATGATTTGGAAGCAGGATGTGACATTATTATACCATCAATTTGTTCATAAGGTCCTCACAAATGAAAAAGAAACACAAGAATGTTTTAATTGGTTTTGCCCATGGAAGTTTATGTGGAAAAAAATTAATTAATAAATACTGAGACATTTTTCAAAATACTATCTTTTGTGTTCCATAAAAGAAAGTCACCTGGGTCTGGAATCATCACCTCACATGTGTTTTGCCTCTGTTTTGCATTTTGTATGTGTTCATGCACCCTATTTACATTCAGATGCCTTAGTGCATCGCATCCCGCATTAAACCTCAATCCACCATGCTTATATTAGATTTAAACATCAATAGGGAACCAGCTAATACATTTCACCTCATCTAACAGTGACCATGCTGACTGAAGACAGGTCATATGAGGTGATCTGATCTGTTTATAGATGTACAATCAATGTGAAATACTTCCCGTTATGCAACGAACCTCAAACTGCTGTCTGCGGATCTCCACAGTCACTCAGACACGCAAAGTTATAAAGCTATAATATCTGTTGGTGGACCATTAAAATAAAGTGTTGGCAGGTATTAAGCAGTCAGTTGACTTATATTCTAATGAGAGTTGCAAAGTAACTTAGAGTCAGTAGAATGTCTGTTGACAGACCATCAAAATAAAGCGGTACTGTAGAAATTAAGCAGACAGTCGACTAATGAGAGTTAGGTACTTATAGCTAGTAGGAGGTCTTAGGCAGTTGAAATAAATTGTTAACTTTCTTTTCCTGATCAATCTTGCCACGTACAATACAGACTTTAAATGTCAGTAAACCCTAATGCTCAAAATAATTCCTTTGTTTGAGTAGAGCCAACTCAAATAAAACAAATTAGTTCAATCTAATTAACTTTTATGAGTATTAAGAACTTTCTTTTTCTTTTGAGTTCTCAAAACTGACACATTTTAAGTAATCTGAATTGTTTTATTGTTTTGAGTTTCATGAACTTGTTTCTATCAATTTGCAGGTCTGAATGACAGGAAATTATGCATATTTACAAATGACATGAAGTTGACCAGACAAAACATGAAATATTTTTTTGTTCATATTGTCTGCAATGAAATACAAGTCAAAGTAAATTTTTTCTTCTTTTTTTTTTTTTGCGTTTTACATACTGTCCCAACTTTTTCTGATTTGGGGTTGTAGTTTAGAAGAGTTTATGTTATGTTGTTACCATACAAGTAGAGCATGATGAGCTTAGTTTGAGAACAGATATATATTAAATGTTTAAATGTTTAGTTAAATGCGACGTTAAATGCGACGCTGCGACACATGATGATTATATTTTAGAAACGGTTTCTATTTCTGCGCTGCTGGAACAACAACACAGAACATATGTTTATGTGCTTTATTTAATGTTAAAAGCGTGAAAAGTGTGTGTGACTTTGAATACCATTTAGTGCTCCCAGCTCTGTAACACAGTCGTACTAAAAGCAGCAAAGGATAATTCACCCCAGATCTTGAAATTAAACAAATAGATACAAGAGCGTTCACACTGAGAACAAACAAGTATATTTTATGACAAAGGTTGTTTTGTTGACAGTATGTATTTTTAGTAATGTTTAAATGGCATAATATTTGTGAATTTGATTATGTAATTATCCATTTCCTTGCAGTGCCGTCAAGATTAATCTCTGGTGCTGTACACTTGCCGCGAGATCCCGCCCACAAGCTGTTCTGATTGGCTGTGGTTTTTGATTGATTTGTCGCATCTCATAGTCGCATCATGTGTGTAGTTAGGACACAGTGTTACACAAATTTCACGTTCAGAGCAATTAAAATGTATGAGTACAAAATAAAAATATGCAAGTTCTGCTACTTAAACTTAAAGCTACACTGTTTGATATTTTAGCTATGAAAAGGTATATGACCATCCAGTGAATATTAGTTTCTGTTCCTCTCAATTCCGATTTTGTTTTAACGCCTACGGTGGCCGATTTAGTCCAAGATTAACATGGCTTCCAGTTCGACCTTGTCCATGAGTGTTCCTTCAAGTGATGAGGTTACTTTAGAAAACTATTATAATTTGCAAATATTTAATTTGTCAGTTAACATGTAGGTTATGACATAATAGTTTTACGTTTTCGACACGGTGCCATCGGGTGTTAAAACGCGAAAGGCGAAGCTTGAATTTACGGGTATGTCCCTCTTTGGCTAATGTACTCTCAAGATGGAGGGGCAACATGGCGACCGGCATTCAAACCCCTATTTTCAATGGCATATTATACACTTACGAGAATACTTTATTACTTGAAAGAAGTAAATATACATTAATAAACGCATATATTTTGGAAAGAACTAAGAGTTTTTAGCTAAGAATAAACTAAAAAAGTTACACAGTGTAGCTTTAAATTTCTTAACTTAAAAAAAAAATTGACAACTGACTGCCTCAATTTTTTCAGTTTTGCCAACTTATTCGGATTTACAGAGTAGACACAAGCTGTAATCAATTGTGCTTTACTCTAGTCATAAACGATGGTGATGGTAATGGTAATGTAAGCAAATAATTTAAAGCTTTATTAAAGTAAATGTAAAATTTACATCAAATACATGTCATTCAAGTGGTTTCAGTTGAGACCGGGGTAGCAAGTAAAATGTCCTTAATTTTTGTTTGTCAAGTTTTTGCATGCATATGTTTTCAGTAAATTTCACATATATGGCATTAAGTAAACTATTGAGTAGTTTCTACTTAGTTGAAGTCTGCTTTGAAATACTTTATACTCAAACAATATAACTGAATCAAACTACACTTTTAAAGTTTATGCTTTACTCAGAAACATCTAAGTAAATAATATAGATATTGTGTAGTCACCATATCTACCTAATATTATAATAACTCAGCATCTGAACACTTGGTACACAATTCACAGTGACGGTAACATTTAGAAGATAATTTTTGAGTATGATATCTGTATGTGTGTATGTGAGTGTGTCTGAGCTAAACTTTTCATGTAGAAATTAATTTCTTTCTGTATTATTTACTTCACCACAGAATCATTTTATCAGTGTATGACATATGCTTGTATGCTTGTTTAGCAGTGATTTTATAGTATATGTTTGTTTCAAACAACTAGAACAAAACCTTATTAAATCAGATACGCTTTGTCCTGATACCCAAACTACATTTACAACATCATCAATTCCTATTAGTTGCATGTGACAGTTGACACTTTTTATAGATCTCGACTCAAATAACCAATTAGTAACACTGATCATATGAACTCTTTGTACAGACTGTCAAATGTACTTACAGAAGATGCCTTAAACAATCTTGAATCATGCTGAGAAGATGATTATTATGTGAAGTTTATGCCAGCATGAGGGAATCCTAAACTATAAGAAATGAGCAGTTTTGATTAGATGAGCAATGAACTTAAAGGGACAGTTCATCCTGATTTAATAATAATGTAATATTATTGCTGTATGCTGTTTTTTTTTTTATTTAATTTTTTTTATGTCTCCCATATAATGGCAATGAATAGCGACCAGCATTAAAAAAAAATATGTAGAAGTATCATAGAATGGTCACATACAACACGTCATATACACTCACCTAAAGGATTATTAGGAACACCTGTTCAATTTCTCATTAATGCAATTATCTAATCAACCAATCACATGGCAGTTGCTTCAATGCATTTAGGGGTGTGGTCCTGGTCAAGACAATCTCCTGAACTCCAAACTGAATGTCAGAATGGGAAAGAAAGGTGATTTAAGGAATTTTGAGCGTGGCATGGTTGTTGGTGCCAGACGGGCCGGTATGAGTGTTTCACAATCTGCTCAGTTACTGGGATTTTCACGCACAACCATTCCTAGGGTTTACAAAGAATGGTGTGAAAAGGGAAAAACATCCAGTATGTGGCAGTCCTGTGGGCGAATAATTGCCTTGTTGATGCTAGAGGTCAGAGGAGAATGGGCCGACTGATTCAAGCTGATAGAAGAGCAACTTTGACTGAAATAACCACTCGTTACAACCGAGATATGCAGCAAAGCATTTGTGAAGCCACAACACGCACAACGTTGAGGTGGATGGGCTACAACAGCAGAAGACCCCATCGGGTACCACTCATCCCCACTACAAATAGGAAAAAGAGGCTACAATTTGCACAAGTTCACCAAAATTGGACAGTTGAAGACTGGAAAAATGTTGCCTGGTCTGATAAGTCTCGATTTCTGTTGAGACATTCAGATGGTAGAGTCAGAATTTGGCGTAAACAGAATGAGAACATGGATCCATCATGCCTTGTTACCACTGTGCAGGCTGGTGGTGGTGTAATGGTGTGGGGGATGTTTTCTTGGCACATTTTAGGCCCCTTAGTGCCAATTGGGCATCGTTTAAATGCCACGGCCTACCTGACCATTGTTTCTGACCATGTCCATCTCTTTATGAACATGTACCCATCCTCTGATGGCTACTTCCAGCAGGATAATGCACCATGTCACAAAGCTCGAATCATTTCAAATTGGTTTCTTGAACATGACAATGAGTTCACTGTACTAAAATGGCCCCCATAGTCACCAGATCTCAACCCAATAGAGCATCTTTGGGATGTGGTGGAATGGGAGATTCATGCCCTGGATGTGCATCCCACAAATCTCCATCAACTGCAAGATGCTATCCTATCAATATGGGCCAACATTTCTAAAGAATGCTTTCAGCACCTTGTTGAATCAATGCCACGTAGAATTAAGGCAGTTCTGAAGGCAAACACAGTATTTGTATGGTGTTCCTAATAATCCTTTAGGTGAGTGTATTCCAAGTGTTCTGGGTTCATATGAGAGGGTTTGGTGAAAAACAAACTAAAATTTAATGTATTATTTAACAAAACCTTGACCTTGGCTGTTGGTGTTCTATGCACTATGTGTATTCATGAGACTCTTTTAGCACTGCAGTTCTCTCCAACAGACCCAGAAAAAGCAAACAAATTGAGAGAAATCAAGATGAAAAAAAATGCAACATACCACTGCTAGAAATTCCAGAAAAGTATCCGTGTTGATCCGTGTACGTTCTTCATTGAGTTAAATATCTCCGGACCGGGACTCCAGTTGACAGATGACAGTCAGAATGACAGTTACCTTCGAACACAACTGATATACTCACCTTTAGAGAAGAAAATACATGTATTGTATTTCATGTCACGTTTTTATTAATCTTTATTTCTCATGACTTGTGTGCTTTTTCTGTGTGAGTCAGAGTGAACTGTGGCTCTAATAGTCTCATGAACGCATGCAGGACCTCAGTAAATTTAAGTGTGGTACCGTGATAGGTTGCCACCAGTGCTATAAGTCCATTTGTGAAATTTTTTAATTACTAAACATTCCATCCACGGTCAACTGTTAGTGGTATTATAACAAAGTTGAAGCAATTGGGAACAACAGCAACTCAGCCACGAAGTGGTAGGCCACGTAAAATCACAGAGCGGGGTCAGCACGTGCTTATTGCAGAGTCAATAGCTACAGACCTCCAAACTTCATGTGGCCTTCAGGATTATGGTGTGGGGTTGTTTTTCAGGGTTTGGGCTTGGCCCCTTAGTTCCAGTGAAAGGAACTCTTAATACTTCAGCATACCAAGACATTTTGGACAATTTCATGCTCCCAACTTTGTGGTTCAGTGTCTGACCTCACAAATGCGCTTCTAGAAGAATGGTCAAAAATTCCCATAAACACTCCTAAACCTTGTGGAAAGCCTTCCCAGAGGAGCTGAAGCTGTTAAAACTCCATATCAAACCCCACAGATTAAGAATGGGATGTCATTGAAGTTCATGTGCATGTAAAGGCAGGCAAAAAGTTTGTCAATATAGTGTATGGGACTATTCTGTGATACTTTTGCATCTTTTTTTAAGGCTTGATACTGGTCACTATTCACTATTCTCTATTTGTGGTCCGAAAAAGAAAGAAATGCATACGCCATTAGAACAACACCAGGGTGAGTAAATGACTTAATTTTCATTTTATAATGAACTATCCCTTTAAAGAGAACAGCATGTCATGGTTTTATTTGAAATTATAAATCATTGGGTCAGCTTAAGCAGTGTTGGATGTATTCCTCCTCATGATTAAAATATAAATTACAAACCCATGGCATATGTTAGTGTGTTCTGTGAGCTGTAAGTGTTAACATGCTTCAGCAAGAGCCCTCAGCACATTTATTGCTGTGTAACTGTATGACAGGAAAGAGAAGGTCAGAAATGCATGTGTCCTCTGTGTGCAACACAACCCTCTCACTGCAGCAGAGATTACATTAGAGCTCTGCCTCATAATCACTGCCCTTCATCATAGCCATGTGAGTGTGCGCACACCTCATTTAAACCTCTCTGATCCCGAATACATCGCTGTTATACATCCAGGCTGCTTTGTTACTGTATCCGGCTCCATGTGGTTGGTCTTGCCATCTGCCATCTTCCCCTCACATTTAGCAGTAGATGAAGATACACTACAAGAAACAAGGGGAGATATTTAGCCTTTCCATGTGACAGAAGCAAATAATTTGGTAACAAAATTTTAGTGTATTTAATGATGAAATTCTGAGCTTTAAATATAAATCAGTGAGCTCTTTATTATGATATAGCAGAATAGTTTCATAAAATGCATATAAATATGTTGTCACTCTACAGTTGTGGTCAGAATTGTTGGCACCCCTGGTAAATATGATCAAAGATAGCTGTAAAAATAAATCTGCATCCTTTATCCTTTTTATCTTTTATTTTAAAAAATTGTCATTGAAGTAAAAGATTTGAAAGTGGGGGGTAAATCACATTATGAAATAAATGCTTTTCTCCAAAACACATTGGCCATAATTATTGACACCCTTTTATTAAATACTTTTTGCAGTCTCCTTTTCCCAAAATACCTGCTCTGAGTCTTCTTCTATAATGCCTGATGAGTGTGGAGAACACCTGACAAGAGATCACAGACCATTCCATCAGCACCTCTCCAGATCCTATAGATTCCCAGCTCCATGTTGGTGCTAGTTCTCTTTAGTTCACCCCACTCGTTTTCTATAGGGTACAGGTCAGGGGACTGGGATGATCATGGAAGAAGCTTCATTATGTGCTCAGTGACACATTTTTGTGTTGATTTTGATGTTTGTTTTGGATCATTGTCCTCATGGAGGATCCAACCACGGCCCAATATAAGATTTCTAGCAGAGGCGCTCAGGTTTTGATTTTTTATCTGTTGGTATTTTCTAAAATCCATGATACCATGTATCTGAACAAGATGTCCAGGACCTCTAGAACAATATAGGCCCACAACATTAAAGATCCAGCTGTATTTTTAACTGTGGGCAAGGGGTACATTTTAACCCTGTTTGCACCAAACCCATCTGGTGGATTTGCTGCCAAAAAGCTCTTTTTATAGTTTCATCTGACCACAGAACCAGATCCCTTTTGAATTTCCAGTCGTTTCTGACAACTGAATATGCTGGAGTTTTTTATGAGTGAGGAGGACTTTTTTTTTTTGAATCCCTCCCAAACAACATGTGGTGATGCAGGGGTTGTTTGTTTTTTGTTTGTTTTTTAGGCTTACTGACCCAAAGACTCAAATAATCTCTGCAATTCTCCATCTGTGATCCTTGGAGAGTCTTTGTCCACTCAAACTCTCCTCCCCACCGTGCATTAGGACGATGTAGACACACGTCCTCTTCCAGGCAGATTCGTAACATCTTTAGTTGATTGAACTTCTTAATTATTGCCCTGATGGTGAAAATGGGAATTTTCAATGCTTTAGTTATTTTCTTACAGCCACTTTCTAATTTGTGAAGCTCAACAATCTTTTGCTGCACATCAGGACTATATTCTTTGGTTTTACTCATTGTGATGGATGATTAAGGGAATTTAGCCTTTGTGTTTCCTCATATTTATACTCCTGTGGAACAAGACGTCATAGACAATTTCATGCTCCTAGTCACCCTGGTGTGCTATTTTAATTTTTTTTATATTAATGGGAATATACTTCAGAAATACTTTACTGATAACAAATTCTAGGGGTGCCAATAATTGTAGCCAGTGTGTTTTGGAGAAAAACATTTATTTCATAATGTGAGTTCCCCCCTGACTCTACATTATTTTACTTCAATGAGAGGTGCAAATTTTAATGATAGATCAAAAGGATAAACAATCCGGATTTATTTTACAGCCATCTTTTATTCATATTTACCAGGGGTGTCAATAATTCTGGCCACAACTGTTTATTTTTCAGTAAAGTGGCTTAGTAAAATGATATTTAAATGCTTAGTTTAATGATCAAAGCTTTGCAGTTTTCATTGTGGAGGCAAAATAATGCAATGCAATAAAATGATGATTTAGAGATGTACAAATAAACAATCCCCAAAAGCCTGTTGTATGATATTTGATGCATAGATAATATAACATGATCTTTCCTAAACATAATGTGTGGATAATTAGGTAAACCTAAGATGCTTTAGAAAATGTTAATCTCGAAATATTACTAACAATATAAAAGATATTCTATTATTTACTTTTATAAAAATTTAACATTTCACAGCAAAAGACACATGTACCACGACTTGAAGGGGGATATTTTTACAATTATACACTATAAAAGAAAAATCTATAAAAAAAAAAACAGATAATGACCGGCAGAAAATTACCAGGAAATTTAAAAACACAATGCAATGAAGTTTAAATACAAAATAAAAATACAGGTAAAACACCTATAAAAATACGAAATTCTGTACAAATGAATACAGTGCATTGTGCCCTATTTTTACTTCTTTTTTTTTTAGTGTAGTAAAAAAAAAAAAAAGCGTTTACTTGCTAAAAAAGGATATCAATCATGCACAATGTAAGTAGAGGCATGTTTTTCTAATGAACCCTGTGTTGCAATACTAGCCTTTCTGCAACACCCATCAAGAAATCACATTTGACGGCCAGAACTTGGTTGTGCAATGTAAAATATTACTTTTTCTGACTAATAAAAATGCATTGTTGAAAACAAAATGCAATTTGTATTAGTGTTGCAACCTTGATTTTTGAAAATGGACAAACAGAGGGAGAGGTATGGATGGATGGATGATCAGAGGGGGATGGGTGTGTTGGGCTTTCTGCTGGGGGGAGGATCCTACCGGCAGATTATTAATGGTTAGCAGGTTGGGGGTACTGGATTATCTGCCCTCTCAGGGGTTGATGACGACTCTACTGTATCTCCAGCTGCTTTACATCACTACACACTGTTCCTGGTTCAGCTGGCAGCAGAAATACACATTAAGATGTGTTTTCTTCTCTTTGATCTGAATGAAAAGCGCCTAGTGTGACTAATCAACCAATGTGACTTTGCTTCATCCTGACATCATATAACACAGTCTATTGAACTACTTAACCATGTGAATGATACAATCTTAATGTACACAGTAAGAAATTTTAACACTAAAACCATTCTTAAACCTAACGCTTTTAGGCTAAAATACTCGTATCTTTATAAAGCCACCACTTGCGAGGTCAGCTCCAAGGACAAGATTGTTTATACTGTTCCTAGAGGTGCATATATAATTATTTAGATTTATGTGTCAGCTGAGAATGAATATTTAAATGATAGCAAAGCAAAACAATTACAAGCAAAAGTTGAATGAACAGAGCAAAGATATTTAAGCAGGATGAAACCAAAGTAGAAGTGCATAATTTCTGTGCCGCAATCATCGGCAATCTAAATTGCAAAGATTATTGTTTTTAAACAATTTCACACACTCCCCATTTCTTCCATTGGTTGAACAAACAGATAGCCCCGCCCCATAATCATGACATTGGTTGAGCTTGAGACAATGTTGGTCAGGATGGATAATTGTGTCCGAACATGGCTACTTCCATACTATATAGTAGGTGAACAGTGTGTGAGCTGAGTAGTGTGTTTGAATTCATTTCATAGTATTCAGAAGTGTGAAGTCGATGGACAATTTACTATCCGTGAGGCCACAGTATTTGTGAATAGCATTGAAGTGACACAACTAATGCCGTAGGTCACATGACGTCCAAATTTCAAGCAAACTACACACATTCATAATAAATGTAGTATTCTAGACAGTAGGCAATTTCAGACACAGTGAATGTTTTGAAAGTGACACAGAGACACAATGTTACACTTTTGAGAGGAATCAAATGGCTAACTGTTTTCTCTGCATAATAGATTCGGGATTACCCATTAAAGAAATGTGGTGTAAACTGCATTAGTGTAGTATTAATTTGTATTTGTCTATGTAGGTCTGTAGGTATGTAGGTGACACTTCACATTTGATGGATTCTTGTTGAAATAACAATGTTTCTTCTTAGTTTTTTTCTAATCAGTTATGTACAATATGGTTTTATGTTACATCTAATGCTGTTAAATTAATGTTTTTTTTTACCGTAAATTTAAACGTAAATTATTTACACGTATTACACGTAATTATTACAATACAAACCTTTAAATTAAACAGTTTTGAACTGTAAAATAGACAGTAAACTAAGTGCTGTCCAGTAAGACCTAAAACGTTGCTACTGTATTCTGGCAATCTTCTTTTTTTTTACCGTAAATCTTGAAACAAGAACGTTCAAACTGAACAAACAAGTATATTCTATGACAAAGATTGTTTTAGCAACTAATTTTAAGCCCGCCCACATGCTGGTCCGATTGGCTGTTTTTGATTGATTTGTTGCATCTCGCAGTCGCGTTGCGTCTGGTGTGGTCTGGAATCTTATCGCATCACGTTTAATTAGGACACGGTGTGGTAGCGCCCAGCCACCCTGCCGCGAAAGCTCATTTCAGCTGCCTGTATCCGGGATCTTGTCCTTTTGGTCATGACCCACAACTCATGACCATAGATGAGAGTAGGAATGTAGATTGACCGTTAAATCGAGAGCTTCGCCTTACAGCTCAGCTCCTTCTTCACCACGACTGACCGGTACATCGACCGTATTACTGCAGAAGCCGCACTGATCCATCTGTCAATCTCCCTTTCCATCCTACCCTCACTCATGAACAAGACCCCCAAAATACTTGAACTCCTCCACTTGAGGCAGGAACTCTCCACCAACCTGAAGCGGGCAAGCCACCCTTTTCCGACTGAGAACCATGGCCTCGGACTTGGAGGTGCTGATTCTCATCCCAGCCGCTTCACACTCGGCTGCAAACCATCCCAGTGCACGCCGAAGGTCGTGGTCTGAAGAGGCCAACACGACAACATCATCCGCAAAAAGCAGAGACGAAATCCCGTGGTCCCCAAATCGGACACTTTCCGGCCACTGGCTGCGCCTAGAAATTCTGTCCATAAAAATTATGAACAGAACCAGTGACAAAGGGCAGCCCTGTCGGAGTCCAACATGCACCGGGAACAAGTCTGACTTACTGCCGGCAATAAACTCAAGCAAACAGTTCGATCAAAAATACAAAAGCAGTGCTAGTACAGGATTTCAGTTGAATATAAAGCTATGGAACTTAACTTAGATTAGATTTTCTCTGGAAAAAGTAGGTTAATAAGATTAATAAGACCAATATGAATTATACCTCATCTTCAAACACTATCTACATAAAAGTAAGCAGCAAATTCTTGAAGGACAGGCCAAGGTAAAGCTGTTCTCTGCAGGTACATGAGTGTTAAATGAGAAGCTCAATCTCCGAAAACATCTAAAGCAAATAGTCAAGTATGCGCTAAGTCGCAGTTGAGGTCTAAAAACCTAAATTCCTGCCTAATAAACTCTTAAAACCACAATCCGAGATACAATAACAGTGGTATAAATTATGGTGGTTTCCTCGTCCACCATGACATTCCCGGTGAGTAATGCAAACGGTTTATCCTCTCTTTTACCAGAGTAAAACTTATTTGGTTGACAAAGTGTACCAGAATACCAATGGGACAAGAAAGCAGACGGGCTGTAATCTTATTACATAACAAAACATTTAATTCACTTTTCATTCACTGTAATCCGTTCTGTGTTCACTGTGTGCCCAGGAGAAGAATAAACACTTGTAGATTTCCACTATGTTCATAAGATAACACTTTAGATAATACTTTCAGTATTAGATTTCAGTTTGAGATTACATTACAGGCTTGAAACATCATAAGGGTGAGTAGATGATGACAGTTCTATCCCTGTAATGTAGAACAGAATCTTAAGGGTGAACTAATGACAGCATCTGTGAAATTAGCATTGTTTCACCTAGAGATTAAAAAAATGGACCAACCAATAAAATATGAGGAAATTCGTGAATTGCTCTAAGTAGTTAACTTATTCCATGGGCCCTATTTAACGATCTGAGTATTCCCTTTAAAAGCCAGTTGTGTTTGCACCATGGTGGATTCGCTATTTACATGGCTATTTGCGAGTGGAAAGACTGAACACTTCTCTAGAGAGGACTCCTTTTATTTGTAATATTTAAAAATGTTTGTGTGCAGCTGCATCCCTGTGTGTGTAACAAGCAGAGTGTACGCACATTGTGCACTTGCCTATAAGCGCATATTACTAACACACTTTAAATAACACACACACACAAAAAACTGCGTAGACCAACGCAGGTGCCTCAAAATAGCAACGCGCCAACAATGCGCCTGAACACACCTCGTTTTCAGACCAGCATGCCCATGGGCGAACAGATGGGCGCGAATACATTTGCTATTTAAACTACGTGGTGCTGGAAGTGAAAATGATGACTGCATTGTGCTGAAATGTGCAAAAAACACTTGCGTCGTGTCTGGGGTCGCGTTGCGCTGGGTGTATGACAGGGCCAATGTGTGGTAAGATACAGTATATGTGTTAAAGCATTCATATTGACAGTCCTAAGAAAAGTGCAGAGAAAATGTTGTTAATCAGCATCATCTCTTGTACAGGAGTGAAATTTGCTTTGCATTTAGCCTGACAAAAATTAATTCTAGTCTTTGTTTAAAGGGTTAGTTTACCCAAAAATGAAAATTAGCCCATGATTTACTCACTCTCAAGTCATCCTAGGTGTTAATGAAGGCCTTCTGATGTGAATTGGCGCATTAGGAATTTGTGTTAGAAAAATATCCATATTTAAAACGTTATAGACTAAAATAACTAACTTCCATTGCATGCAATCACAAAGCGGTGGGATCATCATTTCACCCAAGATCAACTCTGTTCTTTACATGAAGATATTGTATGACTTCAGAAGACTTGGAATGCAACATGAGTTAATACTTTTATACTGTTTTTGGTCAGTTTTTGCAATAAATACCTGTGACTGTACTTTTATTTGCCTGTTATGTGTTTATATTGTTGAAAAGTGGGTAGGTTAAGGGCAGGAGTTAGGTTAGTTGCTCTAAAATATAAAAGTAGCCTATAAATATTTATCAAATCATGTCTACTTTTACAAATGCAAAGAATTAAATGCTACGGGATCTGACGCACTGGGCCAACATCTGAAATCAATGGAGTACCCTGTGTGTCGAAAAATGACGCATTACCTTACGAAGCATCAATATGTGACGAGTTGAGAAGGTGCTGTTCCTACATATCTGCAAGCATATCGTGGTATTTTTATGCTTTAGTAAAGTGAGAAACGTACATAAAACACCTTTAAAGGTGCAGTGTGTGATTTTTAGCGACATCTAGCGTTGAGGTTGTGAATTGCACCCCCCAACGCGGCACAAAATGGTGACATTAAGTAAGTTCTTTATACTCCACTGAAAACATAGTTATGTATATTACGTATATTGCATTTCTGTCAATATATCCTCATAAATACCACACACTGAAACTTTAAGTGTGTTAAGAAACAGTCATGAAAGTGTTCTATTATTAGGTCACCTTTTATTTATTTACATTATTTTTTAATTGAAGTAAACTGTGTCCAAGTGCACATTCCATACAATAAAGTGCACTACATTTCTCAAGGGTTTAATTCAGGGGTGGCGGCTCTCCTGAGGCCTGTTGCACAAAGCTAGCTGAACAAACTCTGAGTTTCAGAGTAGGTTTAGAGTTGACAAATCCAGATAAATCCAACCTGGTTAAGATCAAGTTCAATTGTTTCTCAAAGCTTGGTATAAACTTTCTCTGTCAACTCAGGTTTAATCCAGAGTTTGCAATTAACACTGAAGCGCGTGCACCTGAAAGCGTGACACATGCGCAAACAGCCAATCACAGTGTCTGTTCGATTCACTTCTCTTCTGAAGATTGATTGATTGTTCTGAAAATTATCATGAAATTAAATGTGTTTAAAGCAGGAATAAACACTTATGCTGCAGCATCAATTTAAGAAGGCAGCTGAAAGAATATCTGACTATATCAATGCATGATGTTAATCAAAGAAATATGCCTAATAATTATAGGTTCACAAAGAGCTCAAATAAATACACGTTGTTTGAAAGAATTATGAATGCATGTTTTATATTTATATTAATATTTGGCTACTTGTCAATATAATATAATTATATGAATATATTATGTGAATTAAAAGTAATTATAATTCATATATTATAAATATAATAAATAATTTGCACCAAAAGATGAGCAATTTTGTCTCTAAAGTTTTTTCACTATAAACTACTTTAATTTGAGAGATACAGGCGGTGTGAGTTTTACTTGCAGCTGATTGGTCCAGTTTGAGTTTGTGATCTCTAACCCAGAATAAAAGCTGCTCCAGAGCAGGTTAGCTGTGTAGTGTAAGTTACCATGGTGATTAACACTGCTAAAAACCAATCCACCTTCTTGAGCCCGAAAAACCAGAGTTTGCTTAAACTAATCTCAAACTTACCTGGGTAGCAACTGAAACCAGCTTTGTGCAACAGGCCACTGCTGAGTTTAGCTCCAACACTAATCAAACACACCTGAACCAGCTAACGTTAATCAATGTCTTCAGGATTACTAGAAGGCTACAGGCAGGATTTAATCATGGTTGGAGCTAAACTCTGCAGGATAGTGACCCTCCAGGACTGGAAGTGCCCTACTCTGGTTTAAGTTGTGTTATACAAAATATACAAATTAACTGCTAAAGTGCACGAAATAATAGCATAATAACAATTTATAAGTATTTCACAGTACTTGCACAGGTGCCGTGGCCCGTGGCGTTGTGATATAAAGAGTGAGCATATAAATATGAATATGAGAGTTTAATTACAGTAGGACACGTCACTGGAGAGAGGCACACTGCTCTTTGCCCTTGACTGTGGTGTCGCAGGAGAGCCGTGACGATGTGCTGACGTAACACTCATGAGCAGCGCACTGTGGAAACCCGTGGGAGACAGAGAGAGCGCGGAGTGAAGATCTGTCCTGCGGCACTGCAGTCACTCTCACTGCCGGAGTATCGTTCATTAGAAGCTCAATGATGGAGGTTCCACGTGTGGGACACAGTGTCAGCAGCCCCACGAGCCCCTGTGAGGACATGATAAAGAATCTCAGTCTTGACGCCATCCAGCTTTGTGGGAGAGAAGGTAAGAAGTGTTGCTTTTGTTCAATTCTCCCCCATTTTTTCAGACAGGTTAACTCGAGTGGAAGAGCAGTGCCATTCGAGCTTTCTAGACGCGGAAATATTTCAATGCATGCAAAATACAAAATGCAAATGCATTGGCTCATGCTTTTACAGATCCTGATACAGACCTGAGGTGCGCGTAAGGTTGCTCAGCTATTCTGTCATTTGGCTGGAGCTGGTTTGGTGTGTCATTGCATTCGAGCTTTGGCAGGGAAATGCCATTTTAATGCACGCAAAGGCAATCACAGAACTCACGTGCTGAAATGCAAAAAACGACAATTTTGATTATTCTTTAGGCGCGTGCGTTATAAGACTGATGCATACTATAGATTTGCGCGTGAGCTTGCCTAGTTGTTCTGTCATTTTTTTTAAAGACAGCATTGCATGTAAGCTTTCCAGACAAGGAAGCATTAGTTTAATTATAAGACACGTCTTTGTAAAAACGACGTTTTAATGAATAAATCACACATTTCCTAAGGCGCATGCATTTTGATATTTATTTTATGTTCCTTTGTGTCATTGAAAGATGCTTGTTCTCCGAGCATTAATATCCCATGCACTTGAATGCTTTCAGTTCGATTCTCGCGTAACGTTCAGCACCATGGACACTGTCATTGCGCGCGCACAATACTGAAACAATACCGGATTGCAGCTGCATGCATCTGAGGCTGACCAGTGAGCAATTCACTCAATCACATCGTAATGAAACAGCAAAATGTTTAGTCGATCCACACTCTGAATATGCTGATTCATCTGGGTGACACTGTGCTGTATAGGTCATATGTGCGTATGTCTACTACTGTAAGTTCACAATTAATGGTTATGGACAGGGTTTACTTGGGTGCATCCCAATGCATGGGTTTCTAGGCATACCTAGTCATTGATTTTCCAGAAAAAAAGGCTCCCTTGTCTTGTGCAGCTCTGGAAAAGCAGTCTATGTATATATTATAAATAAGCTGAAGAGTGTAATATTAAAAGCATGTCATATTAAAGCACAAGAGCATGATTTTTCCCTTTTGTATCATAGTGGCAGAATGTTTAGTATTTCGTAATCAATCAATTATTATTATTTTTATTTTTTTGGTCAAGCCAATTAAAATCTTTTAGACATTCATCACAAAAGTCAATAACTAGAACTGACAGATGTGTCGAGTTCACAAAGCACTGACATTCTTGTCAATGGATTTTCTGCTTAAATGCTGATTAGTGAAGTTATATTTAAAAGGAAGTGTAAAAAAAGAAGTTAAATTAATCACAACTAATAATCAGTACAAATGCAAGAAACAAGAGGTAATTATAACCATTATATCAAATCTATGGATTTCTGGGGACTTGTTTCGCATCAGTCTTTCATCAGCGCTAAAGCAAAGAACATGCTTTGTGAGCTGAGTGAAATTTCCTAAGAGCTCTGTTTTGTATTCTGTACCAGCGCTGTGCAGAGGATCTCGAAGTCCCTTCAGCCATGCTGTCACAAGACAGAGAGAGAAACAAAGAGAGAACGTTCTTATTGACACGGTCCACGTAGTGTAGCATCGATGCTGTCACAGTCCTTTGAGTGATATAATG
Source organism: Gobiocypris rarus (assembly GCA_023029165.1). Lineage (NCBI taxonomy): Eukaryota > Metazoa > Chordata > Actinopteri > Cypriniformes > Gobionidae > Gobiocypris > Gobiocypris rarus. Next base: position 6,809,284 of record CM040920.1, read on the forward strand.
GGTGTGGACACACAACTCTATTGATTTCAATTCTATTGTATTAAACGACTTTATCAAATAATCCTTCTTATGGAGAGTACCAACCTTTTCAAATGTGCTATAAATACCTTATACTCCATCACAATGCTTTTCAACAGAATAGATATCATTTAGATGCTACTATTTTCACTATATGTTAAAGCACATGGACAGAATCACAGAATCTAATCTGATTGGTTAATGGATGTTGGTCAAAAATGTGCACAGATGTGGGCCAAGAAGGAACATGACGAGAATATGATGAACATGACTGAGTCACATTGGGAACGTTCTGTTCCGACCCATCTGTCCCCTGAGTTTTATACTTCTCAGCGTGCCTTATAAACGCTCCAACACCTCCCCTCTCCGTTTGTGTTGGCATAATAATGGACATCTGTGTCTGAGATTAAAGGAAAGGGTAACCAAGTTATGAAGTAAACTTATTTCAACTTCAGGTTGTCCATTTTAAGGAAAAAATGTGGGACTTTTTCCAAATAATTTAATTGGAAAAGATATACTTCAGAAATCATGTTTTTCATCCCCCAGGTCCATAACCGCAATAGACACTGGGGACGACAAGAAGGGAAAGATTCCCATCATTATTTAGATCAGTGGTCAACAAATATAGGGTTTTCAATATCTGATTAATAAACTATTACCCATAATCTTAAACATGTGGTTAGGCCAAACCCTAAAGCACTACATTATTTCAACCCCATCACAGTAAGATTTTTACATTTATATAGGCTACTTATAATTTCAGATTCCCTGGTGATTTCTGAGGTTTTCACTCATTTTCAACATGTATTTTAAATAATCAAACATTGTATTGGAAAATACTATAAATATAGCTGCAAGCAGCTATTATCAGGGCAAGGCACATGCTGGCACTGTCTCAAAACCTTTTGAGTACCTTAAGAACATGGTCCCGATGACACATAACGAGTCTCGTAAAGATACATTAATACTTTCATAAAATACAACATTTCAGGGCAAAATTCTAAATGGCCGACGCCCACAAAAGTCACAATGGGAAAATTGGGTATCATTTGACTCTGCATGACTTTCAGAAGTTTTAAGCAAAAATAGCAAAATTTTTATATTTTTGGACCAGTAGGTGGCGCTGTGTCGAAATGTTGCACATAGCCTCAGGTCATGGTTTGGCTGACATACCAAGTTTGTCTGAATACGCTAAAGCATTGTGGAAATATAGCCTTGAATCCAATTTGGCGCGCTCTTCATCAAATTCGTTTGCGTGTTATTCGAGAAGGGTTGGGCTTATTAAAAAGCTTTTGATAACTTTTTGCCAGCACGGTTTAAATAGATCAGGTTACATTTTCATGAAAATCGTACAAACCATCTAGGAGGAGTTTGAAAAAGGTTTTTTTTTTTTTTTTTAGGCGGGAAAATTTAGCAGGAAAATTGTCATGACGTAAAATGATGAACCGCAATCGAAACGGCTTGAGCCAAGGAATCATTTTAATAAAATGATTACAAAGGAATAGGGTTGAAGGAGATCCATAAACTTAACAGGAAAGGTACTTGTCATTTTGTGTGAGGATATTTTTTTCAATAGATTTACAGGTCCTTCTCAAAAAATAGCATATTGTGATAAAAGTTCATTATTTTCCATAATGTAATGATACAAATTAAATGTTCATATATTTTAGAATCATTGCACACCAACTGAAATATTTCAGGTCTTTTATTGTTTTAATACTGATGATTTTGGCATACAGCTCAAAAAATTTGCATATTTCATCCGACCAATAAAAGAAAAGTGTTTTTAAAACAAAGAAAGTCAACCTTCAAATAATTATGTTCAGTTATGCACTCAATACTTGGTCGGGAATCCTTTTGCAGAAATGACTGCTTCAATGCGGTGTGTCATTGAGGCAATCAGCCTGTGGCACTGCTGAGGTGTTATGGAGGCCCAGGATGCTTCGATAGCGGCCTTAAGCTCATCCAGAGTGTTGGGTCTTGCGTCTCTCAACTTTCTCTTCACAATATCCCACAGATTCTCTATGGGGTTCAGGTCAGGTGAGTTGGCAGGCCAATTGAGCACAGTAATACCATGGTCAGTAAACCATTTACCAGTGGTTTTGGCACTGTGAGCAGGTGCCAGGTCGTGCTGAAAAACAAAATCTTCATCTCCATAAAGCTTTTCAGCAGATGGAAGCATGAAGTGCTCCAAAATCTCCTGATAGCTAGCTGCATTGACCCTGCCCTTGATAAAACACAGTGGACCAACACCAGCAGCTGACATGGCACCCCAGACCATCACTGACTGTGGGTACTTGACACTGGACTTCAGGCATTTTGGCATTTCCTTCTCCCCAGTCTTCATCCAGACTCTGACACCTTGATTTCCGAATGACATGCAAAATTTGAGCGACAGTCCAGTCCTGCTTCTCTGTAGCCCAGGTCAGGCGCTTCTGCCGCTGTTTCTGGTTCAAAAGTGGCTTGACCTGGGGAATGCGGCACCTGTAGCCCATTTCCTACACACGCCTGTGCACGGTGGCTCTGGATGTTTCTACTCCAGACTCAGTCCACTGCTTCCGCAGGTCCCCCAAGGTCTGGAATCGGTCCTTCTCCACAATCTTCCTCAGGGTCCGGTCACCTCTTCTCGTTGTGCAGCGTTTTTTGCCACACTTTTTCCTTCCCACAGACTTCCCACTGAGGTGCCTTGATACAGCACTCTAGGAACAGCCTATTCGTTCAGAAATTTCTTTCTGTGTCTTACCCTCTCGCTTGAGGGTGTCAATGATGGCCTTCTGGACAGCAGTCAGGTCAGCAGTCTTACCCATGATTGCGGTTTTGAGTAATGAACCAGGCTGGGAGTTTTTAAAAGCCTCAGGAATCTTTTGCAGGAGTTTAGAGTTAATTAGTTGATTCAGATGATTAGGTTAATAGCTCGTTTAGAGAACCTTTTCACGATATGCTAATTTTTTGAGATTTTCATGAGCTGTATGCCAAAATCATCAGTATTAAAACAATAAAAGACCTGAAATATTTCAGTTGGTGTGCAATGAATCTAAAATATATGAACGTTAAATTTTTATCATTACATTATGGAAAATAATGAACTTTTATCACAATATAGGAACCTGTATAGGAAAAAAATATATATTTATCTTTTAGTTTGTGCCTAAACATAAAGCATTTAATGAAAACAATAAAAGACAATAAAAGAATACTGTTTAAATCTCATTAACAGCCACATTTAGGTACAATTGGTCTTTTCATCCAATATAACCCATTAAAATGTAATGCAAATGAATGGGAATTTGCAAATTAGCAAACAAACATAAAAATGCATTACACACTATTTATTTGTTTGATAGATCCACCTCTGTTTAAAGTCAGTATCCTGTTAATTCAGTCATTGTGAAACAAATAGTACCATTTTCCTGAGAATGACTCACTTTTAGTGTTCAAAACAATTTATGACCTTATTGGTAATGCTCGGTGCCAATATGACAAGTTCTTCCTTTACTAGGACTCAGTAGGAATGAGCCCATATTTCCATTATGTAATCCTTGTAAACTGCAGATGCACTCAAAGCAAACGTTTGCTTCTGAACCAAAGAATACTCTAAGGACAGCCATCCATTTGTGAAGAGATAAAAAATGCACGAGCCACCCCTGTGCTGCGGGATCCCTGATAAGCATGCATTAAAGGGGGGCTTTATTCCCCCTCGGGGCAGGCCTCAGATGGGTAGTCCTTTGTGTGAGGGCTACAGGAGCCTGACAGTGCCAACTCACTACCCCTGTCTGAATATACAGCTTTGGCCAGCTGTGTATGGGGGGACTGGCTCCAGAACAGGGGCCACCATCTGCCAAGCCCGCCTGCTAGTGAAGGAAACTATTTAACATGGCCATCAATTTGCTAATTGTGTCCACTGTGCACATAGCACAGCAAAACGACAACAAAGCAGATGTAGATCAGACAAATAATGCAGCTGATTCATGATTATTAGCCTATTCTCAGCTGAACATGCTCCTAGAGACAATCATGCTGTTTAAATAAGTGGCATTTGGGGCAAAGAGTGTCAGCTGAGTGTAAACTCTTCTGGATTTAAATACACTATATGGACAAAGGTATTTGGACACCTGACCATTAAACCAACAGGGACTTTAATATTGCATTCTAAATACATAGATAGTAATATGGAGTTGGTCCCCCTTTGCAGCTATAACAGCTTCCATTTTGTTGTGAAGGCCTTCCACAAGATTGTGGAGTGTTTCTGAGGGAATTTTTGCTTATTTATCCAGGAAAGCATTTATGAGGGCAGGCACTGATGTTGGCCTGGCTCGCACTCTTTGTTCTAGTTCAACCCAAAGGTGTTTGACGGGGTCGAGGTCAGGACTCTGTGCAGGCCAGTCTAATTCTTCCACACCAAACTCATCCAACTCATGTCTTTATGGACCTTTATGGACACAGTCATGCTGGTATAGAAAAGGGCATTCCCCAAACTGTTCCCACAAAGTTGGAAGCATAGAATTGTACAATATGTCTTGTTATGCTTAAAAATTAAAGGGATAGTTCACCCAAAAATTTAAATTCTGTCATGAATTACTCATGTCGTTCCAAACCTATAAGACTTTCATTCATCTTTGAAACACGAATGAAGATCTTTTTGATGAAATCTGAGGGCTTACTGTCCGTCCATTGACAGTTACACACCTACCAATTGTGATGTTTCAAAAAGTTTTTAAAGAAATCATAAAAATAATCCATGTGAATCGAGCAGATTAGTCCACATTTTCTGAAGAGACATGATCGCTTTATATGATGAACAGATTTCATTTAGGCTTTTATTCACATATTAACACTGATCAGCGGACATAAACAGAAGCTCAACCAAACCTGCTTGTTGTGCAAAAACAAACCTCATTGATTCTTGCAGAAGCTCAAATGTGCTGCGTAACACGAGAATGAACCTCATTGGTTCTCGCACGTCAAGCAAATATACTTGAGCTTCCGTTTACCACAACTGATGTGTAAGTAGATGAATGTTTATAAGTAAAAGCCTACATTCAATCTGTTCATCATATAAAGCTATCATGTCTCTTCAGAAAATTGGAGTAAACTGCTTAAATCATTTGGATTAGTTTTACGATATCTTTATAAACTTTTCGAAGCGTCAAAGTGGCAGTTGCATAGCTGTCAACAGAGAAACAGAACTCTTTCAGATTTCATCAAAAAGCTCTCCGTTTGTGTTCGGAAGATAAACGAAAGTCTTACGGTTTTGGAACGACATGAGGGTGAGTAATTAATGACATATTTTTCATTTTTGGGTGAACTATTCCTTTAAGATTTCACTTTACTTGAAAAACAGCCTAATACCATTATCCCTCCTCCATCAAACTTTACAGTTGGCAAAAGGCAGTCAGTCAGGCTAAACGCAGAATTGCCCATCAGACTGCCAAACAGAAAAGTGTGATTTGTCACTCCACAGAACACGTTTCACTGCTCCAGAGTCCAGTGGCGGCGTGCTTTATATGTGCCATCCGATGCTTGGCATTGTGCTTGGTGACGTGCGGCTTGCATGCAGCTGCTTGTCCATGTAAACCCATTCCATTAAGCTCCCGCCACACAGTTTTTGTGCTGATATACTTCGCTTCAGCTATGGAATCAGCAGATCATTGGCAACTTTTACACACCACGCACCTCAACACTCTGTTTGACTTTATGTGGTCTTCCATTTGTAGCTGATATGCTGCTGTTCCTAAATGTTTCCAGTTTCCAATAATATCACTAACAGTTGAAACAGGTAAAATTTCATGAACTGACTTATTGCAAAGGTGTTATCCTATCACAGTACCTAGTCTGAATTCTTCATACCAACCCATTTTTTCCACAAATGTTTGTAAATGCAGATTGCATGGATAGGTGCTTGGTTTTATACACCTGTGGCATAAGGTCTGATTGAAACACCTGAATTCAGGAATTAATCTTTGGCCTGAAATATGTAAAGTAGGTCAAATATGGACTACTGTCTAACTGAGGTAACATCAAAAGGAGTAGAAATGTCAAAATTGAGGACTCTGTCCAGAGATATGGGCTACTGTATGGCTGATGTAACATCAGAAGAAATCTATGAGAATGTATAGTTAGTTACCCTTTGAGGACTCTTTGGTCAGAAATATGTTCAGTAAGTCAAATATGGACTACTTCCTGACTGATGTAACATCAGAAGGAATCTATAAGTATTTGTAGAAACTTAAAGTTTGATGACTCTTTGGTCAGAAATGTGTTCAATAGGTCAAATTTGCACAACTGTCATGCTAATTAGGATTTTGGCTAAATAATAAATTCGATCTAGGTTTGATTTTCCTCCAAACACTAACATATGCTTTTAGAACACTTGGGAAATACTGTACAAGTTGCATGGGATCATTCAGGGATCATATATTCACATTTTGTAATGTGAAAGCTTAAAGGTAGTCACTATTCACTACTATTATATTGATGGTCTAAAAAAAGGTCATGAGACACTAAGACAACTCTTTTTTAGGTGAATTATTCCTTTAAATGGTTGATGTAAACCTTTTTTTTAATAAGCAAGTGGTATCACTGAGAGGGACATTCTAGGGAGCACTTGATTGAGGGAAAACTTGTATACACCCCTAGTGCAAGATAAGTCAATATGTTTTGTATGTTTTATATTTTTTTAATAAAAAAAAATGAGTATGAAAACTTTTTAGGTAATTTTATCTCAGAGGTTTTCAAAAGTTTGAATGCTAAAGACCTCCAAATATGATTCCTAAAATATAAAGCTAGCTATACAGCCATGTATAAAACCCCATTAGGAAAAACATGTTTCCAAAGTTATATAATGGGATTTGTTGTCACTACATTAAACCGAAATAGACATAGACCAAAAGCCAAAAAATTAAAAATTAAACTTCTAATAAAAGCTTGAGACCATGCCCTTCAGCACCAACTTTGTATGTTTTTCCATCACCTCATGCACCATGCCAGGCTTGCTTTTCTCAGATCACATCTCTTCTCGGTGGTGTTATATCACTGACATCACAGTTTCACGCTGTGTGTGTGTTCTGTTCACAACTTATCTGTCTAGTGTTAAGTGTTAAGACATGTCACGTTGCTCTATTAAGAGATTCAGTCATGTGATTGTTCACTCTCGCTCTACATGCTCCTTAGACAAGCTCATTGTTCACTCAAGGATAAAGACTGACCATCAACTATGTCTCTTTATTTGTAGACTCTCATCTGAGATGAGGTTTGGATAATCCTGGCTGTTTTGTGTATTATTTGCATGTTTTATTGAAAGCAGTGAACCAAAATGGTTTATCGTGCAAAATGCTATAACACATTGAATGTATTAATATTACCATGAACTGTACATGCCCAACAATATGTAAAATAATAAACATGACATAGGCTGTGTAAGTTATGTAAATGCATAAACAACAGCACACGTGTGGTTTAGTAGACTAACACATGAAACAAATACTGGTCAAAAACTGTACGAGTATTCCTGTAGCTCAAACAGTAGAGCATCTCACTAGCAGCGCTAATGTAATGGGTTTGATTCCCAGGAAATGCATAAACTGATGAAGAAGATTCATGAAGGAGGGCCATATTCATAATGATGGATTTGATTAATTATGGATTTGTGCCAAAATATGGCAGATTGAATGTTAACAACAAAGGATATAGGGAATGTTTTCTTCTCACTTTTAAAACTTCTAACAATACACAAATGACAATTATGGTTAATTGCATTTGATTTTTTCCATGCTGTCTGCAGCCGATTTTCATTCACCTGATGACTCAGATTAGAAACAGAAACAGATTACTGAACAATATGTCTCTGATGCTCTCTAAAAACAGATCAGCCTGTAATGATGAGGACTGATAAATGAAATGGACATTTCATCGTAAGAGCCATAACTGAAAATACTGTAAATGTGGTGCATAGCCACAGACCAGTCAGGGTGCCTATGCCGACCCCTGTCCACCACCGAAAGCACCAACAGTGGGCAATGCAACTAGTATCCTTTCAAAAATCCTTTTTTTTTGTATCCAGAGGAAAGGAAATCAAACAGGTTCGAAACGACAATAAGGGGGAGTAAATTATGATATTTGGTTGAACAGCTAACATAGTACAGTACTGTCAAGAAATATGGTTTAGCAAATTGCACGGATTAATTATGTTATTATTATACGTTGTGTATTACATCATGCGTTGTGGTCATGTCTGTCCACCATCTGTTCTGGATATGGCTCGGATCCGGCTGACTTCAATAAACCTCGGGATAAACAGAGTGACTAACATAAACGTAGATTTATTTATACATTTATATAATATGGTCATACTTCCTAGTTCTAGTGAGAACTCTAGCTGCTGTGTTTTGGACCAGCTGGAGTTTGTTTATCAAGCAAGCAGGGCAACCACCCAGTAGAGCATTACAATAATCTAGCCTTGAGGTCATGAACGCATGAACAAACTGTTCAGCATTTTGCATTGAGAGAGAATATGTATGCTAGAAACGTGGCTTTCAAATGAAAGATTGTCAATAAAAAACAAACCACAGAGGTTAGTAAAATTAATTAGATCAGACAATACAACTTGTTCTGGAGCTGGCAAGTCAAAAGGAAAACTCTTTCAGAGCCTTTTCGTCACTTCATTATTAAATACAAAGCTAGATAACACATTGCTTGTTAGATATAGCCTGGTCAGTAATGAAAACAAAATAGAGTGAGAGTTTTGTATTACATGTATTTGTTTACTGATTTATTGATTTATTTATTTTTTCATTGCTTATGTGATGGCCAATGCTTTGGCAATACTGTACAAGTCATGCCAATAAAGCTTGTTTTAATTTAAATTTGAATTTGAGAGAGAGAGAGAGAGAGAGAGAGAGAGAGAGAGAGAGAGAGAGAGAGAGAGAGAGAGAGAGAGAGAGAGAGAGAGAGAGAGAGCAATGTAAATACCAATGGTTAAGCACAATGCCATTATAAGGCATATGAAATATCAGTCGGCAGAAATATACACCAAGTTTAACCTTGAACAAAGACACAATTAGAGCAAAAATGACCATTCAAAGAGGTTTTATGTTACCAAATACTAACCAAATGCCCAACAAGGCCCAAAATAAACCAGTGGAGTATGACCTTTGTGTTGAGGAAACCTGTCAGTGCTTGTGACATTGTGATTTTATTCATTATTCATTCATTTCTCACTACGTCAGCATTTCACAGCCTATATATATATATATATATATATATATATATATATATATATATATATATATATATATATATATATATATATATATAATATTATTGAAATAAAAGGCCACTAAGTGTACTTAAAGAGAGTAGACTTTCATTTCTTAAGTACACTTTTCTAAAGTGATCTTTGTAATAATGCCAAGATGAAAGTTTTAGTTTCAAGTACATCTTAAATTATTATGATTTTAATCAAGTGTAGCATTAGTTCTAGCAGGCCATGCCAGTCAGGGTTGCAACTGCTGAGAGTCACATGTACCTATAGGAATATGACGCATATCACTGCATCCATATAAGGTCCATCAGTATTATCAGCAGCTTATTGCGTTCCTCAGGAGCTAGTTACATATAAAGATGTACCAAAGTCCTACTGAAGTGGGTCAAAAGAGCACTCTAATTGAATTTAAATATACATTTAACGTTTTATTAAATTTAAAGTTTTAATGTGATTGTATATAAAACCAGCATTGACTTGAGCAATCTGAGCTACAGTAGCTTGTTTGTTTGATCAGACCACACGGGCCAGCCTTCTCTCCCCAAGTGAAGCTCCCCAAGCCTTGGCCGCCCATGACCCTGTCGCCAGTTCACCACTGTTACTTCCTTGATAGATACTGACAACTGCAGACCGGGAACACCCCACAAGAGCTGAAGTTTTGGAGATAACCTACCGTGATAGGTTGCCACCTGTGCTATAAGTCCATTTGTGAAATGTCCTCACTACTAAATATTCCACGGTCAACTGTGTCTGTTATTATAATAAAGTGGAAGCAATTGGGAACAACAGCAACTCACCAATGAAGTGGTAGGCCACGTAAAATCACAGAGCGGGGTCAGCACATGCTGAGGCGCACAGTGCACAGAAGTCGATAGTCAATTGCTACAGACCTCCAAACTTCACGTGGCCTTCAGATTAGCTTGAGAACAGTGCGTAGAGAGGTTCATGGAATGTGTTTCCATGGCTGAGCAGCTGCATCCAAGTCTTTCATCACCAAGTGCAATGCAAAGCTTCAGATGCAGTGGTGTATAAGACACCACCACTGGACTCTAGAGCAGTGGAGACGTGTTCTCTGGAATGACGAATCACGCTTTTCTGTCTGGTAAACCGATGGATGAGTCTGGGTTTGGTGGACGCCTGGAGAACGGTACTTTCTGAGAACTGATTTTCAGGGGTTGGGCTTGGCCCCTTAGTTCCAATGAAAGGAACTCTTGCTTCAGCATACCAAGACATTTTGGTCAATTTCATGCTCCCAAATTTTTGGGAACAGTTTGGTAAACAAAGCACGGTCCAAATAGACATGGATGAGCGAGTTTGGTGTGGAGGAACTTGACTGGCCTGCACAGAGTCCTGACCTCAACCTAATAGAACACCTTTGTGATGAATTAGAGTGGAGACTGCGAGCCAGGCCTTCTCGTCCAACATCAGTGCCTGACCTCACAAATGCGCTTCTAGAAGAATGGTCAAAAATTCTCATAAACACTCCTAAACCTTGTGGAAAGCCTTCCCAGAAGAGTTGAAGCTGTTGTAGCTGAAAAGGTGGGCTAAATTGAACAAGATAATTTAGGGCGTGACTTGATTTTGCCTGTCAGGAATTGATGGGATCGTTGGATTGTTCTTATTTGTTATTGCTACAATCTTATGTGAGTGACAGGTTGTCCTGTTGTTTTGATTTCATGGTGACTTTTTGGTGAGTATGCTAAAGTGTACTTTTTTCACAAGGGACTCGCTTATGTAGATACATTTTATAACTAGACTGTTAAAAAAAGTACTGTGTGTGCATGCCATTATCTCTCTGCCATTTAGCAGATAACATATTTCACCCACAACCAGTCTTTCAGCAGAGTTTAGAGAGCTTTGGTTTGGGCAGGTCATGTTCTAAGGTTCTGAAGCAGTGTCAGGTTGATGAGACGACCCTGCTGTGAGGACCATATGCTCCTGCAGTCCTACCGCTGACTTGAGCTCTTCCTTTACTTGCTCTAGGCCTCATAGTGGGGCGGCACAGTAGATCAAGCCAGGGCTGCTTTAACAGCCAATATCTCAAAATCTTGAACAACACAGGCCTGTTTCTGTCAAGTCAAGTTTGTCAAATGGGTTTTACATGTTCAAGAGAATTATTCACACCTAAAATCTCCTCAGACCAATGTACACTGTAAAAAGTACAACCCACTTAAAGTTGATTTGTGGTCAAGAGTATAATTTTGCAATGATTAAAAAAATCTAAAATTGCAACCAATGTAAGATGTGTGGTAAATAATGGTGCAAATACCAGTAAATTGACGAGCACAAACCTTAGTAAATCACCTTGCGTGATCCATTTAAATACTCTCCTCCCATTAATTTTGCGTCTCAAAGGGAAGCTCCTACAATTGTGTCCATGCCTTTCAGCGCATTTTCTTTAATAAATCCTGACAGTATTTTTAAACATCAAAAGAGGGTTTGTGTAAATCTAACCCTAAATGTGTCAAATTAGGTTCTTAGTCTTTCCTTCCAGCGGTCCAGAGAGAAGCGACAATAGTTTTCTAGTTAAATGCTTTTAATTTAGGACTTTTAAAGGAAGGGTAGGTAAGTTATAAATAAAAAAATCCAAATTTGTTTAAACTTTCTTTATATATCAATTCATAATTAAAATGTAAGTACTCTGAAAAAGAACATATAAAAATTGAGTGTCTGTAGACCTCTCACGACTGTTTAAAAGACAGCTCATTATTTCCATTCACTCCACCTTCTCCCTTCTGGGCTCTTTCCAAAGCTACTCCCCCAAAACACATGAACGCGCTACGCCGACCGCTCAGCTGGAAAACACATTATTTACCTGAGACGAGCGGAGTGCATGTAGTGACATCATGTCAGAATCACATGTAATAAAAATCTAACTTTATTAGTATGAATATAAACAAATAAGATGTATTTTAGTTCTCACTATCAAGCTAGAATACAGATACTGGTAAAGTTTAATATATATTTTTGTTTGATTCAACAAGCTAGTTATATTTATAAGGCAAAGCTAAAAACGGGTAGCATTGATACATGTTTTTCCAATGACATCAGTTATACTGTGATGAAGATGAATTTCGTGTAAGATTCATAACATAGGTATACAGTGTTTTGCATGTAAGAGTTTCCATGATGAAAGCATTGTTGACTCTGATGAGGACTACACTCCGGAGACAAGTACTGAATCGTCGGCTCGAGGACAAGGTCGGGGTCGAGGGCGAAGCAGAGGAGGTCGTGCAAGAGAACGGGCAACTAGGTTCCGAGGAAGTAGAGGTGCGCGCATGTGGGCAGATCCTGTAGCAAAAGGGGTGGTAGCCATGGTAGCGAGAGAGAGTGACAGTCGCCTAAGCCAATCACTTGTTTCGTCCCGATCGAAAATAATGAGCGGTGTTTATTCTGTTTATTATACAGATTAAAAAGTCTAGAGTCACTCGATTTTTATATCTTTTTCAGACTACTTACATTTTTATTATGTATTGACGTATAAAGAATGTTTAAACTTATTTGGACAAAAGTGTTTTAGATAATTCTTACCTACCCTACCTTTAATTATAAACAAGCCCAAAATACACTGGGACTCTTATTTTGAAATGTCTACACTCTAAATGCTGGTTCGTTTCAGTACACAAATATGGACAAACCCAATTGTCGGTTTAATTTTTTTTTAATTAAAATGGTAAACCCAACGGTTGGGTTTGTCCAAATTTGACACAAACATGTGTTGAAAAAACCCAGCATTTTTTAGCATACATGCTTTACTACTTCTGCTCATTCAGATGGGAGATGAGGGAGATTAAATATGCACTCTTGCAACAAATCTATATCATATTACAATATAAACACCATTAAGTAAAGATTGTCATAATTCATCCAAAGTAGATCATATAAGCAATTGCTCAGCATAAATACACAGTATTCACTGATGGAAAACTGCTCTGAAACAGTAAGCCTGTAGAATGTGACATCTATCCTTTTGACATTTAATAATCTCATTATTCCTGTTTGAATTCTGTTTTCGATTCCTGACCTATTAAAAGGGTGATTAAGACTTTTGTTATACCATTTAAGATATGTAAGACTTTTATGACCTTAAATTTATTTAAAACTGAATTTAAGAATTTAAGGGCCCATGGGAACCCTGATTTTTAGAAAATTATTATTATTTTTACAATTATTTTATGTTAGTAGTGCCAAAATGGCACATTTCAGCTTTAAGTCAAATCTAAGTGGTGCCAAAGTGATAACCCAAATTTATTGTACTTTTTCAACCACTTATGAAGCAAATGGAGCTGAATACAGTCATTTGATATGAAAAAAAAGCATTACACCAAGATCTATTTTGCCTAATATTCTTTGGTAAACGTGATGTTCCCATAAATATCCTAAAACACTTACACACCAGAAAGCCTCACAGCAGAGAATCAAGCATATCCTACAAGAGTTATTTATGATTCAGTGACACCATCAAACATCACAACAGCTCTGTGAAAACAGATGTGTCCACACATTTACCGCTTGTCATCATCGTGATGATGCTTTAGCTTTGGTCTAAAGGCACAGAAAAAATCTGCCATTCTAGCTGGAAGATCCATCTCCCCAAGGAACAGTACAGTGGTAATAATCTGAGGAGCATTTTAAGCCGTGCATCATTAACGTTTTTGCCTAATTACTGTTACTTAAGGTATTTTGATCCTTGACAGCTTTAAGAAAACGTAACTTCATGCATTAAACTGACGGGTAGGCATGATGCAGTTCATGCTGTTAGCACAGTTTCTGCTTGCCTGAGGTCAGAATGTCCTACTCTGTCTCAAGAGAACAGCTGAGCCCCTCAAATAGGTAAAAATGATGACATACTCCGCAAGGTCAAACAGAAGTTAGTCTCAGCCTCAGACGTCACGACCACGGTCAGCCGTTCTGCAGTCTGAAGGTCTGGCTATGCGAGACTAAACAAAAGTAAAAGCAACAACAGTGACCGGAAGTAAACTGTTTACTGCCATAGCCAAAAAATGCAATAAATCACTAATCATAACAATAAAGAGGACGGCATAATGGATCAAAGCATGTCATGTAAAAAAGAAGGGTTGCTTTTGGCATTAAATGTACAGATACAAATAAAATGCCACAGCTGCATAACCATAAAACATAACATTTAATTATCTATTCTGTCACGCATTAACGACTACGGAAATTCAGCTACTCTCTCCTAGTATACAGTTACAGTAGAATGTCACTAAGTAGGTAGCAGTTAAAGTTGCTTGGTTGTCATTCATGTCAGCCATTACAGTAACAGTTTCAAAGATTATGAGTTATAGAAGTCTCCTAGGGGCAAAGTCATAAAAGGTTTAAAGGAATGACAAAGATAAAGCTGCAGTCTGTAACTTTTTGCGCTCTAGCGGTTAATAAACAGAACTGCATGCATCTTGTGGAAGAACATTGCAGGCAGCGCTACTTCTCTCTGTTTATGTCTATGGCGAGTCACGCAGGGACTGTGCTCCTCCGCAGCGGTTCCTACCAGACTGGTCTGAAATAGTCCCAATATAAACACTTATTATAAGTGTACCATAATGTTTCAGGGTAAGACAAAAACACGGTTTGGAAAATGCATTCATGTTGTACATTCTCATTATATAATTTTTGTAAATCTTGAGCACAAAAAAACGTACAGACAGCAGCTTTAAGAAAATGTTGTATACTACTCACTTTTCATTATGCTTCTATTTCTTAATTGCACTGATTCACTTACACTCACCTAAAGGATTATTAGGAACACCATACTAATATTGTGTTTGACCCCCTTTCACCTTCAGAACTGCCTTAATTCTACGTGGCATTAATTCAAGGTGCTGAAAGCACTCTTTAGAAATGTTGGCCTATATTGATAGGATAGCATCTTGCAGTTGATGGAGACTTGTGGGATGCACATCCAGGGCACGAAGCTCCCGTTCCACCACATCCCAAATATGCTCTATTGGGTTGAGATCTGGTGACTGTGGGGGCCATTTTAGTACAGTGAACTTGTAGCAAAACCCAAGCTAGACAATGGTGTAACTAACCCTAAAAAATGTGTAAATTTGGCGCCTCCTAGTGGATCGTTAATTTTGCATCTAAAGGGGGGAACTCGTTTTTTTGGTTATGTATGCACAGAAGTATGGAGGAAGATCACATGTTGCTCTGACATCGTATAAGTAAATGATATTTAAGCACCTAGCTGGAACGGGAACAAGGTATTATGTGTTTGATTTGTTTCATGTTTATGTTAGTAATATGTGGGTTAATCTATTCATCTGTGAAGAAGTGTTTAACTATTGTTATCCCTCGTGTTTCTACGTGAAGTCATACTAACATAAGCCTTTAGCATTGTTAATACTGACAGAAGTAACGTCACAGAAAGTTTTATTTTTTTATATAAATTGCAATTTGTAAGGTTAATGTGGACTTTGTGAAATGTGTATGTTTTAAGAGCTAATTTTATGTTATTTATCTGTCCTGTAGCTCTTACGGTGTTTCACGAAGAAACGTGTAAAAAAGGAAAGATATGTGTTTCTAAACAAGGCTGGCTGAACACAAATAAAGGCTTCTGGAAACATCAGTACGCTTCACCATGTCTAGCTTGGGTTTTGCTACAGAACTCATTGTCATGTTCAAGAAACCAATTTGAAATGATTCGAGCTTTGTGACATGGTGCATTATCCTGCTGGAAGTAGCCATCAGAGGATTGGTACATCATAAAGGGATGGACATGGTCAGAAACAATGCTCAGGTAGGCCATGGCATTTAAACGATGCCCAATTGGCACTAAGGGGCCTAAAATGTGCCAAGAAAACATCCCCCACACCATTACACCACCACCACCAGCCTGCACAGTGGCAACAAGGCATGATGGATCCATGTTCTCATTCTGTTTACGCCAAATTCTGACTCTACCATCTGAATGTCTCAACAGAAATCGAGACTCATCAGACCTGGCAACATTTTTCCAGTCTTTAACTGTCCAATTTTGGTGAGCTTGTGCAAATTGTAGCCTCTTTTTCCTATTTGTAGTGGAGATGAGTGGTACCCGGTGGGGTCTTCTGCTGTTGTAGCCCATCCGCCTCAACGTTGTGCGTGTTGTGGCTTCACAAATGCTTTGCTGCATACCTCGGTTGTAACGAGTGGTTATTTCAGTCAAAGTTGCTCTTCTATCAGCTTGAATCAGTCGGCCCATTCTCCTCTGACCTCTAGCATCAACAAGGAATTTCCGCCCACAGGACTGCCGCATACTGGATGTGTTTCCCTTTTCACACCATTCTTTGTAAACCCTAGGAATGGTTGTGCGTGAAAATCCCAGTAACTGAGCAGATTGTGAAATACTCAGACCGGCCCGTCTGGCACCAACAACCATGCCACACTCAAAATTGCTTAAATCACCTTTCTTTCCCATTCTAACATTCAGTTTGGAGTTCAGGAGATTGTCTTGACCAGGACCACACCCCTAAATGCATTGAAGCAACTGCCATGTGATTGGTTGATTAGATGATTGCATTAATGAGAAATTGAACAGGTGTTCCTAATAATCCTTTAGGTAAGTGTATGTTGGCCTGCAGAATGTTAAATAGATCAAGATCATTAGAAAATATTTGATAAAGCAGCAATAAACTAGCTAGTATGCTATTGTCACAATGGACCAGTGTGAGTGCCCGCGTTCACCAGAGGGCACTCCAACCCAGACTGTCATTCTACCATAGACTACATCTCCCATAATCCTTTGCCCGGACTCATCATCACTCATTGATTACATCCACCTGCACCCCATTACCTTGTTAGCTCACACTATAAAAACCATGTTCACTCTGTCTGTCACTGCGAAGTCTTGTTTTGTGTTTCACTGCATTTCTGAGCGTTTACCCTGGTTTCATGTCTCTTGGTCTTGGATTTCTTGCCTTCTCTGTGGATTACCCTTTTGCCTGTCTCCTCTGTTTTGGTTGCTTGCTTGGACTGATTGCTTGTGTATGACCTTCTGCCTGTTTTCTAACTACGATTGTGGATTACCCTCTATTAAAGCTGCGTTTGGATATCCTACCTTCTGTCTAAGAGCATTCGTAACAGAAGACTTCGCCAGCATGGATCCAGCAGCAGTCACCCTTGTTCGACTACGCCAAGGAACTTACACACTCGAGGAACACATCAGAGACTTTCTGAACATCTCAAACACCACAAACCTCCCGGACTTTATGTTAATTGACTTTCACAGTGGGTGTCATGGATGAGGGTCATGACATTTCCACCGCATCTGCCACGCCTGTGTCTTTGGACAAAATGTCTGCCGAGCCTGTGTCTTCAAACAAGATGTCCGCCGAGCCCGTTTCCTCAGACAAGATGGCCACCGAGCCTAGTGTCGTCTCAGCAGACCTTCCAGAGCCTCGTGACGTCTCAGCAGACCTTCCAGAGCCTCGTGTCGTCTCAGCAGACCTTCCAGAGCCTCGTGTCGTCTCAGCAGACCTTCCAGAGCCTCGTGTCGTCTCAGCAGACCTTCCAGAGTCTCGTGTCGTCTCAGTAGACCTTCCAGAGCCTCGTGTCGCCTCAGTAGACCTTTCAGAGCCTCGTGTCGTCTCAGCAGACCTTCCAGAGCCTCGTGTCGTCTCAGCAGACCTTCCAGAGCCTCGTGTCGTCTCAGCAGACCTTCCAGAGTCTCGTGTCATCTCAGCAGACCTTCCAGAGCCTCGTGTCGTCTCAGCAGACCTTCCAGAGCCTCGTGACGTCTCAGCAGACCTTCCAGAGCCTCGTGTCGTCTCAGCAGACCTTCCAGAGCCTCGTGTCGCTCTCAGCAGACCTTCCAGAGTCTCGTGTCGTCTCAGCAGACCTTCCAGAGCCTCGTGTCGTCTCAGCAGACCTTCCAGAGTCTCGTGTCGTCTCAGTAGACCTTCCAGAGCCTCGTGTCGTCTCAGTAGACCTTCCAGAGCCTCGTGTCGTCTCAGCAGACCTTCCAGAGCCTCGTGTCGTCTCAGCAGACCTTCCAGAGCCTCGTGTCGTCTCAGCAGACCTTCCAGAGCCTCGTGTCGTCTCAGCAAACCTTCCAGAGCCTCCAGCTGCCACGGACACTACACCAGATTCATCAGCCTTCACTGGTGCCTCACCAAAGTCTTCAGCCATCATGGACGTCCCATCTGTGTTCCCGGTCGTCATGAATGCTGCACAGGAAGACATTATGGCTCTCCCTAGATTCTTGAGACTGGCTTCAAGTCTGGAGGACGCTCCGCTGATGTCAGTGAGAGCAGCTGGCATCTATGTAGTAAAGCCAAGCCTTCGGGACTCTGAGATGGTTCCACTGTCGACAACACTCCCTGCTAGAGAGATGTCTCCAGCCACTGACCTGCGTTCAGAGAGGACTCCTGCCCCTGACCAGCGTTCAGAGAGGACTCCTGCCCCTGACCAGCGTTCAGAGAGGACTCCTGCCCCTGACCAGCGTCCAGAGACGGCTCCTGCCCCTGACCAGCGTCCAGAGACGGCTCCTGCCCCTGACCAGCGTCCAGAGACGGCTCCTGCCCTGACCAGCGTCCAGAGACGGCTCCTGCCCCTGACCAGCGTCCAGAGACGGCTCCTGCCCCTGACCAGAGTCCAGAGAGGACTCCGGCCCGTCTGCCGAGTCCAGAGAGGGCTCCGGCCCGTCTGCCGAGTCCAGAGAGGGCTCCGGCCCGTCTGCCGAGTCCAGAGAGGGCTCCGCACGCCTGCCGAGTCCAGAGAGGGCTCCGGCCCGTCTGCCGAGTCCAGAGAGGCTCCGGCCCGCCTGCCGAGTCCAGAGAGGGCTCCGGCCCGCCTGCCGAGTCCAGAGAGGCTCCGGCCCGTCTGCCGAGTCCAGAGAGGGCTCCGGCCCGCCTGCCGAGTCCAGAGAGGGCTCGCCCGCCTGCCGAGTCCAGAGAGGGCTCCGGCCCGCCTGCCGAGTCAGAGAGGGCTCGGCCCGCCTGCCGAGTCCAGAGAGGCTCCGGCCCGTCTGCCGAGTCCAGAGAGGGCTCCGCCCGCCTGCCGAGTCCAGAGAGGCTCCGCCCGCCTGCCGAGTCCAGAGGGCTCCGCCCGCCTGCCGAGTCCAGAGAGGGCTCCGGCCCGCCTGCCGAGTCCAGAGAGGGCTCCGGCCCGCCTGCCGAGTCCAGAGAGGGCTCCGGCCCGCCTGCCGAGTCCAGAGAGGGCTCGCCCGCCTGCCGAGTCCAGAGAGGGCTCCGGCCCGCCTGCCGAGTCCAGAGAGGGCTCCGGCCCGTCTGCCGAGTCCAGAGAGGGCTCCGGCCCCGTCTGCCGAGTCCAGAGAGGGCTCCGGCCCCGCCTCTTGTCCCGAGTCCAGAGAGGGCTCCGGCTGGAACACCTGCTTTGCCTGCTCCACCATGGAGGTCTCCTAGACCATCTAGTCCGCCGTGGGGGTCTTCAAGATCATCTAAGCCACTATGGTGCTCATCTGCTCCGCCGTGGGGGTCTCCAACCTCGTCTGCGCCACTGTTGTGGTCGTCTGCTCCGCCGTGGGGGTCTTCAACCTTGTCTGCGCCGCCATGGGGGTCGTCAACCTTGTCTGCACTACTGTGGTGGTCGTCTGCTCCGCCCTGGCTGCCTGCATCACCCAGGTCATCTGCCCAGCCTGCATCACCTTGGCCACCTGCTCTGCCTGCATCAGCCTGGTCATCAGCTGAGCCTGCCCGGCCTGGCCACCTGCTCTGCCTCAGTCTCCAGGCCCACTTCCACTCCACGGGCCTGGCCTCCATCCCACCCCAGGTCCGCCTCCGCTCCACCTCCCTCCTGGACAATTTTAGGAGCGTCTGGAAGCCGCTCCTTTGAGGGGGGGCTATGTCACAATGGACCAGTGTGAGTGCCCGCGTTCACCAGAGGGCACTCCAACCCAGACTGTCATTCTACCATAGACTACATCTCCCATAATCCTTTGCCCGGACTCATCATCACTCATTGATTACATCCACCTGCACCCCATTACCTTGTTAGCTCACACTATAAAAACCATGTTCACTCTGTCTGTCACTGCGAAGTCTTGTTTTGTGTTTCACTGCATTTCTGAGCGTTTACCCTGGTTTCATGTCTCTTGGTCTTGGATTTCTTGCCTTCTCTGTGGATTACCCTTTTGCCTGTCTCCTCTGTTTTGGTTGCTTGCTTGGACTGATTGCTTGTGTATGACCTTCTGCCTGTTTTCTGACTACGATTGTGGATTACCCTCTATTAAAGCTGCGTTTGGATCTCCTACCTTCTGTCTAAGAGCATTCGTAACAGCTATAAGTTAATGTGTTTTTTTTTTTTTTACTTTGCTGATTTAAAACATGATGAAAACACTTTAAATGTAAAAATTTCAAATAAAAAGACAAATGACAAATATCGTTATCGGAATCGGGCAATAAATTGATAATAATATGAAATACTTCTTGAGCAGCAGATCAGTAAATTAAAACGGTTTCTGAAGGATAATGTGACTTTAGTAATGATTCTGAAATTCAGCTTTGGTCACAGCAGGAATAAATAACATTTTAAAAGATATTAAAGTAGAAACAGTTTATTATTAATTGTAATAATATTTCACAATTTAACTGTTTTACTGTATCTTTTATCAAATAATTGCAAAAGAGACTATATATATGCAAGGGATAATCCACGGCTAATGTTAGCTGTGCATTAAAGATTTTAATGCATGCAGATGCAAAGTGTATTCAAATAATTTAATGCACAGCTAGTCTTGGATTATCCATCTTAAACCATGGTCATTAGCCAGTGTTGAAGCTACAGCATTATTGATGTTTGGAGCGACGGAAGAGTATTTCGTCAGTCACGGATAGTTAGATCTGGCATTCTGCCCGATAAAGTAAAAGATAAAGTTGTGCATAAGATTACATTTATTTGAAAGAATAATGAATTATAGCATTTGTAGAGAGAGAGAGAGAGAGAGAGAGAGAGAGATATTCTAATGGTTGTATATCGCGATTTTATTTAAGTGTTCTGACCTACGTCTTATTCATTCATCAAAACTTTGACCAATTCCGTGGCATCCCACTGCAGTAAATTGCGTTTTTATGACTGGATTCCGTCTGCGTTCTCTGCATCGCGGAAATAAATCCTTATGAAAGTTAATTTAGTCCATTTTTTTTTGGTCTTTTGTTGTTTGAGTAATATTGAAACGCAGTCAGCAGTGCAGCAGGAATATTACATTATACTCTTGGATTATGCAGCATTACACAGCTCAGTGCCTTCACACAGTTCATTAATAAACCATCGGTTTGTTATATCAGCCTTTTTCATGCTATAGCCGATATGCCGATGGTTGTAAATTTGATAAATATCGGCGGCCGATATATCGGTGCATTCCTACTTCGAACGATTGTTTTCCATAGTAATTTTAGAAGAAAGTAGTGAGACAAAGTTTTAGCTTGAAATAAAAACAAGAGACTCATTAAAGGGTTTCCATAATTTACTCATTCTAGGTGTATATGACTTTCTTCTTTCAGCCAAACACAATTGGAGTTATATTAAAAAAATATCCTTACCACTGCCAAGCTTTTTAATGGCAGTGTTTGGTAACTTAGATTTTGAAGCCCAAAAAAGTGCATCCATATATCATAAAAGTAATCCATACAGCTACAGGGTTTTATAAAGACCTTCTGTAGTGAAGCTGTGTTGTTGTAAGAAAAATATCTATATTTCTAACTTCATAAACTATAATCACTGGCTTCTGGTAACAGCCATACCATTAACTAACATTATAAAGCTTAGAAGAGCCAGGATATTTTTTAGTAACTCTGATTGTGTTTGGTTGAAAGAATAAAGTCATATACAACTAAGATAAGGGTTAGTAAATTATGGGATCATTTTCATTTTTGAGTGAACTAACCTTTTAAGATTCCTGAGCTGTGAACAAGAATCCTCTGAGAAATAGACATTCCTCTGGAGTTCTTGTTTGTAGTGCAGAGGTCAGCCAGTTTTTCATTTACTCTGCAGTGTCTTCCACTGCACAATTAGCACTTTTATTTCTCCATCTCTGTTTTCGTGTCAGTGCCCATGTCAACACTTCCTTGACCAAAATGAACAATGTGTCATTGAATTTGCACTGTAAGAGCTCTGAGGATCTCATCTCTGCAGCATCTCTCTCCCCTCTGATCTAACACATTAAAGAATGAAATGCTGGTCTATTTATAGCCGTGGGACCAAGGACTGATGAAACTTTAATGCGCTGTCTCAGACACAAGAGTGGTCCTGTAATACCCGCACCCTGGAGATATTAAACTCCATCATCCTTGCATCTTAAGTGGGAATTCAAGGAGGAGAGGTTATATAAACATGGACAGCCACTGGGTTGTGGGGAAGAGCTCTGTGTGTGATTTATTAGAGCGATGTGGTGGCCGTAGCTTGAAGAAATCACCCATAAGGCCATAGCACTTCATAAACCACAGGATATTGTGGTTAATTCCCAGTGCCAGCGCTTGACATAGCACAAACTGATAGATGGCCAGGTCATAGTCATCCAATCATCATAGATATTGTTTTGCACGTTTTATAATCCACCAAGCACATGCTTTCCTTCAGCATTAACCATCATCACATACAAATACCCAAATACAAATGGGTTACATGTTAATCCATATGCATTTATTTGAAGATGACATTGATGCAGTTTAACTTTAGCTTTGGATTTCATCCACAAGTGTTTCATGAAAGGCTCCATCCCTGCATCATGTTTTCCGTTTATTATTCATTAGGATGAATGCAACAAAGAAACCCCTCTCTTTCCTCATGCTCCAGAGCGGTGGAGGGCCGCTGAGGGTCTTTTTCAGCTCAATGAGGGTGTTGTGGTGCTCATGGAGTGGCCCACCAGAGAATGTTGAGGATGAAGATGGCCATTGTCTGCGCTCTCATGCGTTCACTCTGTCCATTGTTGTCTGGACATGTGAGGATGCCAGCGGATGTCGTCATTGTGTGGCCTTATTTTGTGAGGGGTATATCTATCTATCTATCTATCTATCTATCTATCTATCTATCTATCTATCTATCTATCTATCTATCTATCTATCTATCTATCTATCTATCTATCTATCTATCTATCTATCTATCTATCTATCTATCTGTCTGTCTGTCTGTCTGTCTGTCTGTCTGTCTGTCTGTCTGTCTGTCTGTCTGTCTGTCTGTCTGTCTGTCTGTCTATCTATCTATCTGTCTATCTGCCTATCTATTTATCTATCTATATCTATCTATCTGTCTGTCTGTCTGTCTATCTATCTATCTATCTATCTATCTATCTATCTATCTATCTATCTATCTATCTATCTATCTATCTATCTATCTATCTATCTATCTATCTATCTATCTATCTATCTATCTATCTATCTATCTATCTATCTATCTTTCTGTCTGTCTGTCTGTCTGTCTGTCTGTCTGTCTGTCTGTCTGTCTGTCTGTCTATCTATCTATCTATCTATCTATCTATCTATCTATCTATCTATCTGTCTGTCTGTCTGTCTGTCTGTCTGTCTATCTATCTGTCTGTCTGTCTGTCTGTCTGTCTATCTATCTATCTGCCTTTCTATCTATCTATCTTTCTATCTATCTTTCTATCTATCTTTCTATCTATCTGTCTATCTATCTATCTATCTATCTATCTATCTATCTATCTATCTATCTATCTATCTATCTATCTATCTATCTATCTATCTATCTATCTATCTATCTATCTATCTATCTATCTATCTATCTATCTATCTATCTATCTATCTATCTATCTATCTATCTGCCTTTCTATCTATCTATCTATCTATCTATCTATCTATCTATCTATCTATCTATCTATCTATCTATCTATCTGTCTGTCTGTCTGTCTGTCTGTCTGTCTGTCTGTCTGTCTATCTGTCTGTCTATCTATCTATCTATCTATCTATCTATCTATCTATCTATCTATCTATCTATCTATCTATCTATCTATCTATCTATCTATCTATCTGCCTTTCTATCTGCCTTTCTATCTGCCTTTCTATCTGCCTTTCTATCTGCCTGACTCCCTAGAACGGTCTACTCTTCAAGCTGCAAAAGATGTCAAATCTCTTCAAACTGCTCAAGCACTCTAATCACACAAGACTTCAATAACCTTCAACTTCAAAGTAAACTTCCAGACAGGCTTTGTCAAACCAACATTCAAAGCTTGACTTGATGAACTTTCTTCCTCTAGTTATAATTGGAGGTGTCAGAGGGTCTGAAAACGTTGTGAAATGTCTTTCACTTACTGTGAAAATGTGAGTGTCACATTCACAGAACAGACGGATTCCTACTTCCACAATAGAACATAATCTCTAATACGCTTTCATCCGTTATAAAAATGATGTCATCTTTTGGAAATTTGACAGACAGTCATATTCCCAGGATATTTTCCCCTTTCCTAATGGAAGCTGGTGACCAGATTAACCAACTGAAACACAACCCAGCTCGCTGTCTCTTTCTCTCCTTGCTCTGACATTACAGTCCAGCGCTGACCTGCAGTCAGTCACTGTCCAGCTGATGACATAATCCGGGCTCCTCCTATGGGAGTGTTCTATAGGCTTGTGAAACAAACACTAAAGCTGCTCTAAGCCAATAGCGTGCGCTTTAGGCTCAGGGTGCGCTGAAGACGGGTCAGTGCGCTGGAGCTGGACAGGAGACCATGTCCACTAGCCTTGCCTACTGCATTACACAAACCTGCTCCTCCTGCCTGAAGGAGTCCAAGAGAGGACGGCGTTCGTCCGGCTGGTAGGTGTAGCGGTTTCTGTCCTCGGATATAATCTCCTGCAGGCTTAGGCTTTTGCATCACCAGTTGTTTTTGTTGTCTTTTCTGAGCAAAGATTACCTGGAAGTGGATGCAGAGAAAGGATGAAAGCCAGAGAGAGTATCTGCTCATTAGTGAACCAGATGCTATGACCTTGTGACTGATAAAGTCACATAGAGTCTGTGTTAATGAAAGAAAAATGCTTCAATGCTTCAACCTTGGAATATTTCTGCTATTGTTTTCCCAGAAATGTAATTACAGATTTCTTTGTGTAAATGGATTAGTGATGCTATCTGTGAAGGAGAGGGCAGTTTATTTCAGAACCATTAATAGAGGATGTTTTTAATGCTAGTATAATGGAAATACGGATGGAGGAATTGACTTATGAGTAAGCACCATAACCACAGAGTAAATACACTAACTCCAATCATGGATAGAGATTAATAGCACTCTTTTGGGAGAAGGAGGATCCCCCATGCCTTCATATCACCCCATGCAAATATCCTTGCAAGGAGAAAAGACGAAATTGGAAGGATTTTGCATTCCTAGTGTATAGCAACTGAGGCTTTGCTAAACAGAGTTTCCTGTGCATGACTGTGTGTCCGGATCTTGGACGAGGATGATGATGCTAGATGACAAGTTGTTAGTGCTGCTTGAGTTGTCATTCACTACATATTATTATATATATGTAAATGAGTACCAGT